>OZ020525.1:5005056-5104143 GCA_963971425.1 Bryoerythrophyllum caledonicum | reverse complement strand
AACCCAAAGCTTTACCTGAAGAGGACGACTTGAGGTGTCCAATGACGCCTCGCCGTCTGAATTATAACTTCGCACAGACTCAAAAGCAGCTTCGGCTTCGATCACACTGTAAAGCCTAAATCCTAAAAATGGTTTTTTTCAGAAAATTAAGTGTAAAAATGGTTGCAGATATATGGAAAATTAAATAATTAATGATTAAGTTTACATTAAATAGTTAATTAATCAAAAAGTGTCTCTTCATATCTAAGAGATATAAGATAGTGGGAAAAGGGGTGAACTCACACCCTTTGGAAAGGGTGTGCCTTTTCATAAGTAGATATGAATGGGTGTGAGGCTCAAGTGAAGTTAGTTTTGACGGTTAGTTGTTAGAAAAACCGTTTTCCCAAGAGGTGTGCCTCTTGGCTTTGGGTAGAATGAATAGCTTGAATTTTTAGCATTCTTGGCCATTTCCATAAACATTCCTTGGAGGAAGATTGGAGTGAGCCCTAGCTTAGGTGAAAAAAGCTAGCAATTGAAGAAATCTCTTATGTTGTAAGAGTATTATGTTGTGTGTGAAATTATTAATACATAATTATTATTGAATTTCCATATGTAAAGTCTTGTGTGTGACTTAAATAATATGTATAAATTGCAATAATATTAGTGTTTCATTGAATAAATTTGACATTGTGTTTGTAAATGCAATTATATGCATGAGGTATTAATTGTGAATAAATTCCTATGGATATATGCATTAATTATTTATTTAGATCTCCATTGTAAAAATTAGGAAATTATCCTAATTAATTATGTGACATGAAATTGTGAGTGTGTTAATGAATTAAATATAATGTATTGCATATGAGTGAAATATAAATACTCAATATTAAAACTTCAAGAGATAAAGTTAGGGAAGATCCTAACTATGTCAAAGTGACATTATGAATATTAATGTAATAGTTCTAAGTGTATATAAGGCATTTAGAAATTAATTTGAAGTAAGAAACTTAATGCATTAATGTGAGAAATGCATAAGTAACTAATGTTAGACTTAAATTTGAATGTGAAAACTTAAGTATTAAGTCATAAGGCGGGAGTCTTGTGCATGTGTAAATAAATAAATTTAAGTTTAAAGTGGAATAGAACTTAAGTTTAAGTAATAAAACTTAAGTCTAGAGGGATAGGACTTAAGTCTAGAGTGAGAAAGAACTTAAGTATAAACGATAGGATTTAAGTCTAAGTGTTAGGACTTAAGTCTACAACGAGGGAAAACTTAAGTTTGGATGATAGAACTTAAGTTTGAGTTAGAAAACTTAAGTCATACAAGTATAAGAGTGAAGATACTCTTTTGGCATTCAAGTGTTAAGGACTAATAGATAGTTAGATTTAAGTCGGGACTTAGAGTAGGATTATTTAGGAACTTAATCTAACTTGTATGCTGTTTGAACTTAATACTTGTAATGAATGCGTGAGCGGATTGGATGCACGTGAAAAGTAAAGCAAAGTGTATGAGGTAACATTGTAAATTTAAATGGAATTAATTAAGGAACAAACAATGAGTGCAATGGATAGGATCCATAAGCCGAAGATGGCAAATACTAAGAAACTAACCAACAAGCACATTCATAGTTAATTCAAGAGCAAGGCTCTTTAGAGGAGCAAGGCTGTACCTAAGCATATAAATCCTTGGGATTAATACCTTAAGAGTGAAATGCTAAGTGTGAGGCATTTTAAGGCTTAATTCCCTAAAAACAAGTGCATAAACTTAAGTAATCCACTAAAAGATAACTCTTGACCTATAATTAAAGACAAACTACTTAACATTAGACGCTAGACCATCCCGGGACGAAGAACTTGGATCAAGAGTGATTCTCGGGTGTTTTTGGAGAGTGGAATTGTTTGGCTACATTTTTTTGGCGACCATGCTGGGGATGGTACCACCAAGTGTCAAGTAATTTTTTATTAAAGAAAGTTGTCATTTTTTGAGTTGAATACTTAAGTATTACTCTGAATTAAAGTAAAGAAATGAACGAGAAGGTTCATCATAAAAAATACAAAAATTAAAGATTTGATCCAAAGTGAATTGGACATTCCTAGTGTGAGATTCCATGGGAGACAAGGTTAGAGAACATGTCTTTCCCATGGGAAATTAATGAAGAAAGTCTAAGTGATTTCTTCAAAGGACCATATTTATTTAGCGCTCTATATCGTGTTTATAAAGGTGCGTATTATGGTCAAGGTTTTCAATTTTATGGAGCGCACCCAAAAATTGATAAATACTTTAAGGAAAAGTTTGAACAATAGAAATTAAACAAATAATTCTAACTAAAGTATGGAATAAAGGCGAAGGATTAAATGAAGTAATTGTCAAAAAAAAGACATTATATTTAAAATACCAATTACAATTTCTTTTTGCTCAATACGGTAGATTAAAACTTCAATCCCAACCCTTAATTTCTAAAGGTATTGGAGCTTGGAACGGACATAAGTTCGATAAAGAAACTTATATTTCTATTTACAGTAAACTTAATTTCCAAACTAAGGTGTTTTTTCCAGATTTCTTATCCAAAGACTCAGAACTTCCCGTGACTATAGCTTTTGATTTATTATGTCTTTAATCAATGAGTCTTGAGAACGAGACACCTAAGGACTTAAGAACTAGGTTGAAAAGATTGTTGATAATTTACGAAAAAATAAAACATGATGAATTAAAATTATTTAACCTTTTGGGGAAGGAGATAGAAAGAATTAGGAAAAATAATAAAAATTCAAAAAAGAAAATTAATATCATTAATGGTCTTTTACAAAAGTTTAAATATCCGAGGGAGTTAATTATTGAACCTTTACCCTTAATGATAAAAGTAGAAAACTTTACCTTAACATATTGGTATAATTACCAAATTCTTTATGGATCAACCAGGGGAAAGTCCTTTGAGTAAAAGATCTAGATTAATAAGACGCATAATATCCAAAGTTCAACGTTATAAAACTCTTGCACCTAATGATCGGAAAGAGTTAAAAATACTTGAGGACGGGATAGACGGATTACTGGGCGAGTTAAGTCAATGGGTAACTGCTGAGGAGATGGGAGAATTGTTGACTATATTAAGTTATCCTAGGCATATCCATGAAGATGTTAAAGAAATGAATTTGATGGAGGAAGCTATTTACCTTTGTTTAAATTAAGAATAAAAATTAAAAAGTTAAGAATAACTAAATAAATGAGTAGCCAACAAATTGAAATACTTAATTATTCCATAGAGGAAATAATTAAAGAATAGTGATCTTAAGTATTTTAAAATTCATAAGAACTTAAATTGGAAAATTGGGTTGTTATAAGCATGATACTTAAGAAAAAGTTAAGTTGAAGCACAACAATGAGCTGAGGAGAACCGAAAGCGCAAATAGCTATCCTAGCAAGGATAACGCAGTTTTATTATTTAAAAAAAAAATTAAAATAAATAAATAAAATAAAGATAAAAACTCTATGGCGATTACTAATGTCAGGAAAAGACAAAGAGAAAAGAGAAAAACAAAAAGTTGAGAGAGCTCAACGTTATAAAAAAAGGGCAGAGAAAAAACAACCCTTTATAGTATTGGGAGTACACAATCCTACCTTTAACACTGCTACAACTCCATCTCCATTCAAATTAAATGATGAATTAGAAAAAGCCTTAGCAAAGGCATTGGGACAAATTAAAAGGGAGAAAACATACAAGATACTGCCCGATCCTCTAAATTCTCCTCAGTCAGAATCAAAGAAGCCAGAGTTTACCCCAGAAGAGTTAGTACTTGCAGCATTAAAAAATCCTAGAAAGGAATATGTAGGAAAAAGAAAAGATAAAAAATATACCACTCACTCTTGTTGTTCGGATAGCCCAAAAGAAGAAAATTGGGAGACCCAAAGCGAGAAAGCTTGATCTAATTTCTTAAAAAAGGAAGGATCCTCAGAAGAGGAAGAAGTAGATGAAAAACTGTGAGCCCAAATTTTGGGTTTCATTTAATTTTTTTTGTTAAATTGTTGAATTTTCAGTACACTAGTTAAAAGTTAATCACGACATATGGTTAATAGCGTTAGAAGCCCAGAATACTTCGCGAAATTAGTGAAGAAGAGGGTTGGAGAGGTGTTAGAGTTTAGAGGAGTTTAGGCCTCACAAAGAAAAAAAAAATTAAAATTGGAAGTAGTAGAAAAGAGAAATAGAAAAGAAAAGAAAAAAAAAAAAAAAAAAAAAAAAAAAAAAAGGCGGAGGAAAAGAAAAATTAGAAGTAGAATTAGAAAGGAGTAGAAGAGGTAGAAGGAGAAAAGAAGAAGAAAAGAGATCGGATAAAAAATAAAAGGAAAAGAAAAGGAAAAGGAGGAAGGAGAAACCGGTTGATAACCGTGACTATGGCGGGCATGGCTGGCCATAGCCAGCCATATCCATGACCACCATGGCCGGTTGAGATCGGTTGTCGTGGAGGTTATGGACATGTGGGATCCCCATGGAGGGTATCAACTCCCTGAGACCGTTGGAGTACGTTGGTGAGGGAGCTGGCAACAGGGTGGCGCTCATCTAAAAACTGGAACGGAAATCTGGACATCACATGGGAAGCTTGGCGCGACGCGCATCGTGCAATGGGGGAGCTGAATCGGCGCAAGGCGAGGGTGCAACGCGGGAGAGCGGGATCGGAGCGCGTCTCTCTCTCAGCAAATTCCGGGGGGTCGAAGAGTGGGCGGCAGTGAAGCGCGAGGAACGAGAGGGGTTCAGCGGGAGAGTGTGGGAGAGCGTTGTGTCGACGAGAGAGGGAGAGTGTCGCTGGAGCATTCGGCGTGCACGGTGTGGAGAGAGGGTTAGCATTGGTTGGGCTGTGTGTAGGAGCGGAGTGCAGTGTGTGTGTGTGTCGAAGGAGAGCGAGAGAACGTGTCGTGAGGGGAAGCGGCTGCCGGAGTCGGGGCGCGTTGTGTGTTGGGTTGCGTTGAGTGGGCGAGTGTCGTGATCTGTAAGTGCTGTAGGTGGACGTTGCGCGGTGTGATGTGTGAGTGTGGGCGGGGATCAAGCGCAGCTGTGGCGTGAGCGGCGCTTGGTGGGCAATCGGGTGATAGTGTGCGCCGTCTGGGTGGCAGTGAGTGAGAGCGGCTGCTGCCTGGTGCACGGGTTCTAAGGGTGAGCGAGTGACGGGGGTTGAGTTCGGCGAGCGAGAGCGGTAGAGGGGAGTCGTGTGTTTGTGGGGAGGTGTAGTTGGTTGAGCGCGGGGAGAGTGCGATCTGTGTGAGTACGAGGAGGGTTGTGAAGGTGCTGCGCCGTGATCCTGATCACGAGTCCTACCGGCACTGTCTTCCGATTTGAGGGTCCTCGGGTGAGGGGTCTAGGGAAACACGTCTGGGGGAAATCGGGGCGTCCGAGGTTGAGCACGGAGGTGCGGGGGTGTGTGAGTTGGTTGTCTGCAGCGCGCGCGAAGTGGAGGTGCGCTGGGGGTTTTGTGTCTGGTCGGGGCGCTGGACCGGTGAGCAAGTGTTCGGAGAAGGAGGCCCTGGGAGCCGTCGCAGGGGGTG
Organism: Bryoerythrophyllum caledonicum; assembly: GCA_963971425.1. Classification (NCBI taxonomy): domain Eukaryota; kingdom Viridiplantae; phylum Streptophyta; class Bryopsida; order Pottiales; family Pottiaceae; genus Bryoerythrophyllum; species Bryoerythrophyllum caledonicum. The sequence goes on along the minus strand of OZ020525.1, from coordinate 5,098,631 downwards.
CGCGGAGGTCTTCGGTCGGCTGGCGGAAGAGAGTTCGGACAGAATAGGGCGAGGTCTGAGGGCGAGCTCCGGTATCCCCTACGATCGGATCTGGAGCTCCCTGGCGAGTTGAGCAGCTGAGTTTGAGTGCAGCATATCACGCGGTGTGCGCGGTGGAGCGTGGAAGCGGGCGAGACGACGGGTTTTGTTGTGGGGTGCAAAAGCGGCGAGAACCACGAAGGCGCGTCCACGGAGCACTAGGAGTTCGGGAGAGAAAGAGGTTGATGCTGCGAGCGGTGTGTGACGGAGGTGTGATTAGGGTGCTGGATCGTGTGTGGACGAAGAGCGAGGAGAGTGAATTGTTCGAGAGGTGAGGTGTTGCAGTTCGTGGGGCAGTCAAGACGCTGGAAGCTGGCTGTCGGCGTGCAAGCCGGGGTTCCTCGGTTTGCAGAGGAAGGTAGAATCAGCACCGGACGACCAAACATCGCATGCCGGACCCTGTTCTTAGAATCTCTGCTGCGCCGCATGGTGACGAGCTGATTCCCGGATCGCTGCCGTAGTTTTGGTGTGGATTCGCCTGTGAGTACGTGATTTCAGGGCGTCGGTGCAGCCGCAGTTCCCGTGGACAAACTGTGAAGACAAGTAATTGTTACCAAGTCTACCCTATTCGTGTGATTTTAGTGTGGTTATTCCTTTGTGCGGGTTGAAGGTGATGCCACCAATTCGTGGGAAAATTCTGAGTTGGTTGCACGTTGATACAGATCTGAGGACTTAATGCGATGTGTTTCCATTGAGACTCTGGGTTTTGGTGGGGAATTGGAAGTGCCGTGAGATCGTGAGAATTAAGTCAAGTTGACTGCTACAGTTACAATTAAAGTATAACCCTCAACTTCACCAGTTGGATACAAAGGAATAAGGAACTAAAAAATAAAATAAAAATTTAGATCAAGAAGAACGAAAAAGCAACCACACAAGGGAGACAATACTAAGCGGCAAGTAAGTAGGGTATGTCATAAAGAAAGGATGAGTAGAATCCAATTCTATCAAAATAACAACCAATAGAAATTTGGAGTATATTTATGCCCCCTTATGACATGATATTTGCACTTGGAATAGCTGGTGGGTTTTTTTTCAACAGTAATTGATTGGATGAACTGATCTTATTAATGAGGTGAAATTGATCTTAAGTCCAATAGTAAGGATTAGGTTGTACACCATCGTGCAATCAATCAGGTCGCTAATAAGTTGTAATCTTGAATTTACTACTCGACTACATAACAAAATTAAGGGTGGTGAATTTATGGTTACAAAAACTTCTTAATAAAGGTATACATAACGTTCACGATCAACAACTTGATGAGTTAGAACAATTGTTTAGAACCCCCATACCAAACTCCTTAACAATTGATCGTACCTACGAAGTAGGTAACTCCTCAAACCAAACAGACTTTGAGACTCCCTATCCAAGTCCTTTTGCCCAAAGATTTGAGTCAAAATTAGAAACACCAATATTTACTCACAGTGAAGCAAAAGAATCCATTGACCACTTTCTTAATGCCAGATCATTGGAAAACGAGGAAGAAAAACATGAATTTCGTAAGGAAGTGTTAGAAGCATTTAGCCAAATCCTTAGACCTTCTACCTTAAACTTTGACATACAAGAAGAGATTGACCAATCTAGTGTGGAGGAAGAAGAGGTTAAGTATAATCTTATTAACGAGGAAGAGTTTGAAGTAAGTGGGCAAAGTGAGCCTAAAGGAGTTGAAAGTAAACTTAACAGTGTTGAAGAAGAAGAAGAACACTCAGAACCACCATCACGAGTAGAGAGTCCAGCTGGACATTCCTCAGGTACTTCTGGGAGGACTTCTCCTTCTGACACTTATTTTGTTAATTCTACCTCTAGCAGGTCCTCATTATCCTCACCACCTTCAACCCCTCCTACTCCTGACAACCCTTTGGTTGATCCCGTTCCTATGGCGCATCATAGGATGCTTAATATAGCTCCATTTCCCATATTCTATGGAGATTTAGGAGAGGATCCAGATTCCTACTTGGAAAGATTCCAAGTAGTGGCAATAGCTAATAATTTAGCAGTAGATAAGTATATCACTAGTTTTCCTGGTAATTTACTAGGGAAAGCTCAGAGGTAGTATGCAACATTAAATCCTCGACCAGCAGATTGGGATGCTTTAGAAGATGCATTTTTGGCCAGGTTTAGACCCCAGTCTTATCACAATACCTTGCAAGATCCATTACAAAGTTTTCAGATGTATCCTACTGAATCTATAGGGGGTTACTATACTCGACTTAAGAATTTGTTACACAGATGGAGGGATAATGAGATGCCCGAGTCATGGATTACAAATACATTCACCAGAGGATTATTAGACCCTTTGTGTATCTATCAAGTTAAACTTTCTAATCCTGCAAACTTAACTGTAGCATATGAGGCTGCCAGTAATTGGGAAGCTGCTATGGAGAGATCTAACATGTTGTACCAAAATAGGAGAATTACACAATCAGATCCTCAATATATGCCTATACCTTATCCAATTGGAATGGATAGAAGTGGAAGAGACTACTATCCTAAATCAATAATCCAACAACCTCAATTAATGTTACCAGGACCAATCTCAGATAGAGAAAAGCAGTTAGCTTTAATGCCTGCTAACAATGAAGAAACTGAAATCTAAGCTTTACAAAAACAATTCAGGGAATTGTCAGTTCAACTTAATGAGGGAAAGAATAAGAGACCTAAGGCTACAAACCAAAGAACTAATATTTGATGTAGCAATTGTAAAGGACATGGACACTTAAGTACCGAATGTAGATATCCAATAGAGAGAATCCCTAAACTTAAATGTGCTTATTGTGGTGCAAAGGGCCATGACATAACTACATGTAGAAATATAAATGAAGTTAAGGCCTTGGTGCAAGAACAACCTGCACAAAGTAATAATAATCAAAAAGTCCCTTATAGGATTACTTCTAAACAACCATTTACCAAACCTGGTGACAATAGATGTCCCAGTGGGACCAATGGATACAGTCAACATGCGGTTTGGAAAGGACCATCTAATCAAGATAGGAATAAGGGAGTTGTATGTTTTAGGTGTGGAGAGTCGGGTCATTACTCAAGGGAATGTCCAAATCCACGTCAGCAAGTGGGATATAACCCAGTTTGTGGAAGATGTGGACAACCAGGTCATGTTTCTACTTACTGTACTACTGTTATCACAGAATTTCCTAGTATAAGAAAGCAAGTTCAAATTCAAGAGATAGAATCCTCTAATGCTAGAGATGTAAATTATATGGCTGTTGATACACCCCAAGATGTTTTTATTATCAGATCACAAGCTAGAAAAGCTAAAGAGCAAGAGCCGATTAGTAGTTCAGAAAGTGATTACAGTAAAGTTAAACTTAACCCTGTGTTTAGTAGACAATTGCCCACTATACTTAAAAAACTTGAACCACCTAAACCCAATCTAGAAACAATAGACATAACAAATAGTGATTCCCAGACCAACATTAGGCCAGAGCCTATACAACCGAAAGATGTAACTCCACCTAAAGATAAACCAAGTATTCCAACAAAGCCGTTGGAACAACCTACTTTTTATAGACCTTCAAAGACCATGGTTAAAGAACCATCATTGACATTGAAAAAAAGAAAACATAATAGAATTATGAGATTAACTGTTGGAATGAATCCTTATGACATCCTTACAAATTTGGATAGATTGCAACCTCAGATTTCCTTAAGACAGTTACTTGCTTTGTCCCCATCTTGTAGGAACGAATTAACATCCTCTTTGATAAGGAAAAGAGCCAAAACCATTGAGGACAACAATGTTAAGAAAGCTAAACCAAAAACAAACAAAGAGACAAGCAAACTTCAGCCTGAGATTGTGAGTGTCCATGATATCTCTTTTGATCCAGGAGCACCCACAGTTGATGTCATTATAGATGGAACTTTAGTTGATGGAGTCCAAATTGATAGTGGGAGTAGTGTTAATCTTATGAATGTTAACACTATGGAGGAGTTAGGTATAACTAACATAGTACCTACTCCTATTATCTTAAGAATGGCAGACCAAAGCCGAGTGAAACCATTAGGTAAATTATTGCAATTAAATACCATAATTGGTGGGATTGACTATAAAGTTGATTATATTGTTTTTAAAGTAATTGAGTCTATATCGACTTACCCTATTCTCCTTGGCAGACCTTGGTTATCCTTAGCCAAAGCTAAAGATGACTGGGGTAAAGGGACGTTAAAAATAGGGGAGGGTAAAAGTAAAATAGTGCTACCTATGTTTCTAGTGGAGTACCATAGAGAAACTCAGAATGAAGATTCAGATTGGACCACAGAGGCAGACTCTGAATCTGAACCGGGTGACACTAATAAAGTCCAAGATATGCCTACTATTAAAAGTTTAGGCCCTGGAGAATACTTTGTTCCTCCTAATCAGGTAGATGACTTAGATGCAGCCATAGAGGCATGGCAAAATGCCCCAATATATAATGTGACAATTGAAAAAGAGTCAGATAAGGAACTTCCTTATGTAAGTGATTCAGAAGAATTACTGGGTGAAAAGAAGCCACCTAGTGTCAGACCCTTAATAAAAAACACTACAGAAATAAACTTAGGAACTAAAGAAGATCCTAAGCCAATAAAAATATATGATGGATTACAACCTCAAGAATATGATGAGTGGTTGGAATTTTTAAGAAGGAGAAAGATGCCTTTGCTTGGACATATAAAGACTTAAAAAGCATACCTCCAGATGTTTGTCAACATCGTATTATCCTAGAAGCAGATGCTAAACCTGTTAGGCAAAGACAATATAGGATGAATCCAAAGTATTCTTTAATGATCAAAGAGGAGATTGATAAATTACTGGAGTGTAATTTCATTTATCCCGTACCATTTAGCGAGTGGGTATCACCTATTGTCATAGTACCTAAAAAAAATGGTAAGATTCGCATTTGTCTAGACTTTAGGCAGTTGAACAAAGCCACTAAGAAAGATTTCTTTCCCTTACCATTTTCTGATGCGGTTCTAGATGGTGTAGCTGGGCATGAGTGCTATTCTTTCCTAGATGGATTTTCGGGCTATAACCAGGTTCAAATAGCTCCGGAGGATAGACCATTAACCACCTTTACCACAGATTGGGGAACCTTTGCATATAATGTTATGCCCTTTGGATTGTGCAATGCTCCAACAACTTTCCAAAGAGTTATGACACAAGCTTTCACAAAATACCTAAGAAAATTTATGGAGATATTTTTAGATGACTTCCGTGTATTTGGATCTAAGGAAGATCATCCAAAAGCATTAAAGCAATGTTTCGACAGTTGTCGAGAGTATGGAATATCTATAAATGCTGCTAAGTTTGAGTTTGCAACTGTATGTGGTAAGTTATTAGGTCATGTTGTCTCAAAAGAAGGGATCGCAGTTGATCCTGACAAAATAGCAGTTGTAATCACGATGGAAATCCCTAAGCACTTAACTGCACTTAAAGGATTTCTGGGTGCCACTGGGTATTATAGGAGATTTATATATAGATTTGCATTTATAGCTGCACCTTTGAATGCTTTAACTAAATAAACCCTTATACCTGGAGTTTGGTCAGATGACTGCACTAAGGCTTTTAATAAGTTAAAACGCCGGCTTAGCAAAGCACCAATCTTAATTCCTCCAGATTGGGATAAATCTTTTGAAGTCTATGTTGATGCTTCCAATATGGCAATTGGTAGTGTCTTGAGTCAGAAAAATAGTAAAGGTCATGATAGACCCATATATTTTGCCAGTTGCCAATTAAGTGCTGCTGAGAGAAATTACTCTGTCACTGAACGTGAAGGTTTGGGGATGATCTTTTCTGTTCAAAAATTTAGACATTACTTATTGGGATATAAGTTCACTTTCCACATTGATCATGATGCATTAAAGTACATGATCAATAAACCTCAATTGAGTGGATGGATTGCAAGATGGATTCTACTTTTACAAGAATTTGAGTTTACCATTAATGTGAGACCTGGGAAGATCCATCAAAATGCAGATTTCTTATCTAGGCTTAGTGAGACAATCAATCCAGAATCTATTGATGACAGCTTTCCAGATGCACATATCTTTGAAGTTAAAGATGGTATAGAAATACTTGACATAATTCCTCAAGAATATGCAGATATTATCTATTATTTAACTAAAGGAATTTTCCCTATTGACTACACTACTAAAGATAAAACAAAGTTAATACACCAATCCTTACCTTACACTATGATTAGTGGAGTTCTTTATAAAAGAGGAAAATATGATATCCTTAGAAGATGTGTAAATCCTAGTGAAGTGCCTATGGTTTTACAAGGTTGCCACATAGATGTTTGTGGTGGACATTTTGCGGGGTGGGCTACGGCTCAAAAAGCGTTAAGAACAGGCTATTGGTGGCCTACGCTTTTTTTTGATGCCACTACGTACGTTAAGAAATGTGACCCTTGCCAAAGAGTTGGTAAACCTACAGCTACTAAGGCTATGCCTTTGACACCAATTTTAGCCCAAATCCCTTTTGAGAAATGGGGAATAGACTTTGTAGGCCCTATTAAGCCACCTAGTCGGGTAGGACAAAAACGTTACATCCTAGTTGCCACAGAGTATGTCACTAAGTGGGTTGAAGCCGTAGCCACTAAGACAGATGATGCAGATACTGTAGCAAAGTTTATTTATGAAAATATTATTGCTAGATTTGGTTGCCTCAAAGAAATTGTAAGTGATAGAGGGACTCACTTTATTAATGACACTATTGCAAAAATGTTACAACGATATTTTATTAAGCATCGTAAGTCATCTCCCTATCATCCCAGAGCTAATGGGCAAACTGAGAAGTCTAATGGCATTCTTTGTAAAATAATAACAAAAACATTATAAGGAAATGCATCAAATTGGGATTATTAGTTAACTAATGCTTTGTGGGCCTACCGTTGTACCATTAAAACTACAACCAAGGCAACTCCATTTTCATTGGTCTATGGCTTGGAAGCGATGTTACCAATTGAAGTGGAACTACCATGATTAAGGGTTGCTATTTCCTAAAGATTGGGAGATTCGGCTTCCTTGAGGGAACGTTTAGATAATTTAGAACGACTCGATGAGATTCGAGCACAAGCTTATATGAATATGGAAGCAATTCAAAAGCAACGAAAAACTAACTATGATAGTAAGCTAACACCAAAAATATTAAAAGATAATGATCTAGTCTTACTCTATGATAGTAGATTCCAAAAATTTCTAGGGAAATTCAAAATGAGGTGGTTTGGTCCATATCGGATACTTAAGTCTTATCCTAATGGATCTGTTGAGTTACAAGATTTTGCAGGGAATACCCATGCAACAAGATACAATGGTTACAGATTGAAAAAATATGTAACTTGAGGGCAAGTTAAGCATTAAGAAGGGGGCAGGACCTCCAAGATGTGACTTTTTATGTGGTTCGGAATGACCCTAAACTACCCAGGTGAAAGTAAGAAATAATGGCAAAGTTTTGAAATCTAATTGAGGGTGATTTTATAACTTTGCATTATAAAATTTCTTACTTGATGGGATAGGTCACAAGTTGCTAATAAAGTTACTTGTGTGGTAAATAAAAAACAATTTAATAAAAAAATAAAATGAAAATAAAATTACATAATAGTGCCTTATGAAGAAAGTGAAAAATAAAGCAACAAATTGGGAAAGTACCCTCAATGAGTTAATTTTTAAGTGATTAAATGACGGACGAAGCTATTTTGCGTGCCTAGAGCGGTGAGCGGTGAGCGGTGAGCGGTGGCGGTGAGCCTAGAGCAGTGAAGTTGGGGATTTTTTGGAAAAACAAAGTGATAAAGTTGAAAATAAAGCAAATGGAAAAGTGAAAATTCAAGCCAAAGTTGACGGTAGAGGGCCTATAGCCGTGGATTCCAAGAACTTTTGTGATTTTTTTGGTAATATATTCCATTCTATCTAGGGAGGTATTGTTTGAGAAGAGAACATGTAATGAGTTTGGGGAGGGATGTAGGAACCCTATGGCCGTGGATTGCCAAAACACCCCTCAATAAGTGATGTTGCATTATCAACCCTAATTTTCCACATCAAGTTTATTTCAAACCAGTTTTTTTGTTGATGTATTCACTATACCAACGTCCAATGAAATGTTATGCCTAATTATATCGCATGACCTTACAATATAGTATTTACTTCATATTTTTCACTTTCTATTTGTTATAAAAACAATATGTGGTGAAAACCTTCTTATTGACCGTTTGGATTATCATTCGAATACAGACGTAGTTAAAGAAAAAAAAATGTGAAATGGCAATTTTTAAACCTCCACTTCTTTCATACTTGTTTTGAATATGCTACACCCCTATTTTACCTCTAAATATTGGTGTGTTGGGAAATAACATCATGCTTAAGACAATGGTAAGAGATTTAGACCTTCTACAATGCAAAAATTTGATACAAAGTGAAGCCAAAGTCTGTTGATCTACTCAACGCAGGGAAGAAAATGAACCATTGTTTTCACTTTGAACACTAAAATCTATCAATCTGTGTAGTGGATTGCAGCCAAATTTTTTTGGCATGTTTATAATGAAGTATATTTTAAGATCTTATGGTTAAAAATCCAAAATTCACTTCAATATGGTATTTTCATGTCTCTTTTTGGTAGTCACAGTTTTGGACTGGTATTATTGCGAAAGTGGTCGTGGTCCTTTAGGGGTTAAGGGAACGCAAAGAAGTATCCACCGGAGAATCCATATTGATGTATTTTGCCGAAGGATGGTACATGAGGTGTAGGGGTGGAAGGCAAAGAACTTCTGGGTCCTAGAGAGGCTATATAGTATTGTGGATTTTAGCTTTGATTGTATTCTGGACAGAAAAATATTGGACACTACAAAAAACATTTTGAAAATGCAATCTACAAGCCAGACAATGAAGTAAATTGTATCCAGTTCTATTTAGGGTTTAGGATTAGTGGATATGGAAGCTTCAATGTCAATGTACCAAATGCAAACGCTAGCTCAAAAAGGGAGAATTGAACTTTGACTCAAGTTTCAAGGAGTGGGGGAAAAGTTCATAGAAGAAACGCAGAAGTTGAAAACTACTTTTGGCCTCAACTCTCAGAGGATGAAGTGAGTGTAGGAAACTGAACTTCAGCTTCATCGTCAATGTATCTACGCACTCCTCTATTGAAACAAAGTGAAACTCGCGAAGAGGAACTTGGAGACGATGTTGCTGCTTGTTCCTGTGCGACCTCAGCATCCCATGGAGCCATGGCAAAGTCCTTCTTCGGCGAGAGAACCGCTGCCATAAGTCTAGCAAAGCCACACACAGATGAGTGAAATGATCAATTAAAGATGGCATTGGAGTAGAATTCAGAGTTTGAAACTTACTTACTCAATCTTTTTTTTTTCGTCACTTTGCGGATGGGAACGTCGGTGTCGACAATCAGTGGCGCTTGCGGAACTGAAGGAGAAAGTTGAGGTGTCGATCGGGCCAAAGAAAAAGGGATGAGCTTCGCATCGAAGATAATAGTGTCCTCCTCCAAGGCCACAATGTGGCGGCCGACTGACTTGCAAGCTAGAATGGAGTTTCCTGAAGGTTCATGGCAGAAATTAGATCTAGTACTTTGTTAAATACAAGGCAACAAGAAGAGGAAACATACCAATAGAGGCGAATGCATCGAGAACCATAGACTCCGGCTTGGTAAAAGCCTCAATGATCATCTGTAGGAAAACCGCATCCTTCTCACGAGCGCCCCTCCATGGGACTGCGCGATTCATTGATTGGGACTGGGCGGTTGTGAAATTAAAGAGCACATCTGATTCCGCAACCCCCAAACCGACCTCGGCAAGATCTTTATTTACTGCAATCGAGAAGCGGTCCAGGGACAACTTACTGTGAAGGAAGAGCTGAATTCGAAACCTTCTACTCTGTGAAGGTAGAATCAAAGAACAGTCAATGTTAGGACATGGTAGAATCAAAGTTCGTTGCAAGCAGAACTGGACAATGAAGGTGAAAGATCGAACATTATACCTTGAGTCCGGGGCTGAGAAGGGAGGAAGATGGGAGGTCGTTAATTCCCCACCACTCTCGAAATAGCTGAAAACTGTAACCTTCGGCGTATGAGAGGACGTCGCTTCGGATGCTGAAGACGTCAGGGACAAAAAGAAGCAGCCCACCTTCACTTTGAAGGAAGTACTCAGCAAACTCAAATAAACTCTCTGTATCTTGCACTGAGTATTCATTCCAAACTGGAACGTCAGTGGGGCTCATTGAAATGCCAGGAACCATCATGCCATCCTTCAGATCACCTATTATCAAGTCGAACCCGCTATGAGGGCAATGAGTCGAGAGTGCGGCACTCCCAGATTCCTTCTTCATCTGAATAATGTAAAAATGAAGGAATACAGTGTTAAAACAAGGGACTTGCAAGCACGGACTTACAAGTAGAAGCAAAAATCAAGAGAGAATACACCATAAATGTAGAAGAAGTGATTGCCTTGGATCAACAACATTGAAAAATTAGAGGACACTGAATCAACACAATTCCAAGAGAAGAAATAGCAAATAGAAGGAAAGTGTAGAAGAAGTAAAAATAAAGAGAAATAGGGGGGGAGTTTTACTTTGAGGACAAAGTTGTTGAGGTTCAGCAGAGAAGGATGAATCTCGGGCAGGACCTTCAAAATTTTCAGAAGACTAGTATTTTCGACGAGAACTGACGATTCTTGGGACATGCTGGAGGTAGACAATGATCTTCCAGATGCCACCTTCCCCTTCAGCTTCTGCAACAGTATGGAGATTGGGCTTGATCCGTCCTCAACTACACTTACTGAATTGACAGGGGCCAGTGTGGAAGTGTTAACAAGAGTTGACTCTGGTATCACCTGAAGGACGTCAATGTCAACATCCATTTCTGCAACAGCACTGGAGCCTGCTCCAAGAGATCTCTTCGCACTAGCTACAGTGATGGCGGCTTCAGCAAGCTTCTTCATATTCAATTCTGCCTCCGCTGCAACAGCCTTCACCGTTAGCGCAGCTTCTGTCTGTAAGTTGGACTTTGCAGTAGCAGCGGCAACGTCCTTTGCCTTTCTCTTTGAGCGTCATGTCTTCTTCACTGTAGCCTCGGTAGACTGTAGAGCAATAACAACCTCTGTGCCCGCCAAACTGGGCTGAATACTATTCCTCAAGTCAATCTCAAAGGACGGTGGCTTGTCCAACGGGCAGTTAATGTACCACCCACATTGCATCCAGTGGTCCTTCGACCACTTACTTGCGATCTCATCCGTGATCATGCAATTAGCAGCTTGCCTGTCGAGATAGCTAGGAAAGAAGGACGGAGTCTTGGAAACTACTTTCCGTGGATAGAGAATGAACTTGAAATACCTGTAAAGAATCCTGGAAACCGCTTGTGACAATCCAACCTGGTCCTCCGGGCTTTGGTTTTTATGAACTCCCTTTCCCTTGAACTCATGTTGGAAGGCTAAGTCCCACAACTGAATTTGATTCTGCTCCACGTAGTCTGCCAAGGATTGAATGACGTCTCCATCAAGCGGTTCGTAATCAATTGAGACACCAAGCTCAAACAATGTGGCGTCGAATAGCTCCTGAACCTCGCTGGCAATCTGAGGACATGAATTTTGTTAGAACCAAGATGACATTGGTTAAAGAAGAATCACACAATCACTAGATTCTGACCTGAGACCACCAAGTGGCCTTGTGGAGCCATTCGGGGAACGCATGGTCAGCAAATTTGTTCCTTGGAAACCGTACAGCATCCCGAAGTGAGGCTGGCATGTTCCAGCGCTCAAGCCACTTCACCTTCACAGCTGGTTCCATTGCAGACGTTGCAAGGTACCACAACTTCTCCTGAGACATTTCTGGATCGTCCTCTCGCTTTTCGTAATGCCTTCTAACTTGCTCAAGGAATTGTGGGGTATGCTTTGGATCAGCAATTGGAAGCTGCTTCTTCAATTCAGAAGAGGTCTCTCTCTTCACCTTATCCACAGCTTTTCCTATTTCCTCGTGTAGCTTACCGGTTGTCCACTCACTTGATTTCTCCGGGTATTTTTCTTTGAATTTCCTTGTAGCATGGGCCACGGCATCTCCAAGCTCTTGCTAAAAACAATGAAGCAAAGGTCAATCACAATAATATATTCAAATATCGTTGTATAAAAAATAATACACATGCAAGGCCAAAGAAATTTTAGGCACCTCCACGGCGGGCACATAGAACTATTAACAAAACATATGAGAAGCCGTCATTGGCAATGCAGTCCAGAGTACTGCTGTACTCCCAGTTGAAGGGCCCTACTTGAACTAACCGTCACTGGCATCTATGATGGCGAAGAGAAATAAAGGAGCGAGCAGTAAGGGTGCCAATATCGGTACTAGCCCAATTTATAGTTCCAGAATGCTACACTAATAAAAACATATGTGCTGCCCATCTCACATTAAAACATTAAAACATAAGGGCTGTCCATAAGTGCTGCCCATCTCACAAGTGATGCCCATGCCATAAATTCATAAGTGCTGCCTAAAAGTGCTGCCTATCTCATATTGAAAGAGATCATTGAAAACGATGTATCAGATGCTATATGGCAAGCTTCACAATGTAGTTAGAATCACAGTGCTACATTGTGATGAACAATTGCCAATTGCCAATAGAACATATTCTCGTAAGTGGCTCTACTTCAAGGTTTAACACAATCCATCAATTGAACAGCTAAATGAATTTCGTTTGGTACCTGATAAAGAACTGAAATGAGGCCATCCATCGTAAGAGTGTACCAACCATGGTTCTTGGACAATTGTTTCTTCTCAGCGTCATTGAGTTCTTCTTTTGAAACAAGATTCTCGAAGTACTGGAGTGGCTGACCGGCAATTCCCTGGATGCGGTATAGCTTATGCACTAGGTTCATTTTCACATGGCAATTCTGATTCCTCCTGCAGAATTAGAGAATTGTAAGTACTTGAAACCATTTGAATGAAAAAGTTTCCAAATTCTTCCTTTCTTTCATACCAACTCTAAATCAGGACATGGATCTAGTAAATTTTTTAATACTGACAATAGTTATTACAAGCGTCTAGTTTTTTGAATGTTTGGGAGAGGACTTGTTCCCTTTCAAATATATGCATCTAAAATTATTTTTCAAAAGACATCATAGGTTCCAAGGTGCAAACACTTTGCACCAAATAAATTTAGAGATTCACATTTACCTTGTACAATGCTAGTGCTACGGTTTAAACATTAGACAATTATAATTTGGAATATTAAATTATTGTTAGTTAAAATCTAGCCCACTTTTGTGATCACCAAAGTAGGTTAGATTCTTACCAATTCACCTGATGAAGCGCGGTAAGTAGTGGTCCAACTTGCCCTTCAACCTCCAGGATAATTGACTCGACAACATAATGCCACTCGGGATCGTTGGCGTGATCCCTGTTGATAATTGGCATCCAAGCAACAAGGCGGTGGTTGCCATCCCATACGAAGAACATCTTCTTAGAGAAGCATTTCCAGGCCTCTTCTTTTTGTAACTCTATCTCAAATGCTTCATTTGCTTTAACCCAGAGCGGACTCCAATTCGATGAATGCTCACTGGTAACATCAAGTGTCCTTCCTTCGTTATCCTGCAAGGCCACGTAAAAAACGCCGTGGCCATCCATGTAACCTGTACTCACGAAGTGAGCACCTAATGCCATTACATCGTTCTTAAGATATGGCCTCACAGCAGCAAGCGGAAGCATGCGGCACAAGGGAATATTTAACTTGGACTTGCTCCGTGGCTTCAAACGAAGCTTATCCAACACAATATTTGTGTTAACAGACTCCTTGACCACCAAGGCGTCCATCTCCTTGCCAAGTTCTTCTGCAGACATGGCTGTCGAATATTGACTTTCGTCTTCCAGGGGCATAGAATCATGATCTTGCATGTCTTCTTCTCCCTCATTGTCAAAGTCCTCTGCTCAATTTCATCAATTAGGATAATATTCATCAAAATATCATGAGGACAAGACAAAAATAATACTTACCAGGTATTCCAATATGAGGTTGAGGTGACTCTTCGTGATCCGCCATTGAATCAACAATTCCTATAGCCGCTGAATCCACCGCTGTGTAGAAGCAACAAAGTAGGCCTTCTTAGATCAATCTCATGTTAAGCGCATAAAACCATAAATTAAAAAATGTGGTCAATGAGCAAGAGCTGCAGAGTAGTCAATTTAACCAACAACTCATAGATCTCGTTCAATTTAACATTCGTTCATTCAGGCTCAATCCTTTGGAGCCACGACTAATGCCGATATCGGCGATGCTACTGCCACCTGAGGTCTGCGCAAAACCGAGTCAATACATAGCTGCCGTCTAGTGAACCCAGCGATGCATGTGGACCAATAGATGCAATGCAAGTGGACCCAACGAGGTCCCCAGTTCCCGAGGTGTCAATAAGTCATGCCATACTAATCAATACGTCTGCCGATGTCGGCGATGCGATGCAAGAACACGAGCTAGCTAGATAGCTGCCTGAATCCCCACTCAACATAGTCTGCGATGCCATGCTAGAGGAAATAGCGAGGTCCCGAGGTACCGGACTATCGAGGTCCCAAGGTCCCGAGGTCAGCCAATGTCGGCGATGCCATGCAAGTAAACCCAACGAGAATACGAGCTGGATAGGATCGAGCTTCATCAACGGCAACCCTAGTTGTTCGCCGACGCGCACAAGCGCCACGATCCCCAGGCCATGCAAAGTGATGCAGTGGCCGCTGCATTTTACATGCATCAACGGCCAACTCCAACATCATCGTCCACGAACCAAGAAGCGAATTTAATGACCAGCAATCAACATGAGTATCGCCACCATCATCACCTGGAGCCGTTAACCGCTGCCGAAATCGCCACGTGATTCACCTGAGTCGTTCAACACTTGCGATTAGGGAATCTGGATCGCCATCGGGACAAGCGCTCCACCATCGAAATCGTTTACCTGGAGTCGTTCACCTGGAGTCGTTTACCTGAAGTCATTCACCTGGAGACGTTTACCACTGCCGATGTCGGCAAGTGATTTACTGCAAGTGATTCCAAGCCCTACAGCGTCCTTCATAATCCTTCAGTACAAACATGCGAGACTGAATCAAGTAGGACTAACTTCAAAGCGAGATGCTTCCCACTCCAAACCGAGGCCTGCCGATATCGGCAATAGTAATTTCGTGGATTCAGCATCGGTGAATTTCGTGGATTCAGCATCATATAAAACATACACAGAATATTCATTTCTGTATCGGTGAATGATCGCCGATATCGGCGATAGTAATTTCTGCATCGGTGAATGAACTCGAGATAAGGCTTCCAGGTTCGAGCAACAGAGGTCTACAACGTCTTTCATATTCCTTCATTACAAACATGCGAGACTGAATCAAGAAGGACTAACTTCAAACCGAGGTGCTCCCCACTCCAAACTGAAGCTTGCCGATATGGGCGATAGTAGTTACGTGGATTCAGCATCGAGCATATGGAACATTCACAGAAAATTAAATTCTGCATCGGTGAATGATTGCCGATATCGGTGATAGTAATCTCTGCATCTGTGAATGAACTCGAGATAAGGCTTCCAGGTTTGAGCAACAGAGGTCTTAGGAGGTCTGCCGATATCGGCGATTAGGTGATTCCAACCAAAGACATACACCATAGCACCTGCAACATGACAGTGACCTTACTCTAGCATTCACATCGGGACTCCTGCAGCGTGTACAATCAAGCGGGACTCAATCACCAACTTGTGCATGTTCCATGCACATGCTTCCCACTCCAAATTAAGGTCTGTCGATGTCGGCGATACCAAACTCGTGGACCAAGAGTGGTGCGTACGGAATTATTCAACGAAAATAAACTTCTGCATGGAGCTTCCAGGTGCGAGCCACCCGACTTCAGAGCTCTGCCGATATCGGCGATACCAATCTCGTGCACCCAACATCGAGCATATTTCGAATAGCTAATAATTTTATATGTGTCGGCTCAAAATTCGACCTCAAATTACTGCGTCCACGACCTCAAATAACTGCTATCTCTTAGGATCGACTAACCCATGTCCAATGTTGTCAACTGCAGCAGTACCGTCCCCGAGCAATGTGCTGTCCGGAAGAAGATTGTTAATGAGATCGACCGGGCGTGATCAGTAATCGCACCTCCCAATTTTCAAGGGCCGCCAAGTGTCGCGGTGTCAAGGGCCGCCGAGTCTACTGGTATTGCGAAGGTTTTAGGGTCAGCCGAGTCTCGTGGTTAAGTATCGGCGAGTCGCGCGTTGAGAAGAACCGCACGTCTTGCGGTGTCAATGGCCGCCGAGATATCTTTGCGGTGTCAGGGTGCCCTTGAAAACCTGACACCGTAAGACTTGCGGTGCTATTCCAGCCGCTAGACCCTATATCCGGGTATTCCGATTCCAGGGGTGCCAGGCTGTTAAAAAGATAAGAGAACTCTTCCAGTGTCACCACGCGCAGTCTCGGGATTCAGTGTCTGGGGATCCCGCTGCCACGTCCCGTTTCGGGAATGTTGACTCGATCCCCTTTCGATACTCGGCACGCCATTGACACAGTACCGTGGTGAACAACAGCTGTTCCGTGACTTTACACCAGTAGCTTCTCCCCGACTAAGTCTAGTCAAGCTCCAGTCAAGCTCAAGTCATGCTGTCACTAAGAAAAAATCGTTTACCACCACTGCCGATATCGGCAGCCCATTCACAGCGCTCATCCACGTACGGTTCTTCTCGACGCCCTAAAGAGAAGCTCTTTAAAAAAAAAACGTTTACCTTTGCCGACATCGGCAGCCCTTTCACAGCGCTCTACCAGGTTTGGTTTTTCCCGACGCCCTAAAGTGATGCTCTAACCCAAAAAAAACGTTTCGGGCTGCCGACATCGGCAGCCCTTTCACAACGCTCAACCATGCTCACAAACCACTCACAAACCAATCACAAACATGCTGAAAAGCAACTCTCACGCAAGCAAATCGTTTTTCAAACAACACACGTTTTAAAAATCGAGCATGCAAAACTCACCACAAGTTGGCACCTGACTCAACCGCGCGGAAGGAGTTGCACGCAAGGCAAGACACACGCACCCACAAACAACCCGAACTCGAGATAAGGCTGCCTCCTCATGCATCATACCTTGGTAGCAGATCTTAAATAAACGGCTCTATGAAGGGCTCTTTTCGAGAATCAAAATCGACCTTGGATCTGTAACGACCCCCTATTTAAAACTAACCCGATCAAAAACGACCTTGGATCTAAAATCGACCTTAGATCTCACGCGTCAGACGGCTCTAATCGACTTTGAATCATAGATTGAACAATGGAGGATCTCGTCGCACTCGCTTTACAGGTGAACAGTCGATGCGTTCAACGGTGGTCAATCTCGTGGAGCCATAAGTGATGCCGATGTCGGCGACGGTCGCACGTTTGAAGGCACCGGAGGTCTGGCTACAAGGTCTAGTACGCCCGAGGTCTCGTACGCATGGACGCAGTTGCACCTCCGGATTGGTTGACATGCTATCAGGTCTCCCAATCCCAGTAAGCAGCTGCCGACATCGGCATCCCAAAGACAGAGTGCTTGCCGATCATACCCTAGTTCTTTAATTCTAATATTGTGTATCTGAACGACAGAAACAAAACTTGGAATTAAACGAACCTTCCATGTCGCTTGCAGAGTAATGACGATCTTCGGCTTTGCTCCCCCTCCTTGTTGGTTGTATGGCTATGTCGCCTGCAGAAAGCGTACTCAGTTGTTTAGGTCAACATCATACGAGTCCCACAACCTCTAAAAGAATGCAAGGATTTCAACCACCAAGACCTTCATTAGTAGACTAATACCCTAAATCAGTTCTGCAGAAAACTACCTCCAACAAACATGAGACTTTCTTAACGCGGTTACTCTCTCACCCTAAACCCTATTGATTCAAGGTTTGAATCCTACAGCAAGTTTCAACAGAATTTGTACCCAAAATCACAATCACAACTTCTAATGTTTCGACTTCCCTCGCCGCCCGCCTCAAACTCGAACATATTGCCTTCTAAAAGGAATCATATCGATACCACAAAATGAGAGTACAATCCAAGTTATGATGTTTAAATGATTTAATATGCATACTAAATGACAAAAGGAACCGTGAAGAAACCTCGTTCTGCTGATGGCCCTCTACTTTGAATTGTTGCAGCATGCTCATTCCCTCTTGTATCATTGCTACTACTTTGGCTATCCCTCGGATCAATCGTCAAAGTCTGCCCTTGTCCCATCATGTTCACTGCAATTCCACCTAGATCGTTGGGAGTTTCACCAGACATCTCAGGAGTTCTGCACTGTCCTTCTTCAAACTGAAGCACTGTCGGGGTCTCACTCCCGGAACCTAGCCTAGAAGTCGACCTCAATTCCCTCATCTGCCTGGACTTCTTGAGTTGCTTAGAGCTTGTGAAGTACAGTGATTGTCTCCTCCGTCTCTTGGGCATATTACAAAAATTGGGCGACACCCTTTGCCCACTATCTCGCCACTCCACTACAACTAAATCTCATTTATGGATAGTTTCAGATACCTAGTTGCTTGTTTATGAAAGTTTGGTTGGCGGCCAATCTTGAATGTTATTAAATGTTATAATATCTAGATCAGAGGGCATGATGACGAAATCGGCGGTTACCTCTTGATTTAACCATTAAGGTACCGTGACAGTTTTACACCATAAATACTTTAAAAATGTCAGATTCTGCTACAATGAACATAGTAGGATACAAACACTTTGATTTACAGTTGTGATCGTAAGATCTCAATTAAGATTTATGAATTAATATATCAACCAAACTTCATAAACTTTGACCGCACGAATTGAAAAATTCTATTGTTTGAAGTGAAGCATATGGTTCATTATCTTCCCTGCGTTTAGTGGATCAACAAACTGTGACTTCACTTCATGTCAGTTTCTTGCACTACAAGGTCTTTATCTATTACCATCTTGTTAAGCATGATGTTATTTCCTTTTACACCAATTTTTAGAGGTAGAGGATAACTGAAGCATATTGAAAACAGTTGTGCATGGAGTGGAGGTTCAAAATTTGTTAATTCACACTTTATTTTGTTGTGTTTTTAATATATTTCATATTGATAATCCAAATGCTCTGTACAAAGGTTTACACCACATATTATTGAGGAAAAAATATAAAGTGGTAAATTTATAGACGCCTGGTCCTTTAGGGGTTAAGACACTCAAAGGGCTCATTATCTTGCTCTGATAGGTACTCCATTTGTGTTTTTTTTTGGGGGCTCCGCTATTATTGTCACCATAGACATTTAGCTCCTGTCGGACAACCTGTATTATATTGCTCACTGCTAGATTTGTTACAGTAGTAAGAAAACAATAATGCCTATTCAACCACCAATTCCTTTTTAACTTTAATTCTCGTCTTCTATCGACGGCGTATTTGAATGACATTAGTGTTTCTGGTACCTACCTCACTTTGTCCATTACGGCGTGCAAATATGCTTGATAGAAGATAAAAATAATTTAACAATGCCATTAGATGTTCAGACATTGTTTCCCATTGCCTCCACCATTCTTTGCTCGAGATTTATTTTCAATTGCTCTGCTTTCGATTTGCTTCGCATGGCGTCCCTACTGGATGCCGAGTCCCAACCTGTTTTGATTCACGGGAGTGGATCTGCCGTGCCCATTTCGTTTGTAGTCGGAGAGGATGGCTTCTCCATTGTTACTGGAAGTCGTTTAGCTGCTCGATTCCACATCTTAGATGGCAGTTTGCATATTGAGAAGGATGTAGTCGATCCGATCACGAAAGAACTCTCGCACACTGAAGCTCAGATTTCCTTTCCTTCTGATAGTGGTGAGTACTGGAAATTGCGGTCGGGGAATTATAGAGTGTATGGAACCAAAGACCGTCCCTCCAAGGTGTCTGCGGATACGTTAACACCAAAACGGTCAACCACTGGAACGGCTGTTACTCCGCTGCTGCATAAGGTAAAACTTGAGCCTCCTGATGATCATGTCTTCATCCTTAGTGACGACTCTGACTGTGAATGCCTCCCTGCAATCCCTCTTCGTAGTGTTCCCCAGTGTAAGTCCGCCTCTGAGAATCTTGAGTCCTCTCCATCTCCTTGTATTGGTCCAACCACTTCAAAACCCCCACTTCCTCATGTAGACAGTATTGTCCGATGCCTCCGCCTTCTTGGCGCTAGACGGGGAGCAAAGTCAGCTCTCAGCAAGTTAGATTATAATTCAATATCAATTCAGAAAGTAGATTTTCTTCCCCCCTAATTCGATGGCGATGTCATTTTCGAACTTCCGCCGATGGGCAAGTACCCACCGTCATCCAAGGCTGGGCAACTTCATGGAATGGATAAGCGAGACGACGGCCACGCGTGGACTCGAACTGTCACATCGCACATCAAATCAGAATTCCACCTCACATTTAGGATGTCTGCCTGTTTGGGCCACCTCCAGTGTACAAATGATTCATGTGACTACCTAAAGCGTCTGAACCAGACCTCACCAACAAATGAAACTGAGTGGGAGGGTACTGCCTCAACTCCATTTCATCAAGGTTCTGACCCACCTCCTCATTCTACTGTCGTTTGCGCTATCTGCCAGGTTCCACCCTCATGCATTGAAAGTTGCTCGGCTAAGATCTATTACGTACATGCCGAGAGCCACATGACACGTGCATGTGTGCATCTTGGAATACACAGTCATGCTGTGAAGAAGGGGAACTATAGAGAGTCCTCCGCGAAATTCCGATCACTAATTGCTGAGCAGGTAGAGAGGACTCCATCTGCGACCAACTCCTCAATCGTCCTTGAGGCTAGCAAGGAGTACCTAGGAGAGTTGATGTTATGCCTAGAAGGTGTTCCTCAAAATCATTTTGGATTTGAGGAGCTAATCCCTGTGCTGGACAAGTTCAAGCACGTATCCTCCCCAAATATTCGAAATGAGGTTATCAATTTTCGATACCTACGTCGTTTTGGTATCAATGATGGATAGCATCACTAAACTTAGAGGGTCGAGTAATTGGGCATTCATCCAGGAGAACCGATTTCCTGGTGAAGGAACGGACTCTGACAAAGTCTTCATATTCAAGATGGCCGAGGTGGGCCCTGGTAGTGGAGTTGACTTAGTTAGGCGGATGCAACCTGGAGGTGACTTGGAGGACTCCTGGATGATGTTTGACCATGTGAAACGTGTGAAGTCCTGGACGACAATGGCTTGTCATGTGTATGACTCCACATACTGCCGAGTTATGACTATTGCCGTTTGCAATATGCAATCAGAGGATGTGGCAGCCCAACAAGTGTTCTGGAGGAACTTGAACGCTGTTTCAGTTAAACACGACATTAGCAATCCAAATTTCAAAGGTTTCATGGCCGACAACGCACAAGTCAACTGGAACGCGGTTCGTATCGTATACGGTACTGGAGACCCATCTAACCCTATGGACAGCCGTGAGAGAACCTGCCTTTTTCACTGGACACAGTCCCTTGAGAAGCACACCAAGGCAGATATAAGAGTTGACTTGCAAGATCAACACCGTCGCCTCTGCAAACAATACAAAAACTCAATCTCGTTGGAGGTGGCAGAAAGCAGGTATTTGGCAATCCGAGCGTGGTGGTTGTCGTCGGGAGCAACATCTGATGAAGCGCTACCAAGACTGGAGTTATGGCTAGCTTTCTGGCTAGCTTTCTGGCATTTCCGTTACCGACAATGGGGAAGCTTCATGCAGCTTGTAAGTCCTATCATTTTGTGCGTTCTAATTAAGCTCAGATATTTCACATCTCTCATTCACATGCATCGTAATGCTAAAATCGGCACCCCTGCTTATCATCGCCTGAATTGGATATTAATTTTTGGTTCATGTGCATTACCGATTTGAGAACTAATGACCCTTGTTCTCTTTGGCACTTGTCATGGACACCCCTATATTTTTGCACTGAATTTCACCCCGAAGTTACTCCTCAGGCACAGCCGACATCGGCAGCACTTACGAAGGCCCCTCTTTTAGTCATCTTTCAATCTTGTACTTCTACTAGAAGTCCTTCTCCTCCATTCATTTCTCTGCCTCACACGTCGAATGGAATATTAACCTAATTGTTTATGTGCAGAATCTTTCTGAAGCACAGCTCGCTGAGATGCCCTCGTGTAATTTGGCCGAATCCATACACAACAAGTGGCTGCAACAGTTTGGAAAAAGAGGGAATGATCTCTACGTTGCAGCTGTCGATGACATGGTCCGCGCATTCATGCAGGTTGTTGCGTACTACCAGTTTCTGAAGGGTGAGAAGCCGGGTACTGGGCTTGGAAAAGAGGAACTTCGTTTGCGTATTGCTCAGCGCAGTGCCCAACGTTCAGGAAATTCAAAGGTCCTTCATGCAGCGCTAGCCGATATGCCTGGTGCGGATGAATTTTGTACACGCGATCCCCACTTGGAAGGTGAAGAAGTTTTTATGTCTTTGAAGAGAAAAACTGATCTTCCTCCTGGTTCTGAATTCGATTCACATCGCCCCGACAAGATCAGCGTCTCTTGCCCAAGGGTAAAGGCTCGTCGTCTTGATGCAAGAATTGTAGACCTAACAGGTGAAGATCCCAAACCACGATTTGATCCTCGTCCTATTGTGGCCGAAGATCTTCCCCCCCACTCAACGGCCACTTTAGCTCGGGTCCAACACGTCAAACATGTTCAAGAGACTGTCTGCGATGAGAAGCAATGGCACATAGCAAGGCTTCCCAAGACATCTGGTAAAGCTTGTTTTGCCCAACAAGCTGTAACACAAAAAAAGTGTGTGGCTAAGATTGTGCAGGATGGGAGGAGTACGGCTGCTCCAACATACACGGGGATGATGGACAGCTACAAAAAAAATAGATTGGAGAGAATGCAGTTCTTCTACTGCAACGACGACATTGAGCGTTGTGTCAAAGGCACTAAGCGCAAGTGGGTGGTTTCTAAACCACCTCTCCCTGACTTTTGGCCAGTGAAGATGGGAACAAACTTGAGCAGAAAGGAGATTCTGGCCCTCGAAAATGCCGGCTTCCGTCTTGCGGAGCGCGTGGAGCTGTCCCCACGACGGTTGTTTGTAGATGGCATCTCTGTGAACCTGGACGATTATCCTACTCCCCTAAATCCTACAGAACACCCTACAAAGAGATTTGGTAAAAACATTCGTAGAAACCCGTCTGCCCCTACTACTAAACACCATAACAACTGCGCCTCAGCGCTCTCGGTGGTCGGAAAGATCTGCGGTATTCTAATGGTCCCACCTCCAGCTCTAGGTGCCATTGTGACCCTCGAGTCTTCGAGCATTTCGAAGGTTTCCAGATATTTGTTGACGATTGGCCAATTTCCAAGCTGCGATTGCGAATCATTTAAGGAGATGTCACCAAAGTCACTCGGCAAACGCGGTGCTTGGACATATTGTAAGCACCTTTATTACATCTTCAATGTAGTGTGTAGATTTGATTCTTAGGTAGATGTCTTCATTCACGCTCCTAGCTTCAACTGGAATGAGATTAAACGAGTTCTACAGATTTTGCTCCTTAAATACTACGGTGCATAGATATTACAAATATATTTTAGCTTTGTACTACAATCTGCAGCCTTTTATATCTACGAATAGGAGGTGAGACTTAAAGGGCCACCTCCACAGTCCGTACATGTTGTTGTCCATCACATGCTCTATATTTGAGGGAAAGAAGGAAGGGAAGGTGACTCTAAATAAAAAAATTAGACCAAATTTGCAATTTGATGAAAGGAATCTAAACTCACACACTGCCATTGCTCCTCTTTACTACTCTCTTCAAATTATGTAAATTTGTAGAAAACCTATAGACTTTTACAACAAATTTTTACAGACTCTCCCACTCACTGATCCTTAACCCTGAATTCTTAAACCTTGGTCTTAAATTCCCCACTTCTCTCTCTTGCCGAGTATCCCTAAACCCTGACCTTCTCCTAATTTCTGGCAACCTCCTCCCCTCTCCTACTATTCCTCTTTGTGGCTATTCTTGCCATTACCTTTTGACCCAAGGAGATTCTATTTTTCCTTCATTGGAGATATTAGATTCAACGGTTATAGGTCACTTCCTCTAAGAAAAACAACTCCTTGGTTTCATGTACTACATGTATTGTCAATAATACACGTTCCTTACTTGTAGTATCTTGAACCTTCAGCACGGTTATAGGTCCATTCATTTATAGAATTAACAAGTTTTCTTCTTAAAAATCGCCTATGCATTTATTTTCTTCAATCCATTTTACCCAAACACCTCACTTTTTGCACTCTACGCTCACGAACGTAGGCTCACGGCTCACCGCTCGCAAAACTGGGCACGCAAAATAGCATTCCCCATTAAATGACTCTACATTTCTTGGATGAAAGTGGAAAAATATCTAAAAGATTTAAAAGCATTAGGAGTTTGAAAAAGTTAAACACTTACGACTTCATAATAAAAACTTTTTTTGGATTTTAGAAGATTTTTTGAAAGATCACTAAAATAACCATTTGTTTATGTTAAAAATAAAAATAAAAATAAAAATAAAATAAAAATAAATTTTTGAGTAGAATTCTCAAATTTACAAGTGGTAAAACTTTTTAGACATGATGGCATGAGTATGTACTTAAGAAAAAAGTTAATGAGTAAGATTGACAAAATAAATGCAAGATAAAAAAGAGTTAAGTCTCGACCAACTTTAATTTTAACAAGAAACCGTGAGTGTAAGCTCATTGAAGCTGAGATTAGGCACTTAAGGGAAATCAGAAAAGTGTGAAAAAAAAATTAATGATGGAAAGGAGACAAACTCTGTTGGAGCTACTTTGCACATGAATGCCAGGCAAGGAGCCGAGCGCATCATCATGGAAAAATTACAAGAAAACGAAGATTTGATCTTGACAATGATAAAGGTGTCAAAATCAGAGATATTGACACGTTCCGTTGATCTGGTACGTTACAATCGTTGAATTAATCATCATGCAGACTCGTCAAGAACGAATAAAAGGAGTTCTCTCTCTGCCTGTTGATGTCCGCCGTAGCTGCAAAGTTGAGAGAGCATGGAGAAACTGAGAGTGTAGAAAACCATGTGTTGTGAGAGAGTAGGGAAACTTGACTTTGTAATTCAGAACAAAACTCGCGAGATAGTGCGTGAACCATCTACGTCGAGACAAGCAACTGAGGTATGTGCTTCAAACATTTTGTGATGGCTGGAAGTTGATTTCCACACCAACCTCGTATGTTGATTTCTGCACAGACTAACGGAAGTGTGTGTGACAGAAAAGAAGAAACTGCGGTTGGGAGCCAAGACCAAACCCTGTTGAGGTAAACAGTGTTGACTCACTCATAGAAAGTAAAATAGTGAATGCCGCGGAAATTGAAGAACAAAGTTAGTAAGTTCATCTTGTGTGTACCCGTCAAGAAGTTAAACTGAAAAGTTCAGTCGAACTAAGAAACGTTATGACAGTTAAGAAAAAATCTTTGGAATTGTATGGTTATGAATCAGAGAAGCATCAAATGAAATCGTCATGAATAAACACAGTCATAAGAAGGTGAAGTGTCTGAGTTGAGCAAACAAGCATGTACTCCAACGATGGAGAGTATTCGTTGTAATCTCTTTGTCGTGTATGAGTTAACAGGAACCCTAGCAGCTTTTCTAAGAAAACAAAAAATTTAAAAAAAAAAGGAAAAAAAAAAATCAGACTTAAACCTAAAAACATTTAAGTTGTTGTGTGTGTGGGAATGGTGTTAGCAGACTGAATCGTCAGAAGGGAGTGTAATTAGGAAAGAAAAAAGAGTCTGTAAAAGTCTCAGTCTTTCTAGTAAGATTAGCGCTTAAGTGAACTTAATGTGTTTCAGTCTGCATGTGAAAAAATAAGAAGTTCGGGAGTCAAAACTTGCATTTTTGTGATTAAGTTGATAGAACACAGACGTCAATAAGTTCTGCTGAGTGAACAACGAGGAAATAAAGAAAAACAGAAGAAGAGTGATGTGAGCCAAATAATCTGCCGCTAAAGGGTGGCTTATCTTGAACACAAGATCCTAATACGGGGCCTAGTTCCTTGTGCAACCAATCCTCAGCCCATTCACACACAACTTATACGAGCATGGTGACACATCTCATGCTTACTTAGGTTCCTTGTGGTTGATTAGTGAGGTGGTGACTTAATCCAGCCTTTTAATTGAACCCACCCTTGAACGGAGGTAACTTTTGCTCTAGAGCTCCGAATCCAACGTTTTCAACCCCCATGGATTCGATTCAGCATCACAAACTTGATTAGACCCTTAAAGGTCAGCTCCAGGCTTAGGTGTGACCCTGGAATCAGTCGGCAGCAGACAGGCCCCCATGTTTTCTACAGACTTATAATACCATTTATCTCCTTGACTATAACTCCGTTTCGTATGGTTGTTTTCTTGATTCTTATTAGTTTTTTGTGCTTAACATGATGGCAGCCTTCAATTAATCATTTGACTCGACCCTGGACCTCACAGCCAGCGACCAGTTGTGCACCTTCAACATACATGTTTACTCAAAAAATTGTATCCAACCATTCACGTGCACGCCACATATACTTCACATGATTAACCCCACCTTAACACTAAGCTACGCATGAGCATCCCACTGCGTTCTCTTATTCTTGTAGATTGATCACTTGGTTGAGTTGAGTTGATTGCAACCCTAATTCTAGTGAAATTTTGACAGCGCTTCCGCGTGACGTGTGTGACTAGAAAATTAGGGTTCCCTTATGCACAAGGAATTGACTACTAGCCGGGGGGAAGGAGAGGCTCCCTGGTTTGATTCAATTCACCCTCCTTCCTTCAGTTCTTCGTGCTTCAGCTGATCTCGTCCTCTTCGTGTTCTGCTCAGCTCGTCCTCTTTGTGTTCTGCTCAGCTCGTCCTCTCCGTGTTCTGCTCTTCGTAATCTTCGTGATTCTGCTCTTTGTGATCTCGTCCTCTTCGTGTTCAGCTCTTTGCTCAGCTCGTCCTCTTCGTGTTCTGCTCTTCGTGATCTCGTCCTCTTCGTGATTCAGCTCTTCGCGATCTTCGTGATTCAGCTCTGCTCGCCTTCTTTGTGTTCTGCTCTTCGTGATCTTCGTGTTCAGCTCTGCTCTTCGTGATCTTCGTGATTCAGCTCTGCTCGCCCTCTTCGTGTTTTGCTCAGCTCGTCCTCTTCGTGTTCTGCTCTTCGTAATCTTCGTGATTCTGCTCTTCGTGATCTTCGTGATTCTGCTCTTCGTGATCTCGTCCTCTTCGTGATTCAGCTCTTCGCAATCTTTGTGATTCAGCTCTGCTCGCCTTCTTCGTGTTCTGCTCTTCGTGATCTTCATGATTCAGCTCTGCTCGCCCTCTTCGTGTTTTGCTCTTCGTGATCTCGTCCTCTTCGTGATTCAGCTCTTCGCGATCTTCGTGATTCAGCTCTGCTTGCCTTCTTCGTATTCTCCCTACTTTCATTCACACTCCTAGTGGCCGGGGCTTCCGGCTCTCCTTCCCTCAAAAATCCTTTGCTTCTCACACACCTTCCCTACTGAAAATCCCACTCTACCAGGGTCACCCCCCAGCCTTGCTCTCCTGCGTTTCCATGGGTGTTCCCCGCCGCCTTTGGCCTTCTTCCATTAATGACCCCTTCTTACAAAGCCTATTAATCCTATGACTACTAATCCCGTGCCACCCTTGCATTTAACAAAAGTGGGTGTCCCACTAACCAAGGAATATCTAAATCTAAACTTTGACCCCATGCCACATGGGTGTGCATGACCTCCAATAAGTGAGCTTTTAATCTAATTTCAAAGATGCGAAAACTAATTAATTGGCCTAGATTGAATTCCCCTTGTTTTTGCCTTTTCTGCCTTTTCTTCATTTTTTTTTCCTTTCTATTTATTTTTTTGGTTAACTACATAAACTCCGCGATTGCCAATAAGTGGTTCCTAGTTAAGGAATTAGCGCATGGAAGGCTATTTAGCTATTTTGATCAAAAACCACGAGCTAACCCATGGGATAACCTATCTCCAATACTAGTTAACCTTTACGGACGCGATGCGTGGCCCATTCAACATCGTGGGCCGTTTCTGCGGCTCACATGTGCCGCTAACGGCATACCCTTAACGACTCGAACAGGACTCACTAGCAAGGTCAACATAGCAAGGGTGTGCCGCTAACGGCACACCCTAAACCAGTGGCACAGGACTAAATAGCAAGGTCAACACAGCAAGGGTGTGCCGCTAACGGCACAAAAGATATGACTCTAAGATACAGTCTGCCGGTACATTGGTGCAAAAATAAGTGAATATTAGATTGACTGAATAACTGAATATTTGATTATGAACAGTTTATCGATTAAATAAACTATGTTGCTTGAGTAAAGAAAGAACATACCGCAACCATAAATCCACCCCATTGTCGGTATCAAAAATGCCAAAAGGCTAGCCATAAATCCAGACGTACGGCACTGGCATCAGATGTTGCGCCCGACGACAACCACCACGCTTTGATCGCCAAGTACTTTGCTTCGGCATCCTCCAAACTCTTTGCATCTTTGTATAGCTTGCAAAGCGGACGATGTTGCTCTTGAAGATCGGCTCTAATGTCAGCCTTCGTATACTTTTTAAGGGATTGAGTCCAATGAAATTAACAAGTTCTCTCCCGATTGTCCATCGAGATTGACGCATCCCCGCTCCCGTAAACAATGCGGACCGCATTCCAGTTGGCATGTGCGCTATCAGCCATGAATCCTTTGAAGGAAACTGTCGGACAGCCGTGTCGTGCAGCAACAACATTCAAGTTCTTTCAAAACACTAGCTGAGCTTTGACGTCCTCGGATTGCATGTCACATACGGCAATCGTCATCACACGGCAGTAGGTTGAGTCGTACACGTGACAACCCATCATGGTCCATCCCTTCACACGTTTGACATGGTCAAACATGATCCAGGAATCTTCAAGGTCTCCTCCAGGTTGCATTCGCTTCACAAGATCAACGCCGCTTCCAGGTCCAACTTCTGCCATCTTGAAGACGAACACCTTGTCCGAATCAGCGCCTTGCCCCGGAAATCTATTCTCCTGAACAAAAGCCCAGTTGATTGATCCCCGAAGTCTAGTGATGCTATCCATTACACCAAAGTGTCGCAAATATCTAAAGTTTGTTACCTCGTTTCGGATACTAGGAGACGTCATTTGCTTAAATTTCTCCAGGACCGGAACTAGTTCGTCTAAGACTAGTGGCTTCTGTGAAACTCCCTCTGGATATAGCAGAACTGACCGAGAAACTCCTTGCTTGCTTCTAAAATAATAGCAGAGTTTGTTGCAGATGGGGTCCGCTCTACTTGCTCAGAAATGAGAGTCTTAAGCTTTGAAGAAGAATCTCGACAGTTGCCTATTTTTACCGGATGCTCATGTGTTCCAATATGGACACATAAACGGGACATGGTGTCCGTTCCAAGCACATAGTATATTTTGGCTTTGCAGGTTTTTAGGCAAATAGGCTGAATTCGTCAAAGTTTGCAGACCACTGTCGAACCAGGAGGAGAAGATCCACCGACCCCGAAAACTGATGAGGACGTGCCCTCCCATTCGGTCTCATTAATGTTCGACACTCTATTTTTCCGCTCTAAGTATTCGCAATGAGGATTGAGACATTGCAAATGCTCCAAACAAGAAGATGTCCTAAAGGTGAGGTTAGAATCATTGGCAATGTGAGTGGTCACGGATCTTGTCCAACTATGGCTGTCATGTTTCTTATCCATTCCCAAGAGCGACCCAGCCTGTGATGAAGCAATTCCCTTTCCAAGGGGTGGAAGCTCGAAGAGAACATCTCCATTAAAAGCTACTGGAAGAAAGTCTACCTTCTCAACTCTAATAGAATCATAATCTATCTTCGTTAAAACTGACTTTGATCTGGATCTAGACCGAAGATTACGTAGACAATCGATAGTATTGGGTGAATGAACAGGAGTAGAAACCAATGGGGGTTTGGACTTAGGAGGTAGAGAGGAGGTGCCAGCCGTTGCCTGAGGCCTGGCCGAAAGTGACGATGTTTTTTCGAACCCAAATGGACTAAACCTGAGACTGTCACTGTCGGAATCATGGCTAAGGATGTGAATCGAATTCTCCATTGGTTCTAGTTTCACTTTCTGCATCAAAGGCGTCACCTGGGTTGCTGTGGTAGACAACTTTGGAGTTAAGGAAATTGAAGGGGAATCGTCAGGCACCTCCCTTGGTCCATTCACTCTGTACTTCCGACACCGAAGTGACCAGACTACAACGTTGAATCGATTACTAGATGACTGAGCTATCGTGTGTGTGAGCTCTCCTGTAACCTCGTCAAATTCCTCTTTCTCAACATTCAAGGACCCCTCAATGATATTGAAACGCTGACTTAAGTGAAGAGAACTAACAGTCGCTAATCCCTCGGAATCAGTAGTGAAACAGAGCGGGACGCATGCAGTATCCCCTCGGATTACGACGGATGCCGCCTCATAATCCGCCAAAGAAGCCATTCTGTGCAATCAACAAAGCTGCAAATGAAAACAGGGTGGACGGAACAAGTGCAACTTCTTGTATTGAATCGGAGGTGAAGCACGGCACGGTCATATGCTCCAGCTAAAAATTAATGCACTAGCTAGATTTACGGTTGATTAAATTTAAACATATCTCTTGCCGTCAAGAGCGACTTCCCTTGCAACAAATTTGGTGGCGAAGATAGGTATTTATGAGTAGCAGATCTCATTGTAATAAATTGAAGTCCGGACAATTTAGGAATTATGTTTTAAGGTCGTTCCACATTACAGGATATGAGTTGTTCGTTAAACAGAAATGATTTTTATTGAAGTCGTGGTTTGGTACACTAAATTTATGATAGTGGAATACAAAATGAATAGGACGACGTTAAGAAGTATGGGGGCACTGCAATAAAGTGAATCTGGCGGTTAGATCACATTATGGTGAACTTAATGAAAACTAGTTTGGCAATGCCGGCCCGATTCATTCATGCTGGCAGGAGCTGGCGCCTAAAGGTGGGGGCACAGAATATTGCGCAACACTATTAGTTTAAGGTGTAAAGAGAGTTTGCCAGTAAGGGCATAGCTGACGTCTTTTTAAGCGAGGGAGAATATCTGAATCCATTCCACATGGACTTATGAGAGCTATCTTTGCCGATGTGCCTCTTGCTATTATGAAAAGACGAAAGCAGAAGCTCTATTTTAGTGATCGAAAGACATTGATGAGAAGTAGAGTAGGGAGAGGTATTGCGATGGGGAAGTCCAAGGATTCCTTCGGCGAAACTTCAAAGAAATTAGACTTTGAAGAAGTTTAGATTAGAGATAATAGAGAGAGGATTGCTCTTAGTGTAATTCCCGAATGTTTTGTTGGGAGCCGCCATTTGCCGGAGGATGCCAAGGAACTTGCAAAAGCAGAAATGAGTGAGTGGACCCAATTAGATCCTGAAGTGAGGGAACTGAAAGGTCGTACAGGTACTTGAGTGACTGGATTGTATGAGCGAACATCGTGATGGACAAGAGATTTGAGTGCTTAGTTTTGACTTGAGAGGTTTGAAATAGTTGAACTTCATTGAGAGTCAGTGTAAGAGGAGAGCTTGATTTTGGATCTATCGTTTGAAGTTCATAATCTCTTTTGGTATTTCAAACCATGTCATTCACTGAGGACGACGTCTTAGGAACAGTAGAACATCTCTTCGTGAACATGGATTGATTAACCGGCGACTGACCTAATTCTTGACTAAGCAATATGGACAATGCGATTAGATGAAAGTCGCACTCTGTTGTTGCTCTCTGACCTGATCACAACTGCTTTTGTAGGAGAGAGGGAAGAGATTCAGGTTGGACCGAGCAGGTCGTTGAAGGACGGCGGCGAAGCGGAATCGGCGGCTCGTTACACAGGTACTGTTTATAAGGTTTACGTGAGGACTGCATTAGGGTTCCTGTATATTTTGTGCGCGTTTGAGTAGGTTATGAATTTACTGGCGGTCCATATGTGATGTTCATAAAGTCTTTTGCGTTCAAGACTGCATTGGGGTTTCATGGATTGTTCATGGCGATCCGCGTAGCGAATTTAGATGTCCCGCTGGAATCTTTGATTTGAACTGGAAGCTGGCATAGCAGAGGCGATCGAAGTGATTGAGGGCGGGGTCGGCACCTTATTGAGGATGGACGGCGCCCAGGCGGATTCTGCGGGGCGATCAACAGGTGATAATCGCAGGGGTTTTGTGAGAGCTTAGGTCCTAAGGGTTTCACGGATATGGCTGCGAATGTGTTGATCGCAAATGTTAGCAAGTTTGCATGTGGGTTTATTCGTGGTGGGGCTACTTGTTTCGCGTAGCAAACTAAATGGACCTGCAGGAAGGTGTATGCTGACCTAGGAGTTGGAGGTGCAGGAGAGCGAGACGTAGTTGATGGTGGTGGCGGCTCCTTATCGAAGATGGATTGCGCTCAAATTGATTCGGCGGCAAGATCCACAGGTGAGAAGCTTGCCAAATTTTTGTGATGAATAAGTTAATCATAAGACTGAATAACTTTATCTTCGTAGTGATAGTGGAGAAGCGTGCTCGAATAGACTACCGTTGCCGGCACTCCATTCGCAAAGTCCTGTCTACATTAGGGGGTTTCGCCGGGTGGAGTGCCGGCAGCGGCAGTCCTATCGCGCAGGTATATTTTGAGACATTAGAAGGCTCGAGGCGGAAGTTGGGTCTAAGGAAAATTAGCATGTAGATTGCTGCCAATGAGCGCACCTACATTGCAGATCAGTAGCTACCGAATTCCATCAATCAAAAGTAACGACCTTAATTCTTTGACATTCTGTAAGCATGTAGGGATTGGAATTGGCGAATTGCTTGCTGATTCCTGTTCTACTTGCTAGGATTTTGATGTCAAATTCCCTTTTTTCCACTTCATTCTAATTTCTCTCTCCAGCAAGGCATCTAATATTCTGTGTCGGTGCATTGCAGAGATTCAAAGCTAGTCCGAGACAGAATTAGACACTCACAACTCAGCTATGCACCAATTAGGTAATCTGCTGAAAATATCATTTGACTAATAAATTCACCGCTAACATCAATGTTTGGACATGGAATTCTTCCTTGGAGAGGTTGAATGATGATGGTGCAGATAGTGAGGGGGTTGAAGTCTCAAGGTCGGAGAGAAGATGAGCTGAACCACTCTCTGCTGCGGAGCTAGAGAAACAAATGGATGATCTTGTTCTTCAAGAGACAGTCAACACCACGGCGCTGCTTGATGGACTCCGATTTCAGCCAAAGGAGAAATCTAAGCTTGACATCCCCTTATGCAGAATGATTGGGCTGCCAATCGTTCGGCCATACTTGAAGAACGATGTCCAGGGGCTAGGATCTCACTTTCTAAAGAACGGGTACATGGAAGGCTCTGGTGTTTTCTATGTGGCGAAAGAGAACCATGAGGGGAAGTCGATCGATGTCTCAGAGGAAATCATGAAGAATTGGAGTCCAGCCTGGACTGAAGCGAACGAGGCGTTCGAGTAGAGACTGAATTTGGATCCAGACTTAAGAGTATTTTCAAGGAAGATGTTTCATGTCTGGAATGGAAATCACCGGCTCCAGGCATGGTTGCCGATCATCAACCGAGATCATGGGGATGATCGACGTTGGCATTATGCGGTGGAGTCTATTGTGCTGAATGTGAATGGATACGTTCCAGTCCTCCTATCTGCGCTTCATCAAGTCAACTGGTGAGGATTTCTGCTGATTCAGCTGTATACGCTATTGAATTTTATTGACGGTTTTGTAATGGCCATTGATCTTTGTCTACAGGCATAACTAGAAGTCGTTCGTTACAACGAATCTTGTCCACAAGCTATACCGCATTCAAGGGATGGCGGAGCAGCCTCTCAATTACTTCGAAAGACTTGTTTCGAAAGCCGAAATCATGGCAGCTGAAGCGAAGCAAAATTCTGTCAAGCGAATGTGGTACACGTTGACACTTAAATCCTTAAACAGTGTCTTGTATCAGGTTAGTCTTCAGACATATTTGCTTCTGGTATATTTCAATCTATGACAACTGATTGAATTGGATATATGAAATCGGCATCTCAGTGAAAGGACTGCTCTTAGTGAGCTCTACTTATCCTTCTTTAGGACTCGGAGTGAGCTCCCAGGGGTGTGCCGCTGGTGGCATACCCTCTGTGAGTGGAGCTTCTCTTTCGAAGCTCTACTCACTAAGGGTGTGCCGCCAGCGGCACACCCCCGGGAGCCCACTCGACTGATCCCTCTTTAGGACCAGGAGTGAGCTCTCAGGGGTGTACCGCCAGCGACACACCCCCGGGAGCCCACTCTATTGATCCCTCTTTAAGACCGGGAGTGAGCTCTCAGGGGTGTGCCGTTGGCGGCACACCCCTGGGAGCCAACTCTATTGATCCCTCTTTAGGACCAGGAGTGAGCTCCCAGGGGTGTGCCGTTGGCGGCACACCCTCTGTGAGTAGAGCTTCGAAAGAGAAGCTCTACTCACAGAGGGTGTGCCGCCAACGGCACACCCCTGGGAGCACAATCCACAAATCCTTTTTTAAAACGTGGATTGTGCTCCCAAAGGTGTGCCGCCAACGGCACACCCCTTGGATCACATTTTGCTGACAACTTTCCTGCTCTCAAAACCGGGACCCATCCATTTATTCACATCCAATTTCTTGGTTGTATGAAGATTTCCTGGATTAGATCTGACCCACTACGTATCCATAGTATTAGAGCTAGTATCCGGAATCCTGATCGTTTACGGATTATGCACTTCCGGACGTCGTGTTTTCGTATCTGTTTTGACTCATTCAATTGACTTTAAGTCTGTCACAGCAAGAGATTGGTGAAGCTGCTTCCGTGGCGCAACGAAAGTTTGTGGAGAGGTTTCCTGATCCCAAGGAATGGACCTCAACGAATGCGCAGAATTTTGTCAGAAAGTCTGTAGAGAAGATGAAGTTGTCCACACTCTCAGAGCTTCGGAAGCAGCTTCCAATCGCTCATCCCAAGCACACCCCAGCGTTCCTCAGTCAAGTGAAGCTCCATTACGAAGCTCATGATGACGACGCTGAGATGAACCAAGAGAAGCTCAGCATGCTCGCAACCTCTGCCATGGATCCGTTAATGAAGGTTAAATGGCTACAGCATTGGAACGGGGATGGTAATCTGAGAGAATCTGTTAGGTTTCCGAAGTCGAAGTTTCCCGGCAGTGATTTCCATGAGTGGCTTCACCGCGCTACTTGGTGGGCTCAGGTAATTTCAGTGTGAATTTCTGAAACTTCCCAACTAAATAGTTCCAGTTTACATTCTAATTCGTTTCATTTCTTCGCAGTTGTCTTTCGAAGGAGAGAAGCTTTTGGAAGGCTCTCTGTTGGATATTGACGTTGATGTGAATTATGACCCCGATGGTGGAGAGCCAATCACAAGGATTGCCGACTACATTGAGGAGATGCGCATTCAACTGTGGGAGACCGCCTTTTTTCATGAGTTTAATGTGGACAAAGGCGTGCACAAGAACTATGAATCATCGGATCAGTGCGGGTTCCCCTCTGCGTTGCGACATACCTTATTCAGGTACTTTAAGTTCATTCTGATGCCGGCCAGAGTTGTGACCCGCAACCCTCCCTTCTTCGCATCGAACCTTGATTCCAAGAGCACATCCACCATGTTATCTGAGGGAATCAAGAAGGATTGGGGACCACAGTACTGGGAGCGCTGCGGTTGGTATCTCGACTGCCCCATTTAGAAACCTCCTCACTTCGACATCTCACTGCGTGATGGCCTTCAGCCCGAGCTGATTGGGGTGGAGTCCACTGTCGATGGGGCTGCCATGGCTACCAAAGCTAAGGGTAAGGGCAAAGCTGCCTTGAAGAAGGCCCGGGGATCATCGTCTCGCGACCCTGATGTTGAGGTTCTTGTTCCACCATCAGTCACCACGGCCGTCACAATTCCTGCTGCGGGTGAGAGCTTTCAAGATGATCATCCGTCTCCCGATGTACCTGACTCCCCCCCGCGTCAGCCGGCTAATGTGGTGAAACGGAAGGCGTTTCATGACGCCTTCTCTCTACCGAGCGCGTCAGCTCCAAAGATGGGTATCAGAGTGGAGCTTTCGACTCTGCAGGATATGATGAATGGTGGGAAGGACCATCCTTGCATGATTCGACTGAACGAATTCATGCTTAAGGTGAGTGTTCTCCATCTTCTCTCCTACACTCTAATGTTCTTCATGTTTTGTTACTTCTTTTGGTTTTATTTTGGATCTTCATGGAGTGCCGTTGGCCGCGCTGGAATTCAGTACCTCGGTGTCTTCATTCCTGACTCAGTATTATTTTAGTCCCCGACCTCAGAATAGGTATTTGGTTAGCTTTTGCCAATGAATGAATTCATCTGTTTTAGCTCTCTCATTACTAAAATTACTATTCATGATTTCTTCTTGCAGGTGTTACCTCTGACGTCGAACCAGGCACGAAGCGGAACATGTCCCCACCAAGGTTTTGATCTCGTTCTCACAGACATCCCACAGGGGTTGCGGGTTCCATCAATTTCGCGAGACGCAATGGACATCCCACCATGGAATGTGTATTCGGAGCAAGCTGTTGAGGCACTCTTTGAGTTCGCTGAGTCGTTCCTTCATGAGCAAGGCTGCATTCTCGTTATCATTCCAAAGTCTGTGCAGCTCCACACCGACGTGAGGTCATATGCTGCTGCATACGATTTCAAGCTACTCCGTAATTGGTGGGGTGTGAACGAATTACCATTGGCGTTGCCCACTGATCCAACCAAGAAGGTTAGTCTTAATTTATCATTGCCTGACTCCGATTTCTAGTTTGTTTCACCTACTAACGATATTCTGTAATTTCATATTTTTTTCAGACCCACCGTTTTCGGATCCTTCTCTACGTGAGAATTGCATTACCATTGGAGTCCTTCACATTCATTGTGAATAGTGAGCTTTCAAAGACAGGTTGGGGAGTCGAAGAGACGGACGTCCTTCTCAATCACAACGACTTCAGTACCCAGTCTATGCGAGGTGCTGTTCCATGGAGGGCTGGAAGAGAGAAAGGCGTTATTTTTTTTCAGATGCTTTTCGAGGCTCTCACAAAGCCGGGTGGTGCAATTTTTGATGCATTTGCTTCTACAGGTATCTCATCATCTATCATCTTGTGATTTTCATGTTTATCTTTCATTCCCACATTTGTTTATCACGTAATCCCTATGAACAGTTCTAAGCATTTCTTCTCTTCCAAGGAACTCCCTTCGTGCGTGTCGCGCTACTGGTCAGCATTTCGTTGGCTTCGAATCCGATAAGCTGGTTTTTGAGGCGTTGTTGAAGCCTCTTTTCATGCCCAAGCCGCCGTGATCTAGTTCCGCTATTCCGGCCACCGTGGACCTCACCATTGATGAAGATCCCCCAATCTGGAAGATCACAAAGAGAAATCGATTGAGTAAGTAAGTCTTGTTTTGTATTCAACTTCTCTTGATTTTTCATTCAGTTTTATTAATTTGATGTCGTTTTTTGTCTTCAGTTTGATGTCGTTGGCTGCTTCACCGGATCGTGATTTCTTCCTTCCATCGTATGCCGGCCAAGCTGCAAACGAGATGGCAGACGTGCTTTCTCCATCATCAGCTTCAACTTCCACTAGTTCTCGTTTTCCATCTAATGACTTTCTTGATCTTGAGGCTTTAGAGGACTCGGACAATGGCCTCTCATTGTCGAATAGTATTTGTAACTCATCATCCTAGATGCTTTTCGTGCGACCCGTATTTCATCGCAACAATTTTATTGGTGACACGGCTATCCTAGCATTTTCTCTCAACTGTTATCTTTGTTCTTTGTATTCTTTGCTTCTCTTCCTTCGTTGTGGTTTTCTCCCATTCCACTACAATATTCTTCCCACGAACACTCTTCCTTCAATCTCGTGAACAATTCTATTACGGTTGTATTCTCATTTCTTGAACTTTCTACTTCACTTTAAATCTTTGCCAAATCCACCGCCACAGCTTCAACTCACTGTGTTATTATCCTTTCAATTCCAAACATCACAAGAATTTCCAATATATTTTGTTATATTTTCTGCTCTACCCAGAACCCCCAAATTCGTTCCCGTTCTTTATTCGAATGAAATATTACTAATTTCCCTTCTCTTTTCTGATACTCTACCCACTAGGGACCTTTACTTTCACTACGATACCCTGTACTTTTAACGGATATTATAGGGGTTTTGCCGGGTGTCGTCGTTTACTCTAGTTCCTAGGCCAGTTTTTTTAACCTTCCACAATAGACAGCGTCTGCAGATATAGGGTTTCCTCTGACCTCTTCTTCTTGAGTCCTAACAAAAAATTTATTAAATTTCTCATCATGATATCAAAATCATTACTATATTATAGAATTTGAGGTTCCTTCCAATTTACTAATAGTAACATTTTTGAAGTGGATGCACTTCAAAAAGTTACCCCTCAACGCTCACCGCTCACGTCTCACCGCTCACCGCTCACAAGATAGCATTCCCCATTTAACCCCTAAACGACCAGAGTCTCCTTCGGGGGGATTCCTTGATTTTTGGGCACGTTCCTAAAATTCGAAAACAAATCAATTTTCTCTTAAATTTTTATTCTAGATTGCCTTTGATAAGAGCTTTGTGGACACATTTTTATTTTATTTTTTCGATTTGTGGTTTGAAAGTTAGTATCACTTATAGTTTTTGAGGGAAATTGTCAAGGCACTTTAGGGGTTAATTCCCATCCATTCATTTAATTGTTTGTTCTAGTTAGGGAAGATGCCAAGGTCCAACCGGCCCGTTGCTCCAAAGGGGAAAGCCCCTGAGATGGATTGGGACGCAACGGACGATCCAGATGTTGTTGCGGAGTACGGATGGCAGGATGAGGAAGAGAGGCTGTGGACTTGCACCATGTGCAAGAGGTACGTGAAGATGAAGCACCTCATGAAGTTGTGGCCCAGGGCACAAGCAAGGAGATCAGGGCTGCGACGCGAAGGTCTAGCGAGCAATTGTCTGAGCGACCATTTCCACCATCAATATCATGAGGTCACTGCTGCGGTGGGTGTGCGCAACTCGAGGCCGGAGATCATGTTGTATTCGAATATGGCAATGGTTTGGGCGGAAATTGTCCTACACAAGGATGTGGACTGACGCACCGTGGCGGGCCGCAATGTCAGCCTAATGGATCAAACCGCCTATTTTATACCAACCACCTGGAATCAACCGAGTGATTGTTGGCCACGTTGGTCAAACCGAAGATCCGGAGACGATTCCGATGCCCACCAACAACGGTGGACACCTCCAGAAGAGTACGGGGGACATAACTACAACGACTACAACCGTGGCAATGATATGGGTTCTGAACCTGTAACATTTGGTGGGGGAAGTGGCAGCCATTACTACGAAGGCGGCCAATGTGGTACAGGGACCAACACCCCTTAGAGCGAGATTCCAACGCATCCAAGGGGTACGTATGAGTCTGGTCGTAATTCCGCGCCCGTATCATTTGGTGGGGGGAGTGGCAGCCATTACTACGAAGGCGGCCAATGTGGTACAGGGACCAATACCCCTTAGAGCTATACGCCAACGCATCCAAGGGGTATGTATGAGTCTGGTCGTAATTCCCCCAGAAAAGAGGAAGAACACAACACCTCAAACTCTGCACCTGTCTATTACGACGGATATGGCGGTTCTTACCATGGATATGGCCGTTCTTTGGATGGCGGCCAATGTGGTACAGGGACCAACACCCCTCAGAGCTATACGCGAACGCATCCAAGGGATATGTACGAGTCTGGTCGTAATTCCCCCGGAAAAGAGGAAGAACACGACACTCCAAATCTTGGACACGTCTATTATGACGGATATGGCCATGCTTACGATGGATATGGCCGGAGCTTAGATGGGAGAGACAACACACCTCCATCAACGTTTCCACCTCGTCAGAATGAAGATGCCGAGTTTGAAAGGCAAATGCATGAAGCCACAATAAAAAGCCAAAACGAGTACATCCGCAGGCTCGAAGACAAATCTCGCTACATGAACAGGCAATACAATAACTTCTATGATGTTTATTCAAGCGGGCCGTACTCGAGTGGCGCTGGGCTAAGTTAAAGACGTGATACTGACTCAAATTCCGATTAATCAGACATGGTCTTTATGTAATGTAATCCATGTGGATAATGTCTTCATGCGAGAAAAATGTTGACTATTTTGTAAATTTAGAAGGTCATTCTTTAAGACCTTCAAATTGATGTTTATTAAATATTTCTACGCTACGGCCATGTCAATGTGGATGATGAATGTACAATGCATGCTACGAGTTTCCAAATGATTTTTATTGATAATTTTTTAGTATAAGTGGATGTGTGGAATGAGAAATTTTTATACATTCCAACTTTTCATTCACCTCATGAAAGTTAAAGAGTATTTCATATCATTAAATGTTAAACAAATTTTCTTTTACAACATGTACCCTTAAAGTTCCTTGAGTATTTCTCACCTAGAAGTTAAAGCAAGAAGAGAAATGCCGGTCCGCATAGGGGCCGGCGTGAATAAAGAATCTGTTCGTTCCATCACTAAGACCATGCCCACCAGACACCGTGTCGGGGAGGGCTTGGTTTCTTTTCAATTTTGCGTTGGTGGAGTAGAATGGACATGGCTTGCTGAATGGCAACGGTGTTAATAATATTATTTAAAGTGTGTGAAATTGTTTCGATGGAGATTTTAAAGGTATCGCAAAAGGATATTTATACATGGGATAAAGGTGGTGGCACGAGCATCGGCAATGATTACAATAAGCGGGTCCATTTTCCATCCGAGGGCAACGATGTCATTAATAAGGGGTTGTTGGGTTGGTATTCATTTCTTTTGTTTTCAATTGTTTCCGGGGAGAATCTATCATTACAATATGTGAATTCGATGAATTTGAATGGTATATTCTTGGTTAATGTGGTCGGGTGCAGGGTCATTGTATGGTAGGCCTCGAATGCAAAGTATGTCGGCTTTGAGTCTAGCGTTACAGGGACAGCGCGAAGTTGCGCATGTACATGGGACTCGGGAGTAGCCAAAGGGGGACCGTATTTCCTTGTGGGTTGTAACTTGTTATTAAAAGGTGCCGGCATTCATGAGGATAAATCATCGTGATTTTTTATGGGAGGTAAATAGTTTTCGAATTTCCCATACTGCTTTGTTATGTCTTGCGACAATTAAGGAGTGTGTGTGATGGTTTTGGCATTTTCAGTAGAACATGGAGTGATTTGTCGGGGTCTGAGAAAGTGCATATGGGGCATGTTACATATGGGAATTTTTCTATTCCAAATAAGAGTTGTTTTCGGGCGTTTCCCAAATATCGACTATTACGGAATTTGATGACGCATGTTATTTGTGAGTTCGGGATGATGGGA
Organism: Bryoerythrophyllum caledonicum; assembly: GCA_963971425.1. NCBI lineage: Eukaryota > Viridiplantae > Streptophyta > Bryopsida > Pottiales > Pottiaceae > Bryoerythrophyllum > Bryoerythrophyllum caledonicum. The sequence goes on along the minus strand of OZ020525.1, from coordinate 5,057,204 downwards.
TCTTTCCAAGAATTCGTAGAGAGTTCATAGTCTATTTTGTTGTTGCCAACCCATTATTCTTTATTAGGGAAGTTTTCTTTGATTGTGTCAAGGTTGTTATAGAGGTCTTGTTCCTTGAGATATTTGTTCAAGAATAAAATCGGAACCTTAACGGGGGTATCCTCTTTAGGAGGCCAATCTTCTTTTTGGAAGTAATATGGGGTAGCATGTGGATGTTAGTACAAGTCTTTGGCATTTTCATGCGTTTTATTGCGGACCTCTTTTCCAAGTTTATTTTCTTGTTCGTTGTCGTAGTACGTGTTGGCAACTATTCACATCTTAACACAAAGATACCCTTAAGGTAATCGTTCCCACAGAGAATCACCGTGAACTACAATGACTAACAACCAGCTTATATTTACACAATGTTACCTATATCACAATAGTTACATCCAAGGAAAGAAGGAAAAAGGGTTAGATTACAACGCCTGAGCGTTATCTACATCCACCGGCCCGCTCTCCGTACGAGTGTTTTCCCTCGGGTAGGAGCCTACTTCGTTCGGAGGTAGGGACCTTCGAGTAGGAGCCTACTTTTCTCGGAGGTAGGGACCTTCGAGTAGGAGCCTACTTCGCTTGGAGGTAGGGACCTTCGGGTAGGAGCCTACTTCGCTCGGAGGTAGGGACCTTCGAGTAGGAGCTGTAGCAGTATGTAGAGTAAGTATTCCTTCGGATAGTACTTAGTTGGAGCTAAATGTGTCCGGAATGATCGCTCTAAATTCATTCCCACAGAGATCTATTGTTTCTTCTTTGAATGATAAGTAAACTAATCGCTATCCTTCTACCACGCACTAGTTAGCATTCCTATTCTACGCCTTATCTATTAATCCGGATCCTTCCGGACGTCCAATGTGGTTCCCTACTAACCTCCGGATCCTTCCAACTTCCGGAAGGTCAGGTGGAGTTTTTCTTCTGGAGTTTTTAAGCAAGTGGCCGGGTACCACTGATCCTATTTTGTGTAAGTGGCCGGATTCCCCACTGCCTCGTAATTTTAAGTGGCTAGACACTCACTGCCCCGAAACTTATAGTGGCTGGACACCCACTCTCCCTATATTGCTAATTGGTCGTTGGTTTGTTGTATCCGGATTCACTCTCTCACATCATCCGGAAGGCCTTCCGGATACGGTCACTCAGAGGCTCACCCGGACTACAATGACATTCTGGTTGATGATCAGTGGTTCGGTGAGGTGTGAAGGGTAGATCTGCATTTGGACTTCCTTCTAGACATACACCACAGGCTTTTCCATCTATCGTAAGGGGAAATTCTTGTCGCAACCAGAATCCGGGTTCACACGGATTCTCCGTGCCCTAGGAGCTACCAGGCCCACCACCTAAAGTACCCTCATTCCCCCTCCAGGCTCCCTCCGGTCACCAAGGATCGTCAGACTCTATCTAACCTCTCCTTCAGCTGTTCCGGGCGCTCTCACACAGCAAGTCCCAACCGGTTAGACTAGATGCTTATCCGTGAACCACTTCAGTTTCAACAACTATTCCACTAATCATCAACCACAATGGGCCCCATCCTTCATTCACGAAACAATACACCATCAACATAATTTCAAGGAGAGAAAATATACTAACAGAAAATATCATTCGGGAGGAAGAAGGAAAAAAAACCCCGAGCCGGCTAAGGCTCAAGTATTAAGAAACCGCTACCACTGATCTAAAAACGGATCTAAGAAGCTAAAAATCCGGAAAATCCTATCCTAAAAGTGGAAGGGATCTTATCCTTAGAAATCCGGAATTCAAACTCAGATCCGAAAATTTCGGATCTGAGATCCGGTTTTTACGGATCTAACTCAAAACTTAAAGTAGGGTTTTCTTTAGTCTTACCGTATGATAGCCGGGTGCAAACTTGAGCCCCATCGTTAATCGCTATCATACTTTAGCCCTAAAGATTCTAATCTACGGAGTTACTTGGTTCCGCCTCTTACTGCTACGGCGTGAAGGGGTAACCTCTACTGCTGCGGTGCCGGCCTCGGATTGCGTCGGAATGGCTGCTGGTGGCTCCGGTAAGGTGGTCGGCGTCGGCATCCCTGGTCCGGATGGTGCATCTGCGCGGTCTACGACGTCCGGAAGGTCCCGGGAGCTACCACTGGGGCTGACCACCATGGGTGTCGCTGCCGAGCTTCCGGGTAAAGGGTCCGTCACTGGTGGCCCCGGAGAGGGAGACTCTGAGGGAATTCGGAAGGGCAAGGGCGGTATTGTATGACTCCCTGGCACCTGTTCCCACTTCTGCATACTCTCCGTGCTTGGGAAGGCCACCCCATTCCAACTCATAGGAGAGTTGAAATCCGGCGTTCCCACGAGGTCATTGAACTGTCCGGTGAGCGACTTTGGTGTTCCAGCTACAGGTCTGGGTGAAGAGCCGGCCGGAGGTTGGCATGGGGAAGCAGCTGCCGGTCCGGATGGGGATCCGGATGGATCTGCCGTGGTTCCGAACGGTCCAGCCGCGTCTGGAGTAGGTGGTGCCGAAAATGGAGGTGGAGGTTCTGGTACTGTTGAGGTGGCCGCCACGAGATCCCTCGCTAGCTCTTGCATCTTGGACCAGGTGCTCTCCATTTTCCGGCTGTGATCCACCAGGAACCGGATAACCTGCCTCCTGTTGAGCTTCTCGTTCTTCTCTAAGCTCTCCGTGTAGAGCAACGCCCGGTTGACCATATCCACCGGGAAATCCAACGCTATGCGGATATCGGTCAGTGTCTATGAAGCTGCCCGGACCTTCGTTTCTGCCACCACTCGGGCATGCTGTGCTGTATCCCGTGCAGCTTCCGCCTGCCGGACCTGACCCCAGAGCCGGGTGTTGATGTTGGTTATGGTGGCGTTCTCCTGCTCCAGTCTTGTGACAGAACCGTGCTTCTCCTTCATCTCTCTGAGCTGGGCAATGAGGTGAGTGGTGTCCTCCAGTCCTACTGCCTCTAGGACGGCCATGATCATGGCGTGCTTCTCCCGGATTTCTCCTTCCTGAATTCTGGTCCGCCAGACAATGTGTCTGCAGAGCTTGTGAACGTCCATCGGTATGTCACCAGTGATGGCCGGAACAAATGTGGGTCCTCGCTCGGATCCGGTCGTGAATCGGTCGTCTTCCGGCGCTGTTTCCGGTGCAGTTGGCGGTGCTGCGGTTGGTGGTGCTGCGGGTGGGCTCTGAGCCGGATTTGTTGACAAAGGCCGGCATGTGTCGTAGTTTGCAGAGTCAGTATTCCTCCGGAATGCACTCAATCGTCACTAATTGCTTCCAAAGTAAACCACTCCGGTTTCGTTCCTACAGAGATCTAGTTATCCTTTCAAATTAGCCCCAAAATCACTAGTTTATTCATCACCTAGGTTAGTCAATCTAGTCAGTGATGGTCCGGATCTTTCCGGATTCCAAGACCCAAGCAAAACTTTCCGGATCTGAATTCCGGAAGGTTTCATAGTTATTTCCGGAAAGGATTTCCGGAAACGTGGAGGGTAGTTTGTTTTACCTCTATTCCCCCTCAGAGTGGATTCCGGAAGGTTTAAACGAGTGACCGGAAGACCACTGATCCTATTTTGTGTAAGTGGCCGGATTCCCCACTGCCTTGTAACTTTAAGTGGCTAGACACCCACTGCCTCGAAGTTTATAGTGACCGGACAATCACTCTTCTTCTAATCTACTAACCTGTGATAGGGTGTTGGTCCTAGACGTAACTCTCACAACACCCGGAAGGCCTTCCGGATGCGGTCACACAAAGGTACAGCCGGACTACAACGACGTTCCGGTAGCAATGTTGTAGCTCTACGAAGATAGGGATAGAGTTCTACTTGGGAGGACTCCTTCTAGAATCACATAGCAGGTTTTTCCTATCGTGGGGGTAAACTCCGGTTTTGGACCGGAATTCGGGTTCACACGGACTGTTCCGTGCCCTAGAGACTACCAGGAATACCTCTGCAATATATCTCTTCCCCTCCTGGTTCTTCCGGACTCTGAAGGTGACCAGGAACACCTCTGCAACCTCCTCCAGTTGTTCCGGACACTCCCCTGCTGAATATCCAAACCGGTTCACTCCTTAGCACAACAACACATCCTTCTCTTTGAAGAAACTTGCACAAAACTTACTACCGCAACGGACCTTGAACCTCACACGTAAAATACTCTCTTCACAAATACTAGGTAGCAATTCTAGAAAAGCTCTGAAATATATTCAACGTAGAGGAAAAGAAAACAAGGTCCTGAGTTTTTCAAACCCATCTACTAAGTACCAGAATAGTTCCTAAATTAAGGCTTATCCTATCTGCAAGAAATTCGGAGGATCTTATCTCTAAAGTTAAGGATCTTATCCCGAAAAATCCGGAAAAGAGAATCTCAGATCCTATTTTCCCGGGTCCGGATTCCGGACATCCGAAAAGTACGCAAAATTCCGGAAAGGTCCTAAGTTTCCAGAAGGCTTAGTTTCCGGATTGAGTAGCCGGGTGCAACTCTGGGCCCCATCGTTAATCGCTACCTAATTCCGATCCCTAAGCTACTACTACTCCTAAATCTAACCTATCTAAGGGGGTGATCCAACGTTCTTGAATCTTGGACTGGTACGTCTCGTAGATGCCTCTGCTTTCGCCTTGCCGGCCCTCCTTTGCTGGGGAGTAGAAGATGCCGGAAGGTCTTGTAATCCGGCTCCGGAAGTTGGAGGCTGTGATGCTGCCGGTGGAGGGGGTTCGGAGGTGGAATCCACCACAATGGTCTCCGGAGCTTCAGCAAAGCCTTGGAATTCAGCTCCGGGACTAAGAGGATCCGTCGCCAAACGCCTAGCGAGTGGTGGAGTAGACTTCCGGCGACCTGATGAGGGAGGAGTAGGTGCAGGCCGGAGGGGAGAAGGGGTTTCACCCTGACTTACCTCCGGTAGTAACTCCGGTAGTAACTCCGTCCAGTGCTTTCCAGCACCGGGGCTTGGGTTGCCGGAAGGACTGCCGGTCATGGGTGCAGCAGGCTCCGCCGGAGTTGGGATATCCGTCTGCTTCCCGGAAACCTCCGGGTGTACGCTTGGGGGTCCGGATTCGTCCGGAGACGTCCGGATACGGACTCGAACTGCAATGTCCTTCGGTGCTTGAGTGCTTCGGTTCTCCGGTCCTTGAGTGGGTAGGTTGGCCACCAGTTCCTGCATTCGAGTCCATGTCTTCTCCATCTTCTTGCCGTGGTCGTGCAAGAACCGTATGATCTGGATCCGGTTCAGTCTTCCTTCCTTCTCTAGCTGATCTGTGAAGAGAAGACTCCGGTTGACCGTGTCAACCGGAAAGGCTAACGCGGCGCGTACCTCTGTCAAAGCCTGTGCGGAAGCGTCTGCTCGATCTTCCGCTTCCTTCAGCTTCTTTCGGGACTCCGTCAACGCCGTAAACGTTTCGTCGCACGTCGCAGCAAACTTGTCTCGACTCCGGATGATGGCAGCCTGCTGGATCTCTAAGGCTTGGAGTCGGAGTGTGTTCTTCTGTAGTTCTTGGATCGCTGTCGGTATCTCCACGACCCTCTCTACCTCCAACTCCCTTCTGATGCCGTCCAAGACTTCTCGTAATCGCGCTTCGGATTGGCACACGATCGCCGCACGCCATCCTGCATGCTGGATGAGCTCCAATAGGTCGGGCCCGTCAAGTCCAACAAGGTGCGGGGGCTCCGCCGGAGGAATGCGACCTTCACGTGGTGCGGACTTGGGGCCTTACGGAGGTTGCTCACCCGTTGGCTGAATTGATGTAGATGGTCCCGGTATTGACTCCCGCGGTACAGATCTGCTCCGCTTCCAGTTTTGGGGAACTGTCTCGAGCAAGGAAGTCTCCACGTCCTCCGGTTCCTCGTTATCGTCTCCTGGTTCTGGACCTCCATAGTTCTAGATCTCCAGCAGCAGCTCGTATGCGTCTTGCTCGTCCGGGATAAGCACATCGTGTTGTGCGTAGAGGTGAGTGAGGTACGAGGGGAGAGGGGTGCCGGCCCTCTTCGACTTCTGGAGCCCCTTAACCATCCGGTTGATCATCTCGCTCATAAGCGAGGCCCAATCTACACTAAATTTCTCTCTCATCGAACCTAATATGGTGGTGGCCCATTTAGACACCACCCGTTTAGGTTTCTCCGGGTGAAAGATTGGGTTCAAGAATCTTACCACAATTTGCGCGTCTTGATGCCGGAGGTCGTCGGTGCTGTAGCCTTCTTTGGGGTCGGCTTGCCTTGTGAATTCGTCCCCAAGTATGTCTTCGCACCGCTCCGCTGTCTTAACGGTTCCGCTGCTGAAGGAGTAAGTAGGCTGCCACTCCGGAATACCCCAGGTTTTGGGGTGAGCTCGGATTGTGCCATCGTACTGATTGTCCGGTGTCCCGAACAGTTCCGCCACCAGTTTCGGATCCTTCGCGCCCCACGCTATGTCGAGAAGCCCTCGACAGCCCATGTTGGTGAGGTAGTGTTCGAGGACGGCTTTCTCCTCCGGGTCTGTCGGTATGATCGGGACCACCCGTTGAACCGCCGGTTGCGTCGTCGTACCACGAGTAGTCCGGGAAGGTTCTCCTTCCGCCATTTCTGCAGAGGTTCCTCACAATCTCTCCGGTATCACCTGCACGCACTGACCTCGCCACACACTCTCTCTAATGGAAACACTTCCGTTCTAGGGGGATTAAGGAGATAAAATGCACGGGCGAAGGAAAAAGAGTAAGCCAAGAAGTGTGGGAAGTGAAACCTAACTTCTTGCTTAAATACCTTCTGCGGTGTACGGACGGCCGTTACGGTTATAATAGCGGTTCCGGCTCCGGATCAATTCCGGATCCGGATTCCCTCCGGATCCGATTTACTTCCGGTTCCGGATGCTTCCGGCAGGTTCCGGACGTGAGCGGTCTCTCCGGTTCCAAATCCCTTGGATTTATGGTAATTCCTAAACGGTTTTAAGGATCATTGGTACCCCTAGGTTGTCTTATTTCTTATTTGTCTATTCTATAGTTCAAACTTATGATTCTAATGTTCTAACACTAATTTTTTTTTGTTTGTGCCGGATTTTTAGGTTAACTTCCGGAACCTTGGGGGAACAGATTCCCACAGCATGCTTCGGGGGTTTTCGGAGTCCTCTGCACCGAACGACTCCGCTTCCGGTTCGGTCTTCGAAGTATGAGGGGGGATGACAACTTCTCCGTGTCAGAGTCCGTCGATTCATCCAGTTCCTCATCTGTTTCCATCCCTCCGTATGACTGGATGGTGAGCAGGCTATCGTACTCGGCCTGCTCATCCGGACTCAACATCTTCTGCTTGGCGTACATGTGAGCCAGGTAGGTGGAAAGGGAGGATGGGGTTTTCCGGGCTTTTGGCAGGTTCTTCACCATCCTATCGATCTGCTCGTCCATGATGGCCGCCCAGTCGACGGACAGCTTTCCTCTCATCGAGCCCAGGATTAGTGTCGCTAGCTTGGCCACTATCCGTTTCGGCTTCTCGGGATGGAAAATAGGGTTGAAGAATGCCATTACTAACCTGGCGTCCGGATCGGTGAGGTCGCTGAGGACATACCCGTCTTTAGGATTAGCCTTCGCGCGGAACTCGCCCTTCAGGATGGCGTCGTCACGTTCCGCCACCTTCATCATCCCTGCCCGGAACTCGTAGGTGTCTCACCAGAGTGCCGTGGTCCAGACCTCCGGATGCGCCCTGATCTTCTGCGCGTACTGGCTTGGTGGCTCTCCCAGGAGCTCCGTCATCATCGTTTTGCTTTGGAAGGCCCATGGTGTCGCTAGAAGACCTTCACAACCCATGATCTCGAGGAAGCTCTCTAAAACCCGGCAGGTCTTGACCGGCTTCGGAATCTCCGGAGTCACCTTCTACAGCACCAAGGTTTCAGTAGCCGGAGCCTTGCCCTTCTTGCCCGCCATCCGTGCCCACCTCTCCGTGAACTTGTGCCTCGCAATGGTGTTTAGAAATCCTACACGCACTGACCTCACCAAGTCTCTCGTGCTAACCTAATTTTGCGCTACCGTCCTTCACAAAGACCGGATTTGAAACCCTAAGAGAATGCGAGGAGCGGAAAGAAAAGGAGCCTGCTGGAAACCCTAAAAGATTGGCGCACAGGGCTGCCAGTCGCATTTTGTATCTGACGCACTTGTACGGAAAACCGTTATGCGTCATGATGGCATTTCCGGGTCCGGCTGTAACCATCCTCCGGTTTTGCAACTTCCGGGAAGGGTGTTGTAACTACCTCCATTAGGGATTCCGGCGCAGCACTAAAATCTTATTCCGTTCTATGAACTACTTATGCTCTTATGGCTGACTAACTAGCTAATTTTTTTAATTTTCTTTTATTTTCTTCCGGATTTGGTATTAAATTCCGGAAGTAAGTAGGAACGGCTTCCCAGAGGAGCCTACTTCGCTCGGAGGTAGGGACCTTCGGATAGGAGCCTACTTCGCTCGGAGGTAGGGACCTTCGGGTAGGAGCCTACTTCGCTCGGAGGTAGGGACCTTTGGGTAGGAGCCTACTTCGCTCGGAGGTAGGGACCTTCGAGTAGGAGCCTACTTCGCTTGGAGGTAGGGACCTTCGGGTAGGAGCCTACTTTGACTTAGCCCCGGTTAATGGGGGGGGTTATCTTTACAACTATGCACACTATAGACATTCGGAGTACACGAGTACCCGGATAAGGATTATATCACCCCGGACGTACTCCGTGGACTCATACAGATTTTAGCGTTGGACACAAGTAACAGCTATTCTACTTCCCATTCTCTCCTTCTAACTCTACTCACTCACTTGGATGGTTATGGTGTCACTGAGATCCCCCCGAAGGGATGTTAGACCCGTGTTTCCGAGGCTGCGAGCGGCGTAATATAAGTGAGCAAGGGGCCTACCCGCCCACTATCCATCCTCCTCTCAGTCTCCCTCCTTTTCCGATGCGGCTGGAGGTAGGATATTTCAGGGATTGGTACGAGCCTTCACAACCGACACCAATCGGTACGTCGGAAGGTCACTCAAGACTCGCTAGGACCCTTTTCACATCCGTCACTCCCCCCTCGTCCTCTTCTAGACACATACAATCTCACATGTTATTCCCATCCACCCCTACTAATCTACTTGATGGAAGAAGGAAACAACTGTACGGTTAGAGTTGGAGTCACGTCCCTACTAACTATCTTCTCACCTCACCTGTTATTCCCATCCACCCCGACTAACCTACTTGATGGAACAAGGAAACAATGATTAGACAGTTAGTATAGTCTTGAGGAGTGGACTACTTGAAATGGCACTCATAGTCATGTATGCAATTCGAGCTCTCCAACCATCGAAGGTCTTCTCAGAGCGTAGGTTTAGAATTAAACTGAAAGCAAATACACACATCAAGCAGTCCAGAGAGAGGCCACGGGACTCCTCTCTTATACCGCGAAGGACTGTAATGCGGAAATTTACCACTTTAAGAAAACACCCAGGCTTACACATTTACACACAAATGTCATTAGGATTCGCACTAGGGGATGATCATACGCCTAGTTTTAAGTAATATGACTCTAAATGGTTGGTTAAGTTGTCTTTTAATTGAATATTTAAGGTTTAAGTGTCATTTTTAAGGGGAGTAGGGTTGTTAGCATCACTCTTAGGGGGTATTATAAAGTTAAAACCCAAGGATCTCTCGTACCTAATGAAGGTACATTAGTCCTTTTAAGATTGTGCTTGTGTCCCAACTCCTAGACCTATGCCACGCTAGGCTAATGGAAGATTCCATTAAACTCAATGCATTGGTTCCTTAATTAAGTTCTTTTATAAATCAATTATTACCTCATGCAATAAACGCTCCTCTTTACACGTCCGTCCACTCGGCCCGTGCGGATACGTTCTTAAAACAAGTGTTAGTTTCACAAAACAAGCACACGTTACGAGTAATCTTAAGATAGGCACTTCCCGCGCTCTATTCTTAAGAACTACCTCTTATTTTTTAAGGTCTTAAGACGACATTTACACTCATGCTCGTCTTCCTTAAGTTTTAACACTCAGCTGTAAGAAAACTGACTACCACTGGATTGTCCTATCTCTATAGACTCTAAATACTTAAGGACGCTCCTTAAAGGTATCAATTCCTTAAGAAATCCTCTTCTTGAAGATTCACACTTTGTCTTAAGAATACTGATTGTATCTACGTCCGCTTAAGGAATGCTTAAAGACTTAAGATCTACATCACTTAAAATGTCCAATTCCTTAAGGCCGTAGCAATACATGCTAAACTCACACTTTTATAAAGATTTATCTAATACTTGCATTTTAGACTAAATCAACACTTCCTGTCTTAAGACTCCAACTTAAGATTTCACGTCCAATGGTTTAAATAACATTCCAATTCTCATGATGACTCTCCATCATTTCCATGCATACCTCTAATTACTATCACATCAACTTAAAGGTATTTATGCATGGTTCATTCAATCACATTGTACAATTCAATGATACATTAATTCCACATATTTAATTATGATTTAATTATAAAGTACAATATGTCACATAATCAATTAACAATGATTAGAGTATTGCTCTAATCTATTATATGAAGTTCAAATGTATTGCATTTATGCATAGTATTTGATTCACTATCAAGACTTATTATGATGCAATCACACATAATTACAATCACAATCCAACACAACACAAGTAATTAACAATACTTGGTTAATAAAAAAGAGTCTAACAACCATAAGATCTCTCATACTAGCTTCCATTCACAAGCTAGGGCTCACTCCATCTTTTCTCGAGGTAATGGCCAAGAATGCTAAAAATTCAAGCTAGTCATTCTACTCAACATCCAAGAGGTACACCTCTTGGAAAGAGGTTTTCCCTAGTATTAACCATTAAGATTAATTCCACTAAATCTTCACATCTCTTCATATCTATTCATGAAAAGGTACATCCTACCCAAAGGATGTGAGTTCAACCCTTTTCCCATTATTTCCTATTTCTTGGATATGAATAGGTATTTTCCACTTAATTAACTACTTTGTGTAGACATAATCATTATTTTTTTAATTCTTCATATATCTACAGCCCTTTTTACACTCAATTTTCGGAAAAAAGCTAATTTTGTCATTTTGGCTCTACAAGGGCTCACACAAGAGTCCAAACTTTAAGATACCTTCTAACAGTGACATTAACTACTCTTGGCGGCGGTGGCTGCCACTCCACACGACGTGCACCGTCAGAGGTCACTTATTACACAAAACCCAAGGCAAAACCAAGTCAAAACCCAAAGTCAACGCGGGGCCTAGTCCGCGTATGAATAGTGACCTATCAACTAAGATTCTGACCCTACTTCCGGGCCAACTCCTCAAGTCTTCTCTTCTCTTCCCTCCTCGTCCGCTTCTTCAAACTCTTGCTGGAAGTCGGGTGCGCCGCAGCCTTCGCGAGTGTCACAAGTGGTGATAACAGATCCACAGATGAAGAGGGCGCCGATCCGGCCATGGTTGACCGAGCTAAGGCCTCCATCGAAGTCACGGAGGCATCCGGACCACCCGGAGTGAGTAGCACGGAAGTTGTGCTTCGGTGGGGCTCGGTTCGGGGCGGAAGGGTCGGTGTGAGAATCGGAGTCCCAGTGAAGACCTCCGGCCGTACTGGAAGGTGTAAGTAGGCCGAACTCTCACTCGTGGTCTTCCCAAAAGGAGACATACCCGGCAAAGGAGTATCCGTCGGTGTTGCGCAGACGGGGTCTCCAAGGGATAACTGACGAAGGAGGGTCGCGCGTGGAGGCTCCATCGTAGCACCCAAGTTATCCTTCCTTCCACTTTGCACCTGTGTGGTTAGATCTGAAGGGGAAGGACAAATGGTAACTTCCACAGGGGGAATTCAAGAAGGGGGAACAGGGCTATCGAGGTCAATCACTCCCTTACCCGGTGGAAGTCCTTGGTCACCCGAGTCCTGCTTCTCCGAATCCGCATCCGAACCCGAGTCGCCCTCCGTGTCCGAACCCTCCGAATCCTTCCCGAACTTGGGCAGGATGTGGGTGAGGTTGCTTACCAACAACCTCATGTTAGCATACGCCGCTTCAATCTTCACGGTTTGTTCCATCATGAAAGCAATTACCTTCTTACTCAAAATGTGGCCATCCCTCTCCAACCTTGCATCGAACATCTTTGCTTTCATCACTACCTCCGCCGGAACGTGCAACGCCTCCTCCACCTGCTCCAACACCGAGGTCGATGCATTGGTTTGGAAAAGGGCCTCTTTGCAACTCCGCTCTGCCTCCAAGGCCCGGCTCTTCATCTTGGTCATGTCTAAAGTGAGTCGGTTCACCTTTTGTTCCATAAGGCGGAGGTCACCGGCTCCTCCTATCTTCTCCTTGGCCGCCGCGACTAATCCTTGGTAAGAGGTAATGCCGAGCACGCTACCCAACTGGCCCAAGGTCTTGTCTACATCGTCCATATACACCTAAAGAGCCTCTACCAACTCGGAGGCACGGTAAGTCTTCCCCCCGAGTTGTGCTAGTCCCGTAGCGGCTGCCCGTGCAGTAGCTCTAGTCCGGGTTGAAGGTGCTCCTCCTTGTCTCGGTCGTTGGCGCTTGGGAGGTGGAAGGGCTTCTTCCTCGGACTACGACGAGCTACTCCCTCCTTCTAATCCAGGCTCGGGCTCCGATTCTGTCCCTTCAAACTTCTTCATCATCAGCTACGTGCCGTACGCCATGGCCTACTCCGGAGTGGTTTCCTTGAAGTGGTGATAGAGGTGGATGAGGTATGGGCAAATGGGGGAGCCCCTAGTGCTATTGACACTCTTCATCAACCTCATCACTACCTCCTTCATGATAAGCGCCCAATTCACCATTCGCTCTCCAAGATAGGCACCATAGAGGGTGTTAGCTAGAGTGATCGTGACTCGGGTAGGTTTATCCGGGTGCAAGATTGGCACGAGAAAAGCGAAAACCCTCTTCGCCCGAGGATCTTGACAATCTTGCAGTGCATAGCCATTCTTGGCATCCTTGGTACCAAAGAGCCCCTTGGCGTACTCCTCTTTCTTCAAACTCGTGAAGCCCGCCCCCTATCGCGGGAATCTGTACACCTCCTGCCATCTTCCCATGGTCCAACGATCTGGGCAAGCTCGGATGCTACTCTCCTCGGGCTCAGGTAGCGGATCTTGTCGTAGCTCCTGCACCGTGGAGTCTACACAAAAACTCCAGCAGAAGTCTAGGAGCGAGAGGCAACCCATTCGAAGGAGGTCTTCCTTCAATTCAGTGAGCTCGAGCAAGTCTCTTGGGATCGTGGGAGAGACCTCCTTGGTAATGGAGGTCATTTTGTCAAGACTTCCTCTCTCGGTCCTCTTCTCTCCTGCTCCAGGTCGTACTCCTCGTTAGAGAGAGGTACTCTCAGCCCGGACCTCACTTACATTTGGATTCCCCGCACCATTCTTGTCGTTGGCTGTGATACGACCCCTGGCTTGGTTATGCACCAGGCTCAGACCTAGAACAGAGCTCGTGCTCGTACTTGCATGTCGTGGGAGATTACCTCCTTTGTGCTCGAAGTCACCACCAGCCTTGCTCGGGCCTGCACAACTCGTACTCAGACCTACACAGCTCGTGCTCGGAGTCGCCCCCAGCCTGGCTCGGACCTCCTGTTGGTGACGATACGTTCTCCTGTTCGACTATTGGTTGCCTGTGTGAGGGCAGTGCGGTGTACTCGGCTCGGTGGCTCTTTCCCCGCTCGGACCTACCAGGCTCTTCTCCAGCTCAGACCTATCCCGCTCGGACTTACCACCAGCCTTACTCGGACGTGCACAGCTCGTGCTCGGAGTCGCCACCAGCCTTGCTCGGACCTGCACAACTCGTGCTCGGACCTACACAGCTCGTGCTTCGGAGTCGCCTCCTTCGTGCTTGGACCTGCACTGCTCGTGCTCAGAGCTACACCAGCTTTGCTCGGATCTGCACAACTCGTGCTCAGACCTACACAGCTCGTGCACAACTCGTGCTCGGACCTACACAACTCGTGCTCGGGGTCACCTCCTTCGTGCTTGGACCTACACTGCTCGTGCTCGGAGCCACACAGCTCGTGCTCGGACTTACCACTAGCCTTGCTCGGACGTGCACAGCTCGTGCTCGGAGTCGCCACCAACCTTGCTCGGACCTGCACAACTCGTGCTCGGACCTACACAGCTCGTGCTCAGAGCCACACAGCTCGTGCTCGGACTTACCACTAGCCTTGCTCGGACGTGCACAGCTCGTGCTCGGAGTCGCCACCAGCCTTGCTCGGACCTGTACAACTCGTGCTCGGACCTACATAGCTCGTGCTCGGGGTCGCCTCCTTCGTGCTTGGACCTGCACTGCTCGTGCTCGGAGCTACACCAGCCTTGCTTGGACCTGCAACAGCTCGTGCACAACTTGGCCGTTGGTGACAATACGTTCCTTTGCTCCACTGTCGGCTGCCCAGCGTGGGGAAACAGTGTTGTGTACTCGGGCTCAGTAGCTCCCTCCCTGCTCGGACCTATCTAGCTCGGAGCTACTCCAACTCGGACCTATCCTGCTCGGAGCTACTCGTGGCCGCCTTGTTGTGTGATGTGGAGTTCTCTAATGTCCGGCTCCTTATACTAGGGCCTAGGTGACCTTCCTTGCCGGTGCCGGTGGAGCTTCCTTCCCGTTGCCGGTAGGACCTCCTTAGGATGAGGTTTCCCAACCCTCGTGGCCTTGCAAGCTTTACATGGCCGAGCCTCCTCTTCCCAGCCTTTCAATTACTCTCTAGGCTAGGGTGTTAGTACCGGGTGTTAAACCACTACTTGTCTACTTTAGTATTTCCCTAGGGTCCTATTTCTTTCCTATTCTAATTCTTCCTAAGAGCCACTACCAGGAGGCTACTTACCTCTAAACTTTATAAGGTGGTACGGTGATACCCTTCCTAAGTAACTAATTACAAAAAATTTAAAATTTGGAGGTACGACATTCGTTTCCATCGATATTTGCTTGAGCAGAACTTTGTGAAGGATTGTTATATGTGTTCAGTTTTGTAACATGTGGACCAACGACATTAAAATAGTTTGGTCGAGATGGCTATTGTAGAGGATAGGGTTTGTTATTTGGATGTTTAGGAAATAAAGTGCATTGATACAGTCAGTGAATATGTGTGCGGGTTTGTTGTTGTATTGTGTTGTGATGATTTGTCATGTTTTGGCCATAAGTTCTGCTCTAAGGATATTTTAGTGTGTGGAAATTACTCTATAGAGTACAAGAAATGGTATACCAAATACATTATACAATATCAATGAATACAACAAAATCTTCCTATAAGCATTTTTGCTATTCATATTTGAATGCCTCTACAATTTAATGTATGCATGTTTGTATTAATGATTGCATATACTTCATTGCTTTAAATTGTTATGGTTCTAGATGTCCGAGTAAATATGTTGTAGCAATCTACCTACGGAGTTAGGCATTGAACTTCCTTAAAATGCTTTATAAACACTCACAAGAATGTGGTTTTTGGAAAACCTTTCACACAATTTATTTTTTCTACTAAATCAAAACCCTACTTAGAGAGCCGATATCCACTATTAATATAATCTGGCCAAATTACAATTTCATCCACTGCG
This sequence comes from Bryoerythrophyllum caledonicum, assembly GCA_963971425.1. NCBI lineage: Eukaryota > Viridiplantae > Streptophyta > Bryopsida > Pottiales > Pottiaceae > Bryoerythrophyllum > Bryoerythrophyllum caledonicum. The sequence goes on along the minus strand of OZ020525.1, from coordinate 5,041,668 downwards.
GATGAAAATAGTCAGAGGATGGAAAAGCAGTCCGTTATTGAAAAAACAGTCTCTGGACGAAAAACAGTCTCCAGAAGAAAAATCGTCTGCGAATGACTAATGCTAAGTGTTCAGAATCATCACGAACTCTATTAAGAAACACTTAATGTTTGTAACCCGCTCCTTCTCTAGTCTTCCAATTTTTTTAAAGTAATTTTGAAATGAATCTTTTTCTTAATATTAAATAATATAGAAAATTCATTAAAGTAGTTGTTATAATGCGTTGCAAAACAAGCGCGAACCACTACTAAACTTCTATAGATGCAAACTAGCGGTTGGCGCTTGCTTTGCAACGCATTAGTCCAACCATTGTAATGAAGTTTAATATTATAATTAGTTTTTCAAAATTTCATCTGCAGTCTAATTTTCATCCGCTGCGAATGTTTTCATCCGCTACAAATGTTTTCATCCGCTGCAAACATTTAAACCGCAGTCTGATTTTCATCCGCATTCTGATTTTTCATCCGCAGTTTTTTTTCATCCGCAGCCTGTTTTTAATTTGTTGCGTTGTTTTTCATCCGTTGCGGAAATTTTCATCCGCTGCGAGATTTTTCTTCCGCCGCATAGAATTTCATCCACAGTGGATGAAACTGTTTTTTTGGAAGAATTAACTTAACAGCGAGTTAATAACTTCCAAAATATTCATTTTTTTGGAATTCCAACTTCGGAATTGGGCTTTTTAGGTGCGTTTTCATCAAGTAGGTTAGCAAAAAAATTGTTACAAAAGTTTTGAAAATTTGACATTTTGGAGTGTATTTAAAAATAACATTTTAGGGACTAAACTTTGGATGTAGATTATGGCTAGAGAATATGTTCATCACATTTGATCTCATGCATGTTTTTTGTGTGTTAGTGTTGGTTGTGTTCTCAAATTTGTTATATATGGCAATATTCATTTACAAGACATGTAAGGTGTCTCATTTCAAATCTCATTTCAAACAATAATATGATGATGTACACGGAAAGAATACAATTGGATGGAAGGGGACGTCGCCAAAGCGTGCACGAACCCTAAACATGCAAAGTTTGAATCAAACTTGTAACTTTTCAATGCACCTCATTCAGATGTAAATATTTAGAAGAATGTACATGACAATGTCATGAAAAACCTCATGAGAAACGATGTTTTTCACCGTTCCCTTGAAAAAACAAGTCTTCTCTTTATTGATATTTTTAAAAATAGCATACCAACCGAAGTTAAACATTTTCACACATTGTCACTCATTATCGGGCGAGGTACCAAAAGATCTTATTAATTTTCACATAAAACCTACATATCTTTGTATTTGTTACATTTTATTTTCTCCACATTAATATGTGGTGTAAACCTTCTTATTGACCATTCGGATTAGTATCCCAAAACACATTAAGTTCACAAGAAAAAAAAGTTTGAATTGGCAAAGTTTGACCCTCCACTACTTCCACAGTTGTTTTGAAGACGCTACACCTGTCCTCTACCTCAAAAAATTGTTGTCGAAGGAACTAACATCATGCTTAAGGTAGTGGATTTAGACCTTGTGTAGTTCAAAATTTTGACACCAGGTAAAGTCAAAGTCTGCGGATCCACTAAACGCAGTGAAGTAAATGAACCATTTGCTTCACTTCACACACTACAATCTTTCAATCTGTGCGGTCAAAGTTTTTGAAATTTTGTAAACATATTTTTTAATAAGTCTTAATTGAGATCCAACGGTCACAACTAGAAATCAAACTTTTGGTTTTGTTCTATGGTCATTGCACTAGAATCCAACAACTTTGAAGTGTTTTCGGTGCAAAACTGTCACGATATTTTTGGGGATATAGGAGACATGTTGTATGAGTAGGGAGTCGGGCCTGAGGAGGCGTTTCAAATGGGGGTAATTTCTATAAATGCTAAATTATATTCAAGAAACATAAAACGATTGAGGTTATGTATGATTTAGTGCCATGGGCACTATGATCTATCCCAAAAATTCGAACCCAAACTCGTAAAATTTGATATACGTCTTCTCTACATAAAACCTAGAGATCATCATATTCTACACATTTTTCTTTTTCAACATGTACTGAACATTGAAAACCTTCACAAACCTAGGTTTGGAACTTTGGATTATCATTTGAAATCTAATTTAGTTTACAAAAAAATAAAACTTGGAATGGCAATTTTTAAACTCCAGTATTTGCGCACTTGATTTGAATATGCTACAATTCTTTTCTACCTCTAAAAATTGGTGTGTAGGGAAATATCATCATAAGGTTGGATTTGGATATTTTGAGGTAATTTTCAAAAAAAATTCTGAAGTACAAGAATTTTGAAATAGAACTCATTGATAAGTTAAAAAATCGGAACTATGCCACAACCTAAACCATATAAAATTCAAAAAATGTCGGTCTTTGCACGGCTATATGAAATAAGGTTTTTTTACTTCTTGTGCCCAAATTTTAAAGGCATGCAGTACATATTAATCTAAGACTATTGCTATAGTCACTTCAAAATGTGCATGCTATCTAGTATAGTCTAATAATGCCGAAAGGAATAAAGTAAAACCTTTGTACTACTAATACGTTGACCGATAATGCTCATGAGGCGTGGACCAGTTGTATGTGTCGCTGAAGCGTGTAATGATATGAAACAACCCTCCAGCGCTTTCTCGGTTTTCGTTGCAGACTCTCTCCATGTATATATGAAATGTATCCGCAAATTCTTAATTTGAGAATACTATGGAACTCCGAGATTCCCATTGCAGATTCTCGTAGTCTATGGACATTGTCCGCACCTTGATTCGTTGCGCTATTCGGGTTGTAGCGAACTCCTCCGAAGCCATCGATAACTTCGGAATCATTTGCACATCCGCATCTGGTTTGTGCAAGTACGCAACCCGCGGATCCACCCACCATCGCTTTTGCAGAGTCTCTGCCATGTCTTCACGCTTTGTGAACGTGTAAAGAGACTGCATTGGTTCGTTAACTTTCATGGTCATGCCCCAATTGCATACTCCAATATATACTCGCGATTCATCTGGAGGGAAGTGGAGGAGGATATTGTCCGGAGACAAGTCATTGTGGAGATTGTTGCTCTTGTGGACCTCGTTCATGATGCGCAACAACGCCCACGCAAGCTCGGTCCGTTTTTTGCGAAAACGAACCAACTATTGAACTCGAATAATCTCATCATTAGGAAATCTCCCATAGTTCAAATGTGTGATGACATCGTCACCAAACTTGATATCCCGGTTCAACATCTCTCGAATTGTCCCGCCATTCCATCAATACGCATATCCTTCGTACTTGTCCGAATGAATGGCCACGAAACGGATGACACCCGGATGCGGAATTCTCACCGCCATCGACTCGTTCTGATGCTCCACTTTTGCCAAATCCGGTGGTGTCTCCGATTGGTTGGACAATTTGGCGGCAAATTCCCAGAATGGTTCAATGCCCCGAATGCCTTCAATGCGGACTTTGCGAATGGTAGCGTATCCACCTCTCCTGTTTGTATTGTCCATTCGTATAATCGCGGCTGTTGGCGGAATGGCAATGAGATGGGCTTTATGCAATAGGTCTTCTTGGTGTCTCTCTATCGAGTTCCACCATCTTACGGAGCCACGCCGGTTTCGATTCTTGGCGAATGGCTTCATCTGGGCCACGAACAAATCCGCCTTCAACAGCACGTCGTTAAAAACTTCATCTGTCGTGCAATTGAACCTCCCAAAGTTGGTCAACAAGTTCTTGGCATTCCAGAGTGAATCGTGCACTTTGACATTCAAGAACTTCAAAAACCCGCGCTTCTGGGTCTCTGTATTCCACATCGGGGCTCGAAGCGCGTCCATCATGTGCTGTCGCATGTCCGTCCGAAACTTCTCGGGGCCTTCATCTCTATATTTGACGTACTTGCTCTCCTCTGATCGAATAGAATTTTCCTCATAGAATCTGACGGCCAGTTCTATAAAGAAACTCTTGCAAGCCTCAGATGGAACGTTGTGGATTGGATGAAGCTTTACTTCGAAGTCCGCCACCTTCTACTTCTTCTTGTCTTTTGGCATCTTCTTAAACCCGCCGCCGTTCGAAGTTTTAAAAAAAAACTCTTTAGAATTAGTTTTAAACAAAACTTTAAGGAAAAAACTAGTTTGGAACAAGTTCTTAAAAATACTTTTAGGAAAAACTGTTTCGAACAAGTTTTTAAAAAAACTTAAAAAAAACCGCAAAACCTCCCCCCCAATATGAATCACTTTTTCCCTCCCAAAGATGAAAAGCCAATGGATAGAAAAATGCCAGCCAAAGCCACTCTGCATCCACTCAAAAATATATTTTGAGAGGGGAAAGAAAAAGTGAGAGAAGAGGGCGGCGGACGGCCTTTTATAGGGTGGCGGACGGCCATGAAGCCGACCGCCACCACGGCCGTCCGTCCTCCAATCATTCGTCCGCGGATTCGACGGCCGCCCGATTGGACGGCCCTAAAGCCGTCGGCCTGATGGGACGACCGTCCTGCGCCCGCGCAATCAAATCGCGGCCGTACGATCAGTCCACCGCCCACCGGCCATTCAATCAGGCGGACGACCGAAGTGCCGTCCGATTGCTCCGACGGCAGGGACCGATCGGACGACATGTCGCATTTTCACGGCTGCGATCTCGCCGCGTGGCACTTCGTCGAATCTGACGGTCCAGAAACTTACCAGGGCCTCCCGTAAATGCATTTACCCCCCCCGGACGCTGCGTGCGACGTGACGTCTGGACGTCCTCGTCCCAGGACGTCCTAAAACGCTCTCAAACCCCCAAGGACGTCGGATTGGTAACCCTGGTGCTAGTATACGCTTCGCAATGATAGACAATGATTGCCCGCCCACGCGGTTTCACCATTGGTGTGGCAACATGTTGTTGTTTTCAATTTCTCCAGCTTCCAATGGTGAATATGGGCCTCGCAATTCTTCATACTCCGTGATTTCGAGCAGTACTGCCAAAAAAGACACTCCAAGTGGACCACAGAGCGTCATAACAACCTTGTTTAGGGCCCTTTTGGCCTCACCATTGTTTTGAATTTGCAAGTTAGTGGCTAGATAAGGATTCAATAAAGCCCCTGCATAATGGAGATCTGTTGTCATCATCTCCAACGGGCAAGGAATAATCCTTTGAGGCGAGTTGCAATTCCGTCACGCATGTTGAACGGCGCATTGCGTAGCTTCAACACGTGCTCCTTTAGCTTGTTCATGGTCACCCAAGCAATTCCCATTGCCGGAGTGTCACCATCAAAAGTCCGCAATGTCTTTAGTACTGGTGCCACTACAAATTCAAAGTTAGTGCACCGATGCCAGAAAGTCTCGTCTAGAACAGTGGCTCGCACCTACGATGCCTTCGCATGGGCACGGTGCCCGTTTTGCCTATCGAAAAGAGAGGATACGTAGGATATCCATGTTGGGTCTATCACAACCATCTTTAGGGCATTCTTCACTTCCAACAGACAATGGATCATTATGTAATTGCATGCAAACCTTATTGCTGCTGGCCACAACAGAGACAATTTTGGCGAAAATCGACGAAAAAGGGCCATGGGCACATGGTGGTTCCGGATATATAATGCAATCTGTTTCGCCTTCTGGACGAGGTCTGCAAATATGTCTTCATTCCCCCAGTCCTCAAGGAGGAGGTCCAAAATATGTACACAACACCCTTGAATATATATGTGCGGGTACTCATCGTTGACCTTCTTCATTGCCCCCAACATGTTTGAAGCATTATTGGTGCACACTTGGACCACATTCAATGGTCCAACCTTACGGATAAAACTTTTCAATTGGTTCCCTATATATGCCATAGATTTCTTCATACCCGTGGTGTCTATAGACCCCAAGAAGATATCACCCATTGGACATACGGGCATGATATTCATGAGAGGGCGACGTGTAACATTGCCCCACCCATCCGAGCATATTGTTGCCCCATACTTGGCAATATCTACGCCGGTCTTCTTGTCCACAAGGTTTTTCACTTTTTTTTAGAGGCTCAATGTATGTCGTCCTCATGGCATTGTACGATGGCGGTGTATAATTGAAATCCGCCTTGGATGTTGCGAGGGTGGCCTTGATGAAGGCCGGATGTCTAACCACGTCGAATGCAACATTTTCTTCATAAAAAAAATGTGCCCATAATTCGTCCAACTCTTTTCGTTTTTCTATTTGGTAAGCCTCTGGAAAGCTTCGTTGTCGTACAGATCTTGGTGTTGATGATGCTGCTTGGCTTAGAGGATTTGTAGACTGCGTGTTCTCCTCATTTCGAGTTTCCAAGAAACTACCTTGTTGGATGGATTGGCTAGAACAAGGTTCAGTGGAATATGTTGCTGGTGCGCTAGGAAGGCCAACGATCTCCGCCTCGGTCATCCTAGTAGGAATAATATTCCCGCATCTTTTAAAACGGGCCTTTAGAGCTGCTGGGGCCTTAGTGCACGAAGTCTTCGTCCATTCACTACGGGAAATCGAGGCATCAATGACTAGCGATTTTAGTCATTGTTAAGTCATAGATGACCTGTATTACTAAGGAATGACTAAAATTTTTTTTGTTCGGGCACAGTAATAGTTTTGAGTAATAGATTTCTGTAGTCATTCTTTTTGCCACGTGGACTTCTCATCCATCTGCCTATGTGGCCCATCATCCTCGAACATTGATGAGTTGGCTACTGACGTGGATTTGAGTGTGACATGGAATTTATGGTGGATGATGATGTGGATTTTTGAGTGACGTGGAATTAAACGTGGCAGTTGACGTGGACAATGATGTGGACAATGATAGTTTTTTTGTGAACTGCCTAGTTATTGTTTAGTCATTGTGCAGTGTTAGTTTAGTAATTTTTTAATTATTCTTGTAGTGTAAATTTACCCATAGTAGATATGCATGTACTAATTTTAGTTTTGTTCTAGTTATTGTTTGGGAACCATATGGTTTGAATGCAGTCATTCTACAGTTATTTGATAGACTTTTTGTACACTGTCTACTTATTATTTAGTCATTATGCAGTTAATTTTCAGTCATTATGTAGTTTATTTTGAGTCATTATACAGTGTTAGTTTAGTAATTTCTTAGTTATTGTGGTAGTAATAAATTGCCTATAATAAGATTGCAAGCAACGACGCTAGTTTGTGAGCAATGAGCGGTGAGCGGTGATTTCATGAGCGGTGAGCAGAAAGTTACTAAAAATTAATAATTTTTACTAAAAATAAAAATATATTCGAATATTTTTTCAAATATTTCTATTATTAAAAATAAAATTCTGCCTATAACCGTGGGTTGTCGGATTTTTGAGGCCTTCATTTGCAAAACATAAGGACTGTCAATTTGACCTATAGTAGTGTATGTGCTTTTGGTATCCTCTACAGGAAACGATTGACTCCCTTGTCCATGACTTTCTTGATCTCGTTGAAGCTGAAAGTGGGGGCATGGACAAAATGGTCATCCTCGTGATCGAAATTGCACACCACACGGAAGATGTAGTAGAGGTGCTTGCAGTGGTACCAAGCGCCTCTCTTTTTGGTCCGTGCCAACATGTCCTTGAAATCTGCACAAGAACAATCGGGGAGAGGGCCGATTGTCAACCGATACTCGGCTGTAGTCTGCGCCTTTTTTGAGTGAAGTAAGATGATGCATCCATTAGCCGGATACGGAATTGGAATAATCTGCGAGATGCGAGCATCGAGAATACCAGCTGACTCCCAACGATTTCTCTGCTTCACCGAGACCTTGGCGTTTGGGAGACGGCGAATGTGGCGACAATCGCGAGTCGTTGGATGTGCATTGGGTTCGGAAGGTAGTGGAATAGCACTAGGATGTGCTGCTCGATTGGATACGTCTCCAAAGAGACGCCTTGGTGAAACTTCTCGGTGTTCTTCAAGCTGGAATCCAGCTTCCTCCAGTCTAAGAATCTCAGCCTTCGTGAGATTAGTGCCCTTCAGCACAGGCCATACTGTGGGGACAGGAGGTCGGTGGTTCACCCACTTCCTCTTCGTTCCCTTTACACAACGTTCGATGTCGTCCGCACAGTGGAAGAACTCCATGACCTGGTCCTTCAATGTCCTTCGAACGTGTAGAATTCCAGAATAAGTAGGAGTAGGAGTACTTTTACCCAGGCGCACAATCTTCTCCTTGCACGTCCTTCCTGTCCGGGCCTGCTTAGCAAAGCAACTCTTCCCTGAATTTTTAGGGAGTCGAGCAATGTGCCATTTCTTCAAATCGCACTCAGACTCATGGACGCTCATGACATGCGTAACCCTTAAAGACACCATAGGTGCTGATGCCGATGGGGACATGATTTGGACGTCGTCTGAGGAAGTAGGAGAAGAAGGGAGAGATACATCAAGGGCTGAAGGCGCACTCTCCCGGCGTGCTCTAGTGGATCTCGTAGGGACTTTGGGATGGGAGAAGTTCATCTTGTCCGGGCGGTGGCTGTCAAACTCGGATCCAAGTGGAAGGTCAAGCTTCCACTTGCTAGACCCAAAGACTTCCTCTCCTTCAAAATGAGGCATACGGGTGCACCACTCCTTAGCTCCAGACATGCAATGAAGAGCTTCAACAACTTTCTCGGGCTTTCCCATTCTCTAGGCATGGCGTAGTCGCAACTTCTGCTTGGAGGGTCCACTACCGGAGCGCCCTCCCTTCAAGAACTGAAAATAGTTAGTGCATTGCATGAATGCACGTACGAAGTCGTCCACTGTTGCATCGTACAAGTCGTTCCCCTTGTTTCCGGACTGTTGAAGCCAACGGTTATGAATTGACTCCGCCAAATTACAAGATGGCATTTCAGCCCGTTCTTCATCGGTGAGGTCCTGTGGAATACATGTCAACAACAAGGATTTAGGTTGGTGGATCCAACAACCAATACGACTAAAATACTTCAGATTCTCAAAGGACTCTTACCATTTGCATGGAGGCACCCCATTGCCGGTAGCGGTAGTGCCAAAATGCGAGCCATTGTCCAAGCTGTTTAAGAGCTTCATCGTTTGGAGCTCCACAGGATTGCCACCATGCCCGAATTGCAAGGTATCGAACTTCGGATTCGGCTGAAGTCTTAGAATCCTTGTACTGCTTGCATAGAAGACGATGCTGATTCTGGAACTCATTCTTGATGTACTTGTCCGTGTGGCGATTCATGGAGGTAGTCCAATGAAGGAGGCAAGTGCGCTCACGATCGGCCATCACCTCTTGCGGATCACCAGAACCGTAGATCTTCCTCACAGCATTCCAGTTTGCACCAGCGCTATCTGCCATGAATCCTTTGAAGTTGATTGAATTGAGCCCATTTCTGGCCATTACTTCGTTGATTCCCTTCCACATGAGACATTGGGCCTCCGTATCTTCAGATTGCATGTCACACACGGCGATCGTCATCACTCTACAGTACTGGGAATCGTACACATGGCAGGCCATAGTGGTCCACTGTTTGACGCGTTTGACATGATCAAACATGAGCCACGCATCTTGCAAGTCTCCGCCGGCTTGCATCCTTGTCACAAGATCAACGCCTGAGCCGGGTCCTATCTCACTCATTTTAAATACAAAGACTTTATCCTTGTCACCTCCTTGACCGGGAAACATATTTCGCTGGACAAAGGGCCATGTTGTACACCCCCTCATCTGACGGATGCCATCCATTGCTCCAGTGCGTCCAACCTGCTTGAACGATGAGATGGCATTCTTGACGTTTGGAGAGGCGAGGTTGGCATACTTTTCCATGACGTCCTTCATATCTTCTACTGTCATGGTCTTCTCTGATTCTAGGGGACGAATGAGATGTTCAGCAAGGAACTCTTTGCTTGCTGCCATCGCAATAGCTGAATTCGTAGCTAATGGGTTTCGCTCCACGTGTTCACCCAATAACATCTTGATCTTTGCCTCGGACTCTCGACATGTTCCAAACGCAACAGGGTGGTCATGGGTGCCAATATGCACACAAGCACGAGTCATCCATGCAGGTCCTTGGACGTAGTAGATAATGGCATTACATGTAGCAATAACGGTAGGCGGGGTTTTGCATACCTTACATACTAGAGTTGAACCTTTGGGAGCTTGAGCCCCAGGCCCAACTGGCATAGGGTTGTTCCCCACCCACTCCTTCTCGTTGAAAGGCTCTTCTCTATTGGGGCACTTTAAATAATCGCATTCCATGTTATCGCAACGAAGATGTCCAGAACAAGAGGATCTCCTAAAAGTGAGACCCATTCCATTCGAAATGTTTGAAGTCTTTGTAAGGCACCAACAATGGCCGTCGTATTTTTTATCCATACCTTGCATGTTTTTAGCTTTGGAGGTGCTGGCGTCCATAGAAGTAGGAGGCAACTCGAAGATGACATCACCGTTGTACGTGGAGGAGAGGAAGTCCACTTTCCTGTGGGGCGCTGTAGCATAGTTGATGGTCTTCAACGCGTTCTTCATCCCCGGCCTAGAGGCCAGACTCTTCAAACACGCCACAACACTAGTGCGTTCTAGGGTTTGGAGATGCAGAGGGGGCCGTGATGTGGAAGATGGAGTCGGATGAAGTTGATGTTGGGAGTGCATGGACGCCAATGGCGGGTTGTGGGTTGAAGGAGTACGCGCTCCGATATCTTCTTCAGGGAAGTCATCTTCGTTGTCCGAGATATGAATGGGAGAAGCAGGAGTAAGATGTACGAAAGCCGGGGGTGAATCTGGTGCGCCCCTCTGTGGAGTGTTAAACACCGGGTTGACACTGGAAGTGGTGGATTTCCCAGGCGTCAAGATCTCCGTAGATGCCTGCATCTGCAAGTCAGTCAAACCGATCACTTTGTAAGTACCCTCGTTCAAAAACCAAGTCTTTTGGTCATCCACAAGTATACTGAGTTGAAGCATGGTGTAGCTGATATTTCCAGCATCATCTAAAACCTCTTCCTCTATATGGATAGTATCTACACGGTAGCCAAAACGAAGTGCAAGGAGCGATGAAGTAACCAAGGCAAGCCCATCAACTCCTAAAGGGATTCGGATTGGAATGAAATGATCATCAGTTCTAAGTGTTGCCATTGAATAGCCAAACTTTGAGAAGAGTCAAAAGGTGGGGAGGAAGCCTAAAGAGAGTGTCAAGTGTTGTGGAGCAGTTGTATTTCTTGAAGACTTGAAGTTGAGAAAAGGGGCACATCATGGAACGGCGTGACGTTAGACGGACAAAAAATCTAGATTTAGTAGATAGTAAACGCACTATACGTTGTATCTACTATTAGATGATGCACGATGCAATGACAGCTGCTGACAGTTGTTCCTTCAAAAATGATTTTAGGTGTATCGGTTCAAAGAGTAATAAAAGTCTCCATTATAGAGTTGGGATGAAGGTTAGAAGTCCCTAATTAGACAAGAAGATTCAAGATTTGAAAATGATCTAATGAAAGAATGAGTAATGTAATGGAAAGTGCTATGATTTATTGTAATACTCCAGTATAGATTTTACTAGATATGTCAGAGTGTATGGTGTTTCTTTGTATGCAATAAATAGTTGGTTGCTAACAAAACGTGGTAGCTCTAAAACAGATCGCCGTATTAGCGACACGATTTTTTTATTGGTCCACTGGTACATCTTGTCCCGTGGTTGATGTTGTTCCAATTGTTGCTTTTTGTACATGATGGTGAATGAAATGGGAGAGTATATCATAGAAAATGGGGTTCTGGTTAGATCATTTCATTTCTAAGACAAATGCAAGAGTATTCATCTAGAGTGGGCGAACCCCGTTGAAAGAGAGGGAGGCGTCGGGCTGTTTTTTCCTCGCGGAGGGAGTTGAAGAGGTCTAGGATGAGGCTTGCAAGCAAGAGGTTTGAGGGTATATCTGATACAGTTCGAGCGATAGATTTTAATCAAGAAGTAGAGCCTTCACTTGTCGACTCTTTAGGATTTGAAGGAGTACAAGTTTCATTGGGGGGGGAGAGGTCGTGGGAGAGATAGACGTGGAACAAGTGGAAGAAATGGTGGAAGATCGGAGCTAGAAGACCCAGATGTTGGAAACACGAAGTCAACCAAAGCACAGGCAAGATTTGGTTATCTTATTTGCCTTTGAGTTGTTGTTAACATTACATGAATTAACACGTTGTATTTGCTAAAGTAGAGAATTCATTTCAAGTATTTCATTAATTTTATTTTGGGGCCTATACATTCAATTCCTGCATAACGTTTGGGGATAAAAACAATGAAGTACTTTGGACGAAAACGTATGGATTTAGGGTTAACACCTCTAGATTGAAGGTTCTTCACCTTACATCTTTAATGAGGTGGTCATTTCAGTTTCAGTACCAGTTGTAATATCAGTATACGGCACCATACATGTTGAATATTATGCCCCCCGGTGACAGTGATTGATATTTAAAAGATAAAAATCCTTTTTAGAACTCATGCATTCATTTAAAATATCAGAACCATAAGATAATAATTAGGATGGTTAAGCAATAAATTTATAGTCTAGACTAGTAAGTTCAGTTGTATATGTAGAGTAATGACATCTTATGTAGATTTGAATTTGAAATAGTCATCGAAATCCAAGGTGCTATACCACTGAATGGATGCATTTTCTTGGGATTTTGTGGAGTCATGCACTTAGATTTAATGTGGAGCAACCCGAGGGTTGAGGAAATGGTACTTACATGACCTGGTACTCCTGTCGACTTTTCTCATCCATCTCACCAAGAACGAAGATTCCTCGAACTCTGGGTTGAGCCGGTGCTCCTCATAGTCTATCGTCGCTTGGTCGTCAAACTCCCCTGCGTCTTCACAATTTCTATGCCGCCGGTTCAGAACGCCGTAAGCGTCTGCTTTTTGGAACTTAGGTCAGCTTTGTGGTGTACCGTGTGACTTGTGGAGTGTAGAGTCTAATTTGTTGATAGACGTTGATGCAGGTGATCTTGAGCGGTGGCAGTTGTGGAGGTGAGGCTAGTGGAACCGCGGAAGAGCCAAGAGCCGTTCTGGTAAGCATGAAATCCAGATCTGTATGCTTCTTAAGTGAAGTCCGAGAAATGATTTCTTAGGGTTCAAGTTTCTGGTTTGCTTAAAGATGATATTGCACTTAGGGTTCAATATGAAGTTTGCTTGAATATTAAATTGTAGTGGCTGAAGTGCTTCATCGTCTTCCCGATTTTAGACGCCGTATACCTGCAGATCACATGAAACCTGGAACTCTACAGCTGAAGTGTTTAGTACTTAACAAGTTCTTAGTGAGATAATATGTATCAAGAAGGAATTCTACGGTCTTTAAATAGTGACAATTGCCGTTGTCGGCTCCAACAGTGAGATCATTGAGTGTCGATATTAGAGTGTATCTAAGCACTCAAGTGAGAATTATCTGCGGCAACTGCTAAGGTGCTGAGCGTCCGTTAGCCAAGCGAGTAGCAATTCTGAAATCTAGTCATGCTTGAAAGCAGAATACGAATCTACCTACATCAGTTTCAAAAAAAATCAGTGTTGCCATTGCAACTAACCAGAAGATCTGAAAACATAGTTTGGGATGATGAAAACATTCAACTTTTTGCTTTTCTTACTTATACCTAACACTAATGACAGGTTGTAAGCAAGATAATTAATAAAAAAACGTAGGACAGAGTCACCGTTACTCTAGGAGCAGCTCTCCATCCTCGACAGGGACCATCGAAACTGTGTGTTGTGTCCAGACTTGCGGACCGGATTTGAAACTGATATGAACTTGTGCATGTACATTCAGGTTGTAGGATCCGATAACTGTGAAACCGTGAACTTGTACATGGATTTTGTGTTGCATAAAATGTTGATCTTGCTGGTGCACGAGTAGTGCTGATCCGAACTCATGTGATACATGTCGTAGCACATACGAGTATCAGTGTTCATGAGAATACTGAACCTGGAATATCATTAGAGCACCATATCTGGAGTTCAATGTTCATTAGAACTCATGTGATTCTTGTTGTAGCTGACTTACGATTCGGTCGACATGGTTCCTATCGTAATGATTCATTGCGTAATGATTCATGTTGTAATGGCTGAGTTACGACTTAATCATGTAGTAACTCATGTGATACTTGTCGATACTCATGTAAAAGTCGTAGCTGTCAGTGAACCAACGTGATTTTGGGAATTCTAAATTCAGGTTGTAGGATCTGACAATCACATCGTGGAGTCTTTGAATCCTGGAATTCATTGTGTCGATATTAGACTTGATTCGCGTTGCAATGCATGTGTATGCAAAACCAGTGACGTGAAATTGCCTTTGTAGTTGGATAAAGTTCATTGATCTAATGATATTCCAACTCCAAGTTGAATGATTTAATGTTTAGTGATTCATGTTAATTAAGTCTGTGATGTTCATTGTGTGATGTTCAGTGATCAATGTTCATTGATCGTGTGATGTTCACTGAACACTACATTTCGGATCGTATGAACACTGCATTTGGATCATTGATCACTGCTCCAGGTTTATTTCGGATCATTGCTGGAATCCATGCTGGAATCAAAGACTCCACGATTCATGACCCTAGATCAATGCTCGAATCTTTGAATCACGGATCATTGATCACAGGGATGCACGATGTGTCGTGTTCAGTGATCTTTGAATCGGATCATTAAACACTGCATTTCAGATCATTGATCATTGAACACTGCGAACCGAAATGCATGTGTGACAAAAATCTGTGATGAAATGTGAAACAGTATTTAAACTGGTGTTGATTTTCGATAATTTTGATGAATCATATTTTGAGTGTTCTAAATGAGATCACAAACAATCATTTATGTTCATGCATAACTTGTGCTTTCAATGCGTAGTGTGAGTTGTGTGAACTCAATAATTACCAGAAGATCTGAAAGCTAGTCTAGGGCGCTAGAATTGGTCATTGCACAAGTACTTTGCCTTCATATGGTTTCAACATGATTTGGTGTGCGTAGATGGCTTCATATGAAGAAGCTGAGCAGCTGAGTGAAGCTTCAATTCCAACGAATGACATGGTGGATGCCGTGATGGACTCTCTGATCGACAAGGACGCTGGAAATCTTGATGAAGAGGAGCAAGAGTCTTCAGGTGAGCTGTTAATTCGAAAACGTTCAAGACCGTTACTTCAAACCCATTTGGGGACCCCTCCTGAGACCGACACACCTACTAGCATCCATTCAAACGAAGGAGGAGCATTAGCAGGCGAGGAGCCTTCTCCAACCAACCCCCCTATGGAGATCCAGAGAAGTCCCATGAGGATAGAGGAACGTGCTCGCCGTCAAGTCGTGAATCTACGAAATGCTGAACTTAAACTCCAGGAGGGTCTAATTCAAGGTAACTTATTCCAGGTGATCGAGAATATGCGCCGGATTCCGAGCTCTAAGTCTTTGATAAAGATTCCACTCTGTCGGCTGATCCCGATGCCTTTGGTGAGACCCACCCTACGATCTGACATTCTCAAATTAATGGGTGCATTTCGATTTGGCTATCAACCGCATGCAGCAGCCATGTATGTATCAGAATACAATGAAAATGGTCAGAAGCGGGTGGTTACTACTGACGACATGAAGTCTTGGAGTGCTTTGTGGATTGAGGAAAATTCTGCATTTGAGAAAAGGCTCTTGGCAGACCTAGATTTGGAAGATTTATCAGGTAGCATGTTTTTTGTCTATGATGGCAATCACCGATTGCTTGCTTGGAAAGAAGTTATTGATACATTGCATGCGGAGGATGTTAATTGGCACTCTAGGCATGGGAATCCGGATTGCGTTGTTTTGGACACATCCGGTGGTCAAGGTGATATTCTAGAGGCCTTGCACGACATAAACAAGTAAGCCATAATTCATATTTTCATTTATTGTTCATGTTTTGAATCCTGGTGCAGAGAATCTAATCTATATACTTGAATGTGTAGGGCAAACCAGAATGCTCACGTCAAAACTACATTGGTGCACACGCTTCATCGTATTCAACTGTACGGAAGTCACAAGCTGGAGTATTATAAACCAATGCTAACAGAAGATCAATATAAAGCATGTGTAACGAAGACCATCAAAACTTGGTATCCCTTAACCAAGAATCTCATGGTTAATTTTATTTTTCAAGTAAGTTAACTACACGTTCAATATCAATATTTATATTGGCGTCGTACTTATTATTTGGTTCTAACGGGATTACATTGGATCAGGATGAAATTGTCCAAGCCTCACAAGAGGCCGGACAAACATACTTCGAAGATGTTGAGGAAGCTGACCAAAGTGAAGAAGGATTTCACAAATACGTGGAGAAGGTGGTTACTAAAAAACGAGATGAGCTGGCCAATCTATTCAACAAGTGCAGCTCTATTGCAAATCCGGCATACAAAGGATTATTGGAACAAGTAAGTTTCCTTGCAAAATTCTTAAGTTCAAGATTATATTTTTAATCTACTTGTGTGCTCATGGTAAATTTATTTGTCGTTTGAATGCTTGGCATCTTTATCCATGGTTGGATTCATTTGTTGTAGTACTCTGATCACCTAGGCTTTAATGAAAATTGGATTATCTTTGGTCTTTTTTAGACTCTATATGATGTAGGATCCTACAACCTAGATCCTTGAGAATAAAGTACAGTGCATTTCCTTAAGGTGATATTTGTTTAATTATATTCAAAGTTTGATCACCAAGCAATATTTTAAGAATGAGTATTTGTCGGATCCGTCAACTGGAGGGAACATTTACATATCAAGCATCATATGAAGGATCTTGGACTTAGGGTTAACAAATCTAGAATCGAACCATTGGGAAATATTGGACTATGTTTGATGTTGGATCCAACAACCTAGATCCTTGTGATTAAAGTATGGTGCATTTCTTCATGGTGAAATTCGTTTAGTTAAATTCAAAGTTTGAGCACCATGCAATATTTACAGAATGAGTAGATGTCCGTTCCGACAACAGGAGGGAACATTTACATACCAAGCATCATAAACAGGGGAGAGTGTATGTGATTTTGCTTATGGATAGATTTTAGGGAGTTAAAGAGGCTGTTATCTGTAATTAGTAGTAAAAGTAGCTGGAATTGGTATAAAAGAACGACTATTTCGATATTTCATGGTGGAATATATAGCCACGCAGTAATCAATGTTATGAAATAGCACATAAGATTTATCATCTTGGGTTAGAAGAGCAGTACTTGGAACTTTTTAATAGAATTGTCGGATCCAACAACTTGTTTTCAGTTGATGACTCAGTGGTGACAATGTTAGAGTTCCCGAGTACTAAATCAATATAATTATATGTTGTTGGATCGGACAATCGATTTGAGATGGTAAAATAACGAGAAAATCAATATTTCAAGAAGGACTCTTTAGCCAAGCAGTAGTCAATGCTATAAAATTGCACATTACATTTCTCGCCATGGTTTAGAAGAGCAGTACTTGATAAATTTTTTTCAGGGTTGTTGGATCCGACAACCCGTTTCGAGTTGATGACTATGTGGTGACACTGTTAGAGTTCACGAGTGCCAAGTTAATATATTTGTTAGTTGTTGGATCCAACTATCGATTTTGAGATGAAAAGTAGCCAATGAAATAGTTAGGATTCTTTGTGTTGAATCGGTGTTGTTCCTAGTTGTTGGATCCTACAACCAGTTCGAAGATATTAAGCACGTCGTGATTGTGTTAGAGTTTTGAGAGCTTAATTTGTATAATTCTCAGTTGCTGGATTTGACTTCATGTTTGGAGATGATTAGTAGCTTCTGTCAATGGTATGAATTTTGAGTTGTTGGATCCAATAACCATTGATGAAGGTCTGAACAAGACATCTGATTCACTTTGGAATTATACGTAGTGGAATTGGTGGCCGGTAAGCATTTGCTTGTCTCAATAATTTACCCACAAACTCCTATGTATAGACACATATATGTTGTGGACATGTGTATGGCTCATAAGAACAATTATAGTCTATTTGATGATCCATTCAAAGTATACCGTTCCATTTAAATTATGATTGCTCTATTTCATGAGTTTTGGGCATGCTTGACTGATCTTGAAAGTAGTCACCCTTGTCTTTAGTTTTTGCCATGCTTGAATCAATGTATTCTCTGATGTATTGAAAACTTTGAATGGCTATACTTTTCAAATAATGTTTCTTGGAAGATGAGTCTTTGATGCTTCAATCAATGAATATTTAGATTGATATTATACTTACCAAATTTACTTAGGGAAAGAAAGTGATTGCAGCATTCACAAACTTTATGTCTTGATTTTGTAGGTTATATTCCACTACAGCGTCCATGTTGCATCCAAGGTTGAGATGACCCTGGAAAAATTGCAACTCATTGCAACCTCATCGGTTGAGCCACAGTATAAGGTTCGCTGGCTCAAATGGTGGAATAGTTCATTAAGCGTCAGACAAGACCTTCGCTTTCCAAAGCCCCCTGCTAGTGAGGACCATTTAAAGAAGTTTCTTATTCGCGCGTCATTTTGGGCCGGTCTTGAGGAGATGGCCAAGAAGGAGCTTATTCCATACTTAGATCTTTGTGGTGGGGTGGATAATTCAAAGGATTTCATGTCCTTCGAAGACTATGTTGAGACATGGCGGATTACGCTTTGGGACAAAGCTTTCTTCGGGTATTTCACAGGGGACATGGTGCATCAAAAGGGAAAACCTTTTGAGAGTGTCAAGGATGCCAACAAAGTAGTGAAACGGCTTTGCCTCAGGTACTTCTACATTACCCACACCATTGAGCTAGAGTTCAAATTCCATTGTATTTGCAAATTTGGCTTCTTTGAATTCTAACACCAATTTCCGTGAGTTTTAAAGGTATATGAAGCGGGAACTCTTACCTGCTGGGGCTATCAAGAAGCTGCCACCAATGGTTCATAGTTGGTGCGACCCCGCCTCTTCAATAGAGACATTTATCTTCAATCCTCTACAGAAGAAGAACTATACCAGGGAGCATTTCCGCGAATGCTGCTGGTATCTGGAGTGTCCTAAGAACTTCTGTCCAGATGTAGAGGAGGAAGTAAAGTGTCTACTAACTCAATCTACAGAGGTATCAGACAATGATGAAGATACATGGTTGGTGAAAGAGGCATTGCTTGAAGCCGACAAATCCTCAGGAAAGAAGAAGAAGGGCCCTACTACGGGGGCATCTGTGACAGAGGTTACCACAAAGAAGGGCAATGCAAAAGGTGCAAAGCCGACTAAATCCTCAGCTGGGGCTTCGAAGGTGGCCTCCGTTGTGAATTCTGGAGCTGAAGAGGACACCACCATGACTGAAGCAACGAGCTCCCCGGTTACCCTTATCTCTGCCGTTTTGAAGAAGCCAAATCTAGTGCCCAATATCACTATGTCGACTTTGGCCTGCCAAGTGCGTATTCTCAACACCTCTATTTTGAAACAATGGGATTTCATTCATAATGCATGTCGGTTTGCTCTGGAGTGCAATCCAAATCGGTCTTGCACACGTGGCGGGAAACCATGGATGAAAGGCGCTGCTGATCTTGTGATCACAGATGTCCCTGAAGGCTTCCCTGTCCCCAATGTGTCAAATCCTTCTTCAGATGTTCCATTCTGGAACATTCGTGATGAGCAGTACTTCGATGAACTTTTTGATTTTGCTGATGAGGTATTGCATGATGACGGAGCAATGCTTCTATTTTTTCCCTCTGATAATGGAGAATTGCTTGATGAAATATCTTCATTTTATGGGGCTTTTGGTTTTGAGGCACTGAAGGATTGGACGAGAGTTAATCACTTGCCTATATCTTCGGCAAAGACTCAGTTTACTACGACCAACCTTTTCAAGGTCTTGCTTCTCAAACGGGTCCGTCGGCCCGCAGATTCCACCATCTGGAAGTCCAAGTTCTCTTTCCAAGATGTGCCAGAGCTCTTAGCCATGGGATACGATCTTAGTGTCAATGACACCATTATCAATTATTGCACAACTCCTTTGAAGAACGGAGAACGCGCTTGGCGAGGTCCAAGGGAGAAGGATGAGTACTTTTTTTCCTCTCTCATATTGTCTCTGACACGCCCTGGCGATGTGGTGGTTGACGTTTCAGTTGCTACAGGTAATTCCAATACTATCTATTGTCTCTTCATTGTTGTAAGGAATTTTTGATTTCTCTCTTTCCATTACTCTGGATTTATTTTAATTACACATTGAACTCTTTTTAGGTAATAGCATTCGTGCCTGCAACGCTACTGGTAGACACAACTTTTCGCTAGAAAGCGAGAAGGAGTTGTATGAAGCAGTCCTTTCTTCAATGCAGACCCTAGCATTACCTGTGGCAACTCTTCCAATTGCAAAAAAAACCTTGGCACCAACTACTTCCAAGACCATGCATCCTCCAGCGGTGAAGAGGCCAAGACTTGAAGATCTTGAGTAAGTGAGTACACTAACATTCCTCTTCACTACCTTTCTTTCATCAAGAAGCTTCTACTAAGTTTGTGTTTGATGTATATTGATTCTTGCTGGGAGTATGTTTCCCCCTCGAAGACTTGGGTTCTTCCGTCGTATGCGGAAGACATTGCGAGGCTTCAAGCTTTGCAGTTCTCGCCGCCTTCCTCGTCTATATCACGTCCTAAGTACAACTCCGATGTCTTTATGTATCTTGATGTTGACGCTGAGGTAGATCTTGAATTCTCAGAAGCATCTACATCGTCATTTCAGTAGTGTTGTTATTCTCTGGTCGTACTCACTACGTTTGTTGTGTTACGATTCTCTTGTTTAAGTTAAAATGATCCCAGCTATCTTAATATGCTTTGGTGATAATGCTTTGGTCTTGTGTGATTGTCAAATATATAGAAATTTCAAACTTCCAATTCTTGTGACAGTTGTTGGATCCGACAACCTCAACCATCTACAGGACTAGATGCTTTCTTGGCATTGAACCAAGTTCTCCATGTAATATTCACATCCTTGTATAACGGTTCTCGATTACTCACTCTTCCATTAACGGTATTTGTTTTTTCCATTCGTGACTCATTTTTCTCCTACTGTTCACTTTCCTTCGTTCTATTTTATTTTTTAAAACTTTTTTCATTTGTAGCCTACTTATTTCCTCTTAAATTTTATTTTCTTTCTCTTTCCATCTTCCTCTTCTTTCTCCATTGTATATATTTCTTCTCTTTCCTCCATGTACTTATTCTATTCCCTTCACTATTCTACTCTTCTTCCCTCTAATTTTCAAAAAAACCTTTCTCTCTCCACATTGATTTGTCTTCTTAACTTAGTTTCCTATTTCCTTAGTTTTTAATATACTTCTCTCCTATTTTCTATACTTCTCTTCTATATCCTCCGTCTAACATTTCATCCTCTTTGTAGATTTAATCCATTCTCTAACATGAGCAAAACTCGATATTCTCCGTGGTTATAATGGTAATTGAATAAACATGATATAGTATAAAATTTCTCCAATTTCTACAAATTTATTTCTTAAACATTTTAGCAAATGCCATGAATTGGAAAAAAAAACTTAAGAAAGTATATTGTGCACTACCTGAATTGGCATGACAAATCATTTGTTGGATCTTACAACTCAAATGAACAAAACATTAAATGGTGGCCAAAAAATCCCACCACGTCTTCAGCGTTCTCACCGAGCCACCTCATTTGCCACTATTAGCATGTATTTATGTTTCACGAGCAACAAATGTTGATCAAAATCAACAGTTCAAACCCCGCCATTGTTGGAAGATTTTTTTGTCGATGTACATGAAAATTGGTGCCACCCAAAATTCATCCATCCAAAGCAAGGTACAAATTATAGTTCTTGACATTGTGAATTCAATTTTATAAAGGAAAAAATTGATGGTAATATAGCATCATTCATACATAAAAATTGAAAGACCCTAAAGACCTTCACAGAAACTACAATTTCAACAGGTCCTCTCACGCAGTTATTTGCGATCTCCCGTTTAAATCCTAGAACAATATGGGGCAGCAATGGCAGGATGAGTTTGAATTCTAGTTTTGGAGATTTTCACATGTTCCATTGTTTGTAATGGTCCCAGTTTCTTGAGGAAGTTAATTACAAACCTATCAATGTTTGAAATTAATTCATTGAAACAACTTGCACGTGGCATTCAGGTGGCAAATAATTGGTGTACCGTGGAATAAATCTTACATACAACTTAAAAACTAGCCCCTTCATAAAAACTAAACTTTCAACAATACAAAAGGAGGTGCTCTTTGATGTCTCCAATTTTGAATCTAGTTCAAAATTTGTAGATATATCTTCAATCCTAATACAATTTATCATTAAGTATAAGCTAAACCTTAAATTATAAATAGCTAAAACACTTTTAGGTTGATGAATGATGTTCAAAATATATTGGGTGGTTCTTTTTTTAATCATTTTCTCCTCTAAACTTCTAAGGATTGTAATCCTAAGGCTTAAACACTTCTCACGAGGCATTAATATGTAGTAAACAAATGAATCATAGAATATAAACTACTGAAATGTTACGAAAATGTGATTTATGCAAAAATTTATTTCAGTAGAAAAATGAAATCTTAATGCATTTTCAAAAACAAGAGAACATAATCCAGGTTTCAAATGTGGATATTGCAGGCTCTACTACTGCAAAAGTTCCACAGAAATAGGCAAAGATACTCCAAATTTTCCACGGGAATTGGGTACACTATTGCCACATCTCCACGGTTAATCATCCAATTTCTACAAAATATCATCCTCGAATTTCCGACAATTCAATGCTCAAATTTCCACCGCTCACGTCCCACCGCTCAGTGAGCATTGCTCACCGCTCACAAACTAGCAATCCTAAGATTGCAAGCACTAATTCTACTTCTACTCTAGTCATTATTCGGTTGCTGTGAGGTTTGTGTGTAGTTATTCTGTAGCTATTTATGTATACTATCTAGTCATTGATTAGTCATTGCGCAGTGTTATTTAGTAATTTCTCAGATATTGTGGTGGTTATTAAGTTGTTATGCTTGGTCATTATTTCAGAGATGTATTAGTTATTTCATAGAGAGTATATGGTTACCACAATTATGTGAATAACCCCTGTACAATTACATAACACTTTTATAATACCATAAATAATATCAAAGATGTCTCGGTCATGAAATACTTTAAAATAAACAAAATGGTGACTAGGGCAATGACTACAAAAGCCCCTCAAATACAACGCCTAGTTAAAACCATCTACTAGCATCCAGTGTGATGCATGCTCAATAAAAACCAAACATAAAACAAAGTTGCCATTTGTCCCCTACAATACCACTCACTCTTCCCCAAGCGCCTTTCTGTCGCTTATTTTTGGGGTTCAACAAATCCACCAATACCCCCTTTTGGAACTGCAAGGCCACATCCATACAAATTTATTAAACAACAAGATTTCTGTACAATGACTAAACAAGTGATCAATAGTTATTGAACAATGACTTTAATACAACTACAGAATTACTAGAGAAAGCATAAATAGTACATGAAATGGCTAATAATTTTGGGCCGGTGGAGAGTGTATGTGACCTAAGTGCCTCCAAGCAATGGACTTCTAACCAAGAATTTGACTTCCACATTCACATGTACGTCACGTACATAACCTATGCACTTCACATCCATGACAACATACACATGCACGTGCATGTATCATTCACTTACATTCACCACACAAGCTAAGATCATACATGTAGATAATAGCAAGGACATTGAAAACAATACTTGCAAGTGGAAAATCAACACCAAAAAAGGGGCAGCACACCCTTTGGCACTAAAACATACGCCATTTCCTACCAAAGACTCCAAATTCAACAAAATAAACTTTTAATGAAGGTTGGCTGAAATACACTTCAGCTCGTGAAAAAATCACTGAAAAAAACCTTACCAATCAAAAGTCACAAGCCTCCAAAGTACGGGCTTCCCAAATCTTGCGGCAGTCAATCCTCTTGCAATTGGTTGGCCATAACTTTGTTGTTATTGCTCCAAATTCTTTGATTTTAGACTTATTGGAAAGCTAACTTAACAAGCCAAAAACTCCGTAAATTTCAAATCTTGAATCGTCTTCACCTCAAAGATATTGTCTTCCAAAGTCACTGCTCAAGGTCTGTGTTGACGGCGGACCCCTTCTCGCTTTGGCGGCCATATCTCCCTTGAAAATGCTCCAAATTCTTTGAGCCTAGGCTTTTTGGAAAGTCAGCTTGATAAGCTTGATCTTCTTTAAATCTCACTACCACCTCTTGCTTACTCCAACCGTAGTTGTAGATCTAGCCACGGCCTTCTCCTATCTCACTCTAATCCTAACTTACTACACTCTTTCACATACTCCACACACACACACACCTTGGAAGAGAGAGAGAGAGGGAGGAGGGCAGCCCTTGCAAGCCACTCCCTCAAACCCTAGCCACCACCTTTTGTCACCCTAAGTCTAACATTCATCCGGTTGAGCATTTCCCATCCCGGTCTTCTTCTTTCTACCTAGTTGCATACTCCTATTCATTTTTATCTACTTTTCTACCTATTTCATATTTCACTTGTATTTCTCTATAGTCTAACTCTTACTTAATCCTTTAATTCTCCCTATTTCTATTTTTCTACTTGAAATCTTTTAATAATCATAATATAGTATGGATATTTTCCTCTTGCCATTCTTTGGCATACATTTTTCATTGATTGCTTCTTCAAAGTTTACTAATTCAATTTTGTGGGCAAACATTCAAATATTTAATTGAAATTTGACACTATAATATTTTCTACAAATAGCCATGAACTATTTTTGAGTTATAAATATATTACTGCACCAAATAATTTTTTAGTGACACGGAGATTTGTGCCAAATATATTACTAAGGAATTACTAGAATACAACCCAAGTCATCACCTATTTTCCACATCAACAATGTCCGACGGAAGTAAATACCATCTACATCAGCAATTTTCTAAAAATATCCATAAGTTATTTTTGAGTTCTAACATATTTTACTTTAGCTAGTTATTTTCTAGTAAGACAATAATTCTTTTCAAACGTATCACTAATGAATGACATAGACATAATCCAAGTCAGCAGTATCTGACAAAACCCTACATCCATCCACGTCAGCAAATTATCCAAAGTGCCAACGATCTGATTGCAAGTTATAAAAAATTATCCATTAGTCATTTTTCAGTTATAGAATATATTACTCTACCGAGTTATTTCCCGGTGATGCAGTAATTTGTCTGAAGGGTATCACTAAAGATTTACTGAAACAGAATCCAAGTCACCGCCTACTTGCCACATCAACAATGTCAAACAGAAGTAGACATCCATCTATGTCAGCAACTTTCTAAAAAGTATCCCCGAGTTATTTTTTAGTTATAAAATATATTACTGCACCAAGTAATATTTTAGTGATGTAGTGATCTGTGCCGAATGTATTACTAAGGAATTATTGGAATACAATCCAAGTCATCACCTATTTGCCACATCAGTAATGTCCAAGAGAAGTAGACATCCATCTACTTCAGCAATTTTCTAAAAATACCCATGAGTCATTTCTGAGTTCTAACATATATTACTGTGGCTAGTTATTTTCTAGTGAGAGAATAATTCTTTTCAAACGTATCACTAATGAATCACTAAGGCACAACCCTAGTCAGTCACCTTCTTGCCACGTCAACACTACCAGATGAAGCATGGATGAAAACACTGGGATGACGATATGAACGATGTTGGCCGTCACATGGTTTTCATCACCTCTCTGCCCGCAAAAACTTAAATTACTGTAAAATGACTAGGGCAGTTAACTAGCTAGATCCGGGCAGCGTCTGCAGATCCTGAGTAATTCTATAGTAATTGTTTTCTGGCTAGTCATTTGTGCTGAAGTCATTTATAGGCCGATTTTCCGTAGTGATTGTGGATACCCATAGTGTGGCATGCACCTCCCACGTTTGTATGCGAACGTGTAATTGCACCAAACACATGTCACTTGATCCTTCTTGTTAAATGTGTACCATGGAGCCCACTCCTTCGTTTGAGCCCTTTGTTGAGACGACATCACAATAAAATCAGCGCGCAATGTTGTGCCAAAGAGAATTCACCAAAAGTAATAGGAAATTGTGTGTGCATAGAAAATAAAGATCCAAAGGTCACTCACAAACTTGTAGATTCATG
Source organism: Bryoerythrophyllum caledonicum (assembly GCA_963971425.1). NCBI lineage: Eukaryota > Viridiplantae > Streptophyta > Bryopsida > Pottiales > Pottiaceae > Bryoerythrophyllum > Bryoerythrophyllum caledonicum. The sequence goes on along the minus strand of OZ020525.1, from coordinate 5,015,616 downwards.
CAAGGAGCCCAATAAAGAGTTCCAGGACACGAAGCCAAGGATGTGAGGTGAGTCAAGCACATCGCATATGGTTCTTATATAGTGTTGGAGCAGGAGTATCTAGGGCCCGGCGCGGACAAGGGAGGCCGAGCGCATGCTCAATGTAGCCGGGCGCGCACGTTGTGGGCCTGTGAGCCGCAAAAATGGCTCATGGTGATGAATGGACCTCACATTGAGTCCATTAAGGTTAATGAGTAGTGAAAATGGGTTATCCCATTGGCTAGTTCATGGTTTTCGATTAAATTGGCCAAATAGCCTTTCCGTGCACTAAATCTTTTATTGGGAGCCACATTGTGGTAACCAAGAATTTTATGAGGTTAACCAAAAAAAAAAATAATAAATGGAAAGAGAAAATAAAGAAAAGATTGGAAAAACCAAAAACAATAGAAAAGAAGAAGAATTAGATCGTTGGAGGAAAAAAAACTACCTCCTACCGCGTCGGAACCATCATTGGCCTCGGCGAGGAATCTAGGGAAAAAATGAGGAAGAAGAAGGATGGTGAGAAGAAGGGAAAAAGAAGGAGATTTAAAGAGCCCTGAAAGAAAAGAGAAATAAAAAATAGTTAAAGAAGCCAAAAGGCTTGGGCAAAACCCTCACCATCACTTGGCAAATTAGCCATAACCCAAGGCAAAGGGAATTCAGTCTTGATCAATTAATTAGTTATCGCATCTTCGAAATTAGATTAAAAGCTCACTTATTGGAGGTCATGCACACACATGTGGCATGGGATTAAAGTAGGGAATTTAGACTTTCTTGGTTAGTGGGACACCCATTTGTGTTAAAAGCAAGGGTGGCACGGAGTTAGTGTGATAGGTGAATAGTTTTTTATTGAGAAGAGTCATTAATGGAAGGGCCAAAGGCGGCGGGGAACACCCTTGGGAACGAAGGAGAGCAAGGCTGGGGGGTTACCCTGGGAGACTCTCATTATTCACGAGAGAAAGAATGTGGGAGAGGGAGAACAGAGAGAATGAGAGCCGGAAGCCCCGGCCACTGAAAGGTGTGAATTAGGCACGAAGAGAAGATCACCAGAACACGAAGAGCAAGAGGGCGAGGATCACGAACGAGCTGGAGCACGAAGAGAAGATCACCAGAACACGAAGAGCAAGAGGGCGAGGATCACGAACGAGCTGGAGCACAAAGAGAAGATCACCAGAACACGAAGAGCAAGAGGGCGAGGATCACGAACGAGCTGGAGCACGACACTGAAGGAAGGAGGGTGAATCGAATTAAATCAGGGAGCCTCTCCTCTTTCCCGGCTAGTAGTCAATTTGTTGTGCATAAGGGAAACCCTAAATTTCTAGTTATAACACATCACGCGGAAGCGCTGTCAAATTTTTACTAGGATTAGGGTTGCTATCAACTCAAACCCAACCAATTGGTCAATCTATAATAACAAGAGGACGTAGCTGGATGCCCATGCGTAGCTTAGTGTTAAGGATGGCTTAATCGTGTGAGTGCACGTGAATGTGTGGTCACAATTTTGAGTAAAACATATACGTTAAGTGTGCACTGCTGGTCGGCGGCTGTGAGGTCGAGGGTTGAGTCAATGGATTAATCGGAGGCTGCCATCACATTAAGCACAAAAAACTAATAAGGATTCAAAAAACAACCATAAAAAACGGAGTTGTAACCAATGAGCAATTGTGATTAGAAATTCTGCAGAAACTAGGGAAGCCTGTCTGCTGCCGACTGTTTACAGGGTCACACCTAAGCCTGGAACTGATCATGAAGGGTCTAAACAAGTTCGTGATGCTGAATTGAACTCCCAGGAGTTTAAAATGTTGGATTCGGAGCCCTAGAGCAAAAGTTACACTCGTTCAAAGGTGGGTCCGATTAAAGGCGGGATTAAGTCACCACTTTACTAATCAACCACAAGGAACCTAAGTAAGCGTGAGACGTATTACCATGCTTGTATAAGGTGTATATGAAGGGGTTGAAGATTGGTTGCATGAGGGACTAGACCCCGCATTAGGATCTTGTGTTCAAGATAAGCCACCCTTCAGGGGCGGTTTATTTGGCTCACATTTTGGTGCATCTGCCGGTAGGAGGCGTGTTCATGGCTTGATTGTGTTAATCACTTCACCGTTGGATGTAGGTACAAACGCTAATAGCTTTATGGAGTATGGAGTAGCATTGGATAGCTCGAGGTAAGTGCCCAACTTGCTCATGATTGGGTGAGTAATTGTTAAGAATGAATGTTTTGTGAACGTCTTGAAATATGGTGAATGCATGAATGCCAAGTTGTGTTTAAAGGTGGGGGTCTAGAAGGGAGTGTGGATTTCCCGACCCTCCAAAGCACAAAACACATTGTGCTGGAGGGATCCCCTTCTAGGCTTGTGGCTTGAGTTGAGCAAAGGGCCTAGGGGTGAAAGGTTGAGGCCCTCCCACGGAAATCCACAAGGATTTCCTGTGAGCCCCTAGGACAAAGGGGAAGGGTGCATGAGCCCGGGTATGGGACAAGGGCGCCCCTTCTTTCCCCGCGCGCTTGACTAACCACCAAGGTGAGTACAACTTGGAAGGGAATGAGGTGTCTGGATCATGTGTTGCAAGTAACGGTGTGCGTGACCAATTGAGCCACCTTGGAGGGGAGTTGGAGTCGTGGACGCATCTAAGACGTAGGGGCGCTGATTGGAAGGAGCGCTGCGTACGGTATGTGCACTACACCCTCTTTTAGGACCGCGAGTAGTATATAGGATCAACTTGAATGTGGTGACCGCACTAGGGCTAGGAAACCCTGATTTCCCACTTGAGCCGTGTGGAACACTTGCCTTAGAACCGCTAGGATGGGCCAACCACGAAATTACATGCAACGAATCTTGTGCTAACAAGTGGGTTGGCTGGAGTTGCTTAAAGGTAAGTCATCCCCCTCTAAAATATTGTATGCGACCCATGGGTTGGCCTTAGAATCGTTAGAGTGCGATTAGGTCCACGGTCGACTTCAACTAATGGTGACAGGGTGGCTGGAGATGCATCAAGGTATGTCTTCTTCATGGTGATAACATTGTATACACACATTGTTGCATGTCGTTCCGTGATTGTGTTGTTTTCCTCCTAGTGGGTGATGCCTAGCTTAAAGTGGTAAAAGGTGGAAGGGGGATACCAAGGATACCAAGGAACCCCACCTTTTATCAAGTTGACGCCTAGGTCAGCCCCATAGTAAGGATTTGTACCGTGTGGCGCCAGTTGAGGGACAACTTTCCAACGGGGTGATGCTCGTGGAGACATCCCTCAATTCGATTAGCTTTTTGTCATTTGTCCTTGAGGGATAGTCCTTTATAGGATTCTTTGGCGGCTTCATCGAGTTAAAACTCCACCATTAAAAATTGAGTCTTGGTCTTGAGTCAGTCCATCCTCCTGATAGAATTGGGAGTAGGAGTGTTGGAAACACCCACTCACCGATCGAATTAGGCCGTGCTTCGTGTAGATCCACCCACGGCCTCGAAAACTTGGACGGGAAGCCTTTTGGAGGACATGACTACCATCACCAACCCATTGGACCCTACCCTTGGACCCTAGAGTAGATGTCCCGTGCCACAAGGTCCGAAAGACCTTCCCTCACACCACCGTGGAAACCGGCGAGTGAATGAAGGAGTAGGTCTAGGGAACTCACCGAGGACATGGCGGAAGGATTTTTAGAGGTACAGCTAGAGGCTCTCCCAACTCATTTCCTTCCTTTTCCCCCATCTTTTCCTTCCACTTCATTTGATCCGGCGAACACCACCAACATCACTAGTCCATGAGGCACCACCTCAGCCCCTACCATGGCCTCTGGAGGACCACCCCCGGTCCGGCCTCCCATTAATCCCTTCGTTCAGCCAAGGGTTTATCAATCTTAGTACTCGAGGGCTTGCAAGCGGTGCCCATGCCGGGGAACTTGCCCACTTTTAGAGGAACCAAGGATGAAGACCCTTCCGCACATGTGGAACGTTTTCTAGAGCTCCTCATGACGTGCCTCATCACCAACACCGGTTATTTCCTAGTGTGGTTCTCGTGTACCTTGAAGGATGCCGCTTACGAGTGGTATAGGAATCACCCCCCCGGAACCTTTGAGGATTGAACACCATATTCATTATATTGGGAGATTGTGAGACTCCCAATTTAATACGTATGTTGCTCTTGAGCTCTAAAATATATCCACTATGCACATTCAGCTCGAGTCGAGCTGAATGTGCACTAGATCGAAATCATGGAAATCTCCCAATATAATGAATATGGTGTTTTGGGATAGCCTCATGAGGGCCTTCTTGGAGCACTTTAGACCCGAAGTAGGTCAAAGTAATGCCTTCACAGCCCTAGCCACGCTACGCCAAGGTCCAGGGGAGGATATCACGACCTACATCAGGAGATTCGAGTTAGTGGTTACAAGATTTGTGGGTAATCTCCTCACCAATGACACCTTAACCCAATTCTTTATCCAAGGGTTCAACAGTGAGGGAACCATTAGGGAGATTTTGAAGGTCCGCCCCACATCGTTAGACGCTGCCAAGGCACAAGCTAGGCTAATAGAGCAAGTCGATCGAGACCAAGAGCGTATGTGGAGGAAGGAAGAGCACCACATCCCTAGTTTCATACCCATCCATGCCAAGGGCAAGGGACCAGCCCTGGAACCTAACCCAGGAGCTCCGGGTGCACAAGTTCCCATGTGGAACTACTATGCTCCACCCTTGAACTTTAGGCCACCATTAGCTCTCTCCGAGCTCACCTATCACGAAGAGCGGGGCACATGGAAAGAGGAAATGAAGAACGAAATCCTCCAAGGCCAACAAGGCTTCTAGGACCAATTAGCTCAACAAATCAAGGCCATGCAAGACCAAATGGCCTTGTTAATTAAAAACCAAGTCCCTAACCCCACACCCCCACCCATAGAGTCTAGTAGATATGCTTCAGGCTTATGGTGCACTCAATGTGGCCAACCGGGGCACACTAGTCCCTTCTGCACCACCCCAGCAGCAACACCGCAGTACCAGGCCGCTCAACCCCCGTATATACCTCCCTATAGGAATCAACCACCGGTCGAACCTAACTATGGCCCACAAGGCTATACCCCACCAAACCAAGGTTATGGGGGACCTCCACGACCCCGGTATGAAATCCACCACATTTGTGGCAAGAGACACGCACCTGGGCAGTGTTGGGTCGAAAGTCGCGTAGTATGCGGTAACTGTGGGGGTAATCACCCTACCCAAGTGTGTCGAAGGCCGGATAAGGTAATCCCCATGCCTTTCCCACCAGGGAACTACCCTCAGCAAGCTCAAGACCATTTGAGAGGTGCACGTAACCCTACCACCGCTAATACGCTTAGGCCACCTAGCCTCTACTATGACTACAACAACAACCGCCAAAGTCAAACTCCCCCAATGGGGGTTAATACCAAGGACGGTTGCATCCCTATAAACCAAGGACCAAACCATGGGGGCCAACAAAACCATGGGGGCCAACAAAACCACGGGGGCCAACAAAACCAAGGTCCACAGGATGTTCGCTATGCCACCATGTCAAGTGAAATCGTGTCCACACACGGCCTTTCCCTCACTGAGCTCAATGTAGTTTTCCACGAAGTTAGCACAACCAAGGAAGCAAAAACTTATGAGTTACCTGCATTGGCAGTCCAGACTCGGTCTAACCGACGGGAGCCTAGGTACTCGAGCCCCCCTCCACCCATACCAGAAGAGGGTGAGACCTCAGAGGAAGATTCACCTCACTTCTCTGACCTAAACGACACCACCAAGGAGGCGGTAGAAGGCACTAAACGGGCCAATCTAAAGTCGACCCATGGGACACGGAGATCCCGAACACCATTGTCCACTTCCCAAGAACCATGGGAAGGTCCACCGGCCCCTAGTCCCGAAGTGAACACATTCCCACGAGTCGAGGAACACGTGGGAGAAGGGCCTTACGATTTATGGGTGGATTTGAGTCGTCTCAAGGCAGACATCACCATAGCCCAACTACTGGAGGTATCTCCACCCATGAGGAAGGTCCTTAGGTCGGGCACCCCGATGAAGCGGAGGCCTAAGGCAAGGGTTAGGTTGGCGGCTCGTGCAAAATCCGCACACCCCAATATCGAAGTCAAGGCGGTTCAAATTGAGGTTTCAATCGTGGATAAGGTGGTACCCAACGTACTAGTCGACAGTGGTAGTGGTTTGAACATCATGCCCCTCTCAACTATGGAGAAATTGGGTTTAGACATCACGGAACCATCACCATACATCATCAACATGGCTAATCAAAGCTCGGAGGCCCCGTTAGGCCAAATTAGTGGTTGTAAAGTTACCACGGGGGGTGTAGAGTATTCCCTCACCTTCCAAGTCATCCGAATGCACTCCAACAAGGAGGCATATCCCTTGCTACTAGGAAGACTTTGGTTGCGAATTGCCAATGCCACGGTAGAATGGGGAGGACCGCAACCAAACATCACCTACGGGCCCCCTGAGAATTCTACTACGGTCCATATCCAACCGAGTAGGCTAGGACTATGCCATGGTTGTACGGGCTCTTCGGAGGATGAGTCGTAAGAGGTGTTGACAAAAGAGCCCCCCAAGAGAGTGAGGTTCGCACCACACAAGGCGGTGGATAGAGCCCAACCCTCGAGGGCCAACGTGATGCCATTCAAGAGCATGGGACCGGACCTTTATGAATGGGTTCCCACCGGGGAATTTGTAGACTGGTTGAGGGAGCACCCCACTTCGAGCGCGGATGAAGCCATGTCCGTGCATTTCATCGAGAGTGAGCTTATTGAGGAGGAACCCGGGTTGGGACTTAGCCTAGTTCCCCTCCTCGATGACCTAGAACCCGCGGCGGTATTTGGACTGGATGTTGATGGCACACAAGGGGACGAATTGGAGGTTTTGGGGGATGAAGGCCCTCTCAACCCATCGCTCCACTTCCGTAGGACATCCACCGGTATACTAGCTAGTGGTTCGGGGCAGGGTTACCAATCCGACGTCCTTGGAGGTCTGAGAGCATACTAGGACGAGGACGTCCTGACGTCACGTCGGACGTAGCGTCCGGGGGGGGTAAAATGCATTTACGGAAGGCCTGGTAAGTTTTCAGGACCGTCAGATTCGACGAAGTGCCACGCGGCGAGATCTCAGCCGTCGAAATGCGACAAGTCATCCGATCGGTCCCTGCCATCAGAGAGATCAGACGGCACCTCGGCCGTCCGCCTGATCGGACGGCCGCGATTTAATCGCGCGGGCTCGCGATGGCCGTCCGATCAGGTCAACGACCGCCCGGCCGTCCGATCGGCGGACGGCCCACCGGCGGACGGACTGGCCGTCCGATCGGCGGACCGCCCATTGACGGATTGGCCGTCCGATCGGCGGACGGCCCGCCATTTTTTGCACATCACACTCTTCTCTATGACCTGCTGATTCTAAGTTGGTGTGGCAATCGCTCATCGGATGAAAATTGCATGAGTTATGAGTGGATGAACATTTCCGGCGGAATACTTCATCCGTTCATAAGCGCTTTGTCCTTTGTCGGATTGTCAGTTGCCACACCATTTTGGAGTTGGCAGCATAATGTCCAGAGCGTAAAGCATTAAAATTATGGAATCCCATGTGAATGACAAAGACAAATTTGTAATGGTTCAAAAAAATTCCTTTGACTAATGGATCTTTCTTTTATTGAGATGTATTGATCATGCAAGACCTTGGTCTAATCCTTGAAGGAACAAATCACCCCCGGGGAGAAACTTTTCACTTGGTGCACGTTACTATGATTGTGATTTTAATTGGAATATTGCGGAATGTTAAACATAGATTCCCATAATGCAAGCCTAGTGGAAACATTAATTTTGTCCCACTTGGATTCCTAAAGAAAAAGCAATGCTCTTCTAATCACACATACTTTGACTCCGCGCAACTCCAAACATTTTGCTAGAAGCTTCCATCGATTTTAAGAGTCTTTGTATTACTAGATCGTACCTAGGTTTCTTAAAAACGTCAATAAATATTTCATGCCTTCAATGAAAGATCTAATTTTCAAGCAAAGTCAAAAATGTCCACACATTTCTGGGTAGTGTAAAGAGAACCACTAATAATTTTGGACATTTTTACATCTTTGGGTTTAGATTTTTGTAAGGTTTAAAACGGGTCAACTCACGAAACACCAAGACTCACACATATTCTCCTTTTGATTCTAAACTCATTTCTCGGATAATCTAGCGTCTATTGTATTTTTAATTAACTCTAATTTCTATACAAAAACTCTCTTCCATCAACAAAACTTAAGTTTTAACCCAAACTCTTAAGAATTTAAGGTTGTTATGCATCCCTCTAAAGGAACAAAGTATTCATTAAACCCAAGGACTAAGTGCCTAGAAGGAACATTATTCCTTTATCAATTGTGCATGTGGTCAACTGTGAAGACTCATAATCCATGCCTAGATAGGCCGATGGAAGATTCCATTGAATTTCAATACAAATCATTAATTATGTTCTTCTTAGAAATCAAAACGAAATGCGATTAATCCACCTTGAGGAATTGAGTGTAATGGAAATTGTAAATTCATTTGTCTTTACACTTGTCATAAAACACAAATGCGATTGATCTACCTTAAGGAGTCTCTCCTTTCTAGGTTAGACTTAATTCAAGTTATTATCATGCACATAACACTCTTAACATGCTATGCATCAAGAAATGCATCTCTCTTGATAATTTTTTTTATCATTAGTATTAAAAATTACTCTTACTCTTAAGCATTTTTAATTTTCAACACTCAAACTTAAATCTTTATAAAGTGGCAAGTGCCCATGCATTCCTGGAAGTATTGCATTAGGTCACTAATTACACATTAACACACACACATGAATATCTCATTCATGAAATCATTCCTTAAACATCTACAATGCCACTTAAAGCTTCAATCAAATCATACTCTTACTTGCACTCAAGTTTTACATTAATTTAATTCAATCACACTCACATCTCATCACAATGTTTATAATTAATCTTCATACACACAAAATTGTATTAGTTAGACAAATTAGAGTATTTCTCTAATTTATAATGAAGTACTAATATTCAATGTATTACAAATGACTCAATTCACAAAATCAAGACAATAATTACACAATGAATAATCACATATATCAATCATAAATCCAATACATATAGCAAGAATTACTCTTACAAACTCAAGAGTTTCACAAAAAAACTAGCTTTCAAAGGTAGGACACACTCCAATCTTTAACATGGTAGTGGTGGAATTATTGTCTTTCCAATGCTATGTATAATTTAAATTTTAGGGAAGACACCTCTTGAAAAGAGGTGTGTATTATAAGTACTTTAACTTCTACAACTGTTCATTAAATGGATGCATCTCTTCAAATCTTAACTTACTTTTAATGAACTCTTGGCTTAATATGTATTTTAGCTATTTTAACCAATAGATATGAACTTTTAACACTAATTACTAATTTTTGAATATATACACAACCCTTATAATACTTAAAATTTTGAAAAGAGCTATTTTTAATGGTTCGGCTCTACGGTTTTATTTTACTATATGATGCGTTATATGTCATCCTTTTTACTGTTGGGATTCTCAGTTTATGGCAAATTATGTACACCACAAAAATAAACAAATATATATATCATAATAGTATTTGAACCCCAATCCCTTCCACAATGTTTTTGAATATTTTGCACCCTTTATATTTCACTTTGATTTTTCTTGCAAGGACCTAACATTGTATATCAAATTTTTGCACAAAATTTGATTCTAATCTAAAGCATGAAATTTACATCACAAGAATTCAAAAGGAGATGATCCTTAAAATACATGGAAGTGAAAAAGAACCTTGTTTTTTGCTTCAAAATATATAATCTCTCAATCCATACCATCAACTTTCATGAAATTTTGAAAGCATGTTATTCTAAATGTGAGGATTAAAGTAGAGCTTCAAGATTTTTTTCCCCTCATTTCTTTTTGCACAAAGTAAATGTACATTCTAAAGTAAACGTGCATTTTAATGACAAATACTCAGAATTTTAGGGGTTCACCTTGCAAAAAAAACTTAATGATAATGTATCGATAGGAAAGTTTTCCAACTTATATGAGATGATGTGGTCAAAATTTCGTGAAATTTAACCACTTGAATTGAAAGATGATCGCAGTGAAGGTAAACATAATAAACCTTGTAAAGTACACTTAGGCTTGCGGGGGTTAAACTTATATGATTCAAGAGTAAGATGAGTTTAGATTCTTGTTACAGATGTTGCCAATAGTTTTTCCAACGATAACTATTATTGCGGTCTTTCTGAGGAAAACAATAAAAATAATTATTGTAAATAATCATTGTTTTTTCCTTGAACGCATCATCTATTTAAATTAATAGTAATAGCATAATAGGTGCAAGAGTGATATTCCATACTACATGTTTATCGATATGCAATTCAAGCATGAATATATACAAATTTTGATGGTGGTTGGTTCTCGAAATATATCTTGCTTAATATGTAAATTTCAGAATACATGCCACTGTCATACCTAACTATGGAAGATCTAGCCATTAC
>OZ020525.1:4764161-5004856 GCA_963971425.1 Bryoerythrophyllum caledonicum | reverse complement strand
GGCCACTGGCGGTACGCGCGCGGTCCGCCCTGCACGCGCCCAGCCCTCACGGTACGCGCCCGGTCCACCCCTGTACGCGCCCGGCCCAACACGGTACGCGCCCGGTCCGTCCATGTATGCGCCCGGCCCCTTCAGTGCGCGCCCGACCCATCTCCGCACGCGCCCGGCCCCTTCAGTGTGCGCCCGGCCCATCTCCGGACGCGCCCGCTCCCTTCACGCGCCCGCCCCACTGTCTGCACGCGCGCGACCCTGTTGACGACGTGTCAGCCACGTAATCGCCTTCGTGGCAGTGGGTAAATTGATTTACCTCGAGTCATGGTCAAACTAGGGTTGACCCTTATCGGACGGACAGCAGCCTCTACCGGACGGACAGCCGGACGGACGGACACTACCGGACGGACGGACGGCCGAACAACCCTGGTCATTTGTACCACTGTAGTATTGTTGAGGTGTGTCTGGCTATTTGAACAATACGCATTGGGACACTGTTTGAGGTGTTTTGAACCTTGATACAGAATGCAGATCATGAATTTCCCATGAAGAAGGACAAGAGCGCAGACTCGTGCTTGTTCTGCGGCAAACAAGATGCACGGTTCAAGGAAGGCGATAACTTGGATCTGCACTTTTGTGAGCAGTGTCCTATGTTGGCAAGCGGCAGCAACTGCGGACAGATTGTGGAGATTTCGTTGCTGAAAGATCACTACCTCTTCGAGTGCGCGTTACGCAAGAGGCAAGAGATCTCCACACCTTGTCTTATAATTCAGGGCATTCTATATTTTAGGCAACCTCACTATTCTCGTTAACACTCTAATCCATGTCTGGCTATATTAGCCACATTGACGGTGTTCGCATTTTCGTGCAAAAATATCTACATGCAAAGTCTAAAGCGTAATTCACTCGTTTTCTGATACCATCTCTATCGTGTCAACATGCACTATTGTTGAGATGCAATGGGGTATATGACATTTACCACATGAGAAAAAGTTATCAATCGGTCAAGGAGAGACAGCCCCAATCAGTAATGTGAAATCGCAGGTGTAACGAGTATATTAGCCTAATTGTCATCTGACGTAGAGTTCCTACACTGTCACAAGTACACGCATTGGAACTCATGATATTCTGTGCACTTGATCAAAATGGCGCAGGTACATAGAGTGCCAGAAATGCTATTTAGTGGTACCAGAATCAAGACTGGCGGCGCACCAAAAGAGCAAGGACTACAAGATGTGTAAGCAACACAAGCTGTTGCGATGCCCGCTGTGCTTTCGAACCGTGGAGCCCAGCCACAAAGGCTGGCGCGAATACATCCTGCAACAACCGGGTTGTCTCCGAAACCCGCGGACGCTAATCCATGCAAGTTGAACCATCGCATCCCCTCACCATCCCCATCTCTTGTCCTCCAGACATGTTAGGCTCAGGTTGTGTGCCATGAGGAGCTGAAAGTACAGTCTAGCAGTCGATACTTGTCCACATGCAAGACGGTCCTGAGACATTTCCTTCAGACTCGCATGCTGGGCACTCGTTGTCCTTTGGTACCATTTTTTGAGGAGCTAGGAGCGAGTTCACGATGTTCCAATAAAGTACCAGTCCATAGATGAGCTGTAGAATTAGCGTGATGTACACCTTACGTGCAGATATTGGACCTTCGTTAAAATCAATGTCTCTGATTGCTTCCTATCCTATGAACTGCATACATTGTTGAGCAGTGCGCGTGTGTCCCTGGAGTTGATGATCTTGTTTCCAAGGTGATGGAGCTCACATGTAATTGATGATCTCATGGGGATGGGATGCAAGATGTTCCACTGCTTCCCTTGAAGCCTGTGGATGCGCTTGTGAGACCACTCCATGGCAAACGGAGTTGGAGCCTCTGGCGGAGCTAGACCATATCCCACCCTTTGTCGGTGGCTGACTAGCAATTGAACGTTTTGGTGGGCTATGTTGTGTCACAGGCATGCTTTGTTTTGGATATGAAACAATTAAGATGATTAGTTTCTCCACAATGATATCCAACTCAGTCCACGAAGATCTACATTGGGTACGCATTGTGGTTTAATGCATGCTAGGTGGACGTGCAATTTGGTGCTTTCTTTGTAGTAGAGTTCCACAAACGCGTTCAGTGATTGAGTGGCACAGAAAAAGAATAAACGAATTGCAACATACAGAAGAAGCAACTGTGGTCACATGGAGGAGGCAGATCTTCCCACACCCACCTTAAAATTCTTCTTCGAGACTTTCCTCGTGTGAAAACACAAGTTTATTCCGAATCTAACTAGACATTGTTACCCATTAAAAGCAGACGTTGTAAGATACTCACCCCCCGAGACTTTAACCATCACCTCGTACTCCCATTCAGCCACCAAACAATCCACAATTCACTGAAACAACTAGTGTAAGTATGTATCCAAGCTATATTGTAGGTGGGAAAGCAACATGCCTACTAGACCTCCAACCCAGACAACTAGAAATTTGCCTCAGACGTGAACATCTAATTCTCTTCTTCATCCACCGAATTTCGAAGCCATTAAGCAAATTTCGAAATGGGTCCCTGTGGCATATTGTCTTCCTCTTCACTCGCAGGTGGCCTTTCTGGCTCTTGATGTCTGACTTGCTCTTTCCATAATCTTCTGAGCCCTCTATCCATTGGAAATATCATCCAAATCAGCCCAAGTTCCAAAATACACATGGGTGAGATTGACAGGAACAGCTCCGACAGCCCTATAATTCTCCCAATAAAATGACTTTGTATTGCCCCTCCACTCCTTTCCACAGAAGCACTAAAACTTCAACATGTTCTTCGTGCTCCCTCTCCACTCATTTTCAAAGTCCTTTTCAGAAAACCACTAATACTGAAGGTATATATTTGTCGTATCGTTGGGTTCCTGAAGAACACTAGCCTCATCACCCGTATGAAGAAACTCACCATTGCAATTAAACAAAAGAACCATCCTATCACCGATGGACTCAATAAAAAATCATTGGCTCCATAGTAGTCGCCGTGGTCAACAACAACTGCAGTTGCAGCCGCAAATGAGACCAGGATGCATATGATCGATGCCAAAAGCACGAACAGTGAGGATAATACCGTATGGCGAGCTCGTCTCAATTCGTCAATTGTGCCTTCTTGAGGCATGGGAAGAGATGGCACCACCGCAAACATCACCGATGCCACGGCTAGGTAGAACGCCAACGTGTTGGTCCACATGAACACCTTCACAAGAGATCTAGAAGTGTCTACATATCCATTGTGAGAGTAGTTGAGGGGAGGTTGTAATGGTCCAATATACGAGGTTGCAGCCACCAAAGTGCCCACCACCGACAAGGCATTTCCAGCTTGATTGAAGCTATTCTTCTTGTCATCTGAATCTTTTGCCACCAAATCATACCACCAACTTAGAAACTCTGTATTGCTAGAAGCGCCTGGCTCGGCGATATTTTTATTCGTATCCACTTGGGACAAATCCACACCTGCCTGTAGCAACATCAAGATGCATGCTTTTCTACCCACAGATGCATTGGATTGAGGATTTCCATTCACATGTTGTCCAGAACTTGGGTTGGCTCCTCCTCCGTTGTGCCTGTTCATCCATTCCTTCTCAACCTTCTTGGGGTACTCAACTGAACAAAAGAAGGATGTTGGAAGGGAAATGAACTCTAGTACATTGGCGTCCGCCGCATAGTGTAGAGCGGTTCTTCCTTCTGAGTCTTCAACCATACAGTCACTTTTGAATTTGAACCACTCTCGCAACAACGTTTGATTTCCTGCTGCAGCAGCAATAAAGAGGCTTGTACTTCCAAGAACCTCATCACGAGGGGAACCCACTTGTGTTGTATTCTGGAAGGCTTTGATCTACAAGCGAACAATAGTTGCATTAGTGAGTATATATATCATCGATAAATGCGTAAGCTTTTAAGATGTTGGAATAATAGATTTTAGAATGATTGGAACATCTATAAGAAATAGAGTATAAAATGAAAGAGTATATATCAAAAGATGGTGGAGCACACTCCACATCACTATAACAAGATCATTTCTTACAAATTGTTTGTGTTTTTCATGCTATTCATCACATGAACAACATCAAGTTTTTAATCAATGTACCTTCCACATCATGCAACATCAATCATGATTCAGTAAGAATTACTCTTTTCTACTTAATGACTCAAATCTCCATCTAGCTTTCAGAGTACTTTCACCAAATGACATACAATTCAACATTTTCTTTCACGAATCAATTATGTTAGCACATATTATTTTCCAAATTGTTTGGTAGACACATTTTGCATGAAAGTAATCTAGACAAGAAAAATTATAATAATTGAAATAGAGCATAAGTAACAACCATTTTCAATGATATAGAATACCCTAACACTGAAATAAGAAATGACAAATATCATCATGTACCTCATCAAAATGCACTTTTTCGCTTGTAAGTAAGCGTAGAATATTTACATCTTCAAAAAGAAAGGATGCTATATATAACCATTTGATCATAGAAATAATTTTGATTGGAGAGCGACCTCTCAACTTTTCATGTGCAAAAGATTTCACGATGAGACTTCTCATATCTTTCTTAAAGTGATGAAGTAAATGACTTGAAACCATACTCTCTTGCTCCAAGTATTGCCTTGAAATGGCTCTTTCCATACTAGACCTTCCTCTTGAATCAGTAACTAGATCAAATGCTTTGAACTGATAAGGCACACACTGCAACATCACATTCAATAATCAAATCATTTGAATTATAAATGCACAAGTACATGAGTTTGAGAAAGTCCCCTTCGACATTCTAAAGTTGTTAGAACCAATATAATTAGATACAAAGTCAAGTAGAAATGCCATGGGTTTTTGTCCTTTTCTCACTGACCTAAATTATTATATTTAGTTCCAATGATATATATCCAAACCTCTATGATTAGCTCATAAAACATAGAGGCATTCAGGCTTACTACACATCATACACTTTCTCTACTCTTCATCAAAGACATCTAAATGTACTCTCAACTTCGGTTTGCTCTCCCGCACATTTTTCCATATCTAAGAGCTAGACTCTACATTGAATGAACATGCTCAAGAAAATCTCATGCTCAATTATTATTTCCACACTAATTCCTTCAACAAAATTCTCTTCAACTTTCTAACACTAGATTCAACAAGAATCCAATAGACCAATGTACCTCATCAAAACTTAAGACTTTTGGATTGTAATGGTCCACCATTGTGTGCCATGGCGTGCGCCCTTGACCATCAACTTGGAGTCTATGAAATTCTTCTTCGCATCTTTTATCAAGCATAACCGCTCCCAAAAATAATCCGCATTTAGAAGGGTGTTTGCAAGCAAAATGCAAGCGTAGCATGGAGAATCGGAGGGAACACCTATCTTCAAAATTGTAGTCCACGTCCAGCAAAAATTCCGCAGTCCACTTATGATCCCAATGTTTCTCAATACTTCTAGCCCAAAACAAGAGTGTCCGAAACTCTGGTAGCCAAAACTGTAAGGCCTCCAATTCAATAGGCTCTCCATCCCCTCTAGACCTTGAACCAACGCGATTTTCAAGTACTCCGGATGCAATTAGAGCCTTTAACAAGTCTTGATCACGGTCTGCACATACGCTCTGTTCTGAATCGGCTACATGACCTGCAACATTTAGCAATAATTCTTTCATTTCTTCTGATCTCCCAAGTGTCTCAGCTAGCTCTAAGGCTGACCCAACAGATTGCAGATCTTCTCTTAGTTTCACATCTGGAAACCATTCATTTTCAATGGCAGATTTCAAACTCAGAGAACGCTTTGCAATTTGTTCCCACGTCAGTTTTGATGGAAAATATAACTCCTCATGCCAACAAATTTCTAGATCTCCATCAGATGCCGCCCAAAACAACCCCATCACCTGCTTCACCAACTTCTCATCGCCCTTAATAATGGCCACATCCAAAACCGATAATCCACCACATGTTTCAAGTAAGCAACGGGAGTTGCGTTCGAGCAACAGCTCTAACTCTCTACAGTCCCCTCGTGCGAGAGCTGAATGCCACTCCGTGCCTTCGTATGCCTCGTACATTCCTGGATATTTTCTATCCTCCGAGTTCTCCAGCCCCACGTGAAGGATGTACCGGGAGATAGATGCGTGTCCAATGATGTCATTCGCCATCTCAAACGCTGCTAGTCCTGATCGGCCGTCCTCACCATAGATAAAGCCATACGAAATGCTCGATAGGTACACATCGTGGTCAATTCCCTCTCTTGGAAAAAATACAAAAAATCCATCTTCAACATTGAAGGGATGCTTTTCACGGACGAGATCGATCAGCTGCTTGGCGAGGCGAAAGCATCCCTGCATCGCAACCACGTGCAGCGCCGTTCTGCCTTGCTCTCCCTCCTTTAGACACAACAGAACACGCGACGCTTTATCCAAGTCTTGGGCATTAAGAATATTCATGAGTGAGAGACAGTCCCTCGCCTCTATTGCTTTCGACCATGCTCCATCGCGATCATCTACCGCCAACTCATGATGTAGATCAGTTGCATCATTCGCAGCTCCATGAGTGTGAGCAACCAGAACTATCTCCGGAGCAGGAGGGGTAGCCCCGTCTTCAAGACCAGAAGGGGCAGCCTCATCTTCACGACCAAAAGCAGCAGGAGGGGCTCTACCATAGGCAACATTTTCATTGACCGCTATGGCCCCCCTGGATGCGCAATCTTGTGAATCGGCTGCTGGCATTGTCCAATCCGAACTTGGTGGTGTCACTTCCTTCCCGCCTTCACCACCTACACTGCAGCCGCCATTTTCTCCGCAACTACTCCTTTCCTTCTCTTCTTCGAATTCCATGGCCCCTCCAGTGTCTGGTGGATCAGGCAATTGTCGCCCTGCAATTGGCGACACCATAGCTTCCACGAGCGGAGGATCGTCATGAGGGTCTGCCATACTCGTCCACAATGATATGCACTATTTTTCTCTCTAAGGCAAGTCGTCAAGGTCTTTTTCCTGATACTTACCTTACTTGATTTCCTTAAGAGAGAAGGGCTTCACAGAAACGTGAATCTTCTAGACTACCACTTCGAAAGGTGTGCTTGGAATGAAGTCGAAACCCTCCCCAAATCAAATCATCACATACGCTGCATATACAAGGTTTCAGATATGTCGTTAAAACAGGTTGTTATAACTCAGGACTGGAATAACAATCAATATTACAGGTCAGCCTAATTTCAAGACGCCGTTGACTTCACAAAAATCCTAGCTCAGCCATCACATATTACTACATGAAAGTTGGGACCATCAAATTATACGTCAGATGCACTTGGATACATAAAGCCACTTAATCTACTCTTCCAATTTCATAAGCACAGCCATTGCAAGACCACATGTGCTCGTCGCCGATTTAGTAATGTACATCTTAAACTGATGCACTACAGGTTATGTACTTGACTAAGTATATGCAATGGTTCACCATCCAAAACATGCACGTTCAAAAGAAGTTCCCGAGTTTGCAGTACCAATGATTTCAAGCAGCGCTCTGACCAACATGAGCTCCCTCAAACCGCGACCAGGAGGTAAATAGCTTAAAGTCCTGTTAGGAATAGAGATGCAGCATTATATCCTGACAACCTTCGCCAAAAGTTCCAAATGTCGGGTATGATTGAATGCCGTCGTATGCGTCAAAAAGGGCAGATTCGACTACATGTTGGTACTGCGTGCCAGGACCTAACAGGACTCTTTCCACGCCAAGGATGCACAGAAAATGACATACACGGAAAGGAGCATAAAACATGCATGTCATGTAACTCTCAGCAGGATTACTATATATCTCACTCATTCATGATGCAGACCAACGAGGTACACAGATCATGATCACATGGGCACGACGAAGGATACAGCAGCAAACATACTGTAGATTCGAGATTAACATCCACGATGCCGAAGAGGTAGATGAACGCACAAAGAACTCCTCACGTCGATAGTACACAACAAAAACCCAAACAGATGGATACAATACACGACCACATCTAGTACTGTTGCTCATTCTCTTCCAGGGCGTATAGACGGGAAAAAGTATGTCCTCTGATCAGCTGTATCGACCAACTACCACCACCAAGTGCACACAGAGACGCTAGACGACGTTGAATAGTTTGCCATGTCAGGGTGCGAGAATAACTTACCAGCCAAGCAAGGAGCAGTAGAACCTGGGCAGCGCTTGAACTTCGATCACCTCTCTTCCGACGCACTCCGAAGTTGCACTCAAGGCGCGCACGAACCAGCGAGTCTGCATTCACCAGCATCAACCCATCTGGAGCAGAAAGCTCTCCCAAACGCGTGCAAGGCTGAGGGAAGAACGAAGGTACATTCAGCGGTAGAGCGGAGCGAAAGTCTTATCAGGTATCCGAGGTCTACTGTTCCTCGGAGCCAGACAAATGGAGTGACCACTTGCCGGCGATTCCAGAACCCAGTGTCAGTGCAGCTGGGCCACAGGCTGGTATAATGACAAAGGCCACCTCAGACCAGTGACTTGACGATATTCAGATCTACGATCTGAGTAGAGTGTGCTGCTCATCATCTCGGACTCGGGTACAATTGAGCTGGCGCTGGTCTGAATTGGGCCTAACTTAAGCATGGCAACTGTTGAAGGGCTTCGAAACAGTGCAACTTTGGCTGACTTTGGAGCAGTGCAACTGTAGAGTGAGGGTCATGCGGACTCCATCATTTGTTTCCAGTCATTCAGAAATGTACTTTGAATTGATTCGGGATCAGCTCAAATCAGATAATATGGCTGAACCTTTCTTTTTTAATAAGAACCAGATATTTTTGATGATTCATGCCAATATTTTACTGGGTCTATATTGCAATGGTGGGGAGTAGATTTGAAAATGGAGAAGGTTAGACAAGGGGGCACAGGCTAGATCACATCTGTTATTGTGCGGGCCACGCCTCATCCTGGTACCTCTTGTTGCCCGCTCCGCCCTACCCAAAGCCCCCTTCCATTGTTCCCGTGTTCCCTCGTTCCCCGCCCACCTTGTTGGGAACAACCCCTCGTGACCAGAAAATTCAGATAAAAACATTTAGGTGATAATTCGAATTTAAAAAATTCCCAAAAAAATTCTGGTAAAAAATGAGTTACAAAGTTGAGTAAAAAATCTGGGTAAAGAATCTAAATAACATATTTCAAGGTAAAATAAGTTATTGTTTTAATTTAATGGTTGAGATTGTCAAATCTTAGTATTAGAATGAAAAGAAATGTTCGGCACCTTGGCAAGAGTTTGGTCCAAACAAGAATAGAAACCCAAACTTCTCTTGAGGGACCAAACTCTTGGCACCAAAACCTCCAAATAGTGTTGCCATGTAGGCATTTAACCCCTAAAGACCCAAGAGTCCCCTCAGGGAACTCTTGAAGGTCGGGGCAGGTTCCTATGGTTTCAATTCAAAACATTTGTCATTGAAATTTCTACAATAGATGGAAATTACTAAAAGCTTCGTGTGAGTACTATTTTTTCCTAAATCCGACATTCAATGCAAAAGCTGTAGGGTTTTGAATTTCGAATGGGGATAGCGGGCACTTCAGGCAACTCCAAAAACTTTTGCTAGGACACTCTATCAAATGTGAGATTTTCAATAAGAGCAAGTAATATTATTTTCTTTCAAATTTTTAAAAAACATTTTTTGTCTTTAGTGAAAAATGGCACATTAACCCAAGTCAAACATTGTCATACATTATCACACTTTGTCACGCAAGGCACCAATAGAGCGACGCTCTCTTGTAAGCGGTGAGCATAAAAAATCCTGAAATCTGGAATTTTTTTGTCAAGTTTTTTGAGAAAAAAGTGAAATTCGAGGTTCTTTCAGCCGATTATCAAGTTTGGGTGGCATTTTTTTCAAAAATTTCTAATTTAAGAAATTACCCTATAGCCGTGTGAACTTGCAAAATTGGGTGTTTTTCCTTTATTTCGGTCTTTTAGAGGTCCCTGCTTTAGTTTAAGGGTGTGTCATTTGGTTTTTTTTTGGAACCCCTACATTTGTAAATTGCCATATTAGTTTCCAAAGCAGATATTTACTTAGGTTCTAGACAACGTTGTGGTAGAATATCATACGAAGCGGACAATTTTCGATAGTACTTGCTGATTTATGATATTGTTGATCTTTGAATACAACAGGTATCACCTAGGTATTAAGTGGATATTTCATTGGTATTAAACCGGTACCACATTCGATTTACATGGGTATTAACTTTTAACTACGAATTGCACGGAAATCACCTTCGCATTCCATGCATATCAATGGTACAAATGTTTCATTCTTTTCCCACAATATTGGCAGTTTCCATTTCAAATTGTAGAACATGCTAAGTACGGGAATCTACTGCTCAGAATAATATAACAAAATATATTAATTGAACTCATGACCATCAACTATAGTCATGAAATCAATGACGGATTGAGCATATATACATGATGCTTCACTTAAGCAGCCTAGAAACATAGATACTTCTAATACAGACGACTTCAACGCCTTCCTCACACTAGTTTGGTGATGTTGGCAAGCTTGAGGATGCGCATAACTTCGTTAAAGTTGTAGCTTGGAGCATACATGAACAGGTCCTCTTTGTAGTCCATCTTACATAGGTAACGTAAAATGTAATACACATGTTTGCAATACTTCCATTGCCCCTTCTTTCCCAACGCTTCGGATTGCATCTTCAAAAAATCAGGGCATGAGCATCCAGGGAGGTCCGTAAACGTGACGCAATAGGACTTGTCCTTCCCCGTGTCAAGAGTGATAACGCATCCCCATCCCGGATACGGTATGGCAAACACGTTCGAGACATAGGATTTATTCATAAGAGCTGCGCTTGACCACTTGTTGCGTTGGTCAATTGTGGGAGCATCTATTGTTCTACGAATCGCATAGCCATTCTATAGAGCCAAAATGACAAAAATAGATTTTTCCAAAAATTAAGTATAAAAAGGGTTGTAGATATATGGAGAATTAAATAATTAATGATTAAGTTTACACTAAGCAGTTAATTAATTGAAAAGTACCTATTCATATCGAAGAATAAGGAAATAATGGGAAAAGGGTTGAACTCACACCCTTTGGGTAGGGTGCACCTTTTCATGAATGGATATGAAGAGATGTGAAGATTTAGTGGAATTAATCTTAATGATTAATATTAGTGAAAACCTCTTTCCAAGAGGTGTACCTCTTGGATGTTGAGTAGAATAACTAGCTTGAATTTTTAGCATTCTTTGCCATTACCATAGAAATTCCTTGGAGGAAGATTGAAGTGAGCCCTAGCTTTAGGTGAAAAAGCTAGCTGATGACTCTTAATGTTGTAAGAGTATTTAATTTTATATATGAATATATAATTACTATTGAATTTGCATGTGTAGAGTCTTGTGTGTGACTTGAGTCATATGTATAATTGCAATAATATGTGAACTTCATTGCATAAATTTGACATTGTGTGTTGTATAAGTGCAATTGCATGCATTAGGTATTAATTGCGGATAAAATTCCTATGCATGAATGCATTGTATATTTATTCTTCATGAAATAAGTTGGGGAAATACCCTAACTACTAAGGTCGTGTATGTGACCTTGTGTCTGTGTTGGAGCATTAATCATGAGTGTGAAGATGAATGGAGATAATGTGAAATTAAGTGATTTAGTGCATAAGGTGTGTGGTGCATAAATACTTAATAAGATCTCAAGTGTGAGTGAGTATAACTTGAGTATCATAAGAATAAGAGTGGAGATCCTATTTATGTTAATGCAATTTATGCAATAAAGAAGAAGAAGAAGAAGAACGCCGGTCTCCGAAGGACGCCGACGTGAATAAAGTGTCTGTTCGTTCCACTACTAAGACCATGCCCACAGGACAAGGAATTAGTGAGCTGGAACTACTTCCCTCTCTCGAGGATAGACACTATTTAACAAGAAACCAAAGAACCACAAGTCAACCAACCAACCAACGAATCACAAACCAAGCAACTAGCCAACGAACTAACCACAAACGAGGCAAGAAGTAAAAAAAAAAAAAAAAAAACCTTAAAACCAACTACTCATGAAAATCAAGGCAAGGGGAGAATTTTAAGGGGGGTCCTGTGTATCGGGGAGGGCTTGGTTGTTTTCGATTTTGCGTTTATGTAGAAGAATGGACATGGCATGTTGGATAGCTATGGTGTTAATGTTTTTGAAGGATGTTTTAATTGTTTCAATGGGTATCTTGAAGGTGTCTTCTAGAGTTTTCATAGATGGGATAAAGGTGGTGGCCCGAGCGCCGGATGTGATTACCATAAGGGGGTCGACATTCCATCCGAGGGCGATGATGTCGTCAATAAGGGGTTGGTATTTGTCTATTTTGTTTTGGATTGTTTCCGGGGAAAATCTATCGTTGCAATATATGAATTCAATGAATTGAATGGTGTAGTCTTGGTTGATGTTATCGGGTGGCGGGTCATTGTATGGTAAACCTTTGACACAAAGGATGTCCGGTTTGAGCCTAGCGTTGCAATGACATCTTTGGATCGTACATGAGCATGAGAGTAGCCACGGGGGGACCGTATTTTCTTGTGGATTGTTATTAAAAATGCTGGTGTTCATTAGTATAAAACATCTCGATTTATTGTAGGAGGTGATTAGTTTTCGGACTTTCCATACCGCTTTGTTATGTCTTTTAACAATTAGGAAGTGTATGTGGTGGTTTTGGCATTTGAGTAGAACATGTAGCCATGTGTCGGGGTCCGTTGAGGGGCATATGGACCATGTTATGGATGGAAATCTTTCTATTCCAAAGAAGAGTTGTTTACGGGCGTTTCCCATGTATTGACCGGTATGGAATTTGATAAGGCATGTTATTTGTGAATCGGTGATGATGGGGTTTTTCCAAAAATTTGTAGAGAGTTCATTGTCTATGTCATTGTTGTTAGTCCACTTTTCTATGTTAGAAAAGTTGTCTGTGATTGTGTCAAGATTGTTATGTAGGTCTTATTTTTTGAGGTATTTGCTCAGGAATCTGACCGGGCCTTTATCGGAGGTGTCTTCTTTGGAGGGCCAATCTTCTTTTTGGAAATAATAAGGGGTGACATGGGCATGTTCATGTGGGTCTTTGGCATTTTTATGTGATTTTTCTCTTCCTTCTTTTGCAAGTTTATCCGCTTGTTCATTGCCATCAATATTAGCATGGGCTCGGACTTTGTGGAGGGTTGTGATTTGTTCTCTTTTTAGTATCATTTGGACCATTGATTCTAGTATGATTCGGTCGGGGTGACTATTATGGAGGGTAGGATGTGTTATTTGGGTGTTCAATAAATATAGTGCGTTAATGCAATCTGTAAATATGTGCACCGGTTCATTGTTGTATTTTATTGAGACGATTTCTAGTGTTTTGTGGATGGCCATTAGTTCTGCTCTGAGGATATTTTGCAGTCCATGTAGTCTTTTGGCTAGTTTGATTTCTTTCATAGCGTTGTATATTGCATAACCGGCTTTTTCTCTGCGCCAAGATCCCGGGCTAATTTGTTCTGGCAGTTTAAAAGAGCCATCAGTATAGTAGCTATATTCGGGGTTAAATTTAGGTGGGGTGTTAGTTTGATACTCCGGGAGGGGTGGGGGTGTTAAGATGTAGTTTAGTGTATTGTTATTGTAGTGTAGTTTTGACCATTTTTTGCTTCTGTTGACCGATGTTTGCATTGGCGTTGGTGGGGCCAATTTTGTGAATATCCGGTGTACGTTTAGAGTCTTTGCTATGGAGGAGAGTTCTTCTACTTGTTCTTGTGTGCCTAGAGTATGATTTTGGTGGTGGATGCATATTATTTGTAGAGTGGATGATTCAATTCTGGGTTTTTTTAGATCTAGTGGGATGGTGGGTTCTTCATATGTTATTGAATCCGCTTCGAATATTGTGATGATGTGTGTATCGGGAAAGGGGCCCGAGTGTGGATTATGATTTTGGTACCAGTTTTTGTCAGGGGTTATGATTAGGGTGGAGGTGTGGTTTGGGTCATGTTTGGTCGCAAGGCGGGCCCAATGTAGAGCTTGTTGTGTTTCTTCTTCATTGTGTGGGTGGGCCATACCATTACCTATCCATTTGTGGTCAAAGGCTTTGCCTAGTGATCCGAATATTTTATCTCTTTCAAAGGGGGAGTAAAATTTGTTGAGTTTGGTGGAGCATGTGACGGGGGAGGAGATGTATGAGTGTTGGATGTTGAATGTGGAGATTAATGAGTTTAGTATAGGTATGGATAGTGTATATTGTGTAAGTTTAAGGGGGTTATTTTTTGGTGTTCTATATTTGTATCTTTTAGATAGCCATATGACTTCGGTTTCAAATGATTGGGTTGTTGGTACAATGTTTGTAGGGGTTTGTAGTTTAGTATTGTATTGGTTCCATAACCATGTGAGCCTAGTGATTGGGATGGTGAAGAGGTGCCGGCCATCTTCTTCGTATAAGTGTGCTTGGTCTTTGTCAATTCTAATAATGTTAGAGGAGGTAAGAGCGTCGTTTTCGGGGTTACATTCCGTTGTATAGATTTTTAGTAGGAGAATTATTATGGGTGGGGTGATGGACCTTGAGTCTTGGGGTTGATTTTGTGGGTGGTGAGCTCGGATAATTTCGGTATAGAATTTGTGTTGAATTTTTTGATAGTATTGTGTTAGTTTGTTTATATTGTGTGTAATGGTGTTTTGGTTGTGTCTTGGGAAGAGGTTTCTTTGGGGGAGCCATTTGTTGTAAGTGTGGTTATTGTGAGTCCATTGGCATAGATATCTAGTGTAATTGTTTTCTATTTGATTTTTATCTATTTTTTCCTTGTATTCGTGGTGTATGATGTTGTTAATAGGATAGGTGGTGGGGTTTTTGAGGATGTGGT
Source organism: Bryoerythrophyllum caledonicum (assembly GCA_963971425.1). Classification (NCBI taxonomy): domain Eukaryota; kingdom Viridiplantae; phylum Streptophyta; class Bryopsida; order Pottiales; family Pottiaceae; genus Bryoerythrophyllum; species Bryoerythrophyllum caledonicum. The sequence goes on along the minus strand of OZ020525.1, from coordinate 4,989,998 downwards.
TTGGGGGGTAGGGGTGGTGTGGGTGGGAGTGGGGAGGGTGGATCGATTGTGTGGTGATATTTCTTGGGGTGATGTCATTGTTTATAGTGATGAATGGGTCTCTAATTGTATGAGAGTATGTATGTATATTGGAATGTGTATTGGGTGGAGGGAGATATATTGGGTGACAAAAGAGTTGTCGTGCAATTTTTAGGGCACTTTTAATAAGTTTTGATGGGGTGAAGTGGTAGGTTTTAAATTCTTCATTGTTCATGATGTGTGTTCCGTTAGGTAGGGAGATTTGTTTTAGTTTGTATATGTTTTTTGATAGGAGTTTTTGTAATAACTTTTGAGATAATTGTGTGTTGAGTGTGTTATGACTTTGTGTTTCAAGGGTCCAAGCTTTTTCTAGTGATGTTGGTTCTATAAGAAAGTTGGGGAGAGTACTTTTTAGGTGGACTTTTGCTGCATGTTTTAGTAAAAAGAAGGTACGTGTTATTGGTGATCTTGTGCAGTTTGTCTTTTTTATTCTAGGTATGTTTTTGGCCCCTCCATATTGGGCGAGGATGTGATGTGTTAGGCCCTCGTATATTTTCCCAATTCTGCCACTGCCATTTAGAGCGTTTTGGAGTTGTTCTCCTATGCATCTAAGGTATCCATTTTTTAGTGAGAAGGCTTCTAGTCCATAGAGGTTGTGTAGTAGTTGGGTTATTATATTAGACATACATTTTGGCATGCCACATACGGTTTTTTGTGTGGCCGTTATCTTTTGGTCTAGTTTTTTTATGGCGGGCATTGAGTATGGTACCGCGTAGAAGCTGTATGCCACGCCCGGTGTTAAAACTGTGTCGATCATCTTTATTTTTTGTTTCATAGTGGCCGGACAAGCTACTAGTTCTTTGCATTGTTTGATTAATTTTGTGGTGGTGGCATGAATTTGGGTTTTCCATTTTAGGGAGGGGACGAGACTTATTCCTAGATATGTGTATGGTTCATTTTGGTGTAGAACGGGTATTTGTTGGTTTCGGTAATTAATGTTAGAGGTTTGTATTAGGGCTTTGAATGCGGTGGAGTTTGTTTTTGATTTATTTGGGCATCCAGTGATGACACATTTTGGGACCCCTACATCCATACCTGTCCATTTGCAGTACCTGTCTATTTTGTTAATTTGTATTTTTATGGCGTTGATTTTGTTGGTTATGGCCGCAAGGTCGTCCGCGTATGCCGTGGAGTTGATGGTGGTTTGTGATGTCCCAAATGTGTATCCATTGTTGCCTCTATCTAGCCATCTAAGTAGTGGTTCTAGAAATATAATAAATAAATATGGGCTTAGGGTATCTCCTTGTATTGTTCCCCTTTGGATGGCTATGGATTTAGTTTTACCAAAGTGTTCTCCTATGTAGGAAGTTGAGGATTCAGAGTATATATTTCCCACTAGTGCGGTGGCGTCTTTGGGGTATCCAAGGTCCGTCATTATGGCTAAAAGTCTAGCGTGGTCAGTAGAGCCGAAGGCATTTTTAAAGTCAACATACAGTATAAATATGTCTTGGTTTGTAAATCGTGCATCTTCTAGTGCGGCTATTATTGTTTGGATTTGTCTAGCGGTGCTTCTTTCTGCGCGGAATCCTTCTTGACTATCATGTAGTATTTTATGTTTTTCGCCATGTAATGATAGTATTGATGTGAATGTGCTTGTGAATAGTTTATAGATGGTATTGGCTAGTGCGATGGGTCTATGGTTTGGTAGCATGGATGGATCTCCTTTTTTGTATAGTAGGATCGTTGCACTTGTTTTCCATGAAGTGGGGATTTGTCTTTGTTTGTAGCAGTGGGAGAAGAAGAGGTTTAGTAGTTTGTGGAACCTTGGGGGCATATTTTTTAGGATAGAGTTCGGTATGCCGTCCGATCCGGGGGCTTTGTTATTTCCTAGGTTACGTAGGCATGTGTCATATGTAGCTTGTTTAAAGTATGTGTGTAGTGGGGTTTCCGGGTCTCCTCTTGTTTCTAATGTGAATCCATCTAGGTCATGCCATGGATATTGTCGTACTGCGCATGTGCATGTAGTGCGGTGGTCCGGTTGATAGTTGCATGTGTTTACCGTAGGTGTGTTGTTTTTTGTTTGTTGGTTAAATATTTCGTTTGCAATGTCTTCTGGGCTAGTTAGTATATTGTTATATTGGTCAATGATGCAGTCTAATGGTGGGGACTCCATATTTATGAATATTCTTCTGTTTATTTTCTTGTGTCTAGTTTCTTATAATTGTCTGTATTTGAAGATGGCTTTCCGAATGTTTGGTGGTGATTTTTCGGGCTTGTATGTTGGCATTTTTTGCAATTAATGTTATATCATTTATCCATGTGTCGTGAGGTAGGTGTATGGGGGTGGGCTAGGGATTTGTGTGTGTTGAAGGTTTTGGAGTTCGTTGAGAATAGGGTGGTTTCGCCATTGGGGGTTGTTATTTACGATTCTTATGGTTTTCCGTATGGTGTGATAAATGGTTAGATGTTGTTTCCATGTTTTAGATGGTTTTCGGGGTAAATATCCCCCTTGTAGTGATGTTTGATTTGTCATTTGTGGTATGGGTTGGGCTTTGCAAGTTTGTTCAATTGTATTGGATATGTTGTTGATGAGTGTATCTAGGGTGTGACAGGCTTCTTGCCATTGTGTTTGGGAAAGATGGTTATTAGATTCCAATTCGTTTATTAGGGAGTCAATGCGTAGTGAGTTTTTCTCAAAGAATTTTGTGTTGAATAATTCTATGTTGTTTTGTGGGATGGGGTTGAGGATACGTATGTGGTCATTGTTTGTGTTGGTTGGTGTACGGTTTATAAATGTGTTGTTCGGGATGTGGAGTTGTATAGGTGAGTGATCAGAGTTCAGTTGAATGTTATTGTCTATTGTGGAAGTAAATGTGGTATGGTTAGTTGCACGTACGTAGAATCCATCAACTAGACTCCAGTTGTTATAGTTGTATCCTCTTTGTCTAGAGTATGTAGTGTTTGTGGGAATATAATTGAAGTTTAGATTTTCAGTAAATTGTTTCCATTGTAGGTCTATTGTTTGTGGTGGTGTGTATTGGTTTCTGTTTTTTCTACCTATGAGGACAACGTCTCTATTGAAGTCACCACATAAGATGTGGTTGTGGTTGGGATTGTTGGTGATATGGGTGGTGATGTTAGTTTTGATGTCCTCGGTGAGTCTGATGTCTTCGGGGTGGGATGGCATGTATATGTGGTGGATTAGCCATGATTATAATGGGTGATTGGAGATTTTCATAATTTGGAGGTATGGGGATATGTTCATTGGAGTGGGGATTTTTTTAACATTGCCTGGAAAGGCGTAATTTTTGTGTATGAGGGTGAGGAGGCCCCCTCGGCCCGGTGTATATGGTCTTCTTTGTTGTATGCATCGTGTTAGGGCATGTGTATTATTGAAAATAAGTTTGTAGTCGGAAAATAGTCTTTGTATGTATTTTGTGGATTTTGTGGTCGATATTTTTGTTTCTTGTATGACTATGAGTGCCAGTGGTGTGTTAGTGTGTATAATTATGTTTTGTAGGTTTGGAAGCGTAGTGTTTAGGGATGAGGCATTCCATGTTATTATGCTTGTGTTGTTGTTGTTCGTATGTGGGTTATGGTTTTGTGGTGGGATGTAGTTTGGTGGTGGGGTGGATGAGTGTATTCCGGGAGGGGGTTTAGGCATTTTAGTGCCTCGTTTATGAGGTAGGGAAATCTTTTTTTACTCGTGTTAGGGAGGTAGGGAAATCTTTTTTTACCATGTTATTTGTTGGGGGTGTATTTTGGTTGTGTATAAAGTCATATAGTTCTTTGTTTATCGATGTGTTGTGGGTTATGATGTTTAAGTTGGATTCAAGAAATGTTGTGTGAGGATGTGGGGTACTAATGTGTCTTTCGGGGGGGTTTTGTAGATTATGTAGAACGTGAAGGAGTGTATTCGTCCATTGGGTTATGGTTTGATTTTGTGTGTTTAGGAGTTGATTGCAGAGGTCTATGTTGGGGTGTATAGTGATGGCTAGGGCATATAGAATGTGGGATGGAGGATATTCGTTGTGTTGGTTTATATATGTGGCGATATGTGGGTATGCATTATTATGTTGTTGATGTAATATATGTGTGGTTTTGAAAAGGGGGGCAAATTTTTGGGCGATGTGTTCGTATTCAGGTTGAAATTTTATGGTATTTGGTATGAAATATGTTTTGGCATTCTGTTTGTGTGAAGTGGGGTGTCTTTTTAATACGTTCGGCATAGGTCCTGGGTTTGTCTCTATGTCTCCTCCGATTAATATTAGTAGTTTGTAGTAGATGGATTTTTTGTTTTGTTTAAAGTTTTTTTGTTTTTGTATGTGACTTTGGTGTTTTTTTGATTGTATGTGTTTGTTTTTGTATGTGTGTATGTATATGTATGTGTGACGATTCACGCCGGCCTTCTTCAGAGACCGGCGTTCTTCTCTGTATGTGTTACGTTGATGGTGTGTTGTTGTCTTTGTGTGTGTATATGTATTTTTATTTTTTTTATATTAGTATTTATTCGTATGTTCGTATTAGTATATGCCTCAGTTTTTTCTCGGTGTTTGTATCAGTATCATTGTTAGTATTCGTGTTATAATTCGTACTAGTATATGTACTAGTATTCATTTCCTATTTGTATTAGTGTAAGTTTCAGTATTTGTATTAGTATACGCAACAATATACATATCTGTATTCATACGAGTATACATATATTTATACAGATACGTACCAATATACAGAAAAAATATATTGATATTATTTCAATCAGATTCGTATATATTCTTACTTTCATCATAATTTCTATCTTTAGTAAGTCTATTTTTGGCGCCTTTGGCGTACAACCGGCGACCCCATCGGACATTTCTGCTTCAATTTTTATCCTTCTACACAGTCTCAACAAATTTCTACTCTTTAATCGCAAATTCTTCTCATCTTTATATATATCAAGTTTAATTTTACTGTTAACTTTCTTTTTATTCCCATAATTTGTATTCCAATTTCTATTTTTAGTATTTATTGTTTTGTTTTTAGTATCTTCTCTGCTTATTTTTAATCTATAATTTGTGTTTCTCATTACTAATTTGGTTAATTTTCCATCCCTTAGTTTTGATTCTCTTAGGAAGCATATTCTATTTTTAGTACTGTTGTTTCTTGCTATGTTCTTATTATTTGTATTCTTATGTATGTCCCTACCATTTATTATGAGTAGTTTGTAGTAGGAGGGTTTTCTTTTGTTATGTTTTAGAATTGTTTGTTTTTGTGTATGGTTCAGGTATTTTATTTTGTGTGTTTTTAATTGTATGCATTCGTTTTTGTACATGTGTGTGTATGTGTTTTTTTGATGGTATGTACTTGTTTTTGTATATGTGTGTGTATGTGTATTTATGTTTGGTTTTATATTAGTATTTATGTATGTGTATATATTAGTGTACGTCTTGATTTTAGAATTCATATTAGTTTTGAGATTGATATTTGTAATCGTATTAGTATTTGTATTAGTATCCGTTCCAGTATTTGTATCCGTACCAGTATTTGTACCCGTATCAGTATTTGTATCCGTATCATTATCTGTATCTGTATCAGCTTCCCTATCCATATCAGTATTTGTATCTGTTTCAATATTTGTATTTGTATTCGTATCGGTATGCATATCCGTATTTGTATTCATATATATATATTCGTATCAGTATTTGTACCAGATGTTTTTGTACAAGATAGTGTGTATTTGGTATACTTTATGTATTTATTTTTTGTTTTAATATAGAATGGGAGTAGAGTATATGTATTGAGGTATGTATAGCCTAGGGAGTAGATGGCTATGTATACGGCCCTATATTTTCTATTGTATTGTGTCATGTAGCCTACTTTATCTACCTTGTACAATACCATGTATTCTTCTATGTATAAACTTTTGTAAAGTATCAAGTATTCTACCTTGTATTGTCTTCTATTGTGTTGTTTATAGCATGTGTGGGTCTTGCGAATAAGAGGGTATGGTATGTGTATTATACCTTTGGCCTTGCGGTCATTAGTCTTCACATGTTTGACTTCCCGTCTTCAATTCTTGGCGTGGTCATCACCTTGGTGATGGCTTGCAAGGATGCAAGGGCCATGTTTATAGACTCTTGGATGGTGATCATTTGGGCTTTCAACTCCTCGTGTTTCTTGTCCGCATACTCTCGTGTCTCTAGTCTTAATTTCTTGATGTTTTCTTCCACCTTAGACTCCACAATGGCAATGATGTCGTTCTTCGTGAGGGAGTTTGTTGGTTCCTCTATCTTGAAGGCCTCCACGGTGTTAACAATGGCTTTGTTAACATCAAGGAATCCAAACTCCGCAATTTGCTCCTTGGTGGGTGGCTCAACTCCGTCAAGGCTTCTTCGGTGTGGTGCAAAATCCACGTAGTGCCCTTCCATCTTGATAACTTTGCCTACAAACTTTCTATAGATTATAGGGTTAATGCAATGAACATTAGCACTACCATTGTGCCTAACCCCATCATCTTGATGGAACCAAATGTGAGTGGCATTGCCTTCTCCCATGATTTTGTGAATTGCTTCACTAGTGTCTATCATGTTCAAACAAATAGGTAGGGGGGATAGGGTTAGGGTAATGGCATCCTTCTTTGCCTTACTCTCACGGTTGGTGCAATTTGATGAAGTTCCACCGTTGCTCGTGGGTTGCAAAAGTTTGTGGTTGGTTGCCACTTTGTGGAGCTTGATTTTGGCCGCTTGTTGTGGAGTTGGTGCAATAATAAAGGCGTGGGATTCCTCTTTGAGTTTCTGCACACTTGTTACTTCAAACTCAAGCCCACGGTTAAAGCTATTGTAAAGAATTTCCACAGAAAGGTCATTAGCGGTCATGCCTTTAAGAGATTCACTTTTAATCTTGATAGAAAGGTTAGAGTTTTTTGAAATATCATGGTATGCTTTACAAACTTTGCCAAGAGCATATTGTTTGCCTAGTTTTAAGATAGAAAGGTTAGAGTTTTTTGAAATATCATGGTATGCTTTACAAACTTTGCCAAGAGCATATTGTTTGCCTAGTTTTAAGATAAAAGGTCTAAGACCCTTGAGAAGTCCAATGCCATCTATCTCGGGTTTATGCAAGTGCAATTTAATTACACCCGCCCATACTCCTTTTTTCCCCGCATTTTTAAAGCTCATACAAAGGATAGAGATAGGGTCAATTACCTTTTTGCCGACTTCAATCTCCATGAATTTTAACCTGTCAATCACCAAAGCTTTGACCTCGTCGTGCATAAGTACAAGGTTAGCTAATTCAAAATGTATTGAAACATGGAAGTCAAGGGCAAGGCCGGTAACATCATTAACCGGTATGTCGAACGGAATTTGTGTTACATTGAGGTGTTGACCCACAGCTCCTTCTCTTGTGCAAGGGTATAGGGTTTGAGGAATTCTTGGAAATGCCGGCGTTGCTAGGGTGATTTCTTTGGCCTCCATTTCTTTGATTCCTTTAGTGATCATGTTGGGTATGGATTCATCAAAGATTAGTGGCTCAAGTCCTCTCTTCTTGGCCATATCTTCCATCACTTGAAATCCTAACCAAAATTTGAAGGAGGAGATCTCGGGGTCAAGAGTGTGCACCATACCTATATTATTGGAGCTCTTCTTTTTCTTGTTGGAGGGGGATTCTTCATCTTGGCTTGTTGTGGAGGCAATACTCGGGGATCTTTTAAGTGTCTCACCGGTTGCTTCCACATCCATGGCGTCATCATACATGAGAGTGCGTCTACTGCCCCAATGGTCCATATATGTGCTGGCCTGCGAGGAAGGGTCGCTGGTGGGATGAGGGGGGTCTTTTTTGGAGTTGGGGGGGTCGCTGGTTGGTTTTAGGAGGTTACTACAAGGTGCTGGGATGTTGCTCGGATGAATTGGAGGGTCGCTGGGCGAATGTGCAAGGTCACTATGGCAGTGTACGGGGTTGCAACGGGTTTGTGCAAGGTCGTTTTTGGTTTTCAGGGGGGTTGATATGGTTTGTGTGAGGTCGCAGTAAGGAATTTCAGGGTTGCTACCCAACTTTGTCAAGTTGTTGTGTAGTATTCTAAGGGCTAGGAGGTCAATATGGGAAGTGGCAGAGTCGTTACTCAGGTTTGCTAGGTCGTAGGGAGGGTTCCTAGGCCGATAAGGGGGGTAGCAGGGTCGCTAAAGGGGTTTCCTAGGTTGCAGGGGGGTTTCCTGGGGTCAGTAAAGGGGGTAGCTAGGTCGCTACTAAGGACCGCTAGGTCGCAGGGGGGTTTTGCAGGGTCGCTCCTGAGAACTACTAGGTCGCAGGGAGGATGTGTAGGCTCGCTACTCGAGTTTTCTGGGTCGCTATGCTGATTCGTCAGGTCGCTAATTCGGATTTGGGGTGTCACAAGGGTTTTGGAGGAGAGGCGTTCTGGGCGTTTATGGGAGGGAGAGTTACGAGGAGCGGCTGCGGCTGGTGAGTGTCTCAAGGCAGGGAGGGATTTGGGGATTCAGTACTGGTACAGGGGGAGCACAGTCGAGGTTAGGGAGCGGTGAAGAACATGGGAGAGGTGGGGGGAAGGAGGGGCTTAGTAAGGAGATGGAAGAGTCGGGCAGTGACTGAGGGGCGGGGGGTCTGTTTCTGTTTGTGATAAGTGATGGAGGTGATGAGTGCGATTGAGGCAAGGGGAGGGAGGGGGACAGTGAGAGGTTTGGAAGGTTTGCAGCAAGGGGGGACAGTGGGAGGGGATGAAGGGAGGGAGGGGGGGGAGAGAGGTACGCAACTGTGGGTGTATGGAGGTGGGGTTGTGCGGGTGCTAGGGTGTGGGGAGGGTTGCGTCGGGGTTCCTGGGAACTGTTCGAGTGTCTGTATGTATCAATGTGCCTGGGGCTTGGGTAAGGAAGGTTATGATCTGTGTGTATCTCTAGTGTGCGAGGAGGGGGGAGTTTAGAGTTTGTTGTGATTTGTGTGCGTCGTGGGGAGGGGTTGGATTGTGTCATGGGGATCTCGTTGTGCTGATGTTTTTTGGGTTTTTCTATTGTGATTCTACAGAAAAATTGGCAGCACTTCCGCGTGGGATGTGAAGATCTGATCCATGAGTTGTTGGAGGAGATGTGCGGGGAGGAGGTAGATCTATGTCCTGTGGAGTTGTGTCTACTTAGTAGTGTGTGTAGGAGGGGGGATGGGTGTGCAGGGATTTGTCTACGTGTTGTGTCATGTATAGGTGTTGTGAAACTTGTGGTATGTCTAGATGCGCGGATTGTAATACTAAGTGGGAGGGAGGTAGAGGTTTGTGGGATGGGGATAGATCTGTGAGTGCAACAAATAAAGGAATGATACTGTAGGTGGGTGAGAAACGTACCTGGATCCGGTAGGGGTGATCTACGTGCCTGCTTGTGCAGATCTAGCGACCTTCGTAATGTGCTCCACGACATTGTGGGGGAGGCTGTTGCTCCACTTCCTCTAGAGGCAGCTCTGCAGCGTGATGTTCTCTTCGTCGTAGGGGAAGTTGCTCCTGTTCCGCGTTCTCTTAGGGCCATACTGCTGCGTGTTGTAATCGTTGTCACCGTAATGATTACAGTTGCTCCACTCCTTCTAAGTGCAGATCTGCTGCTGTTACTTTTGGACCTTTCAATACAACATATTAATGTGTGTTCACAACTACATATTACGTAAATGAAATCTAATTCTAATAACAACAATTTGTAAGAGATGGGAGGATAAGGTATAGCCTGTAATGGCGGATTGGAGCTGCGTTGTAGCAGTACTAGATGTTGTCTTTGCTCAATCTTGAAACTCAAGTTCCTGGGTTGAGGAAGGGGACGCTTGATGGGTGGGTTTCTGGATCTATTCCCGGTACTCCAGATCTGGGATGGATCGCTCTCTATGAACTAATTGCTTGCAGATCTGGCCCCAACACTAAGTTCCCCACTTCAGAGCATACTTTGCACAAATCTGCCCACACTTAGGACCTTTTCCAGCTTCCCTCCTCAGATCTGGTGTTTGAGCCCTCCAACACGTCGACTTTGCATCTCAAAAACCTCACCTAACACCATAGATCCACTGACTACGAGGGCTCTCAATAGGGCCAACCACCTCCTATCGCTCGTAGCTTGCAGCTCATAGGCTAAGTCCCCACCTCCCCTCACCAGGAAATACAGAGTTCACGCACTAGTCATGCCTCAAATTTTTCATAGCCGACAAGGTGCACTCGCACAAATGACACAGCCCAACAACTTATGCAATAAACATCAAGAGTGGCATACCTTGATGCATGGCAAGAGTGTCATATTATGCATACAAAAAATTGGCATTAAATCTAACCTTAATAGAAGGGATTCTCTAAGATAGGCTAAGTTATGAGTATTTAAGAATCTATCATAAGAGAGAAAATAAAGAACAAATCCCAAAGAAATATTTAAGAAAAGAACATAGAAACTTAAGAATCTTAAGTCCAAGTTTGGATACATAAGCTTATGAAGATTGAGACCTTAAGTACCAGAAGACTCTTAAGTTTAAGGGCTTGGTTTTAAAGGTCTGTATGGGTGAGAATACGGGACATCATTCGCATTCAGTGAGATGCACTCCATGTTCTGGAAGTCTTAAGACAAAAACTTAAGAACACTGTAGGGCTGAATTGGTCTAGACAGTACATGTTCTTAAGAATCAGGCCTAAGTGAGTAAAGTGAGTGCTTAAGAACTAAGGGCCAGAGATTGTGTTCTTAAGAACATGGAGACGACCGAGAATAAAGTCTTAAGAACTAGTCAGAGATCTTAAAGACTAAATGGTAGTAGACTAGTAGTAAGTGTAGAACACCGTAGTCTTTAAGGATTAAGTGTGGATAAGTGAACTTAAGTGGAGATTTTAGAGGTGAATTCCTTAAGACTTAAGTTAATTTATGTGTGTGTTTCTTGAGACTAACCCTTGTCTTAAGAATGTGATCACGTGGACCGAGTGGACGGACGTGAAAAGTGGAGCGATTTTGCATGAGGTAAGACTTTGAGTTCTTAAAGACTGTAATTAAAGAACCAATGCAATGAGACTTAATGGAAACTTCCATTAGCCCAGTGTGGCAAGTAATTAAGAATTAGTGGCATAAGTACAATTTTAAAAGGACTAATGTTCCTACTTAAGGCACGAGAGATCCTTTCGGGTTAGACTTTGTTTGTGGATCCCTTAAGAGTGATGCTAATAGCCCTAATTTCCTAAAGATAGATAGATAACCTTAAGAATTAACCAAAAAGATAGCTATAACGACACAATTAATCTCCAATTACTTAAAACTAGGCATATGATCATCCCCGTAACGAATCCTATGAGGTGTGGGTACACTTGGGTGTTTTATTAGAGTGGTGAAAAATCACTCTACACATTCTGAAAGTTCTGGTGAGAATTGGGATTTGCTGGAATGGGAAAGTGAGAACGCGGAAGAGGCATGTCCATAGACACTTGGAATTGTCTTCGTGGTGAAAGAGCTCCACGTTGTTGCATCTGGAAACCTGCTTCCTCCAATGCTAAAACCTCATGCACAGTTAAATTTGTGCCAAGTTTCAGAGGCCACGATATTGGAACTGCTGACCAATCCATCACAAACGCTTTCTTCGATCCCTTTACATAGCGGCCTATATCGTCTGGACAAAATCAGAACTCCGCAATAACGATGCGGGGCGATCTGTAATCCTTCTTCATACTCGAATAGGTGGGGCCGGGAGTTCCATGACTTTCACGTGCAACTTTGGTGTTGCAGGGCTCACCAGTGTCAGCCTGCAATGCTTGGCATTTTCGAGCAAACTTTTTGGGGAGCCGAGCAATGTGACACTTAGACGGATCACAGTCAGATTTGAGAACGGATGTTGTATGTTGGACACTAGAGTCGTGTCCGCCAAGGGCCTCCTCGATGCGAGCCCGAGTCACCCTTCTACCATCACGGGGAATTGAATAATTCACCGTATTGGACCGGTGGGAATCGTGGCACGACCCGGGTGGCATGTCAAGCTTGCGCTTTGTGGATCCAAAAATCTCCGCACCTTCTAAGCCGCATGTCCTGGTAGTAAATCCTCAGCTTCGGAAAAGTTCCTAACAACATCAGCTATGAGTTTAGGATCACCCAAACGTTGTGTGGATTGCAACTGAAGCGTACCTTTGTCCGGACCTTTTGCCGCCCTTCAACCATACTCGATACGAAGTAATTTGCATGAAAGCACGGACGAGGTCGTCTACGGTTGTTGCGTATAGACACGTCATTGTGTTCCCGGATTGTTGGAGCCAACGGTTGGGGACTGTTTCGGCAAGGTTGTAGGAAGGCATGTTAGCCCTCTCGTCAAGCGTGAAATCCTGAGGAAACGCAACAATCGTCATTAAATATGGGCTGATTACTCTTTAAGGATCTCACGGAATGTAAACTATGTAGAGCATGAAGACCACTTACAAGCTGCATTGCGCCGCCCCATTGTCGATAACGGAAGTGCCAGAATGCCATCCAATCCTCGAGAGCACGACGTCCGATTTCAGTGGTGGCACTAGATGACACCCACCACGCTCGAATGACATTGTACTGAGCTTCAGCCTCGTCATGGGTCTTCGCATTTTCCAGATCTTGCAGAGGGCAATATGTTGTTCTTGGAAGCTAGGAAGAATGCTTCTGGAGGTCGCATGCTAGAGACACTTTGTCTAATGAAATAAGCATGTTTGTTCTCTGTTATCCATGGGCTTATCCTTGTCGCCGTTGCCATAAACTCGGCAAACGGCAGGCCAATTCGCACCAACACTGTCAGCCATGAAGCCTTTGAAGTTCACGTCTTCTAGGCCATGTTGTTTCATAGTATCATTTAGATTCTCCCAGAACAACTGTTACGCCTGAGCATCCTCGGATTGCATGTCACACATGGCAATTGTCATGACCTTATAGTACTTGTTGTCGTACACATGACATGCCATGGCAGTCCAATCCTTGACTCGTTTGACATGATCAAACATCAACCAACAATCTTTGAGGTCATTCCCGGGTTGCATACGCCTAACGAGGTCTACACCACTTCCACATCGGTCGACAAACATTTTAAAAATGAATACTTTACATTGAGACTAGCCTGGAAACTTGTTTTCGTGGATGAAAACGAATTTGGAGGACTCCTTCACCTCCATGATGTTGTCTATTACACCTTTCCCTCCACTATAGAACTTCTTGCACGTGGACACTAGATTCCTTATATTCGGAGACAAAAAGAGTCTCAAATTGATCAAGGACAACATCCAAAGATGCTTCTTCAAGGTTGGGCAACTTAGACTGTGGATGGATTAGATAGTCGGAGAGGAAATTCTTGCTCGCAGCCATGACAATTGCTGAATTAGTAGCCTTTGGCGTACGTTGGACTTCTTTTGCTACGCAATCGTGCATGACGTCCATGGCGGGGAATGCTATTCTGTGAGCAGTGAGCGGTGAGCTTTGAGCGGTGAGTAGAAAAAAAAAAGTTTTTTTGCAGTAAGTTGTTCCGAACTTCCGATTTATAGAAAAATTAGCGATTCATGAGTAATAGGAGTGCCTATGACTGTGAATGACTAGGGAAAAATAGAACTTATAAATAGAGGTTGAATTTAAGTATAAAAATAATGAACTTGGTTTTAGGATTTAAGAAGTTACCCTATGACCGTAGACCAAGATTACTAGGGTATAAGTAAAACAACGCAAGTAATTAGAAAAATTTGCCCTGTATGTTTAAAGAAATGAAATGGATAACCGAGGAAATTTGGCAACAATAGAGGCCTATATCCATGTGAATTTGAAGGTGGAACAACCGGTATATTTATGAACGATATGTATTAGTGAAGTGAGTATGTATGGGGTATGGGAGTGGTCTAGACAATTTGCACTAATATCCATGAAATCAATATGAATTGACTTGTTCATGCATATGTTTAATTGTATGACTCTTTAACCCCTATAAGACCACGACCACTTTCGCTCTAAAACCAGTCCAAAACTATCACTGCCAAAAAGAGACATGAAAATCACATTCTAAAGTGAATTTTGGATTTTCAACCGTAAGATCTTAAAATAGACTTCTATATAAACATGCCATACAATTTTGGTTGCAATCCACCGCACGGATTGACCGATATAAGTGTTTAAAGTCAAAACAATGGTTCATTTTCTTCCATGCGTTGATTAGATCAGCAAACTTTGACTTCACTTCGTATCAAATTTTTGATACATACAAGGTCTAAATCTTTTACCATTGTCTTAAGCATGATGTTATTTCCCAACTGACCAATTTTTAGAGGTAAAAAAGGGGTGTAGCATATTAAAAACAAGTGTGCAAGGAGTGGAGGTTCAAAAATTGCCATTTCACGTTTAATTTTTTTGTGAACTACGTATGTATTCGAATGATAATCCAAACGGTCAATAAGAAGGTTTTCACCACATATTGTTGAAAAAATAAAAAGTGAAAAACATGAAGATCTCTAGGTTTTATGTAGAAAAGATGAATGTTTTTCCCCCGTTGACGGACAATGTGTGAAAATGTTTGACTTGGAATTAAATGCCTTTTTACACTAAAGACAAGTTTTTTTTTTGATAATTTAGGAAGATGGAATATTCTTTATATGTGTGAAAAATCTCATTGTCAATAGAAACTTTTGTCAAAAAGTTTGGAGGTGCCCGGAGTCCCCACTTTTGGCTTTAAGTGGTACTAACTTTCAAACCATAAATCCAAAAAATAAAATAAAAATATTTCCACAGAGCTCTTATCAGAGGCTATCTTGTATAAAATTTTCAAATAAAAAAGATTTTTTTTCGAATTGTAGATACATGCCCGAAATCCAATTTGACCCCGGGGGGACGTTTGGTCCTTAGGGGTTAATTATATTTGAAAATCCTAGCAAATATAACACAGGGAACGGCAAAAAATATTTCATTAACAAATAAGCTTGAAGACGATGTTGAGCTCAATTGTAGTCGGATTTATCAAAATAAAACACAATTGAACTTGAATTAAGAAATAAAACAAAGATAACTACTCCATGTCATCTGAACTATCCTCGCTATGAAATCCTTCGTGTGCCTCAACATCTAGGTATTTCGAAACACCCTCGTGATAATTCCGGTGGTGACATCGAGGTCGTGGAGATCTTAGCCTGGACATCATTGCCGCCGTTGTTTCAACGTAAACTGGAAGAGTGAATGTATGCGGTGGAGATAGCGGTAAGGGCCGCAACATAAAAGGAATACGAGAAGTTTGCTCAACTTTGCAAAAGTAAGAGAAAATGAATGAAATGTCTACACTTCAAATAAAGCACATATTTATGTTGATTGAGAAAATAACATAATTCATTCTAAAACTTACTCATATAAAGGAATGCGGTTGCTCTTCTGTTTCTTCTGAGGCGCTTCTCCTGGCATACGCCGGACAGCTTTTCGCTTTGGCAATATTGGGACGGTGGGTGACTTGGGAATGAGTGGTGCCAAGAGAGATTGAAAAATCTCTGAGTCTTCTTCAAAAGCCACTATGTGTCGACCAAGTGACTGACAAGCGTGAATGGCGGGTCCTATAAAAGAGAGAGCAATGGAAAATGATGCTTTAGTCCTTATTGAAGAAGAAAATAGTAAAGGAAAGTTTAAATATATGTAGAAGAAATGTTCACCGGTGGAGGCATTCCAATCAAGAACAATGTCCTCAATTGAAGCCAGCGATTCAATCATTGACTTCAAGAAATCATCGGATTTCTCCCAAGGGCCCCGCCAAGGTGATTCACCACGCAAATGCTGAGTTGAAGCATTTACCGGATTGAATAATATGTCTAGCTCCCCCAATGGAGCGCTAACACGGAATCCCAAGACATCAATAGTATCTCGTACAAATAATTGGACACAAAATTGCGTGCCCTGAAGCAAAGTACAATTATGTTTAGTGTAAATCTCCCAAAAATTCATGATATTGATTGCCAATACATCAACAATAGCAAATAAAAATTATATAATTAAAAGATATAATTACCGTGGCAGAAGGATCTCGAGGTAAAGCAAGAGGGAGCTCATTTAAAGCCCACCAATCGTTCAGTAACTTCAAATCGTATGTTACTGTTCATTCTTCAATCTCCAATTGCAAATCTCGGTCGTTGGCATGAAACAGAAGCAAAGTTGCATTGTCATGGAGATAGTTGTCAGCAAACTCAAAAATGGTATCAATGTACTTCTCCGGTCTAACATTCCACGGAGGAATGGCCGAATGAGGAACAGAGATCCCTGGAACGGGCAAATTCTCTGGAATGTCGGCAATTATAAGATCCAATCGAGAGTGCTTGTAAGTTTCACTTGAAACTTGCCGTGATCGATCTGCTCCAACCTGGAAAGCAATTAAAGTAAGAAATTGGCAACAATGTTTTACATAAATTTCAACAAACAAAAGTGATATAATAAAATCATACCTTTGATATGAATTCATGAAGACGAGCCCAAGGCTGTGGTGGACCACCGGGTTGAGAAAGAGACTGCATGAGCGAAAATAGAGAGCAATTCAGAATTAAAGACTCTGAAGAGACAATCTGAATTGGTGCAACGGATGACTCTGATTGTTGAAATTGACGTTGTTTGCGTTGGTGAACCTCCATACGTGTTATTTCAATAAGACTGGATCCTGCAGCTTGAGAAGATGCCATGACCGGCAATGAATTCCAAGCAAGTTCATTATCTCTGGTCACATCTGTTTGGTTTGGTAGCACAGAAACATTAATAGTTGCCCTTGATGCAAGGGCAGTAGCTATAGCCTCCTCAATCTCAGCCTTCTTAGCCGCCTCTGCCTTCTGAGCCACTTCAATCTCCAACTTTGCCTTCTCAGCCTTGGTCAAGGGCTTCTTTTTGTTCGAAGTCTTGTCTTGGACAACTAATGGCGGCACAAATGACTGCTCGTGTTCTAAATCCTCGCCTTCAGGATTAGTTGAAACATTGAGGGATGTAGAACCACAAAGACTACTATAAAGCTCCAACTCCTCGTCTGGAATGAAATTAGAGCTACACTCAAGGTACCATCCACCACCCTTTAGAAGAGGGACGGAGTATTTCTCCTGCTGAATATTTGTGAAAATACATAGATCCGAAGAAGATTGAATCCATGGAGATAGGAAAGCAGGGCATGAGACAACTCCAAGCGCATTTTTAGGCATCAATTCCCTGATAATGTACCTAAATGAACACAAAACAACGTGATAAGAAATGAGTGAATGAATTTGAAATGTTTAAAGAGGCACAAAGTGGAGAAATTAAATGAAAAATACCTGTAGAATAGACGCTTGATGAGAAGGTCACCTTCCAGTAAATCATCGAAGTTTGATCCCTTCAAAAATGGTGGCTTAACACTTCGATGGACAATATGCATGAATGCCTTCTCCCACAAGATCATACGCCATTTCTCAATATAGTCCGACGGACGCATAATCCCCGGAGAGGCGTTCCAGTCTACAGTGAATGCGCCCAACTTACAAAGATTCTCGAATTCAGAAATGAAGCTATCTTCAAGCTGAATATTCTAAACAAATATTAGGAAACAATAAAAAATATATGATCAGAAAATAACAACAAATGAATAATTGAATCACCTGTGCCCAAAATGATGCACGATTCAGGAATAAGTCAAGTGTGGTGTCTTTGAAACGTGCACTTGGAAACCGATAGGCAGATCGAATAAAAGCTGGAGAATTCCACTGGTTCAACCACCTTGCTTTGAAAAGTGGCCCAACATTAGAGGTTGTAACCTTTTGCAACCTCTCGATTGTCATTTCGGTTGTTTTGAATTGACTGAAATGATTGTTGATCTGCATGAAGAAAATTCTAATGAATATGATGAAAACAAATTGACAGAAGAATTATCAACTTGTCTAAACAATCACTGAAATGAGAGTATGTTAATAAGGGAAAAAATACCTCTTCAAAAAATCCTTCACTGTGCTTTGGATTTGCAACAGAAAGATATTTGTGAAAATCTTTGTTTTTTATGGATTTCACCATTGATGCCTCAGCGACATTCATAACTCTTCACACACCTTCTGCTCTTCTCTCCTCTACGGGCGTGGTTCTTTCGTATTTGATGGCGGCTTCATCAACAACTCGAGCAAGGTCTTGCTGCAAAAAATAAAATTGTTTAAGACATATAAAATTGATATTTTCATATCAATATTTGTTCTTTGAACCAAAAATAATAATCTCACAAGTGATACAAAAATTCAAAATACATCTTGAGAAATCACTTACCCGGTATAAGAAGGATATGAATACATCAATAGTCAAAGGATACCAAGTTGCACGCGACTGTCTAACTTTCACGCAAGACTTGAATTCTGAAGAGGTCAAAAGTTCCTTGAAGTCTTCAAGCTTAAGGGACCCATAATATCATATGCGTTGCAACCTTGCAGGGAGACTGACCTTTACATGGTTATTCTGAGTTGACCTGCATATTTAACATACAAATATGTCAATCCAAAGTCAGAGATAATAGAAGACAAAAAATAATCAAGCTATCAATGGAAAAACAAAGATGGGTGGATGGTAATACCAATTTACATCGTGCATACAATTAAGCAAAACCGAGATCTACCCTTTTGGATTGAGCACAACTCTGGAAATTGAGTAATGCCAGGATTTGTCATTGGGATGAACTTCATTAATATAGCGCCACCATGCATTATATCTGTGGTTTCCATCCCACACAAAAAACATTTTTCCTTTGAAATGTGCATACTCTGGATTCGAATCCAAAAACTCCTCAAATTTCTCATTGGCAGATTGCCAATGAGAATTCCAGCTTGCCTTGATCTCAAGACACATCACGGGTTAACTCAGCATCGTCAAACAAAGAAATATAAAAAGAACGATCATCATCAATGTATCCGCCTTCAAATCGCTTCTGAAGGACGCATACATCGACCTCCTACACGGGACGAACACGTGGCAATAGAACCATCCTGCAAAGAGGTACGTAAAAGGGGCCTTTGGTGACGCGCATATTTTCAAGGACAGTCACAAAATTTGATTTCTGGTGAAGTCGCCGCGCCCTCTCTCCATCTTGAACATTGACCGAACCACTTGGGCATTTCGAAGAATCATCTTCAGAATCGAATGAAGAAACATCCTGCATTACAAATTAAAGTATTCAATAATTGATAACACATGCGACAACATTACTAAATGCCAAGAGTTGCAAATGCCTCAAAAGATTGAAAATTAACAAATGTTTAAAACAAATAATAAACAAACCAGAATTTCTGGGTTGATAGGGCCCTCCTTGTCATCTTGAGTTGTCTTGACCTCTGAAGAAACTTCCGCATTAATCTGAATAACAATGCACATACTTTTGAGAATGATAAGGCATATGATATACATAACCATAAGTATTTGAACAAGTTACTATATATTAGAATTCAAATTACGTAAAATCTGAAGTCAATAATGAGGTCATTGTCGATTTCATTAAAGCCATTGTAAACAAAGACTAAATTTGATTAGAATATAAATTTTAGCATAGCCTCTTTGAACAAGCCTTTGTCCACAAAGGCTATTCATCTACTTCTCAAAAGTCAATTTTCAATTAGTTGAATGAATCACAATTGAGCATAAAGAGTACCTTCGTCCACGAAGCCTTATCACAACATTCAAATGTTCAAAATCAACTTAATTTTTATAGCATCACATGAGGCTTCATCCACGAAGCCTTCTCACATCATTTCAAATGTTCAAAATCAACATAATTATTCTAGCATCACAAGAGGCTTCGTCCACGAAGCCTTCTCACATCATTCAATAGTTCAAAATTTACTAAAATTTTGCATCATCACAAGAGGCTTCGTCCACGAAGCCTTCTCACATCATTCAATAGTTCAAAATTTACTAAAATTTTGCATCATCATATGAGGCTTCGTCCACGAAGCCTTCTCACATCATTCAAACGTTCAAAATAAACTTTAGCTTTCCAATCCATCACATGTTGCATGTTTGAGTTCAAACATACCATAGGTTGAGATGTTCCCTCAATAATGCTAATATTGCCAACATCTGCGAAGCCTTCTCCTCTTGGTATGCTCTGCCACACACTCACAACAATTTAGAATTCACGGTTGTAGAAGTTCTTAACTCACATGTTGGAAATAAATTAATGAGATTTCGTCAACGAAGTCTCATTGGACAGGCATGATAGGCATGACAGCTCATGCCCATGTTCCATCACAAGAACATGTTTCCTTGACGAAGCATCATGGCTCAAACATCCTGAAGTACGGGAAGAGCATGCTTCGTTGATGAAGCAATAATATGCGCCTCAAACATGCTTCGTTGACGAAGCTTCGTACTGAAACTTGCTGCTAATTCATTCGCAGAATCTTCAATTTCGTTCACTAAGTTTCAAACTTGCTGCTCATTCGTTCACCGAAGTTTCAAACTCGCTGCTCATTCATTCACTGAAGTTTCAAACTTGCTACTGATTTGTTCACTGAAGTTTCAAACTCGCTGCTCATTTTTCACATTGCAGTGCAATACAGAAGGAACGCAGTGCAATACAAATTTCACAAAGATGTTCTCATTAAAGCTGACATCTAGATTGAACCACGTGCGCATGACAAATCACATCATTCTCCAATATACTACGCATGAATACAGTTTCCTACATAGCTTTGCAGCAATTCCAAGTACAATATCATTTTCAGATAACTGCTGATGAGATGAGTTGTGCGGTGACTAGAGATGAGCACGACTAGATTTGAGTATGAGGGGAGTGGAGATGAGATGCAAATCTGGTAAATGATATGTATGTGAACAAGTACACAGATGCTCACCTCCGCTCCTGAGAAGGAGTCAGTGGTTACGCTCGAGGAGATGAGCTCGCTATATCGTCCAATCCAGCAACAATTCCTTCTCTTAATATGACCTACCACACCCACAGAACAAATTAGATTCAAAGAAATACCATCAAAAAATACCAATCACTAAAATGGTTTCGTTAGATCACGAAGCCAAGATCTGGCAATCACAAAGCCAAAGGTTCGGGATCAAAAAAGTTAAGTCAGTCAAAGCCAATGATCTGAACGTTCAAGGAGGTCGCTCTCAGAGTTCTGGACGTCCAAAGGAGTGGGTGACTAACAGGCTTCGTCGACGAAGCCTTCGTTGACAGCTCGAACTAGTCGAAGATAGTATTTCCTCTCAGTGACAGCTCGAACTAGTCGAAGATAGTATGCCAACGTTCATGATGTGCGCCCACGTTCTCTGGAATGGCCTGGAGATGCTGCCGTAGATCCTGTCAATGAACAGGCCCAAAGCGCGTGCAGGACAGAGGTCCTAAATCCAAAACCACCAATGACCAACGCCACATGACCGAGTAGTTCATTCATTAAGGCAGGTATGGAGCTCGACCGGCTACATGTGCTCGTACGTTAGAACCGTCCGACATTTCTTAATTTCCTCCAGCTGCCGCGAAATACTCACCAACCATCCCATCCGGCTTATATCTCACCCCCTTTCACACCATCCCGTTCCCGAAAGTCCCCCAAGGGAAGGCTCCGGCAACTAGGCCGTCGCCACGAGTCTCGCCAAGGTAAACAAACCACCTGGTGAACCCCCAAACCGACTACGTCCCCCGAGGCCAATGCCGGACCACCACCACAACAGGAGCGAGGTTCTATATCCAGAACCACCACCGCCACCAACGACAAACGCCACATCTCCACCCTTCACGTGCATAATCCCACTCGAGTGGCGTTGTTCGTTGGTGGCGGTGGTGGTTCTGGATATAGAAGCCAACGCGCAAAGTCACCGAAGCGAGTGGGAATATGCCACGACCAACGCCACATCTCCACCCTTCACGTGGCATTCCAGTCATCTTCTCGCGGAACTCAACCACCCCCCGACTTTCCTGATTCGTGATCAGGTGGAACTAAATTTCTAATCTGATCAGGTGGAACAAACTGATCGAGAGTTTGGCCAGGTTCTGGAAATCAAATCAGGTGGAACTAACTGGGAGACTACAAGGCTTCGTCAACGAAGCCTTCGTTGACATGTCCCAAAGTCGACTCGCGAAGCCAGCGCACAAAGTCAGCGCGCAACTTGGCACCAAAAAATGGCATCCTGGATTGCATCAAAATCCTAGCATCCTGGAGATGCTGCCGAAGATTCTGGGTCCTCGCCATGAACGTCCGCACAGGCACGAAGTGCATGCAGAAGAGAGGTTCGATTGTCAGAACTACCACCGCCACCAATGATCAACGCCACATCTCACCATATCATCCAGCCACCCGAACAACACACCAATCCGACCAGTCGCCGCCACGTGGCATCCCCGTCATCTTCGCGCGAAAGTCACTTTTTGCTTCGTGATCAGGTGGTTCGCAGGAGTACCTGATCACGTACATGATCCTGGTTTGGAATCACGTACCAGTGCGCAAAGTACCAGGCTACCAATGCGCAAAGTACCAGCGCGTTCAGATGTTCGGAGGACCATTATCGAGAGGCCAGCTAGACTCATCATCTAACTCGGGAAAGCAAAGTACATGATCATGTACGTGATTCCAAACCTGAGCAATGATCATGTACGTGATTCCAAACCATGAGTTGTGATTCCAAACCAAGTATACTTTGTGATTCCAAATCAGGTTACGTTGATCAAGTTACGTTATTTTCCAGCCTGACTTCCAACTTACACCCATGCACGTCCCCGCACCGGGCGTCCATCCCGAATATGTTGGAAGAATTGGTTAACACTAGTCGAGGATATTGACAGAAACTGACGAGGATGATGGGTTTCAAGGTTAGCTATTCTAGCTATATTCATCTTTGCATTGCTAATACATGACAAAAATAAATAACAAACACAATATGAAATACCACTACGTCATTGAAATTTTGGGACATGAAGATAGAACTCGACGACGTAGACTAAATTCATACAGATAGGGTTCAAAGCATACCTGGTTTGGAATCACAATCTCCTCGGCTTCTGGAGTTGATTGCACTACCCCTGCTGATGGGGTTGATTCCTCAATATCCTCTGTAATTGCATTGGTTCCTCTTCTACCCTTGCCCTTCCACACACACATAAGTATCATAATTAAATGAAAGTATAGGAACAATGAAGATGAACTTAGCTAGGTGAGAACCACATTGTTACAAAACTCTTGCAAAGAGAATGTGAAATTGACGTAAACATAACTATAAACTACTAAATGAAAAGTCTTACAATTGGATCTCGTTCGTTGACAAGAACGAGGTGTTGTTCTTCATCTCTATTGCGTTGTCTTAAATTATACGACAACACCCTTGTAGTATCAGAAATGTCAGCGTCGGAAATATTTGCCTTTCTCCTTCCCATCCTAGCCCTCTGCAATTGCTTACAACTTGAAAACAAAATACCTTGCCTCCTACGCTTCTTCTTCCTCTCACTTTCTACAACTAGACAATCCTTTGTAGTTTCCTCATTCCAACCTAGTGACAATTCCATAAACCCAGGCGTACAAATGAATTTGAAAACCTCTCTTTTAAAGTTGACAAAATACCTTTGAAAGACGCTTCTTAATTGAATTTAGAAGTTTCCAACTCATTGTTGCTATATTAATTTGCATACAACTTGGCAGAAATATGATAGCTTCCTCTCTGTCAGCCACCGCCATTTACTTCAATAATTGTTCACACTTTATTTATAGCTTACATATTTATGAGTTTTTTGTCACTAATTGTTATTTTGGGTTCATTGCCGTCATTCTAATGCCTGATAATAACCAGTCACTTTAATTCATGAACATGATGGGTTGTCAACCTTTCAATCTTAGTCCAATCATATAGTGTAGTCAGAGTGCAATTATACACCGTGAATTGTGCCTTCGTCTATTCTTTAAAAGTTTCTCTAATTGCATCTATCCGCCGTCATTCACTTTCAAGAATAGGACTTGCAAAAATACCAAATATCATCGTTTACTTTTTAATTTACGGCTATTCTGTTAAAGAAATTTTATTCCTCGATTACTCCCAAAATTTACTTCTAGTAAATTGTTTACATTCGTCCATGTTAGAAGTTTTTGTTTGTGCAAGTACTTAATCTTCTGTGCCTCTGCTAAACTCCCTCTTTTGTATCGATTTCATTCTGTCTTTGTGAGGTTGTAATTTACTTAGACTACAATGGCCTTCATTCGTGCTGATTTGCATTCTGTGCCAGTTACATTTCCGTTGGGTGAAGATGGTCATGCCATGGTCACTTCCACAACTCTAGGTCTGAGGTTTCAATTTCGTGAAGAGTCTATCTTTGTGAAAGAAGAGGTTTTTGACATTACAACAGGACAAGTCTCGCATACTATTGGTCAGTTGTCAAGTACGAACGATGTGGGGACATTCTGGTTGCTTAAACCTGGTAAGTATCGGGCATACGGAGTCTCTGAGTCAGTTTCAGCAACTTCCACTGAACTCCTTACTCCTCGGGAGTCTTCCACTATTAGCATTAAGACCCCAATGCTTTCCAAAGTCAAAGTAGAGCCAGGTCTTGAGACCATCTATGAGCTTAGTGATGACTCGGACAGTGAAGACGTCCAGTTAGAACCAAAGTACAGAGAGCAGAGGGCGCTATCTCCGCAAACTATACGCCAAAAGTCAACTCATCCTATCAGTCCGTCACGCTCCAGCGAGCCGTCAAATACTCCACCGAGTTACTCAATCAGTGTGGTTCAGTCCTTCATGAAATTTAGTGCACGTAAGAGGTCAAAAAACGTCTTGTCCCGAATAGATTTCAATGCAATTAAATTAGAGCAGGTAGAATTTCTTCCGCCTCAATACAATGGAGACATTGTTTTTGAATTTCCTCCGTTAGGAATCCATGGCCAGCAAACTGTAGCCAAACAGCTTCGTGGCATGGACAAATGTTATGATGGCCATGCTTGGTCTCGCACCATCACGTCTAATATTCAAAATGAATTGAAACTTATATTCCGTACCTCTTCCTGTCTTGGCCACCTCCGTTGTGACAATGTCGACTGTGAGTATCTATCTCGAGACCATAGAACCGCCGATGTGAATGAGACTGAGTGGGATGGAATATTTGTCAAAGTGTTTGAAGTTGGATCCAGTCCTCCGACCGGTTCTACACTAGTTTGCAAAACATGTAATGTCCCACCTACATGTATTGCAGTTTGCCCTGCGAAGATATACTATGTGTTTGGAACACCACACATGACAAGAGCATGTGTGTATTTAGGATCTCACGACCATCCTGTCAAGACTGGTGATTACCGTGACTTCATTGAGCAGACAGAGAGCTTGATTGGTGAACAAGTGGAATGGACTCCATCAGCAACTCGTTCCGCCATTGTGCTTGAAACAGCGAAGGAAGTACTTGGCCCACTCCTTTTGGCTAGAGTAGGCGAGGAACGGAAGACCTTGGAGCTCCC
The DNA here is from genome assembly GCA_963971425.1 of Bryoerythrophyllum caledonicum. Taxonomy (NCBI): domain Eukaryota; kingdom Viridiplantae; phylum Streptophyta; class Bryopsida; order Pottiales; family Pottiaceae; genus Bryoerythrophyllum; species Bryoerythrophyllum caledonicum. The sequence goes on along the minus strand of OZ020525.1, from coordinate 4,964,617 downwards.
GGAGTTGCTGCCACTCTTTGATCGGTGCAAGCTTCTAACCTCTCCCAATCTTCGTAATTCTCTCTCTACTTTTAGGCATCTGCGACGGTATGGAATCATGGACAGCATTACCAAGCTTCGGGGCTTGAGCACCTGGAATTTTGTTTAGGAGAATATGTTTCCGGGACAAGGATCAGACATGGACAAGGTCTTCGTCTTCAAGATGTCTGAGGTCGGGCCTGGCAGCGGAGTTGACTTGGTGAAGCGAATGCAGTCTGGGGGTGACCTTGAGAACGCCTGGATAATGTTTGACCATGTCAAATGTGTCAGATCCTGGACTACCATGGCTTGCCACGTGTACGACTCCACTTATTGTCGGGTCATGACAATCGCAGTATGTGACATGCAATCGAAGGACGTTGCAGTCCAATCAGTAATATGGAAGAATCTGAATGTTGTCATGGCGTGCCACGGTGTGCATCAAGTCAATTTCAAGGGATTCATGGCCGACAGCGCCCAGGCTAATTGGAATGCTATTCGCATTATCTACGGAAGTGGAGCCGCGAGTGAGAAAATGGTGGATAGAGAAAGGACTTGTTTTTTCCACTAGAAACAGTCTCTGGAAAAAGACACCAAGGCTGACATTCGCCAGGACTCCATGCTCAATACCGGGAACTCTGCCAGCAATACAAGAATGTCAAGTCCATGACAGAGGCCGATACTAAGTATCTTGCAATTCGAGCATGGTGGATGTCATCCGGTGCTGCATCTGAACAAGGCCTTCCTCGACTTGAGCTTTGGCTCGCCTTCCGGCACTTTTGTTACCGGCAGTGGGGTGGCTTCATGCAGCTAGTAATTCCTCTACCTTCTACTTTTTTTTCATAATCTACTTCGCTTCTAAACATTACATCAGTACTCTGATAAGGCTAAATTGACACCATATTACAATTGCAGGATCTCTCTCAAGACGAACTTGCAGAAATGCCATCTTGTAACCTTGCAGAATCGATCCATAACAAGTGGAAACAGCAATCCGGCGATCGAGGGAGCGACCTGTACGTGGCGACCGTCGACGACTTTGTTCGCGGCTTCATGCAGTGCTTAGCATACTACCAATTCCTCAAAGGAGAGCGCCCTGGTACTGGTCCGTCAAAGGAAGAACTCAAGCTCAGAAGTGCTCAGAGGTTATCGGCTCGAACTGGAAACTCGAAACCACTCCACGAAGCGTTCTTGAAGATGCCTGGCGCCGACGTGTTGTGCACCAGAACTCCTCACCTTGAAGAGGAAGAGGTATTTGTTTCTCTTAAACAAAAGCCGGATACCGCTTTTGGTTCTGAATATGAGTCTCACAGGCCTGACAAGATTAGCATGTCAAGACCGCGCGTCCAAACCAGATCAGCACGCAATGACAACGACCACAACCTTCCACCAACTGATTCTCCTACACCTTCTAATCGGGAGGAGCCGAGCCTTGAACCACACCGACCTACTCATCAAATCAATTGCCACCACGTCACTGCTGTGGAAGAGACTGCATGCGATCCTTCCGAATGGCACATCGCACGCCTTGCGAAGACATCCGCCAAAGCGTGCTTTACTCAACAAGCCATCACCAAGAAGAAGTGCGTCGCTCGGATTGTGCAAGACGGGAAGAACACTATTGCTCCAACCTACATTGGCATGATGGACAACTACAAGAAGAACATGAAGGAGTCTATGCAATTCTTCTTCTGCAATGACGACATTGAAAGATGCGTGAAGGGCACTCGTCGAAAGTGGGGGATGTCAAGACCTGAGGTTCCAGAGGTTTGGCCGGTTAAGTTGGGGACTAACTTATCTCGCAAAGAGATCCTGTCCTTGGAGAATGCAGGCTTCAGACTACTCCATCGGAAGGAGATGTCGCCAACAAGGCTCTTTCAGGACCAACCATTATTTATGGACTTATCAACTTACACGACTCCAGCATATCCAGACGAATTTCCCACCCGCACATCAGGGAAGAATATCCGGCGCAACAAGAAGGCACCGTCCACCAAGCATGCCAACAATTGTGCGTCAGCCCTATCATTGAAAGGAATTGTGCACAAGTTATGCATGCTTCCCGCCCCTGCCCTTGGATGCATTGTCTCATTGGATTCGGGCACACCTCCAAAGGTCCAGGAGTATTATTTGACAATTTCGCAGCTCTCTACATGCACCTGCCCAAGTTTCAAGGAGATGGCGACAAAAGCAATTGGAAAGCGTGGTCAGTGGGCCAATTGGAAGCACCTCTATTATGTATTTACAGTCATTTGTGGTTTGGATTCAGAGTCCGATACATTCATGCACGCAGCTAGTTTTAGCTTCAATGAAGTGAAGCGAGTTCTAGAGAGTGGATTGTTGAACCACCTACACTCGTAGATTTGACAATTTCTACAATGAAACCCTTGTAACCAGCTCTTGATTTAAATATTCAGTAGTGAGACTAAAAGGGCCACTACCAGTTTTGCAGTATCACCTTTCTTCTGTTTTTCAGAGAATCAATCAAATTACTCCTCATAATCTTTACTACCTTAAATTTCTTACAATGCATCGCGCTAAAGAAATAATAAAGAAAAGACATTGCCTTTCACAGAATCTGCCAGGATAGTTGCAGTTTTACTCATTTTACTAACTTATCCCATTTTTATTCATCTTGAAAATGAATTTTCAACGGTTACTGTGAATAAATGTTTCACGGTTATAGGTCTCAAATCTTACTATAAATAATTAAAAAATTGAAAATTTATGATTATTTAAATCTTCATTTAAGTCTGAACTATTTTTGCTCTTAAATATCCAAATCTTATAGCTCACCGCTCACCGCTCACCGCTCACCGCTCACACGATAGCCTCGTCCCTTACAAGTGTAAATAAGTTTACACACCCGATAGGAGATATGGGTGCTAGAGTTTTGCTTTATTACATGACACTAGAGCATCAGCTTGCCTTCAAGAGGGCGCGGGATGAGCCCAATGAAGTTTTTAGAATGGTGAAGATCTCTGAGAACAGGGTGGCTCCAGCAAATCCTCCAGAGTAGAGACAGCTGATTGAAACTCTCTATGACGAGATACGTGATGAGAATGCGCTCACAAGTACCTTGACTCATGTACAAGCTCGCGAGGCAGTCGCTCAGAGAGGAGAACTCTCTACGGGACAATACGTCCATGAGTACACCAGGGTGTGTCAACGTCTCAAGAAGATAGTGGAAGGACAACAAGTGGCTGTCCATAGTATAGAAAATACTTATCAGCATGTATTTTTTGCTCCACCTCCATTCGACTTCAAGGTGCCACCAGGTGTGAAGATATTCCTACCAGTGACGGGATCCTTCCTCAAACAGCGGTATTTGGGCAATTATGACCTCATGTTTGATGAAGCTTCGGAGAAGCCCTTTGCTACGTAGACTGCGATGGAGTGGCTTCTTGAAGATTTTGGTGTGTCGCCCAAGCAATGGCGACCTTGGGACGTAGTGTATCCTTTGCTTACTCAAAGTTGGCCGGTGATTGTCCCAGCGGCGGTAGCTCTCGACGCACATCTATGTCCGCTACAGGGGCAACGGCATTATAAGTGGGCGGTATGGGCGAAGCTGGACACTGTGCCATACAACTAGCCCAATATTCCGGGAGCATTCGACACACCAGAGGAGTGTGTGAATTCTTACCGAACCTTTTTTGAAGCTCACCGTCACCATATAGATCCAGTTTGTTTTAGAGCTGCAGTGTTTTGCAATATGTTGTTGTATATGTGCTCATTCTACAGGATCATGGTGAATGTTAATCGTTACAACGAGAAGAAGGTGGAGTTTTTGATGTGGATAAAGTTTCAACAGCATCCAGCGCGGTGGATTCGGATGTTTGAGTGCATGATCATCACTCAGTTTCTATCACCATCCAGCTCGGCGTTGGCATTGGAGTTCGAGCCAAAGAGGTACAAGGATATCTCATTATGGTTGAATTTTCAACGGACCTGTAAGACTAACTTGTTACGAGATGAAAATGTGTATCGCAACTTGGAAGAAGCGGACATGCAGAGTCTTCTGAGTGAACCGGAGACTGAAGATGAAGTTAAGCTCAAGCGTCTGCGACATGACAAGTGAAGGAACGATGGTTAGACTTGTTTGTAGCGGAGTAAAGAAACTGATTATGCTCATGAACAAGTTTTATCTGTTAGTCAGGATTGGCTAGCTAAGTAGAGCTGCGATTTTAAGACCTAAGATTATCCTGAACTATTGATGAAGACTATGATTTTTGGATGTTGTGACTTTAACTTTTGACGTTAAGAATGGTTTATCAAATCCACGTGAGTGTGAATCAAAAATTAACAAAGAAGTATAGATAGCTTTGCAAAACACCACCTAAGACATGGTGATTTAGAATTGTTAGACTGTCGCATGCTTCTCATGCACAAATACATGAAGAACTGATACAAAAGCACGAAGATTTTAAGTATGATTAAGGAACCTCAAAGTGGACTAAACTTCAAAAATCACCTCAAGATAGAAGAAATCTAGAAGAAGACATCAGACATAACTTAAATAATTTTAAGACGTTCCATTCATATATATTACGCTACACACAGGCTGTGAAGAAAGAGTTTGAAGATTAAAGACCGAAACTAGGTGTTCCCACTGTGAGAAATTGTAAAAAGATTGAAGAATGCTATAAGTGCAGCAAGTGCGGGAATTTGAAAAATAAAAAAAATAAAAATTTGCTCCAACTGCAAACTATATCTACACCTGTACTACACTACGTGGCGTGGTGGGGCGGGTGTCGAGTGGATGAGTAGAGACTCGGCACTAGCACCCGGAGGTTGCCACGGCAGCGTCTACTCGTGTCCAACGATCACTAGGCCACCAAGGCCGAACTGAAGGAGTGTGTGACGAGAAGCCTCCGTATACTAGCGCAACAGGGCGCACCAAACGATATGGGACAACGTGGTTGCACACATGGGCTCGGCTACCCGTCACCGTGGAGAGAATCACCTGCAGCAACTAATTACGAGCTGCTCGAATGCCAAGCACTGATGCTGATTTCAATTATGGAGTTGGTCTGCATATCGAGCAGGTGAAGATTGTAGTGAAAAGAGATGAGTTGATCACGAAAGGTTTCAAACAGTCTAAGTGAATGTGGACTGGGAGAAGAACAAAAGATGGACTCGTTGACAAACATGATGCGCCATCGAGAATACACGGCACTGGACATGCATGGAAGACATGGATCAGGACCCCTGCGACATTATCATGCACAAATTGCTATCCGAGTCATCTCTGGTGCTGATCACAATTAATCTGTTGGTGCGTGGTATCGACGTGCAACAGGTGTTACTGAAGATCAACTATGCCCTGTCAACACACCCAACGAAGTACATGCGTCGTATGAACATAAAAGGCGTTTCGACCGAAAGAGAGTAGCTATCAATTTTAAGCTGAAGGAGGATTGGCACAATTCATGAAGCACGTAATTTTTAAAAAAAATTTAAAAAAATTTAAAATTTAAATGAAAGAGGATATCTAAAGAGAATCTAATAATCCAAGTTAGAATAAAAAGAACAACTAGGATAGCTCCTTAAGATGTCTCAAGAGAAAATTAGAAAAACAAGAAGTAAAATACGAAGTTAGTATTTTAAGAAAGAACAAATTGAATAGAACCTTGAGTCTAAGTAATGCACTAAGAGAATCTTATAACAAAAGAACAATTAGAAAAGAATATACCTATAGTATCTCAAGAGAGACTTAATACATAAGAAAAAATTAAGTTCGGTCTGGTAGTGAACGATGAAACAAAATGGATGAGAAACATTCTAGTTTAGAATTTCTTAACTCTAAAAAGAAGCCTGAGTGGATTTGATAGAGTTCAAAGTAAATCTCAAAAAATTTAATGATTTAGCAAGTCTAGGTAAATAGAGTAGTACCTAAACTTCTAAGTCTAAAAATGTGTTGAAAAAATTAAAAAAATTAAAAAATTTGGAAGAAATGGGACTTTAGTTGAAAGGAAAAAATAAGAGAGAACATGATAAGATTGAGAGAAAGTAGTTGAAAGGAAAAAATGAGAGAGAATATAATAACATAATGAGAGAATCTTATGTTAAGAGAGAATAGGCTAGAATAGAAAAAGATAATTAGCACAATTAGTAGTGAGGTGATATACACACTATTTAAATTGTATGTAGTCTCATACTTCAATTGAAATTGAAGGTAAAGTAGAAGAGAGAAAAGAAAGTAAGGAAATTAGCAATATAGAATTAGTAATTAGTAGTGAGGACACAATTTACTAACATACTAATTTACTGATGTGAGTACTAATGAGTGCTAATTTTCCAAAGAAAAAAAAAATGAAAAAAAAAAATGAAATGATGAAGAAGAATAGAAAGTGAAGAAGAAAGAATGAAGTTTGAAAAAAAAAAAAAAAAAAACAATGATGGCAAGTGAAGCCTAAATGAAGATTTAAAAGAAAAATTAAATTGAAGAGAAGTATTTGAATAACAATAAAAGTAAAAAAGAGAAGATCTAAAAGAGAATGGAAAATTTAAAGCTTAAAGGAAGAAATATTAACGTCTAAATGAAAGACGTAAGTAAACAAGTTAAGTTCAGAAGAAACTTAAAGACTTAAGTATGTATGAGACATACTTATTTAAGATGGAAGTATGGAAAAGTAAATAAAGACATTCCACAATCCTTAAGAAGGTAAAGAAAGAAAGCTATATGGAGATTTAAGGATATTTAAGTACAAGATGGAGAGCAAAAGATTAAGTCAAGGACAAAGGTCGTTGAAGTTGATGAGGACGTCTCCGAGCTAAGTCTTAAGAAGGGGGCTATGTAGAGCCTAAATCCTGAAAATAGTTTTTTTCAGAAAATTAAGTGTAAAAAGGGTTGTAGATATATGGAGAATTAAATAATTAATGATTAAGTTTACACTAAATAGTTAATTAACCAAAAAGTGTCTCTTCATATCCAAGAAATAAGAGATAATGGGAAAAGGGTTGAACTCACACCCTTTGGAAAGGGTGTGCCTTTTCATAAGTAGATATGAATGGATGTGAGGATCAAGTGAAGTTAGTTTTTACAGTTAATTGTTGAAATAACCATTTTTCCAAGAGGTGTGCCTCTTGGCTTTGAGTTGAATGAATAGCTTGAATTTTTAGCATTCTTGGCCATTTCCATAGACATTCCTTGGCGGAAGATTGGAGTGAGCCCTAGCTTAGGTGAAAAAGCTAGCAATTGAAGAAATCTCTTATGTTGTAAGAGTATTATGTTATGTGTGAAATTAATAATACATAATTATTATTGAATTTGCATATGTAAAGTCTTGTGTGTGACTTAATTAATATGTATAATTGAAATAATATTAGTGCTTCATTGAATAAATTTGATATTGTGTTTTGTGAATGCAAATATATGCATGAGGTATTAACTGTGAACAAATTCCTATGCATAAATGCATTAATTATTTATTTAGATCTTCATTTTAAAAAATTAGGAAATTATCCTAATTAATTATGTGACATGAAATTGTGTGTGTGTTGATAAATTAAATTAATGTATTGCATATGAGTGAAATATGAATACTTAATAATATTAAAACTTCAAGAGATAAAGTTAGGGAAGATCCTAACTATGTCAAAGTGACATTGTGAATATTAATGTAAAAATTCTAAGTGTATGTAAGGCATTTAGAAATTAATTTGAAGTAAGAAACTTAATGCATTAATGTGAGAAATGCATAAGTAATTAATGTTAGACTTAAGTTTGAGTGTGGAAACTTAAGTATTAAGTCATAAAACGGGAGTCTTGTACATGTGTAAATAAGTAAACTTAAATCTAAAGTGGAATAGAACTTAAGTTTAAGTGATAAAACTTAACTCTAGAGGGATAGGACTTAAGTCGAGAGTGAGAAAGAACTTAAGTATAAACGATAGGACTTAAGTCTAAGTGTTAGGACTTAAGTCTACAGTGAGGAAAAATTTAAGTTTGGATGATAGAACTTAAGTTTGAGTCAGAAAACTTAAGTCATACAAGTATAAGAGTGAAGATAGTTAGACTTAATAGATAGTTAGACTTAAGTCGGGACTTAGAGTAGGATTATTTAGGAACTTAATCTAACTTGTAGGTTGTTTGAACTTAATACTTGTGATGAATGCGTGAGCGGATTGGACGCACGTGAAAAGTGAAGCAAAGTGTATGAGGTAACATTGTAAATTTAAATGGAATTAATTAAGGAGCAAACAATGAGTGCAATGGATAGGATCCATGAGCCGAAGATGGCAAAAATTAAGAAACTAATCAACAAGCACATTCATAGTTAATTCAAGAGCAAGGCTCTTTAGATGAGCAAGGCTGTACCTAAGCATATAAACCCTTGGGATTAATACCTTAAGAGTGAAATGCTAAGTGTGAGGTATTTTAAGGTTTAATTCCCTAAAAACAAGTGCATAAACTTAAGTAATTCAATAAAAGATAATTTTTGACCTATAATTAAAGACAAACTACTTAACATGAGACGCTAGACCATCTCGGGACGAAGAACTTGGATCAAGAGTGATTCTCGGGTGTTTTGGAGAGTGGAATTTTTGGGCTACAGAGACTATGCAATGAGTAGACAACGAAGGCACAACAATGCGATGAGTTGCAGAAGAAGCTGAGCCACATGGAGAAGGAGTATCATCGCCTTAAGGCGGAGTCGGAGAAGAAGAATTTGACTCTAGCTGGTGATAAGGAGGCACAGGTGCGAGATTGGCACACGTTGCAAGAAGAGCTCCAACAAGCTTCCGCGAGCACTGCCCATTGGAAGGACCTCTACACGGCGAAGGAGCGACAAGTTGAAGAATACTTGCTCGAGATTGAGAGTCTTAAGACTCAACACCAGGTGATGAAGGAGCAGTACCAAGCCGAGAAGAATTTGGCGAAGGAGTTGGCGACCACCCTGGCACAACAGAAGACGGAGATGCAGGCGAGCAGGGAAGCATCGGCTGTAGTTACGCCCGACTCTTCACAGGTAGCAGAGTTGGAAGGGAAGGTACGGGATGTTACCGAGGCTAATGCCCGGTTGACTGCATAGACGACCACAGATAGAGTAGTGAAGGGCAAACTCCGAGAGGCAATTTGGCGCCAAGACTTCCATAGTCCGCCAACCTTTGCACTCTTCAGAGCATACGAGTTGCAGAGGAATGTTTGCTATAACATGATGTGTTTGAATCATGGAGACAAGCTGAGTCGGACGGAATTTCAGAACCTGTGGACCGCAGCGGCGAACTTCGCCAACATGCAGAATTTGATCTGCGAGATGATCGTCAGACATGACCTTCAGTTGGAGGACATTAGACAGTTGCTGGTGCCGATCGGTGACATCGGAGCCAGAGTGTTACTGTATTACTGGTGCTTGGAGGGGCAGCTACAGTTACGGAGGCACTATGATCAACCGGATGTAGCTCAACGAATGGTAGTCATTCCGGAGGTTGATCTTAAGACCGTCCCCATTACCTCGGAGTACCTGGGAGAATGGAAGAACCAGATGGAGAAGTTGACGAAGTTATTGCAGAACGAACAGAGCCTCGTGGGATGCATGACTCAAGTCTAGGAGTGAGAGGATTTGGCTCAAAGGGGTGAGATCACCATGGGGCAGTATCTTTACACCAAGGTCCGAGCTCACCATCGACTTAAGCGTGCAATCGAGGGAGCGAAGAAGAAAATCGTGGACCGTGACTTTGAGTGCCGAATAAAATTCTTGGCTAGATTCTCGTCAATGTATAGACGTAACTCCGTCAACTCTGTTTGCAATAGATTATAAATTGGGCCAAAAGATGGTCGCGCATCGTCTTGTAAGTCTATGGCACAATCATATGGTCGGTGCTCTGGTAGCATGTCGGCGTTCTTCTTGTGAAACACATCTTCAAAATCTTTATACTGCTCTGATATACTTGTTACAAGAGTCTTTTTTTTGCAAATTGGAGTCGCATAGATAACAAATGGAGTACCCTCCTTCGACGATCTTATGAATGCTCTTGCTCCAATAAATAAGGGCTTCTTGATTGGCGATGTTTTAACAGGTTTTTTCTTGGAACGTTTTGTAGAGAATATCATCTTCCGCAACTTCCAATCTATAGATGGGTTATGCTTTTCTAACCATGAAAGGCCAAGAATGTTAGGATTTGACGGGGTTCTAATGATATTGAAAATAATATGGCTATTATGGCCTGCAAATGTCACTTCTATAGGTATTGATTCATGAGTGACACCTCTAGAGGACAAAGGTCGTCCATCTATTACTTCTACATGAACAGGTTTGAATTTCTATATAAGAGGAATATTGTGATCTTTGGCAAAGTCTTCATCTAAAAAAACAAGCTGAGGCTCCTGAATCTAATAAAGCAAAGGTTTTGAGGTTTTGAGGGCCTAAAGACAAGGGGACTATAAAACAACGGGCAGGTTGAGCGGAAAGATAGGAACCTGATTGTCGATGTGTAACCGAACTACCTAGCCGCACAATTCTTATTGTGATTCGGCATTTTCGTTTTCCTGAATGATTGCGCCTCTGGTCTTGATGATGCGTCGATTCTGCTCCTTCGGACAATTTCCAGCCTTGTGACCTTCGTCACCGCAATACAAACATAATCATTTTTTCATACGACGCTTCTTCTCTTCTGGAGTAGGGGTTTAAATCGTACCGCATCAATTTGCATGTCTTATATATCCGAATGTGAATTCAGACTCCTTGCCGACATGGTTGGAGCGTGACGGGTCGTATCTTGTCTTGATAAAGTCCAGGAGTGTTGATCTTGGCGCCGTTGAAACAATCTATTATCGCACTTCATGGCTTGACTAATAGCTTCATTCAATGTTTGTGGGTGAGGAAGAGTGAATAGTAAATCCTTCATATCGTCTTGTAAACCCCAATAGAACTGACTAATCAAGGCTTCTTCGTCCCAGTTGATGTCGCACGCTGATTGCCTGAAATCTGATGCATAGATTGATGTCGAACGTGCTCCTTGTCGTAGTGATCAAATCTTTGTTGTAGCCCATCGTGCTTTGTCATGTTCTCCAAATGCTTCCGCAAATGCCTCCAAAAAGGTTTAAAAGTTGTTCAAAATTGATGAGTTTTTCTCAAACAATGGAGCAAACCGTGATATAGTTTGCCTTGTAAGTAAGATTCCAGCCAATCCAACACGCGATTCTTCCGTTGGATAGCGTTCAGGCTGCGAAACCGTTATTAATCGAATTTGATTGATAAATCCTCAAAACTTAGAGCGTGTACCATCAAACTTATCTGGAAGGCTGATTCGAGGCTCCTTTTGTTGTTGAACAGGTGGGCCTTGTCAAACTATACGCGAACTTGCTTCTTTCGATGTAGAAGTGTGAAGTTGGTGAACTCCAGCTTGAGCTGTCCCAGATGCACCATCGTTATGAATTCTTGCAATAATTCCTTCAATCTCCGTAGTCCTAGTTGATAAAGCCGCGGGAACGTTCATGATTGCGTCTAACTTGGACTTACAAGTTGCAGTCATACTGATATCTTGATCTCCAGCTATTCTGAAAGAAAAAAATGAATCTAAAGAAATACAATATTGGTCTAGAGAAGGGTATTCCGCAACCTTTAAAACGCCTTAATACTTTTAAGGAGAGGGGTGATCTACTCTCTCACAAAAAATAAAGCTCCAACATTGTGAAGAAAGAAATATCACTTTAGAAGACGGTAATCCGCAACTCCTAACGCGTTATTACACCTTGCAAGAAGAGGGGTGATCCACACTCTCCAAGAAGAGTTTAATTCTGATATTGAAGATGAAATTAGTCTCAACAAATTTTCAGAGACCAAACTCAGAACAAGGATTGAAGTTAAGAGAGAGAGCTAACTTGATATTAGAACAAGAACTAGAACAAGAACAAGGTACAAGAAGGCCTTGGCTAGACCACACGAGTGAGTTGTCAAGACTGAAGACACCTTCAACCTCGACTCCTACTTATACTGTTGGCGTAAGGCCCTTACGGAAGCTTCCCGAGCGACTTCCACACAAGCTAAGAAGCTTCTCCAGTAACTTCTAAGAACTACGAAGGTTCTCTAACAACTTCCTAGAGTCTCCTAGAGTCTTCTAAGGTTTTCTAGAACCTTCTATAGTCTTCTAGAGTCTTCCAGGATTTTCTTGAGTCTTCCTAGAGTCTTCTAGAAACTCCTAGAGTCTTCTAAGACTTTCTAACGTGTCTTCTAAGGTATGTCCGTGACTAGGGGTCGGACGGGCGGACGATGACGGAAGGGAATGGACGAGAGCGAACAAAAAAGGCCATATCAGCTACAATTGTGATCCACATGATGCATGTGAGGACATTTTTGACATCCTTGTAATATGGAGATGTTGAAAATGTACTTACACGCTACATTTGGCTAAGATTTGCGTCCGTCATGTGCGCCCAAAGGTGAGGAGGTTAGACGTGCGGATGGTGGTAGAAGGCAGCGGTTAAGCAGATGTAAGCGGATTGGAGCGAGGAAACAGACGGTGTCGTGGAGAGAGAATTTGCCTTGGAAAAACGCTGGGTTCTTGGCTGCTACCAGTTTCAGTCAAAAAAAAAGGAAGATGCCACAAATATGAATTCCATTAATCTACAATGATGACCAACGTCTTAATCTACATAGAAAGTCGAGTTTTTGGTTCATCTTGACAAACCCTTGCAAGTAGTCAAACATGAAGTTGTATAAACATGGGCAGCTGTACCCCTTCCCACTAAATCGGGCTCTTTTACTTCTAAACTAACTATAAAAACACATGCAATAGCTTTTTGAAAAGCTAATACAGTAAGGTTTCTATATCCAAAGTTTCAACACAAAAAGATCTTTACAACTATTTCTATGAAGAATCAAAATTACTGCTCTAAATTAATGAAGGCAGCCGACCCCTTCCCATTCAAACTAGCATAACTCTTGCACTATAGCTTGGAAATAAACATGTAATAGCTTTTTGAAAAGCTAACAACAAGACGAACAAGTGACAAAAGTTTCAATTCTACTGGCTCTAATCATAATGAACTATGGTTACTCAAAGTCTCTGCTTTAAACTTGTGGAATGAAAACCGCTCCTACGAGAACACCCCTTCAATAGATCAAGTGCCATGGCTCCATAACAACTCGGATTTGAGCTTGTGATAGCTCATTAGATAGCTAATACAATCACCACTGTACGTACAAAGATTCACTATCTCACTCTTTGTATACAAGTTTCTACATGGAATCAAAGTTACTGCTCTCGAAAATTCACGGCAGCAGTACCCTTTTTTATTCAAATCCACACCACAGCTTCTACATAACTTCGATTGGAGCGTGTGATAGCTTGTTAGAAAGCTATTAACAAGTTCTACATCACTCTAAAAATTGACATCAAAACTCACAAAACTGTACCTGTCACACTCGAAAACCCGAGCGTCTTTTTTACTAAATGGAGGAGGTTTTGGCCGAGGGAGGAAGGAAGAAAAATCAATGGCCTAAATCAGCCCATGCTTCTCTAGCCTTCATTTTTACTCACCCTTGGACACCAAAGTCTATTTACCTCCAAATCTTATCCAAATCTTCCCACATAAGTCTAGCTTGACTTTTATTTCCTAACCTATAACTCTACTACAAGTTGGCACTATATTTCTCCCCTTAAACTAACCCCCAAACTAAACATTTCTTATTTCTACTACAAATTATAATACCATAACACTCTGTTTAAGTTTTTTGATCTCAGAAGAGTTAGAGAATAGCTTAAATATCATTAGAGCCCACGTACTGCCATCGACCGCGGCTTAGTTCGGATGGCTAAGCTTTTCGTTGCACCTCGCCGGTCCGGGTTCGATTCCTTGGCTTGTCAGAGCGGCTGGCGCTCGCGCGGTCAGGGGACTGCCGGAATCAGCAGCAAATCCAGCTGGTGGACGCTCCTAAGCCCTGAGCTAGTGACAAGATGCAGTAAAGATCCTCTAAGATAAGCTTCTGGCCTGGTAGGATAATTGAGGAAAAAGTCATTTATTCTCCACAATTACCTTAACCAGCTAAATTCCCCATTTTTCTTCTCAATCTTATTTTTTTATATCATGAACTATATTGCATCACGACAACGGCGCACGAGAGCGGACATGAGTGAAAGAGCGGACATGAGCGGAAGAGTGGACGGTAGACAAGAATAGGCAGGATCAAATGGGGACGGACTTGCGCGGATGAGCGGATGTCGAACAAGAGCGCTTTAGGAGCGGACGAGAGCGGAAGGGGGCAATCAAAAGCGAATGGGAGCAAATAGGGGCAGACAACAGCGGAAGAGCGGACGGGGGCCGACAGGAGCGGATTTGTAGACGGCATACGAGAGCAGGGAGGAGCGGACGAGAACGGAAAGGGCGGATACAAGCGGACAAGAGCAGACATGGGGACGAGAGCGGTCAAGCAAACAAACCACTCTTCTATGAAATATCTTACGTACAACGTAGTTATCCTATTTGATGACATGTCTACACATGTGGCATGCAGCGTGTGTTGTGGATCCTATGTGTCATTGTAAAAGTAAATAAGGATATTCAAAATTTTGATGTAAAAATGAGGCCCTCACAGTTAAGACACAATTTATCATAATGTCGTGTCGTCATTGTGACGTGTCATAGTGACATTGTGACCAAAAAAGCCCCCATCACAACACAATAGACAACCCTTTGACGGGCCACAGTGGCCAATCGTCCTTAAAGGGTTAACGAACGTGACGGACATGTCCATTGACTAAAATTTAATGAAACATAATTTTAGTATGCTATACATACATTCTTTGAAGATGCTCAAACATACTTAAATAGGCTCAAGTATTTACAGCCTTGATGGACATGGGGCTTATTAGACTCTCGCATGTCCGTAAAGACAACCTTGCCAAAGGTCTATGCTTGAGCTCAACAAATGAAGCATTAAATTAGAGCACCAAGTCCAAGATATCTTTAGTTTTTGTAGATTTCCAAAATATACTAGACATACTACAATTTTTGCCCAAATTATATCGACCTCAGTGTACTTCTATCCAGTAAGAAATTCTAACCTGAGCGCTGAATATATGCGCTCCTGCGTACTTGTTATCCGAGTTGAACGCATTCATGGTGACAGTGGAGCCTCCTAAACTGTTCGCATTGAGGTAAGCCCCCCTAAAACCGACAACTTAAGGAATGTGCATATATGGAGAGAGGAGATAATTATACTATTATTTTTCAATGATAGCCAATAGAATTACAACTCCAACCCAAGTGATTTCATATTTTTTTGATGTAAACTAAATTAGTGATGAATTTTCAAACTGTGCAACCATGTTTAGTGGGTAACCCCTAAAAGCCCAAGGCATTTTCCCTCATGAAACACTCCAAAAGTGCCATCTTCAACAAGTGGCAACAAAATATAACATTAAAGTCTAATTTTAGACTTTTAACCATACAATCTTTAAATAGACATGTATATGAACGTACAATACAACTTTGGTTGCAATCCACCGCACGGATGTGAAGATTATAGCGTTTGAAGTGCAAAGAAAAATATTTTTCCTCCTTGCCCAGCAAGGTCAGCCTACTTTGACTAGGCATATCTTCTAGTTTTTACATTGAAATGTGATCAAATCTTTTACCAATATGACTTATATGTTGTTAGCTATTTGTGTGCAAAATTTGAGGTCAATGCGTGGGGTAATAGATGTAGAAATATACACTTTAGTGAAAGGGGGTACAAAATGATGACAATTACTACATAAGTGATATGAAATTGTTTGTTTCATACAAGTTGTTGCATTTGAGAATCCCAATGGTGGAAAATTTCAATTTATTTTTTCACTAATTTTAGAAAAAGAAACGACTAAAATTAGTAAAATCCATAATTTTCATGAATATATGGAATAAGTAAAGCATTATGGGAAAGGGCAGTGCTTGAAATTGGGTGGCCAATATGTCCCGCTGTTGACCGCCCTCGCAGCTGAACGGAAGGAAAATTTTAAAAAACTTATAAAAATTAAAAAATTAAAAAATTAAAAAATTGGATGGGCTCGCTTCTGGTGCGGGACGTTGGCGGGCTAGCTGAAGGCTGGTTGTTTGCTCTTATTTCAAAAACTCTTTTTATAATTTTCAAAGCTTTCTCTACTTGGACTTCGTGCATAGAAGTCTGGACTCCTTTCCTCGCCCTATCTGTCCCAAAATTCTGCCCCATTTTTCTCCTCAAATTGCATTGGTTGACATGGCTGCCCCTATAGTCCAGACTCCCCATTTTGACCTTTGAAGGCTAATAACTTTTGAACCAAAAGTCCAAAATCATATTTGAAAAATTCTCCATATAGATTTCATCAAGGACAATGCAGTGTAAAATTTTCATAAGAATCGGAGTATTTTTTCCACTCAAAGGTACGTGCCCAAAATCCAAAACGTACGCCCTAAGTACACTTGGGCTCTTAGGGGTTAAGGATACTTGTCCTCACGTTGAATCCTGAGTAGGAGCAGTAGAAAGGGCACACAACTGCAGCAAGGTTGTCGCTGTACTTGCCTCGGTACTCGTCAGCAAAATTTTATAAGTGTCGGTTATGGGTTTTGGTTGGTAACTTCCCGTAACCATTTATTTGCCCATTCAAACAGAGGTTCACGATCAGTCACGACCGCTTACTTTTGGTCGGTGCTTATGGGGGGTACCTATTGGCGGCCACCGGTTAAACAAGGCAGCACACTTTGAAAATTCATGACTAACTCATATTTCATCGGAAAAATATGAGATCACTTGGGTTGAAATTGTAATTCTATTGGTTATCATTAAATAATAAATTGGTAGAATCCTTTCCTGTGTCATACATGCACATTGCTTAACTTGTCTGTTATGGGGGGTTTACCTTTCATCCCTTGTTTGTACTACTGATTCAACCCTGGAGAATCTGAGCTAGACAGCCCGATTTGGGGTTTTACGGTGATGCAGAGTCACACCGGAGACTAGAAAACGGGGAACCGGTTTATTGTTTTGCTACCTTTTGTCGAATGCAAGGAGAGCATCAATTTTTGTTGTTGGCAGGACCGGGTCCCCTAACAACACGTGGTGACGCTCCAGATGACAGAGTCGCACCTGACGACAAGTGGTTGGTGGCGGCATCGTCCCGTTTACCAGCCGCAAATTTCCAAGTACGGTGCGCTCCCGTCCCGCTACCCAGACCTCCATCCCTGCATTTCAAGGTCATTCTCCGCCCTGGCCAGGCTCTTTCCCCGCCAGTAGTGGAAATGCTTTTACTCTGGTGGCGTTGCGGAGGAGGTGGTTGGAGTAGTCCGAGTCACTGTTTCGGAATGCCATGGACGCGGCGGCAAACGCATCAGCCGTCGCGGCTGCTACGTCAGAGCCGGGGTTCTGGGCATCGATTTTGTAGGCGGTCCGGGGCGTGTCCATGTCCTCCGGCCTCTCCCAGCAACTATGGTCCGCGTTGGGCTCCCCAACCTGCAAATTATGAACTCACGCACACATCATTAGGAGTCCTCATACACGCTGAACACTGTCAACCTGTGAGGAGCTGCATGTGTTTCACCACATATCCACACAGGCTAAGATCATACCATGAGCTGTTGTGGCCTCGTCACTCCATTTGGATTTCATTACTGTAGTCTCATAAAAAAAAATGCTGAAAAAAGTGTCAAGAACTTGTGAATAATGTAGCAAATGTAGTGTGTTGAAAACAGCCCCAAGTTTTTTTTCTCTCGCTGTAAGTATAAAAAATCCACTTTAAATAGCTCTCTGTAATCAACTCTCAAAGGAAGAAGGCGGCCAAAACTACCAACCTACAGTTCCATTGATCTAAGAGCATTTGAGAATGAGCAAAGAGTACCACCATAAACAGAAAGACTAGTGTTTCATGAAAACTTCAGACGAGCCTCTGAAAGAACTTTTGTCTCAACTCTTTTAGTGTAGAACTTTTATCTCAACTCTTTTAGTGTAGAATTTACATATTATTGCTGTTAAATCTGGTGAAATTAAGAGGAATGACTTCATCAGCTGGATAGACCTTCTCCTGCTGTAGGTCATCTTCAGCTAAAGATGAACACCAGAAGAAAGGGTGATTTGTGGGTATATGAGGGCCCTTGTGTTTCTTCTCCCTTTTCTAGTTTGCGTGCGCTTAGGACGTGGTAAATAGTGTTGTGTTTGTTAGATATAATGTGTACGTGGGTGGCTGAATATTGAGTACAATGCAAAAGAAGTGGAGGTCAATGAGACATGGACTCTCTCAGTTTGACTCCGGGATGAGGAGGTGAATTATTCAAAATACTTATGTGCAATCGGTACTAATGAGCTTCACTTTGTAGACTTAATTTCATTGCAGCACCTCACAAAGTGAAGCTCTAAGATTATATAATCTCTTTCCTAGATCCATTATGTGTAACTTGGACTATCTGAGCAGCTTGCACGTTCTTTCTAGTGTCCTCCCCAACCAAGATTAACATCCTGCTACGGCAACTGGTTGGTAGGTAACTAATCTCCTCACATGGAAGACTCACAGGTTTTGTGCAATGGTGTCAAGGTCTCAGACGTAAAAGGCCACCTCCACAACCACCGAGTTGCGTACACAGAAAATCATGTACTTTCTCAAACTACCTAGCACGAATCTATAAAACTCTTTCTCTACCAATTGTAGGCTCTCAAAGAGAATGGCCACTTTGTATCAACAAAGATGTGTTTGAGTCACCGAATATTGAAGCGTCTTAATCTCGCAAGTTCATTGCAAAAAGGAAGGTGATGAAAATGGGATTATGAAATTCTCTTTTACCACATGAATCAGTAAGAAATACAGGCATCTCTTCACATCCTGCAGTGCCAGTTTGTAAACCTACGATAAAGACCTAACAGAAACCTAAATGGATACGTTGTAAACAACAAATCTAGGCCAACGTTCTTGTTTCTCAGTAAATGCGAGGATACCCACTTGGATCCAGCAAATGAAACATCAACAAGAACCATGGCTAGTCTCCAGATTCACTATGTTGAAGTGCCAGACTTTCATAAACCTTATTCTTAAAGACGATACAGAAAACCTACATGAATATCACAGACCTAGGCCTCTGTTTCAACCTGCTAAAGCTAGGAAACATACTTATGAATACCACAAATCCAAACCACAGCTAAATTATACTCTAAATACTGGCGTATGAAACATCGATTCCGAAGCTGGTTATGGCTTCATATTTGCACTCACTCTTGCTACCTGAAGCAAGAGATGCCAGCACTCCCACCATTGGCGCATTGATGTACAGAGTGGGCTCCATCTGGGCGTAATTGCTCCTCACATCGATGAGGTTGTCACTCTGGTCCGGCCCTCCCAGAATGGCACCAGTGGCCACATTAAGGTTGGCCTTCTGGCTGTTGTAATACTCCCACCCTTGTTGGCACTGGATTTTCTGGGGGTGCGTGCTCAATGAGGGCATGGAAGCCGCCCTGTGGTGTGCTTGCGATGGAAACTTGGTGCCAAAGCCCACCATGTAGGACTGGGATCTAGGGTTGCTCCCCAGGATGTAATCCACCTGAAAGAGAGGACATACATTGTGGATATTACTGTGGGTATCTTTTCGAACTGTTGGTGATTTCAGGCAGAACTTTACCATTTGCACAGGATTGTACCTGTTTTTTTGAGGTGGTGGAAAGCTGGGCGGGCGTTACACGGCGCCCTCCGCAACTCAGAGTGGCTTTGGCTGCTGTCAAGTGCTTGGCATAAGCTGTGAGCAGGAAAGCAGCCGTTGTCACATACTGCATGTTGCTCTGCCCACTGTGAAACAAGAGGCCCCCTGGACATAACAGAGTCGTATGGTTAGACACAATACGGGCTTTGAACCTCTTTTCTCATAAAAATCAGCCCCAAACATCTCTGAAATAATCTTGCAGAGAAAAACCAGTGGCTTAGGTTCATGATTTCTTCTTCTTCCTGAAACTACTTCGAGCTTCAGTTTTGAGACCATCAGGCTCTTCAATTGATCTAATAGCAATTGAGCGTGAGGAAGTAGGAAAGAGTGGTATTTTGTTGAAAAGTTCGGTCACTTCGGAATGAAATTCAAATCAGTGTAACCTGGAGTGTAAGACGTCTGGGAGCTTCCGCTAATGGAAGAAGGCAACACAGCACAAATGTAGCCATCAGCACGGTCTTTGTAGCCTTGAACTCCTTGAGTTCCAGACAACACAAGCTGCACATCATGGAAAATAATCACATAAATAACGTGCATCATTTCATCCTTCTTCGCAATTCATCCTGACTTGGATTCCAGCAAGAGACAGAACTTGCTAGTCTACATATATTCCAGTGGATATTCATACGCACATGATTACCTGAGCGATGAGGATTTGAGCCCCAGCATATTTGTTGTCCCAGTCAAACGCATTCACGGTAGTAGTGGCACCGCCCAACGTGTTGGCATTCGTGATGAGGTATTGCAGGTAAGTGTTGTCGCTGGTGGCCTTGTACAACCACGTCGCTCCCCACACCAACTCATCCTGTCAATTTAAAAGCAAGAACGATGTGAATATCATCTGCCAATCGATATTACTGTAAAGCCTTCCTATATATTACAGAAAAAACCACATGTCACCTGGAATCCGGAGTAGGAGCAGTAAAACGGGCACACAACTGCAGAGAGACTGTCGCTGTATTTGCCTCGGTACTTGTCCGCAAAACTGAAGATCTGCCAACCAATGCCGGATATAGTTATAATGAAACAATCATTAACTAAGAAACAATCAACAGTCTAGAAGATCAGATTCTCTATTTTCAACCTTCTTCGCAGCGCTCAAGAGCTTGGCGGAGTAGTTTTTGTCAGAGCCGCGGAATGCCACAGACGCTGAGGCAAAAGCTGCCGCGGTCTCTGCAGCGACATCAGATCCCGGGTGACTGGAGTCCACTTTGTAGGCCGCGCGAGATGTGTCCATCTCTTCAGGCCTCTCCCAGCACTGGTGATCATTGTTCGGATCCCCAATCTGACACCCATTGCAACTCCAGTCAATGAAACTGCTGTAGAATTCATCAGTTGTGCTTCATGGAACATCACTGACCTGTACCCAGAGCTCGTTTGCGCCGGTGTAGGCGTTTAACAGATAATCGGTCCCCCACTTTATGTTATTCAGAGTATTCTGCAACTGCCCTGCTGCACGCAAATCAGTGCCAAACTCCACCACATCCCAAGCAAGCAAAGTGATGGTAAACGCCAAAGGAAACCCGAACTTGACGTTGTCGCCGGCATCATAAAAGCCACCAGATAAATTCACCTGCACATTGAAGAAGAATACGAAACTCAGCTTGTGTCATGAAGGCATCGATGTAATATGTCTCCAGAAATGACTTACATTGTTGGCTTCGCCATCCTTGAGGCCTGAGTCGCCCCTCCACTTGATCCGCTGCCAGGAAGGCAGCTTTCCGGAGCGCTGCACGTCATAGAAAAGCAAGGAGTTCTCCAGGGCACTCGCATAATCCTTGCTTGTGAAGGCCAGCGCCACTGTCACCAAATGGGCAGCGGCCACGAGCACAAAGGCATGATACCTCCGCAACCTCATCACAGTCATGTTCACTCACGTACTCCAACGGCACCTGCATGCACACAATATCTTATTGAATGCAGAGGTGATAAGAGTAGGCTGGCTCACAGTTATGGACTCAGATACAAGCTGGAAAAGTACACCAGAGAATCATTATCCAGTAATTTATAATACTGAAATCTGATGTGAGGGCTCTTGAACAGACCATGCGCAATTTTCTTTTCTTCCAGATCGTTGCAGTTTGTACTGTACGTGTGTGAGCATGAGGTGGTTGGAATGTTGTTCAAAGAGCTACTAGCACGTTAGCTTGTTCCATACAACTTTGTAGATGAGGAAAGAGATGACTGACCTGAATGATGAGCAATGTTTGCGTGCAGCGAACATTTTGATGGCCTACCCAGTAGGTGCACATGGGAGTAGTATCGTCGTACTGCCCTTTTGTGTGATCTGATCCACCTAATGCTGCAAAATCCATTACCCGGCTACAGGGATCTAGGTTTAGGGTTTAGGGTTTGAATTCGGCGTGACATTCGAGTTTCGAACCATGCATTCTCTCTGCTTGCCTCGACTTGTGTGAGCAGCCCGCGCTAGGGCTCAGGGTTTAGGGCTCAACTTCGGAATGACATTGAGCTTCAACAGAAATCACATCTGCCGCGAAGTCACCATGCATTCCTCTCCGCTCTTTTGACATTGACATTGCAGCTGCAGCTCAGGGTTTAGGGTGCGCTTGGGCATGACAATCTTTCAACACAATTTCAGAAAGCAAGCTGCAGGGTTTGGGGTTTAGGGTTTCGGGTTTCACTTCGACATGACATTCCTTTCACACCAAACCGTTGCATTATCGCTGATTCACTGGCAGCGACATCGCACAAGGGTTCCAGTCAAAGCGCTCCATTCAGGATTCGGATTCAGAGCGCCAAACCCTAGTCGCCGAAAGTTCCAACAAGGTACCAGATTGATGTATCATTAGTTTATAATGCTTTCACTCAGTAGCTCAGTCGGACCTCGGAAATCTCAACGTTTAGTGCTCACATGTTTGATCAGTTAATTACAGTTGTCGGTGTTTAAACATCTTTAAAATAAGAGTAACAGCAGTCAGAATCCTAAGGTGTGCATTGAAAAGTGGGCGCGGTCAGAGATGATACCCAGCAACGAGATTTGAGCCTGGGATTCCAAAGTCTGCTCATGCATTGGATGAATCCCCAATTCTAGTCTTCTAACCAAGTGAATTACGGAATGGGTACAGTCAAGTCAAGATTCTTACTGGTCCTTTGAAATCACACATTCATGACACCTACTGGTCTCTCTGTCAGTTTCACAAAAAGTTGACTACACTTATGAAAGTCCTCATCACTCGAGACCTCAGCACAATTGGCACCACGCTTTAGCAAATCTGATCAAGCTGAGCGAAAAAAGTACACAGGATTCGACGTACGGACTTGTAGCTCATTTGCAAATCTCTAAAAACACTTTCACAAGGTATTGAGGAGAATATGCCCAGTTGTGTCCATTTCCTCATCCTTCCACGATCACTGTCTAAGAGTCCTACAGGCAAAGCATACCACGAGTATTGTGATGAGCTTCATATGTTCTTGGTTGTCATGCAACCCAAACCAATGACTAACCCTATACAACTGTGAAGGTTACCTAAGACCATTCCTCCATAACTGGAGCAACTGTCAGGAAGAAACGGAAGCCTAACGACAACCCTTCTACATATATGCACAGAGACCAATTTCGAACGTCGAAAAGATGAAGTGAAAGCTGTATTGTGTTACCTTCAGCTCGGGTGAATAGCGTCGTGAAGAGAGCGTAAGAGGTGAAAAACCATCCTCTTTAAGGGGTTTTACATATATGTACCATGTCCTATCGGTCTAAATCCGTCTCTTTGAGCACTTCATGGCGGGATTTCATCTCAATTTTTGTCTCCTGTTTAGTGGCATTCTTTGTAGAGCGGACGCCATCAGATAAGTTCTGTAAACCTAACAGGTCAGACGTATCCCTGCGAATTTTCTGCGTCATGAATGACGAAAGCGCGGAATGAGTGTACCCGTATTTCTCCAGGACCTGGTTGTCTGCGAAATTGAACGCACGCTCCATTTGCTTGAAACATTCGTCACTCTCTCCATCTTGGCTTGCCCCTACCTTGCAGGGTTTGCACCCCACGAAGTGTGTCACAAAAGGCCAACGCTCATCTCCATATCCGGGGTGGTTCTTCGCCATTACTTCCTCGTAGTTGTACACCACGTATTTCCAGTATCCGTGCAGGAAAAACTCCCACTCAAGGAATGTGTACTCCTTCCACTTGGGATCGCCGTAAAGGACGAGGTAAACAAGAGCCGATTGGTCATCCGCCTCAAAGGCCGGCCGATCGACAAGCTTCTCAGTAAACAGTTTGCCTGGAGATACACATAACCCGAGTGAAAACCAGAACAGAGAGCAGCTACGAACACGCTCATTAGACTTCACAAAGGAATTCAATTGCCACGATTTCTAGCATATAGGGGAGATCAAGATGATTTGATGAGCTTGCGCGTAACAAGCTATAAGCAAGCCAAGAACCCCTAGATCTTCTTAAATAGCACATGAAAGAAAAGTTCAATTTAACATCTTAGCTGTACATGAACGAGGAGCTCAATAAAATCAACCATGATGTGTAAATTCTTCTACCATACCGCTATTGACGAAAAGGAATCACTGTGAAACAGACACATGGAATAGGTCTTTCCTCTGTGGGCAAAAGGACAGACAATCTGACTTCCAAGCAAGCCAACAAAACTTATCCAGAAAAAAACTGACAATACTCCATAGACCGTCATCAAGGTAGCTTGCGATCTGTATGGCCGATACGGATTCCAGAAAAGGAAAAGCAATATGGCAGTGACATGACAGACAACATAGAGCCCTTCGTAACAGGACGACTCATTACTATGGTATGGATCCGAACCCGTCAAAAACTTCATAGGGCAATACACTTAACTTAGGGATGGACGCCGAAATCATTCAATGACATCGTCAAGCAAATCGAAGGTAGACAACAGAAGATCACTTTCAGAAAACTGAGGAGATTCAGCGAAACCTAGAATCTGGCCCACAAAGAGCGAGGATGATGCGAGAGAGATTACGGTACCTGCTTCAACCCTAGCGGGTCCTTGAGGGCCGAAAGGCGCCAACGCGTCCAGCAAATCCAAAGACCACTGACAGTTCCTAATGAGGAAGCTCCCGGTATTGAGACCAATCCACCGGTGCTGCTCATACAGCAGATTGTGGAACCCGTGCACGACCAAGTTGCTATTCGCGTACTTTTCCATGGGCATCTCGAAGGTCATGTCCGTGAAGATGGCATCGCTGTCCATCCACCACACCCACTCCACGTCCGGGTGGTTAAGCATGACCTTTCTCAGCAACGGCAGCTTGGCCCAGAACGAGCTCATCTCCTTCTCAAACGTGGCCATGTTGTAGAAGAATTCGAGCCCGTGAAGACGCGCGTAGTCAATTCGATTCTTCAGAAACTTGAGATGGTAGAAATCGCCCAAGGGATTCGCACACGGCCCCGGCTGCGACCCCGACACGAGGAGCGTCTTCGCCTTCCCCCTCACCGTCGTGTTCCGTCCCGGATTAAACGACTTCCAGGTCTCCCGCTGCGAGTCCCAGTCGGTGATCTTCGGGCCGAGCCGGTACGGCGTGGTCGGGTCCCACTTCTCCTCCTCCACGAACTTGCGGGCGGTCACGTCGTCCGGCACCGCCTCCTCCACCTGCGCCAGCACGCGCGCCCTCTGCGACTTGATGATCTCCTGACGGAGCTCCGCCTGGTAATTACTCGCCTGCGGCTCATTCTCCCCGAACATCCCCCCCAGGCCTAACGTCCCGCGCAACACCAGTACCGTGATGAACCCGCACAGAATCGTGATCTTGAACTTGTTCATCGTCTTCACCACCTTCCGCCCCTTCGGCGTCGCCAGAAACCGCGTCGGATGATAAAAATGCAGCCTCGCCTTCATCTCCCGCAACATCGCAACCAATCAAACCTCACCAAAAAAAAAAAAAAACTCCTCACGCACTCTCCACCATCACCATGTCCCCGTACTCCTCCTCAACCTCACCCTACACCTTCAAAAACTCCAACCTCACCAATGCAGGTCACCTCTACCAAACTTCACAGCCTAAAACTAAACTCCTAGTGACCGATACAGACCTTCATCATGAGTTTCCTCTTGAAAGCAGACCTTCTCCGTAAGAAGTAAAAAACTCCACAACTCTAGAACCTAAACAAACTCCTGAAAACAGACCTCAGAACCTAAACGACCTCCAGGAAACAGATTACCTTCTCCATCAAAACTAAACCTCTAGAACCTAGACAACACGCAATGCACTCAGCCTACAGATATATTTCTGATCAAAGCAGCGCGACGCACTGCGTAATGCTTCATGCATGCAAACTGACTGTGCCTAACAATAGCTGTTGCTCCGAAAAGCTGTCGCCGCTCGCTCGGTGATGCTCTACCGCCACCGTCAACTAACTTACTTCATCTCGATCACTAAATCGCTCTAGCGCAAGCTTTCGCTCGTCCGGGCGGCCATGGCTGATTGTTGTAGGTGGAGTTGCTGTGATCGATGCGCCATAGCTGCAGATCTCTGTCTGTGTGCGCGTATAAATGCAAGTGCGAGATGGTGGACATACAGGGCCGGCACCGGATTTCCACGCCTTTAGTGGACTCCACAGAGATGAGTGTACAAGGAGAGTAGATTCTGCCTTATTGTGAGGGCGTCGTGGATGGTGATGGAGATGACCCGGGACGGGATATTGAATATGCATGGCGGGGTTCCAGCTTGTGACAGGCCACTACGTACATTCAGGAATCTGAAATCCACCGATGATCTACGAGGAACGTAGATCTGTGTGTCGAGTGGAGTAAAAAGCATGGAGGAAGGTAAATGATGCAAGGGCGGGGTTGCAGTGCGGGAAGTAACTTTACTAATGAAACGTAAAAGTTTAGCGAAAGGTGAGGGTAAAGTGGAAGCTTTTTCAGTGAGGAGGGTGGTAAAACCGTAAACCGTGCATGGCGGGGTTGGAATGTTACCGCTTTGAATTTTTGAACAAGCTTAAAGAAAGTGATTAGGTTCTGGAGGGATGTAAATCCATCACTGTGTTTGAAACCGCCTTTATGTACGTTTTGAGTATTTGAGATCTTCCTGTGGCGAAGATAATGTCAGGGTTGGGTGGGGTAACGGTTCAGGGGTTGCATCCCTGACGCGAATTGGATGCGGGCTGACTGTGACAGGACTTATGCAGCACTGATTCCGCTGCAGTGTTTTGATTTTGAATGGAATAAAATAAAATTTAATGGGACATGGGAAGTGATAATTACATTGATTATATTGATTAGTGTTGGCAACTGTCAATTAGCAGAAATGCTACAACCTGCACTTTGAAAGAGTTTGGTAAGTTATTGAAGTTTGATTTAGCACATATAATACGTGGATATACCTGGGTGATATCCTGCAATACCCTTGATATACCTTTGTGATAGCCCACGGCTATCATCTCAGAAGGTGGCTAAATATGTGAAATGCTCGTCAGCATTTGGATTAGTTTTTCAATTTTTCATTGTGTACTACTGTAGCAGCACGATTTTTCTTGTAGTTTTTCTGATGATTTTAACGAGTTTAGGAATCATTAAGAACCACTATGGATGAGCCATCAACACTGGATATGAACATATCATCTCTTTTTTTCTATAATAAAGTATTAGTGTGCGTCTTTCTCAGCTTCTCTATGTTTTTGGAAGATTTTATATTTTTACTCTAACACTTTACTCTATGTACGTGAGAAAACCCGGGTGTATTTTGGATATCTAAAGTAAAAAACGGGTATTTAAAGTCAATTTTGGATTTAACTGTTGAAGGACCAAATGTCAAAAATGGGCTTTTTTTAAAAGATCAGTCAGGTTCCTATGGTGTCAATTCATAACATTCAACTTTGGATTTTTTTTAATGTACATGGGCATTACTAAAACCTCAATGGGAGAACAATTTTTTTCTTAAATCCAACATTATCTAAAAAAGTTACAAGGTTTTGAATTTCAAATGGGTAGAAAGAGCACGTCGAGCACCTCCAAAAACTTTTACTAGGACACTTTATTGAATGTGAGATTTTCAATACTACACTAAACATCGCATTTAGTGTCGTCTACACTAAATACGAACCCTTACACTAAATGTAAGAACCAAAATTAGTGTAATGACACAACATTACACTAAATGTGAAACATTACATTATATGTGAATGGCAGTAAAAATGGGTTTTTTTTTTTTTACTTGTGCACAATTAGTGTATGAAAAAGCTTGCCGCACTGAATGGAAAACAACACTATTCAAAGGAGCATAAGTCACTCAAAAAGGATTGGAATTACAATCATGAGATGTTTTTTGACATCTTCATTTTCTGTAGATGTCAAAAAACATCTCATATGTTTAATTTGAAGAAAATCTGACTAAGTCATGGGCATTCAAAGATTTTGGTGATGTTAATTAAACAAAGGCATGACGAGAATAAAGGCATGACGGCCGGTAGGCGATTGATTGGAGGTAGGGAGAGGTGGGAAATTAGAAAAGTCAACATAGAGAATAAAGACATGACGGAGAGTAGGCGGTTGATTGAGGCATCATTAATGATGTTGGCCGCTAACACTAATTGTGAACTTGTTCGCAAATAGTGTAGTAGGGTAATTACACTATTTGCATGACTACACTAAATGCAATGTTTAGTGTAGCAAGTAATATTATTTTCTTTAATATTGTCAAAAAAAGTTTATGTCTTTAGTGAGAAATAGCATATTAATCCAAGTCAAACAATTTCTCACACTGTTGGGCAAGGTACCAAAACCTATTCTTCATGTCCACATAAAACTTAGAGATCTTAATATTTTTAACTTGTTACACAACAATTATAGGTGGTGTAAACCTTCATATTGACCATTTGGACTACCCTACGTGTTGGTTGGTTTTATACAGAATCAATTCACAACGAAGACAGTTTTAAATATCTGGAAATTTAAGGGATTTATCTAAGGTGATACCCATATAAATGCCAAGGTCATATCCATGTACTTCCAATGTTGTACCCATGTAATATCTAGGGGATCTTATGTAATACCTAGGTGATACGCATTGTGTCCAAACCAATATGAATTGGTGGAAAAAAAAACTTCAGCACAGAGTATTTGAAACCGACCAATGCGCACGGTATCAATCCAAAACCTATTAAGTCCACAGAAAATCAAAGCGTGAATTGGCAACTTTTGAACCTCTACTCCTTGCACAATTGTTTTGAATACGCTATACCGCTTGTCTACCTCTAAAAATTGGTGTATAAGTAACTAACACCATGCTTAATACAATGGTAATGGATTTAGACCTTGTCTAGTGCAAATTTTTTGACACCAAGTGAAGTGAAAGTTTGCTAATCTGGTCAACGTAGGGAAGAAAGTAAATATTTTTCTTGAATTCAAACACTATCATCTTTCAATCCTTGCCGTCAAAGTTTATGAAATCGTGTGAGTATGTTATTCCATAAGTCTCAATTGAGATCCTATGGTCAAAAATAGATATAAAAGCTTTTGTTTCTCCCTTACTGATGGCACTAGAATCAATGGTTCTTAAGTGTTTCTAGTGTTTTAGGGGTTAAGTTAAGTTAAGTTACAATTTTAGTTTAAGCTAAGTTATTTTCATTGAGTAAATTCTAATTTTAGTTTGAGATATGCAATTGGTTGATTGGGGATTGCCTCTGGCCCATTGGAGACAACGGGGATCTAGTAGTATCAAATAACAAGATATAGTGACAAAATGCTCATCCAAACCTCCTTGTTAGCTAACGACTTTAGTATTTTCCTGTTTTTACTTAGGACTTGAGGTGCAGGTGTTTAACATTCATATCCATACTCTCAGCTCTTGCACACTAAGAAGTAATTTTTTAGTTTAATCAAAGTTACTCTTTGAATATCGTTAAAACAAAGCATGAAGCCATAGATACGAGCCATGAGCACAGTGGATAAACCGTAGATTTTGTGGAGGAAAAAGAGGAGAGTTCTCTTCATTTGTTGCCACTCTCTCAATTTGATTTATTGCATGTGAAAAATGCTGAGAACAAAACACGAGCCAAGACATAACATGATTGTCCAATAAATGCTGGCAAAGTACCTCGAATCACTACTACAATTGGGGCTCTCTTGGAAACTATTCCCAACACTTTCGTATTAAAAAAAGTGTCCAAATCAAAAAAGTGGGAGTGTCATATGTAAGGTGTCTTAAAATGTGTTGGAGATAGTGTCGAAAATAATGTTGAAGGTGTTGTGGAAAATAATGTTGGAAGATACTGTTAATAAAAATTTCGAAAAACATGTTGAAAACCTGTGCATATTATTACAAGAAAGTGTCGAACACTAGTGCATATTATTACATCATAGAGTCGAAAACTTGAGAATATTTTCGGGATGTGTAGCGTGGTCAATACACTTACCACCAGTCATTTTGTGGGAACCCCAGTTCGTCGGCGCCAATCGAGTTCACGGAGGTCTTGCGGGTGTCAATCATCGCACGCTTGAACGCGCCAACGTAGACTGGATGGTGAAATCATATCACTTTACCATCACTTTGCTCAATGCTTGGGATGTGGTGAAGTTTGGCACTAATCTGCGTGCAGCAGGGCAACTGCAGAATACTCTGAATAACTTAAAGCGGTGAAATCATATCAATCAGCATTACCAGTAGCTTTCAAGCGAAAGTAGTAGTTGCATACAACAAGTCCCACAGCCAAGACTCGGTCGACGAATCCATCGTGCACGAGTGAAACAACCAAGGAATCATCTACCCAGTCCCTCCCGGTTCTCAACCAGGTCGTCACGACCGGGCCCCATCCACAACATCAATCCCGCTCTCAACCAGGTCCACACCTAAACCGCTCGTCAAGCAATCCCGTCCTCTCTTGACTTTCACGTCCTCCGCCACGTCCTCTACCACGTCACCTGCCACGTCGGCAGACAAGAAGGCCGTGGAAGCCCGTGGAAGCTGCGAATGGAGGCGCTTTTTCTTTTACGTTTTCTATTTCTTTTACTTTTACTTTTACTTTTACTTTTCAACAAGAGCAGACCGTGTTCGTAAAGCAACTGGTTCCCTGCGCCAGATTGGCTGCCTTGCTGCCCAAGCTTCCCCTTCTCCGCTGCCCGCCCTAAACCACCACCTATAAAACCGCCGCCGCCGCTGTTGGATTTCATGTCGAGTGTTTCGAGAGTGAGCGCTTGTGTCTACAGAGATTGCGTTCAGCTCCTTCTTCCTCTCTTTTCTTGTGTTGAGATATAATTTCATGGCTGATTTGAACCCGGATGCGGTTGTACCTGCTGAAGAGCCGGGTAAGCCAAGGAGGAGGCAGCGGGTCGCGGTGGAGCCTGAAGCAGTCGATGGTGTTCCAAAGGAGTGTCCGAGGT
Organism: Bryoerythrophyllum caledonicum; assembly: GCA_963971425.1. Lineage (NCBI taxonomy): Eukaryota > Viridiplantae > Streptophyta > Bryopsida > Pottiales > Pottiaceae > Bryoerythrophyllum > Bryoerythrophyllum caledonicum. The sequence continues at coordinate 4,933,638 of OZ020525.1, read as the reverse complement.
GCAGTTCGACAGACGTGAGGTTTAGGTATTACAACAACAAGAAGGTGAACCAGCCGCGCTATCAGTGCCTGAGCTGCAAGGATTTCTTCACGCACGGAGGCAGGACTCTGACCCTAACAACAGCGTCACCTGAGCCTGGTGGAAGGAAACGCAAGGCCAAGGAACCTCCGCAATACGCACACATGGAGAAACCGTGTCGCAAGTGCGGTTCCACAAACACTGCCTTCAAGTATATCAACAACGGCCGGCAAGAGCAGCCCCGCTACAAGTGCCTGGATTGTAAAGGGATGTTTCAGTTCGTAGTACACGACAAACTTGCAACTTCTGGCGACGCCGAGAGCGCTGCCTTACCATCTTTGGTTCAATCCAAACAAACAACCTCCATCAAGACTGTATCTCATAGCCAAATTCGTTTGCGGTCGGACTCCTCACAATCAGGTCCATCACATGGGGAGCATTGTGTGGGGCCGCATCGTACAAGGGCGCCTCCTATGGGGGTGCATCCCATAGGGGCGCATCCTACGGGGGCGAATCCTACGGGGGTGCATCCTATGGGGGTGCATCCTCTGATGGGGCATCCTATGGGGGGGCATCCTATGGGGGCATGTCTTATGGGGGGGCATCCTATGGGGGCGTGTCTTATGGGGGGGCATCCTATCGGGCCACATCTTATGGGGGGGTATCCTACGGGGGCATATCCTATGGGGGAGCATCCTATGGGGGCATGTCCTATGGGGGAGCATCCTATGGGGGCATGTCCTATGGGGGAGTATCCTAGGGGGCACATCCTAGGGGGGCCTCCTATGTGGGCGCATCCTACGAGGGCACTTCATCATCATCAAGTTATGAATTTATAACATGCAGTTGGTTCAAATTGTAAAATTTCAATTGAGATCTGGTACAAAAGAGTTGATAATAGAATCTCAGGTTCAATTTGAACATCAGAATTCCTCTCAACGTTTTCCCATATTAAAATATCTCATGTTCTCAAAGAATCAGAGGGCTCAATTTGCACCAAGTGTTGTCAAACATTGAGGCTCTAAAAATTACTATCATAAATTTAAGAATCTGATGAAAAATGATCTGAATACTTGAAGTAGATCTGAATATCTGAAAATGACTTGAAGTAGATCTGAATACCATCCAAGTCTTCACATCTGTAACAAACTCATTCTGGATGCAAAAACATGACTTATGACCACTTAAATGATCTCGCGAAAGACCTGAAAACACAAAAACAATATCTGTGTTAGTGAGATACTTGCATGCAAAATATATCTTTCATAGGAAATACAATGTCCAATTAGGAGCAGCGGGTAAAATCAGCACTCAGCACTCATCAAACTTCCTTATAAAGTCTTTGTTATGACTATTAGCATTGGCTCTACAATGTTATGCTTTGGATGTGCAAATAATAAAATGGAGGATGGTTGTGAGGGTTTAGGGTTTAGAGTTTGAGGAAGTACTTGAACTTGAGTGAGTATGCTCGCATGTGCAACGCTGCGAAGGTGAATCCAAAGCTAGCAATGGCAATGCCGGCGGCGGCCCAATACGGCACGCCGCCAGATTTTGGCGCTCCATTGGACATGAGATTTGGGCCTTCCCCAATCTCATGTCCAAGTACCGGTTTGTAGAACTCTATCAAGTAAAAGTACATTGCATCGTCGTCCCACCCAAGGACACCCTCGGAGTTGTCTCGGCATGCCGGGCACTCTTCCGTCAGAGGCCACAGTTTCCGTGATGAGTTCCTCCCCTTCAATTTCAACTCCTCCTCAACCACTACCTCAGTAATCTGATGAAACCATCAATATTAGAGAAGAACGCAATGGTGGATGATTTAATTCCAAGCCATGAAACCTCCTCTCTACTTAACGGAAAATCCTTGCCATAAGTTGTCAATATAGCAAAAAAAAAGAAAAGCAAAACAAAAAAACAAACGGTACTTGCTTCAAAGGCCCCATGATAAAGTAATAAAAGCCTAACAAGCTTCCAACAAAAAGTACCTTGTTGTGAGTTCTCCATAACCACAAGACAACGTCCTTCTTCGTTACTATTGAATCAAACGAGTTACTGCAAGGAGAAAAAAATAAAAATTTAAAAAGAATATTAAAGATTAAATCTTACAGTCATCTAAAAATATTCATGATATGGATTGTTATTAATCTTAAAAAATAATAATATAAACATGAGACAGACCTGGCAGTTGCACTGAGGAAATGTTGGTGGCATTCATCACATTCATAGAAGTCAGCAACAAAGGCATTTATTGCTGATATTGCAATGCTGCTCTCAAAGTCTTCTACTTGCACGGTCAAGGAATGAAGCAACAACCACATTCCACAGCTGCATTCAAAACAAAAACAAAATAAGGTAAACCCCCATAACCAACAAGTTAAGCAATGTGCATATATGGAGAGAGGAAAACATTCTACCAATTTTATTTTTTTAGTGATAGCCAATAGAGTTACAATTTCAACCCAAGTGATTTTATATTTTTTTGATAAAATTTGGATTAGATATGAATTTTCAAAGTGTGCTGCCATGTTTAGCTGGTGGCCACTAAAAGGTACCACTCAAAAGCACCGACCAAACGTGAGGGGTTTTGACTAGTAGCAAACCTTTCTTTAGAGCTGAATGGGTAGTAATGGGATGGAAGTGGGTTGGATATACCCCAATTTTAAAAGTGTCAGCTATGGGTTTTAGTTGGTTACCAAGGGGTTACTGTACACATGACTTCAAAAACCATAAAACATTACCCTTAGAACTGACAAATCACAAGCTAGACTCTAGGGTTTAGGGTTTATCCTTGATTCAACTGCAAAGAGAATTGAGTAGATTTGAGGAGAAAGTTGCACCTGTACCCACGGCCTTCTCCATCACAAGTCTCCTGGAAAAACCGCATGAAAAGAAATTGTGACTAGCTAGAATTATAAACATCTCTAGGCAAGAAATTTAAAAGTAACATGAACTTTTGTTGGTTGGAAATGGGGAAGGATATGGTATTATAGTAAGCTTCCTTTACAAAAGCATGTGTTATGATAGCTATTTCAATAGGGAGGTGACTGTTATACGGAACGGGGCTGTTGTAGAGGGAGCTGATTGTACTTACCCAGAAGCCCCGAGGTAAACCCGGGCCACACAATTGCTGCTCCTTCAGTTCCTTTGAGGGGGGTTGGCGACGGGGCCACCAATGTGCTATGTTTTTCAGCACTTTCAAACTCCCCTCGCGGCACCTAAAAACCACACCAAACAAGTAAAATATTGGTAATAATAAAAAATAAAATAAATAAAGAACTCCCTTCTTCGATATTAAGGGTATTGCAAGGCTCGTTTCCGAATCAACCGCTAAATTTTATTCAAGAGGCCCTAACCCATATCTTGATTTTCATCTAGGAGCCATCACAAAGGCATCCAACAACTCAACCACCAATCAAAAATCCAAACTTTTGTCATCCAAGAACTATAACTAGCACTCTTTGCACCGCTTTGAATACTCTTAATAATTACACAAGTTCACAAATAGGGGCTACAACATACAACGTTTCTTGAACACATGTACATATTATGTCTTGCTAAAGAATCTCAACATGACTTTGATAGCAAATCATCATTAGAACACCATTTTCATGAAAAATGCACCTCGTACATTACAAAAGTGGCAACTACTATCTTTTCACTTCTATACATTTTCTTTAGTTTTGAGTTGTAGGTTGGAGATTGCGTTACGTTTTCACGATATTCTTACTTTTATTCTTATTTTCTATAAAAGGATTATGTAGCTTCTTTGGCAAGAAGAGCACCTTCTAGAAGGGTGGTGCCTTTCCAAGAGGTGAACAAACTGGATGAAAGAGGCTCGACTGGATGACCGCATCCTCTGCACATTAAAAGCAAAATTTAAGAAGTCCAAATTCACAACTAAAGTTAACAAATTAAAGTAACAACTTTAAAGTGCCACGCTTGCTTGCCTTCTCATCCATCATGTGTGCAAAAGCATGAGCAGTTGCTTCTTCCACATCTTGCAGCGTTCCAGGCACCTTTCTCATCAACAAAACAATCATAGATTAATGCTTTAAAACCAGAAATCAACAACTAATAACATCTGGCACAATCTTCACTTGCAAGTATTTTGGCTTACTTGTAAGATCACTCAATAAGATACCTAAACTCAATTCTGGTAAAGTGTTTGGTTAGGTGAGATTGAAGACCTGCCATTGCCAAGAGGTCGCTGGGGAAAGCTGATTTGCTGGTATTACTTCATTACTTTCGTCCCCTTCCTTCTTGTCTATCAAAGAGTACCGTCTAATCTCCAAACAAAAGCCATAATTAGTGAATGCAAACAACTCACAACTTTAAACACAAACTCACTAATCAAACATCACACTAACAACAAGCCTTACAAAGCGGAAATGATAATTAGTGTTGTATAGTATTTACTTGTTGCAATAAGTGACACTATTCACCTACACTAGTGACAATATTTATATGCCACATGAAGTACCTCGTTGGACCAATCAATACATTATTGACATCTTGTGTTGGTGATACTAGTACCTCTATTGACAGTGAACAAGACAAGACTCTATTTATCGTCTTTAGCGTGATTCTCATAATTCCACAAGCTCCAAAAAGACTTGTATTAGAGACTAATTTGTGAACTCCCTGTTTCTACGTATAAAGGAAGGATCTTTCTCTGTAAAATTGCTGGAAAGATAAGGGCAAAAGGGAGGGGGAAAATGATAAAATAAAAAAATAAAAAAATTGGATGCTTACTTGTTGATGCGCTTGTTGATCCACTGAAGTAGATCATCAGCAGTGGACACCTCGCCTCCTTCCACAGAGTCCAATCCCTGCTTCCCTTTCCCAGCAAAGCTTCCCGAAGCCAGAACCTCTGGAGGTCCCCAGAACATCGTTGGGTACGTTTGCACATTGAACCGCTCACAGAGACCCTTGTTGGACTGCTCCATGCCAAAAACAACAACAAAAAACATGAAAATCTACTATCATTTAACGACCGGTGAAGAGAATTGAAAAAGCCTTCCACAACAAATAGATTTTTTAACTCCTTTTTTCATTGTTCAAGTCAACCCGGAGTAGCTCTCAGTTACTCCATAATCAGCTTAAAGAGGAAAAAGGCAGCTACGACATCACCTCTCTTTCTTCATATGGTTAAAATAATTCTTTAGAAACCATTGATCTCATAGTTGTAATTAAGGGTAGTAAGAGGGAGGAAGTATTCTGAACCGAAAGACAGGTATGTTGTTGAGGATGTGGGTGAGTTTACAGAATAACAAACCATTGCCAGGCAAGGACAGGAAAGGAGATTGGTATGTAGTACCTCAATAGCGCAATCCACTTTGGTGACGAACACTTCATCTTCATGAACTGCGCGTGGGTGGTTGAACAGGCACGCTACACGCTCGAATTGCGGCTGCACAACACAACAAACTAAGCTTAGAAGTTACTGTAGCTCCAAAGCATCCCCCCGCAACAGAAACTACACCAAAATGTGTGAGTACTGTGCGTTTGCATTACACAATGAAAGCCATTTGATCCTGCGATCTAGACCTGGGACAGAGAGAGTACCGTTTTTTTTTGTTTGTTTTTTTTTTTTCAAGTTTCGTGAGTGAAAAGCAACACATTTTGAGAGAGAAGGTGCACGTGCAAGATCTCACCTTGTACTCCTGGCAAGCTGGTAACCTACACAAGCACAATACCAAGATCACTGGCCACTCCACTAAAACTTGAGAGTAACCCTAATGCAAACCTACATTCAATCTCTTGGTTTGAATGATCTGGCCCGCGTACCAGGAGGCGAAAAACTCCACAAGAGCGAAAGGGGTCTTCATCTGGGCCAGGCTGGGCTGGAAGATCCTGGAATACAGGTCCACAGAACACTCCTGCGGCGCCGCAGGCGCGTCCGGCAATGGCCACACTCCCTCCGCACCTCCCACCAAGGAAATCGCCACCAAAACCCCCACCACCCCCACACAACGACACGCCCTCGCCATTGCCATTCCCGTCATCTAGACCACCTCCTCATACCATCCCTTGCCACAACATCATCAATGCCAGAACTAGCCCACACGTCAATAACCTCCAGAACTAACTGTGCTAGTTGATACCTCCAAAACTAGCTGATCACAATGATCTACACAACCAAACTCTGACTATCGACACAACTTGCGACCGCAAACTCTTCCAATCCACACAACCTAACTAGCTCACAATCCAGACAATGTAGACAACCCTGCTGTCTACCGCCAGATTCAATAGTAGTACTGTTTCGCTCCAGCACCGAATCCCAGTGGCTGACTTACTCTGCACATCAAAGGATCACTCGGCAAAACTGTGCATAAGATGCTGCTGCAAGTGCGAATCTACAAAGAGTGTGCACAATGTGCTGCTGCAAGTGATAGACTCCAAAGAGTCTGCGAATGTCTAGTTCGAGTGGCGACAGAATCTAGAGGAATGTGGAGATGGTACCAAAAAGCGTGGGCTTGGAAGAAGGATGTGGATGTCTGGAACAGAGCCGCAAGTTCAAAACTCCAACTTCCTTTGGATGGAAAATCATTGAGCAAGGATGGAGTGGCAGGTTTTCGGCTCTGGTCCAGAAATCAAAGTCGTAGCATGATTAGGCCCACTCCAAACCAGCGACTGAGAGTGCATCACAAAAATCCGAGGGTCTTTGAATGATATTGTTCGCATATGAAAATCATAGCGTTCCAAGGGGCCCTTGCGTCTAATATTTTCTGTATGTCGAAATGATATCGTATGAATCTTTTGAAAAAATTTATATTGTTATTCTATAAAATTTGTATCACAAAGTTTCAATGTAAGATTTAAACAAATGATATCTCAAATCCATATGAAAATAATTTTATAAAAATCTGATATGAAATTTTTGAAGGCACAATTAAAATCAATGAAATTGCAAAAGATTGGTTACTGAATGAACAAAACTAAATTCGTCTTGTTCATTCAATCCAACACCACCATATTCGGTTCCTCCACTGTATACAGTCCCTCCACTGTTTATCCCCCACTGTATACGGTCTCCCACCATGTATGGTCTCCTACCGAATACGGTCCCCACCATGTACGGTCCCCCACAGTCAGAGATGAGATTCGAACTCAACTCGTCTCCATGCCTGCATCTGGCCTCAATCCACCATCACCATCGATGCATACCCATGGGCAGATTCCATTCTACATAGGGACATGGACCAGCTGCAGGCCTGACACATGATACCCAACATGAGGATTCTCTACTTAACTCCTAAAGGACCGTCATAATTTCACACCAAAAACATTTCAAAGTCACTGAATTTAGTGTAATGAGTGTGAAAGAAAACAAAACTTTTTATTTCCAATTTTAATGATAAGATCTCAACTAACCCCTAAAACTCCTTGACAATTCACACCAAAAACTTTATCAAACTACCTCTCTAAGATGCACAATTGCAAGACTGATTGAAACAAAATTTTACTACTTTCGACCATAGGATCCTCAACTTAGCTACTACAAGGTGACACTAAAAAAATTTCATAAACTTTGACCATACGGATTGCAAGATACATGCATTTGAAAAGTGCATTGTGGTTTTCTCTTCCCCGCTGGAACAGGGTCAACATACTTTGACTCAAGATATTTGCATACTTTTCCATTACACATTGCATAAAATTTATGGATATATGTTCTACCTTCTGTTAGGTCATTGCACACAAAAAATCACAAGTAATGGAGGTCTTTTGGATAAAGAAAAAAACTTGCAATGGCAAAGATATAGAAACTAGCCAATTTCTTAGGAAAATAAGTTTATTCTCTAAATAGAAAAATATATCTGGATCTAAAATCTGAATGTTGGATAGAAGTATCATGCATTATTCCATCAACAGAATTTTTTTTTAAAAATCATGAAAAATGAAACCTTAATATCTATGCGTTTTCAAGTAAAAACGATGAAGGTTGCCAAGAACTTTCCTTCATTGCTACCCACCACCAAAAAGTACACTATTCAGCTTTCTAGTGGTACCATTCAAGCAGTAATACTATTTAGCCCTACAATACCCTTCCCTCTTTGCCCGCCCTAACCGCCTTCCCCGTTTCAAATTTTGAACCTCAATAACTTTAGTTTTGTGAATTTGTTTCAAGAATTCTTTTTTCCACAAAGCTATTACTTAAACACATCTATGATAATTTTTTTGAAGATTCATGGCCTAAATTGACACTGATGTAAGCTACTTAAAATCACTAGAAGGCCACCTTGGAACTTTTTACATTTAGGGGTTAATACTCATTAAATTTTATGTGGAAAAGAAGTTTTTTTGGTACCTTGCCTAACAATGTATGCCAACGGGTGAAAATGTTTGTCTTCAGTTCATATGTTGTTATTCAGTAAAGATAAAAATACTTTTCACTATTTAAGACATAATCTTTGTATGGTAGTTGTATCAAAGGGGCCAATAAGGATTATATGAACTCCAAATGGTTTTTACATCAATTTAACCATTAAGGATTTTCTTGATGTTTTGGACTCTTGACAATAAAATTTTGTCAAAAAAGCTGATAAAAAAGTTAATTGAGAATTTGTAAAATGGCGAGGAAAAAATTAGTTACTCACAATTGGTTATGATCCACATAATTTTCTTTTTCACACATAAAAAGAAATGATGTTATTGGTAGGACAAAGACGTTGAAGGCTTCAAAATACATTGAAACATATTATGGTTCCATTCTTATGTAAATATTGTACTTGTATATGAAATCTATATATTTCCCATATTGTTTTTGTATACAAAATACTCTATTTAATATTTATATCGTTTCTATATATGAAATACTTTAAATGCAAATCATATCAAGTTTAACTTATACAAATACTATATAACATTTTTATGTACACTATATCATATTTTAGAATATATATTTACAATATAAAGTTTTATCCATATAAAATATGTGTAAGATTTTAGATATATCACAATCATATCAATTTTATATAAAATTTGTATCAAAAGTCAAAACATATAAATTTCATATTGCAAGTTTATGATATGAATTCGAGGGGTATCAAGATGATATCGTTTGCAGTTAGATTTTATACACGTTGTGTATGATTATCACATGCAAGTTGTATACAATTTTTCTCATATAAAGAATATATATTTTTTACATGACAGCGAGGGTCTGGGATTTTCCTGATGCAAATAGTGAGGTTTCGACTCGTTCAGCGAAGTTATTAGATGTTGATTTTAAAGGAAAGAGGTACTGTTTCTATCTTGCGCCCTCCACACGAAGGAAAACCATCTCTATATCGCATCAGTGGCCGCGTAGCGCAGTGGATTAGCGCGTCAGACTTCGGATCTGAAGGTCGGGGGTTCGAATCCCCTCGTGGTCACCATACTTGGAGCTTGACAAGCCTTTTAGTCGTGTACAGTAGGTTCTTCTTCCGTCCTTTCAGAAATGAGGAGGAAGCAATAAAATCAGCAGAGACTCGCCATGAGAGAAGAGTTGGTTTTGTATACAAAAAAGAGCAATTCCAAACAGGTGGACTCGTACTCATCCTTTTAAAACAAACTTGTAGTTTCGAAGTTCATTAGAGAACCATATGATAAGATGAGCTAGTCTTTTTAGCGATCAGGTTCGCTGGAATCCATCACACCTGGAAAAAATCAGGTTGGAAGCTCCTGAGCATGACTTGGTTCTCTTCTTTTCTTCCTTCCACTCACGCATGCCCAACCGCTGTCGTGTGAGACGGCCATACCTTCCAAATACTTCGAATACGCTTCCTTCACTTGGGCGACCTGAAAGCAGAGCCACAAACATTTAAACTCAGTGGAAAACAACGAAACGGATTATCTCGTGCAGCATAAGACCCACCAACTACTCACTCCAGGTGAAAACTTTCTATGTAATGTAAATATCTGTGCCAAAGATAAGTACTCTGATGTGATAGGTGTAAAGGAAGTGGACAGATCCTACCTGCTCCAACTAATCAATCCAGGTAAAAACTTTCTATATAATGTAATACCACGACTAGGTTTCTGACGTGAGGAAGTGGACAGACTCTACCTGCTCCACAAGAATTCCGGAAACGCCCACGAGGCCTCCGGGTTTGCAGTACCCAGTGATTCGTCCAGCAAGCTCCACTAATGGGATTAAAAGTATGTTGGCCGCCACCACGTCAAAACCTGTGAACTCTTTCGGAACCGGGTCGTCTCCATCCGCAGGGGCAACGTACACTTGCAATGAGTCCGGCTTGAGATTGTTCAAGGAGGCGTTGTATTGTGCGGAGGAGATCGCCACAGGATCAATGTCCACCCCAATCGCATGCGCAGCGCCCATCTGATGGTAGATCACCAATGAGTCAGTGGTGAGGAAAACAGACGTAAGAGGAATAGAAAATTTGTTATAAACAAATAAAAACCTGAAAGGAAAGAAGTAGAAAAACTTATTAACCTTGAGAGCTGCAATGGAGAGGATGCCGGATCCAGTTCCGTAGTCGAGGATTTTGTCACCAGGGCTGACGACATGGTGCAACCATTGTAAGCAAAGACGAGTGGTCGGATGCTCTCCGGTGCCGAAGGCCAGCCCTGGGTCTATGATCACATTCAAAGCTTTTGCGTCCTGTGGATTGACGTCAGGTGAAGGAGTTGGATCAGACAGAAAACGAGTAAGATGTTGCAGTTTCTAGTCGCAAAAGTGAGTAATGATCTGTGAAACCCTGAAGCTTCACAGGGAAAGTGGTGAGACATACAGGACGGTGTACGTACAGGGGGTTGGCTCCACTTGGGAACAATCCAGAGCCCTTGTGACACCTCCACCGGCTTAAACTGGCTCTGCACAAGAACAGTCTTGAAATTATCCTCACCTCCAAAAATGGTGATGTAAGATTCATCGGCCAGAAAGCAAGAACAAACATGATTCTCCATCAGGCATTTATGGCATGAGTTTGTCAGAAGGAAAACCACAGATTCAGCAATACCTCCACTTCCAGAACCCAGTCACAATCCTCTAGCTCTTCAACCTCGTAACGTGGCATGTCCTTAAGCCCAACGGAGTTCGCCGCCATAGCCAACGCTTCGCCGACATCCTCACCTGCTGCAAAGAGAGCCGTGATTGTACTCTGCAATCCATGACACCAAATATCACAAAAGCAGATGCCATACGCAGGTTGGAAGGAGAATGCGATGATACCAAACTCCATAAGAACTCGCATCTACACAAGGGACTGTGTACCTCTTTCCATAGCTGCCGCTTGCCGGATTGCCAGGGAATCGGTCCGTCCGAATAGATCTGCAACCAACAAGCATCATCAACACATTACTATCTGCACACAATCGAAAAAAGTGCGTGTAATATCACAAAGGTCGGTAAGAGATCAACAACCTCTTGCTCTTGAGGTGCACCTAAATTGGTATCCTCGATGCTGCACGAAGCGGCGCCGAAGCAAAGCAGAGCCTCCATCAACGCATCCTGCAAACGAACAAAAAGGAACTCACTCACTCCAAAGAGGGAAACCCAAAAAGCACAACCGAAGGAGAAGAACATCCAAGAGACGTACAGCAACATCGCCCGCGGCCGAGATGCGCACGGATTGCATGGCAGGCGAGGGAGCGAAGCTGTAAGTCTGAGACGGAGATGATGCGAAGCAGCGCGAAGTAGAAGGAGGAGGAGGAGGAGGAGAAGAAGAAGCGCCGCTGCAGCAGAAAGAGGAGGAGGACGCAAAGCTCGCTCGCACAGGCAGCCTCAGCGATGGCGGTCTCCCCGGCCTCAGCAGCAGCGGGCGCCGCAGCAGCGAGGACGGCGTCAGAGGCGGCGACAGCAAACGCCTGAAAAACAACAGCAGAATGAAAACGAGCAACAACAAGAGCGACAGGCGTTTTGCTCTCACGAAACCTCGGCATCGTTGAACTGCGAGGTGCGTGACGAGAATTACCGCGCAATGTGAGTTGTACAGTGACAAAAAAAATGAAAACCCAACAACGAAACTCGGAATGTGAGGGAATCTAGACAACATTGGTGAAGGAATGGGTTTGGGATTTGGGACCTGAGAGGGAAGGCTTCAACGCAGAGCGTCCACCAGTGCGGCATCCCTTCCGAATGCTTGCTGCTGCAAGAGTGGAGAAGAAGAAAAGAGCAGCGCCTTCACCTCAAGAAGGGAGGCGGTTGTTGGAGTCCTTCGGGACCTTAAACCCTAAACCCCTGCACCAGAGAATACAGCACAATTGGGTGAAACACGGGAATGTGGGAGAGATTGGCTAGCGATTTGCGAGAGACGTGGAACGAAATTGCAAGCGAAGTCAGGAGATGGGGTTTACCCTAAAACCCTAAAGTAGGGTTTATTCAAAACCCTGAAGTTGGGTTTATTCAAAAACCCTGAAGTGGGGTTTATTCAAAACCCTAAACTGGGGTTTTTTGAAACCCATGATTGGGATTCATTCCTGAAGAAAAGCTGACCCACATTGGGTTTGGGAAGGAGGTGGGGATTCTTAAAACCCTAAATTGGGTTACGGGAGATGGGGTTTCTTAAAACCCTAAATTGGGTTTTGGGAGATGGGGTTTAATGGAAACCCTAAATTGGGCTTTGGGAGATGGGGTTTATTGAAACTCTAAATTGGGTTATGGGAGACTCATTATCTGGAGAAAGTTGGCCTGATAGATTTCTATCTGCAATAACCACGTCTTTGTAAGTTGATTGCTTTCCCTCCTCTCATGATTGCAGCAAGAGATGTGAAATAGAAGATGGCTGTCGAGGGCTTTCGTGAAACCCTAAACTGGGTTGAGGGGAAACCCTAAAACATTGGGTTGAGGAGAGTGATGTTCGAAGTGAGCTTGACCTAATTTGTTTTTACGTGGAATTCTCTCATAGAGTTCGTACTTGTAAGTTGGGGTTTCTTTCCTCACCTCATGATTGGATGTGGCATAAGAAGATTGCATATGAATCAAGGTGAGTTTTGGACACCCATATATACTAGACTTCATTTCGTAGAATATTTTGCCGCATATTGTGGAATACGGTTGCATCTTTGTAACAAGGGCATTAACCCTTACCTCTTAAACATCCCTCAGGAACCATATATATAGGCACATATCTTATTATGTAGAATGCAAAAAAAAAGTATCAAACTTTAACAAGACTTACACCTTTGATTGCAAATTCTTCAACTCACATCCTTCATTTGGAGGTCATTTCAGGCAATCACAACATTCTCATGGTCAAATATAACACCATACATGCAGAATATTGTGGCCACCAATGGCTCCTAATGACGTTTATAGGTGAAAATGAAGGCTACTTGGGCCTATACTACGAATGTGTTCAAAACATCAAATCAATTGTCATTTGATGCAATCAAGGATTGTTGCAAAGAGTATGAAAAGAAGATAGCTGCTGAAGCAGAAAGTGTTACCGCTTTCAAGACAACAAGCAGCTACAACTAAATTGTACACAAAAAAACCATGCAATTCAACTAGCGATCAAATCGGGAAAGAATCAACAAGATGGTGATAACAAAATTGAAACAAAAACACTCACAAAAACAGGAGTTCTCATCTTTTGCCGGCCACATTTCTGGACCCAATTAATTTCTTACACTTCAATGAGGAACTGAAGTAAGGCTCTACTTATCGATCACCATCACCATTCTACAATACAGGTCTCGCTTTCTTGTACCGAGAAGGTACAATTTTAAAGAAAATAAATCCAATGGCGGTATAATCTCTTTATGCTACAAACATACCATTTGGCTCCATGTCACAACTCTATTCACAACCACGACCCACATTAACAAGTTTCAACCATGTTTAAGAGGATTTGCCCATCGTTTCCGGCTTCATAATGCCAAAACCAGGTGCCTGATTCGCCTGCTAAAGGTGTAACTGTGCAAGAGACTCCTGCATCACAAACATTACAAAATTATTTATAAATAAATAAACAAACAAAACAATCTGTTAGTATTAATCCTCCCACGAGAACGTGACATGCACTGATTATTAACACTGACTATGAACTCTTTACTTGTAATGAATTCTTAAGTGCACACTTGATAAAAATATATATAAAATGTTATATTATCTTTAAATTAAATGGCACTATTAGCAATAATCAGTGTAAAGTCGAACCTGTTGTGCCTGATGTGACTTGCATACGATGCCCATTTGGCACCTCAAATCTGTGAGAGCCCTGCACATTCGAGTTATTTGTGAAGTGAGACACAAGTTTCGACCCCTTTTTATGATTATCACAAAATATTTCTCAGCTCAAAAGAGGAAAAAAGGTGACAACCTCTTCCTTCTCAAAAGGAACTAAAACTAGTTCTAACTTGAGTTTAGAGAGCTCCAAAGATTTTCCCAAAATAATCTGATAGAAACAAGTGGTAGTCTTGTGATTTAAAAGGAAGAATACTAATGTATATCATCATGGAAGGAGTACTAATAGGGAACTGGAAAGACATGAAGAGACTGTATTTTTTTTTCTTACCTCAAGCACGACGTCGAATGCTTCAAACTCTGCATTTCCATGCAAGATGATCTCTACAGACTCAAGCCTGTGAACTTGGTGTTGCCAGTAAACATTGCTATTGCACCGCCAATCAACGCCCTTGTTTCGGATTTCAACTCCATTCAACCGACAGCGCCCACATCTGAAAAACCGCAAGAAAATCCTCTTTAAAAATGGGAATTATGATAGCTTTTGTGTAAGATAACTATAACCGTGGCTATCATTATAAAACCAACTATGATATGAAAACTCTTTTTTTGTCCTGACACTGATTTCTTTTGTGTGTAAAGTAATTAGTGTTTCTTACCCTGTGCCATATTGTAGAATGCCATCAGGGCCATTAACTGAGCCCATTATGTTAGCAGCTTGAACCACAAGACTGCCATCCATCTGTCAAAAAAAAGTACAAGAAATTAGTATATTATCTTTCAGTGTCAAACTATAAGAGGTTAAATCCTGGCTTCACAAGGGTGTGAGAAATGCAGCAACCTTGACATCACGCCAACTGAATTCTGCAATCTCGAGCTGCAGCTCTGATCCTTCTGCAAGTGAGCCGCCTCTGATCTGTGAACAAAAAAAGAGTAAATATCAGCACTCAAGATGTAGAATATATACTTTTTAATATTAAAAAAAGACCTTCATCTGTACCTTTTGGCGGATGACGTCCCAGATAGGCCCTAAAGCTGGATGCATCAAGAAGATGAAGGGAGGTCCATCATCCACGTAGCAGTGGTTGCCCAGCATCTGTGAACATGCTCACACATCAGCATTCTTCCACACAAAAATTCAACAAGATACCCCATCTTTTGACCCATAATACTACTCTTTTATCACTCTTATTAGCTACTAGGAGCTTGGTGGACGAAGGAGGAGGGAGAGGTAATGAATCTTAGCCTGTTTTCCTCTTCGAACTGATTGTAGGTAATTAGGGCTGGTTTAATGAGAGAAGAGGTATTTTTGCCTCACTATTCAAAGGAAAATATAATTGAGTTGGTAAGTTCAAAGTGCTCACCTCAGGCAAAGTGACTCCACATGAGCTTAACAGATGATACGCGTTTCTGATCCCGTCCAAAAATGCGCCATCCGGAGTCTGAACCACACAAAATAGATGCTTGTCAACAACTGACTACAAGAAACTGAATACAAACTCTTCATATAAAAAGAGGAGATACATTACCTGTTGCAATGAAGCCTCGTTGGGCTTTCTTCGCCGCTTGGCAGATGAGGTCACCTTTCGCCTCTCATTGTATATCACGAAAGTATCCAACTCACCTGTCCAACAAGAACAGTCCCATGTCAGCTACAAAAAAGACTCTCTTGTCGGAATTCTCTTGATATAAAGAATGAAAACAACAGTGAAATTCTGCTAACAGAAATAGTCAGAGAAAAATAAGAGATGGTGAGGAGGCCAACCCTGTTCTTCGGATGAAATTGTAGATATCCTTCGGTTCACAAGCAGGTCTGCAACGTTCTGCATGGTGCACTCAATTCTTCCGCCCCGCACACTGAGATCCAAACGCAAGAGCAGATTGTCTAGTTAGAGCGTTTCACAAAAACCAAAGCATCAGCAGCTCACTTGCAGTAGCAGATTATGTACCTGTGTTTCAGGCCATGCTGGTCATAGAAAACGGTGGGTTTCTTCAGGTTCATGATCATTCCAGGAAGAGAAGCGGCAGTGCGACTAGATGCGATGCGCTCCACTGCTGCCAAGTCCACGTACAGCACGTTCGTGTTGGCAGGATATCGCGCCTCCATACTGCAGAGAGAGATCTTGGTCAGTCAACACACGACACATGACCTTCACTGCTCTAACCAACACCAAACTACTTCGAACTTGAGTATACAGACCACCAAGCTCTTCCATTAACTGAATTGAAGGATTTTAGCTATAATAGCTAAAGAGAGGGAGGAAAGAGAAGTATTATAGATCAAAAGAGAAGGTATCTTATTGAAGAGAACTCAATATGATGTACCTGCCAGAGGAAACTGGGACGTCAGCGATGCCGAGTTTGCTAAACTCGGTGTATTCAACACAAGTAATGGCGTATTCCCATGAACCATCGCCTCTTCTCTCCTCTGTGAGCACATTAAGGCCCTGCGCAGCACCAACATTTCGACGGCATGATGCAAACCCGAATTTCTGCACAAAAAACAGCAAGTTTTAAAGTAGCCCCCAGGACATATTCTCAGAAAATCTCATATAAAAACCGTTCCTGAATCTAGTAAGGAGTTTCAAATATGAAGAAAAAAGAGCATATACAGCCTCGGATCAAATCTCACCTTGTCGTGTTTAAGCCCAATGCCAGATAAGGCCAAAAGGGTTGTGTCCACGCCAGCCATGGGATTACTGCAACATCGAAGAAGAAGAAGAAGAAGACTTCTAGATAAGTCATCTTACTTAGGATACAAAAATGAGATGGAACTCGCTTTTTCTCTCAAGAACTCGTCACATGCAAGCTCATGTTTTTTCCAGTTGTGTTTTCAGACCTGATCTGGCGCACAATGGCAGCTTTCCGGCCGTGTTGGGAGAACCACTTGAACACACCTTCATCATAGGCCAGCTTCCAGATCACACCGTGCCCTCCTGGCTTCAGAACCGCCGTCAGAGGGTCGCTCACCATCCAGCGCGCATCAGCCGCAGCCACTGTCGGTACCAACGGCTGCAAACAAAAACAAAAAAAAAGGTGCCATTTACTCAGTCTTATGACTCCCAATAATGACAAGAGCTTTCTGACAGGTTCTATTTTGGAGTAAGACAAACTAGAGTTACTTGCAAAGTGAGACA
Source organism: Bryoerythrophyllum caledonicum (assembly GCA_963971425.1). Classification (NCBI taxonomy): domain Eukaryota; kingdom Viridiplantae; phylum Streptophyta; class Bryopsida; order Pottiales; family Pottiaceae; genus Bryoerythrophyllum; species Bryoerythrophyllum caledonicum. Next base: position 4,916,349 of record OZ020525.1, on the reverse strand, counting down.
AAGAGTTTTGACCAAGAGGAAGAAGCGGATTGGATTCATGACCTCTCTTTCTTTGATCTCGAATGCGGCTAGTTCTGACCGCCAAACTAAAACGAAGGATTTCAGTTTAATAAGCTCTTCCACTACTCTAATGAGGAAAGAGTGGTATCATCAATCAAAAGACTGGAAAGAGTTAAGGTGACTCTGCTGACCTGTTCAAACAACCGGAAATTTTGCCTGCCTCGTCCAAACCACCCCAGGCTCTCGCACAAAGCGTGGACGCGCTCGCTGTTCTTCTTTGCAGGACTTGTCATGATGGCCACCGGTGTGATGTGCCGGACGCCATAGACCTTGAAGTGCAGATACTCCCTTGCCTGACCAAATTTTCACACCGACTTCAGATAATAAGCTCCTTGTGTTACTCCACTCACTGTATTAGTTACCGTTCCTCACAACGTTAGGTACCTGAAGGTCACGGATCAAGCCTTCCAAGAGCGTGCGTCCACAGTAAGGCAACATGGCCACGGGGAGACACTCCCCGCTCTTCTCATCCACCAGCCCCAGACGATCGCCGGCTCCGCCAAGAGGGTAGATTTCGGCCATCTCACCAACTCCCTGAAAGAGAGAGGGAATTTTTTTTAAGGAAATGGATAGGCACTTAGAACTAGAAAAGGAACGCGAGAAAAGATTGTGTACCTCGAGGCCCCAGCTTGCAGCTTGATATGCGTACTTGGGGTCTCCGGCGAGATCAGGCCCATGAGGAACAGAAAAGCGCTTCTTCACGTCTGCTGCGCCGTGCCTTGTCCACTGAGAAGTCGGCTTCTCGTGCTCCAGCTCCGACGCTTTTATAAGCTCCAACGCCGCCACTTGGTACCTGTCACAGGCTCCCAATATCAGTAACTGAAACTGAAGGTTTAGGTGAACCATAACAGAACGATTTACGTGAGCAAACAACTGGAGGTCTCTCAGGTATATTCGTGCAAACGTGAAAGGCTTTATATGTGCAAGCAGCTGAAGATTTGTGTGAGCATAACTGAAGGTTTATCTGTGAGAAGTGACAGGTTTACAGACGGAGCGAGAACAACAACAACGGGGGATTCAATTTGATGCAGCACGTACCCGAGAATGCCACCGATGCTGTCGTAGAACTTCTCCATGCGCTCCAGCATGCGCACAAGGTACGTCAACGCGTCGGTGTACCTCGCAACGACCGCGTCACTCACCACCTCCACATGCTCCGTGTGGTGCACGGCGTGCTTCATCTCCGCCACCATCCAGTGTCCGGGGGCAGGAACAGGTGCAGACTCATCATCCCAGCTCTTGATGAGATTCGCCAGCACGGAGAACGCGTCCTTCACCGGGTTCCCTGTAGTCTGATGAGCCTCCGACCTCTTCTCCTCCACCTTCTTCCCGCTGTCAAAGAACGCGGCCAGCGAGTCGGCCGGGATGTCCAGGACGTGATCCTGCCCCGACGCGACCATGCACTTCAAGTGGAAGATCTCCCTCGCGCTCAAGACCGCCATGGCGAGCTCCACCACCGGGTTGACATACAGGCCTGATCTGCCCCAGCCCCCGAACAAGGCCCGGACGCGGCGGTTGCTGTCCAGGACGGCGATCTTCTCCTCATAGCTCGCCACATCCCTCAGGGCGCGCTTCAGGCTCTTGAGCTCCCGGATCTCATCCTCCAGGCGCCATGCGTCCACGCTCTCGTCCACCTCAGGGCGCGCCACCGGGGCCGTGGACAGCGCGTGGCGCAGGTGGCGATTCGGCGCCCTGGATTGCAGGCCCCCCCACGAGGCGTCCGCGGGGTGATGCTCGCCCGTGATCGCATTGAGCTTCAGCCCACCCTTGCGCGAGAGGACCGTCTGGCGCACCCTTCTGAGCGCCTCCCCCCATAGCACGCTTGTCGGCTCCCGCGCCGCAACTCCGAGCGATGAAACCTCCATTGCGCGTGAGCAGAAACTATCGGATGGCCTCCCTCAGATCGCTTCGCACCACATCTCTGCTCACATCAACACATTGTGCGACACCTGCATTCAACGAAAGCCAACGAGACTCTGCTTCATAAGGTTTCTAGTGCAAAGAGAGCCCCAACCGCAAACTTGACTCCAGGAAATCCTCGCTTTGCGTGAGACACAATTCGAAAAGTAACAGAAACCCTAAAAACGAGGTTCAAGCACTCCCCGAAATCCCTCCAAAAGACTTTACTCACTCAACCGATTCACCAGCTCGCACTCACTCACTCCCAATCGCCAAGAGCTCATCCAAACAACCCAATCGTACAACTGGAGCAGTCAAAAACTTCAACACCATTTTTCTTCAAAATTCTAACCAAAAATTCACCCTCACTAACAACCAAAAAACATTCGAATGAATCTCAACCACTTCAGCAAAATCACTGGAAAAAAAAAAAAAAAAAAAACCCAAATCCTAGTACCTCCAACCTCATCGTCACCAACACTTCGACATCGGAAAGGGACCCAAATTCTAAACACTCCCGACACAGGAATCGAGAATTCACCACCAAAACTTGAAAATTGGAAAGGAACCAAACTCTCACACTTGAGGAATTGGAAAAATTCTTCGTAAAACCCACCGGTGGACTCCGAAGGTGCCAGTTGTGGGCGATGGCGAGCAGGCGAGAGTGCTTTTCTGCGATGCGCGTCGCTGAGCATGTGCGATTGGGCCAGTGCAACCGACGTGTGATAAGTCTGCCTGAAGCACAACAGTTATCACGAGCTCGGAGAAAGGATGAGGAGCGGCATCGAAAACGAATATGTCATCTCAGGTGGAACATGCCTCTGGAATCAAAACAGCACCTAAAAGTCTACGGCGTGCCAGTTTCTCCAGGGTATCTTCAGGGTATCTCAAGTGTACCAAGTGGTTATCGTCCAGGTAATACAGGAGTGTCTTCCTGTGTGTTGCGCGAGTATCGTTTCCTCTTTGCGATGGTGACGCCCAGTTTCGTCACCTTACCCGCCAGTGTAACACATTAGTATCACCCAGGTATCACGGGAGCATCGCCCTTACCTTCAGGTCATAGTGCCGCCGGCGTATATCACCCTGGGTGCTGCGCGGGTATCGTGGAAGGGGTGCAAGCAGTGATTTCGTCTGTCCTGTTACCCGCTTCCTACTCCCCGGGTATCACAACAGTATCCTCCGGGTATGATTTCGGATAAAGAGGGGTATCTTTGAGTTGGTGACGCCCAGTTTCGTCACGTTACCCGACTTGGCATCGGCTGAGTATAGAGTAGGGTATCACGACAGTATCTCCACGGTATCAGGGGGGTACTACAGGGGTATGGGTCGCAGAAGTACCGTGGTCCCCCACGGTAACGTCAGGGTGTCGTAACAGTGTCTCCGGTGTATCTCGTGAGTGTTACCCTGGGTGTTGCACGAAAGCGGTGCAAGTATTGTAGTGATTTCGTTTGTTTCAATACCCGCTGTCGTATTCCCAGGGTATCGCAGTCGTATCATCAGGCTATGGTGTTGCCGGAGTATCGCAGACGTACCAAGCTGAGGTAGCGATCTGAAACCGCCTGAGTGTATCCAGGTACTAAAGCAGTATCACACGAGTATCACAGGAGTATCTCCGGGTAGAACACGAGTACCATCGAGGTATGATCCTGTCCAAGTGTCTTGCTTGGAGAAATAGGAGAGAGAAGAATGAGTGGAAATCTGTTGGAATAGGGACGATGGGGAATCTATGGGGCAAATGAAGGAAGTCCACTTGGGGTCCTGCTCTGCTTGCTTTTTTGCCATGTGTCAAAGTTGGCATAGTTTGCACCTTCGGAATCGGAAATGAAAAAGGGAAGGTGAGATTCAAATACGAAAAGAAAGAGCGCATGAGGAATTTCTTGCTCACCATTGAAATGCATGGCAATTAATGTTAGTGGGCCCTACCCAATGCATACTAAAGCTCCCCCATACTACCTTATTTCTCAAAGAGGTGATCAATAGTTCCCCCAAGCCAAGTCACCATGTTTATGTGATCCCAGTTATTAACATAAGACCACCGCGTACGGCTGGTCGAGTTTTGACTTTTAGGAAAACTCTACAGATAGTCTTGGTTTTTTATCTCTTATTTGAGAAGAACAACTGCTACTTTGGTCCCAACTTTTAAGGGGCTAGCGTAAATATAATGTATGTTTTGCTCAAACTTTTGTAACTATGTATTAAGATAATGTTCAAAAGAGCGAGATTTTCATGAATACCATCGAGGTATCTAAGAAGAAGAAGGAAAACTCCGGTCTTGAAAACGAATATCTATGATATAAGATTTGTGATTTATTTTCCATCTTCTTTTTGCAATTCTCTATCAATCAACACCATTGTTTGTTTGTGTTATGTATCACTTGGGTACCACAACATTGTTGCTACTTTTGAGATATAAGTTTGATTTTTTTTTGGAGAAAATCAAATACAACCCTGGGAAAACGACTTTGTGAACTCCTTTTCCTAGCAAATTATCACCACAAATATATGCTTCTTTTTTTTTGATCACATAGTATTCCAGCATATAATTTATTTGACATTAACCCCTAATGGCCCAAGGCACTTTAGCACCCAAACTCACTGAAAACTGCGAGTTTCAATGCATTCAACACAAAATGCAAACAATTACAGTTTTAACATATCTAATCATAGGATTTTGTACTAGGATTGCACTAGTGTATGTATTTTTTTTAAAAATAGTTTGACCGCACAGATTGAAGGATATTCGCCTTTGAAGTGAGACATAAATCCTTCTTAAGGTCATGCTAAACACCTTCAACAAACTTCGACCACCTTCTATGGCATTTTTTTGCACTACGGTCCGTGATTTTCTAGTTTTATGTGCATCAAATTTTAGAAGTAGAAGAAGGGTAATAGATGTCCTTAAAAATCCTGCAATGCAACTATGTGCTAAGAATCAACAATGCACTTCAATTTTTGCATATTTCATATCCTTATCATATTTTTGAAATTCAAAAATCCGTATGGTGGATGCAAGGATTTCCATTTTCTTCCAAAGATAAGTTTTTTTATAAAATTTTAAATGGACAAAAACTCGAATTTCTATTGAATCTAGAGTTGATTGAAGTATTGCTACACTATTTGTTATATGTCATGGAGGAGGAAATAGTTCCCTACTACTAACCCATGTTCGGTGGACATGGGCTTAGTAGTGGAACGAACAAACACTTTATCCACGCCGGCCCCCTAAGAGGACTAGAGTTCTTCTTCTTATATGTCCACCAAGGGGACATTGGGCCTTTAGAGGTTAATGTTGCATACTTTAGGAAAACAAATAGGCTATATTGCATACCACCTCCCTCTCTTTAGGGAATCTTGCAAGCACTTGTACATGAATTTCACTCAACCATAGTATAAAGTTATGTCCTTGTTGTATGAGTATCCAAAAAACCCTTAGGGGAGATGACATATTGGTTGTCTCTAAGGCACATAGTGTAAAAAAGTGTTTATTCTCAAAAGTGGGGAGTAGTTCTATCACACTAACATATGTCATGTGGCCATTGACTTAGTGAAGTGAATGAACAAACACTATATTCACGCCGGTCCTCTTCTTTTACATACAACAATACAACTTTTTATTGCGATGTGGTACATAATGAATTCTCAACAATAGGATCTTTGGAAGAGTTCTGAGCTTGGTTGATGAGGATCCGTCCTGTGCAATCCTGTGCCCATGAGTTGTTCACATGGAGGTTCATGCATGCTTCCTCGAATTTTTTCAAATTCTTTGCACAAAGATGTAAACAATGTTGAAAAAGCTTTTTGTTACACGAGAATCAAGATAATAACACCATATTTTTTATATTGGGATATTATTAGTCTTCCAAATTAATACGTGTGGCATACAATTTAGGTTGGGTCAACCTAAATGAACACTATCAAAATCATGGAATTTCCCCAATATAACAAATATGGTGTTTAATTGAACAGTGGAACATGCCTCGATGTTGAGAAAGCTTTTCGATAATGTATGTCTACACTATTCTAAGGCCTTATCTTCATTAATAGCTAGGTGTTGAACAATGTGACAATAATGAAGGTTTTGGTGTACATGCATATTGCTTCAACTAGTATACTGACCCGTTGACCCAACGGGGCAAGGGCAATCTTTGATGTTAATAGGTTGGCAAGATACTTTAAAGGTTTATGATGGACTAATTATATGGTCATGTATTTTTACTCTAACGATACAAAATATGTAATAAAATTTAGTAAGATACACACCTATGAAGTGAAGACTCTGCAACTAACATCTTTTAATATATGACCATTTTACGAGACCAATTTGCAATTTCTCACAGATGTTGTAGGTGCAATGATGTTTGGAATTTGAAATGCCATTCAACAATACACTTGTGGAATACATCATGTTGCAAATGAATCCTAAAACAACTCCCCATTTTAAATTTCCTTTTTTTTTTCTCCACCACATGTCTCTCTCGTCCATGGATCTCTCTCCTCCACGCGTCTCTCATGCAATGAAGATAAGTTGTGGCATCCAAGACCCAGAGTACAACATGGTCTATTGAAGTCAGGAGAAGATAACAATACTTCACATACACATACACATCATTCAAACATGCACATTCTTCACATACCGTTCCTTCAAATGAACCATCCTTTGAATTAAACATCATTTACATAACACATCCTTAAAACATATACATCCTTCACCGGAAGATCTTTGAAGTACACATTTTTCAAACAAACCTAGAAAAGAAGACCTGACCTCTCAAGAATAGTTTCCTACATAAAAAGGCAGCCATTTTAATTGCATATTCAACACTCACCTCCAAACCCTAAGATCAAAACCCTAAGAGATGGTTTAGAATGAAACCCTAAGAGATGGTGAAATGGTGCAAGAATGAAACCCTAAGAGATGGTATAACACCGAAAATGAAACCCTGAGAGATGGTGCAAAGACGAAATGTAGATAACAACAAAACCCTAAGAGATGGTGGTGCAAGAACAAAACCCTAACCTTGCCGGTGCCTCCACTCAAGTCGGTGATCTCCAGCAGGAGCTCTTACAACATGTCTTCACCGAACTACGAGATGCTACTTCTTTGCACTGCTTAGACTTGGTTTCACAAATATATCTTGATCTTTACATTCCAAGATTCAGTGTTAAATGTTCAACATTTTTGAGGAACACGAAGAAAAAAAAAAAAAAACATTGTTTCACTGCCTAAAAGTGGCTCATGATCGAATGAATTGGGGCCAAAGAAAAAAGGATCCACCAAGACCGCTTTGACTATTTCAAATTTTCAGTTTCATGTTTTGGTTTTTTGGTTTTTTTCCTAAAGTACCAAAGACATTTATCCATCTTCTATTTCTCTGAAAAAAAAATTAATTGAAAATTAAAATCCACGAGATGGCTGTACTGTAAATGTAAACACCATTTGCAAGAAAGGAAAATTTCCTTCAGACTCCTCAAAACGAAGCAATGTGCTCCTCCGAAGTAGAATCTGGAATCATGATCATGTACGATATAGTGTTCATAATTTACCTTGCACCTCCCGAAAATGCACTCAGGTTTACAAATAACACCTCCAGTCACCTCTTAAATCCTCAAAATTTATGTAGAGAAATGTAAAATAAACATATATATACTGTATATATATGAAATAATAAATATAGATTCATTGTTTATTGTACAAGATGGCTGTAAATACACAAACTCGCTGTCTCTGGTGTACGTTAACCCGCTGATGTGCAGCAAGAAACTAAACTAGACGTCACTATAAGGCTTTCATGCACCAAGCATGACTAGAAATACCACTGTAACCTTTCCTGTATCAGTTTGACATGAGCTCACACAAAGACATGACCAAACATCAGAGTGTATCCAACTACACCAGAGACAACACTGCGAGCCTTTCTTGTATCGATACAATAAAGACATGACCAAGCTTGAGCTGTGATGAGGTGATACATGAGAGCGAAGCCCGTCAGGTTGATGTCATGTTGCCAACATTGAAAGAGTAGCAGACGAACTTAACAGCAGAGTGAGCATCCACAAGCTGCAAGACACGACAAGAGTGGCGACAAACCTGGGAAGGCGCCAGAGAACGTAGTTGCAGCTGCGACAGATGTGACTTTGGGAGAGCGCAGGCGGGTGCTTTGCAGCAATGGTGGCTGTCCTTCCCGGGCAGTGGCGGTGCATATCACCCTGACTTGACAGCCATGAGCACATACAATATACACATTCTTGATGCTGCAAACATAGCAATTTGCAGGGGAATGTAAGTCGCGTTCAGCCTCAGCCCAGAGCTCAGGGTTTAGGGTTTGCCTGCCATGGCCATGGAGCGGAAGGCCGGGGGCAGTATCAAGCCGGTTGGGCAGCGTTCCATCTCCTCCATGTTCTCCAGTTTCCCGCTGTTCACCTTCGCTGCATTCTAATTAGGGATTCGCGACTACAATTAGGGTTTGGCTTGGTTTGGTTTTGATCTGCTCTCTTTTGGATACAGCTACTGGTCAATGATAACAGTTACAGCTATTATCATCTGAATTGAGAATCTGATCGAACAGCAACTATACAACCCTGAACCTCAAACCTAGCTTGAAAGAAGAAGGCCAGCTTCCAACGATTGATCACAAAAAGCTCGTAATGAATGGAAGAAATTTACAGCGAGGGAGGCAGAATGAGATCCTAAACGCTAACTCCCTCAACGACACTTGATGGAAGAACGAACGGAAATGAATCCCTGCGCTTGGCCCTCTAGAACGTCTTGTCCGAACAGCCTGCGGACAGGACACGCAGCTGAATACGTCACACAGTCGAGAACCCGGCTGTAACCCTAATCCAGCGCACTGAAGCAAAATCGAGGGCGGGCAGGAGTGGAGAGGAACTCACGAGTGGGCAGCACCGGCGGCGAAACGGGGCGAATGCGCAGCGCGTGGACCAGGCGCAGCACGTCCTCGTTGCCCGTGGCGAGGAAGAGGCGCAGGACGTGGTCCGTGAGCTTGCCGGCCGCCAGCGTGTTGCGGAAGAGGTGCAGCACCAGGTGATCGGGCACGGCGGAGAGGTCCGACAGACGGTGGATGTGCAGCACGGCCGTCGCCAGAGTCAAGCGCAGAAGCGACGGCGGGGGCGACATCACCACGCTACGTCTCTCGCAGACACAGCGCACCCCAAAACCTGTCTGTCTGTCGCGCACCAAGACAGCGTCAAGCCTACGAAGTGGACGACACGCCTACGAAGTGGACGACACGCCCTTCGTTGTTGAGGAAGAGAAGCAGAAAGCCATGGATGTACATTTCAAAACCTTTCAAAAATCAGGATAATTTCTAGATCCTGCGCTTGGTTTTTAGTCCTCGCCCTTTCCTGCTTCAAACTAAGGTAAGCCTCCCCACAACCAACAAAAACCCATAGCCAACGCCTATAAAATTGGGGTATATCCAACCCTCTTCCATCCCACTATAGTACCACCAACTCACCTCCAAATAGAGGTTTGCTATTGGTCAAGACCTTTACTTTTGGTCGTAGGTTATGGGGTACTTACTGCTGGCCACCCACTAAACATGGCTGCTCAGTTTGAAAATTCATAGCTACTTCAGTTTTCATCGAAAAAATATGAAATCACTTGGGTTGGAATGGTAATTCTATAGGCTATCACTGAAAAATAATAGTATAATTATCTCCTCTCCCCATATATGCACATTCCTTAACTTGTCGGTTTTAGGGGAGCTTACCTTATCTGGCGAACAACAATCAATACCCGCTTCTTTACATTTGGAATAATTTATACAAAATTTAAAGCATAAGGCTCTCTTTATGGTCAATATGAAGAAATCAGACCATAAAATTCTGGCTTGGTTTGAGAGAGTTTTAGCTTGGTTTGAATAAGGTTGGATGATCTATAACCACCAACTTAAGCTTGAAGACCTATTTATAGCGTTTGTATACATGGTAAGAATTTTTTTGGGAATTCAAAATAGGATTTCATAAATATTGCAATTGTCGTGACCGTTTATTTCTTCATATTGAAATTGCTACAAATTTTTTAAGTGGATAGTAAGCTCTGACCCATTCCTTGACATACAAAACTCTCTACTTCCACAGTAAGTTGTGCTAATGATCACTTGTCAAAGCACTCATCACTGTGAGCACAAGAGACTAAAAACCGAGAGCTGTGAAAATTGAAAACTACTCTACTAATAACCATAAGTCGACTTGGCTGTAAGCTAAAACCGCTGCGCCCATGACCTGCTGAAGACTGGGTCCCTCCCACCAACCACCCTCAAAAAATCCCATGCCCATCAGCTCCCACAACCCCATGCCCGTCCCCCTAGCACGGAGCTCCCGCCTGATCCAGCTCGACCTCCCACCTGGGCCTCGTGCTCTGCTCTCGCAACGGCTCGTTCACTGGTTGCTTCGCAGCTCCAATCCTCTGCCTCAGCTTATTCATGTTGTGTTTAAGAACAAGGACGCCTTGGGTGTTGAGGGATTGGCAACACTGGAAACGGGAGTGGATATTGCACCATAGGCGTCATAGATTGAGGATGAATGTCACATTGCGAGAGAGGAGGGAGGGTGGAAGAAGATGAGAAGAAGAAGTGTCCATGCTATTGGTGTCGGAGCTGCAGAGATTGCGTGAAGGAGACACCATGCAGAGGCGGCATGTACGTAGAGAAGTGGGAGACGTCGGCGCCAGGATCGAACTGCGCCGCGACGAAGGCTCCCTGCCCCTATGGTCTTTCCGGAATATGATGCTCCTCTACGTTCTCAGAGGCCCTTGATGCCTGAAGAGGCGCTCGATGCTGGACACTGTGGTTTTCCTTTGCTGCAGCACTAGCCGCCTTTCCCAGTGCTGCTTCATATGCTCGCGTCGCCTTCGCGCGCACACTTGCCTCCTTCTCGGTGGTTTTTTGGACTTGCGGAGCGGCCTTCTCCGCGGCGCGTTGTTCCCGCAATCAAGCGTTCTCCTCTTTGTCGACAGCTTTACGTGTTGTTGCCTCTTCTCTTTCGACAACCTTTCGCTTCTTTGAATCTTCCAATGCTTGCTTCTGATGCTCTTTCTCTTGCGTTGCAGATTCCAGCACGGTCCGAATGCCCTTCGTGGCCTCATCGTACTTGTCGCATGTTAGGATTATGGATTTGGCAAAATCCTCTATGGGGTCACGACGTCTGGCGCTTGTTGTTGGAGCAAAGCTAGGGAGTTGTAAGAAGTACCTGATGGAGTCCGGCTCCTCCATGTCCGGATCAACGTCAGCTACGTCATCCCCGGGGTCTCGATCATTCGTGTCCGCCTCCACAAAGAAATGTTGAGTTCCAGCGTCGGGTTCTCGCATGAAGTCCGCTTTGAGCTCACATTCTACTAATCACACAAGTGCGCTCGGCTCCCCTCTCTCTCCGACCCCTCCTTCTTCAATGCTGCCCTCAAAATTCCAATAGCAAAGAGGAACTACTTTTTTTAGACCCAATCTTTGTAATTTTCAAAGATTGGGTCTAAAAAAAGTAGACTAGAACTTTGCTTGAAACAAAGAAGTTGTCTCCCTATTCAAAATTGGGACAATTCTCCCTATTGATATGAGCACAAATCATGAGAGAGCCTCGGAGCCCGTGCTAAACTAAACCATGATCTATTGCAATCACGAATTAGATGCAGCATCTTTGTCGAAATTGTTTCTTGGGCCTTCAACTGAGCAACGTCTTTTTGCGACCCAATTAAACCTATTGTAAGCTAATTATGTGACTAGCAAGTAGAGTAATTCAAAATTACAGAGATTACTGTAATCCGTTCACAATCTCAAAACTGTTGTCTTACGGTAGCGATAATTAACCTTGTGTACTGGTCAAAGTGGGAATTTCTGACAAATTTTTGTGTGCCCTTTTTTAATATTAAGTTGCAACAAATGTTTTCATCTTTCAAGGCTGTCATCGGTAACATCCCATTGTTACTAAATTATCTAGCACTACGACGAACAACATCATTTTCAATTCCGCACTACAAGCCTGAACCCTGTCGTTATTCATTCAAAAGTGTCGCTCTTCACTCACTGATAATCAGAGAAGCGTTTACTTTTTTTGTCCTTTGTAACCTAATTGACTCCCAGCTCAAAAAAATCCTAAGAATAGGAAATGAAAAACGACAAGGTTCGTTGTAGTGTAGTGAATGAAAGTTCTTGTAAAGTGAGGTAAAGACTCCAAGAGTTTTGATGCCCGATTTCATTATGAATTATGATATCCAACCCTAAATAACCCCAAATATTATAATAAACTCAAAGAGGCCACTAAGATTATGATTAGACCGAACAGTCTCTCTATCTTCCTTGTCATAGGCACTTAAAACTTACTTCAAACTAGAGTTTAGAGACCATCAAGCTCTTCCATTCCATTGACTTCGAACTAGAGTTAAGAGACCATCAAGCTCTTCTATTCCATTGACTTCATTGATAACCCACCAAGCTCATCCATTAATCTAGTAGCTAGTAAGAGTGAGAAGAGAGCAGCAACAACAAAGAAGAGGATATCTTTCTAAAACTTTGGTCGAGAGAGGGTACGCTTTGTCGGCTGTTTTAACCATCTCCTCGAGTTGTCGTCGTTCTTCGTCTGCTGCAACGAGGATGATCTGAGAGAGAGGAGGGCGTGGGTGCTCCTCTGCAAAGAGAAGGCGAAGTGCTCGCGGTTGCCGATGCTGTGGGCTATGGTGAGAGCTCTTGGTGCGTGCACCCGGGAACGAAGCACAAAAGTATCAGCGTGATGAATACGCGCCTCAGGCTTAAGAATTTCACTGGCTGTTGGCGCAAATGTGATTGTGCAGGCTTACCTTGTTCGTGATTGACTGGAGTAGCATGTGAAGGGAAACGGCAGCTGCGTTAACGTGCCGCTGATCATCGAGGTATCCACCGACGGTCGCCGTTGACGACCAGCTGAAGAGGAGAATGGTGCCCTGGAAATTCAAGTCGTGCTTGAGCTGCGCTGCTTGCTTCACAGCCTTCACGTGACTCGTGTTGTAGCCATGAATGTACAGGAGCAAGTCATGGCCTGCCAGCTCCTCGTCCAAAGTTTCCTGGCAGCACTGCAGGTTGCCTCTTGGCTCGGTACCGACGGAGAAGATCACAACGTGGTTGGCCGGATCCGCTTCGACAGGAAGTGTCGCGGGAGCGTTGGAAGTACCAACTGGTATGCCAACCTCAGCCCACCCGAACTGTTACGGCACTGGGTCATATTGTGCTACCATCTTGCCAACATACTCTGCATCTGCGGTCACTTCTCTGTCCGTCGCAAACATAACCTTCACGATTTTGTACGGTTTAAGTGGAGTTTCGTCCGGCTTCCCTTCCTCCCCTCTCGTGGGTTCCGAGACACGGCTTTGAAGCAAATCACTTGAAAAAATCGTCCATGAAGATCACGAGAAACTCCACCTGTAGATCAGTGTACAGACACTGCTCACGCTCGCTTTTGAGCTGGAGAACGTCGTGCTGTGTCTGCCCTGGCCTCGGGAGGAAGCTGTCGAGCACAGACAACACGCCCATCCTGAAATTCGCCAGTCACCTTCACGACGCCATCCAAGCACTTATCCAGTTCCGATGCGCCTTAGATTGTCTTTAGTTCCTGCGCGCAGTCTCCTCTCAGTAGAAGTTTGTAGAGGAAAGACACTGAAGCATTACGTCGGTCAGGGGCCATTCCGAGCGGATTCTAAGGCGCGGCGCTTCCTGTTACGAAACTTGGTCCAGGACACAAAGGCAGCAATGCCAACGCCCACTCCAGCGGCTGCCGCAACCAACCAAATACGGACATCACGATGCTCTGAGGGGTCAGTTTCCATCCTGCGACAAGAGGATGGCGTGCAACATCGGTTGACTTCTAGGAGCAACACCAACTTGAAACACTTGCACTAAGAGCTCAATTCTCTCCCAAAGTAGACTCTTGTTATGTGCGTGAAGCAGATCAGAGTCTCAGTATTCAACGTGCCAGCAGTGACGCATCGAATCGTGAAAATCTAGGGCTCAAGTCATTAGGGTTCAAGTCATTGAGCAGCTGGAACCAGTGTCAACCCCGTCGTAACCCAGGCTCTCCTTCAGATGTTTCGTTTGCAACCAAGAATCGACCCAGAGGTTAAAAACCGTAGCATACTGAAATTAACCAAAGAAAACCACATGACCACGCTTTCTGCGTGCCATGGTCCTCTCAATGAATCGCACAAGTGTCGGGGTGCAACATGGATTCATCAATTACAAAAGCGGAACTTTATTCAAATAGACCGTGTGGGCCCATTGAAATTTTTTATGAGAGGCTTCATCAACCTGATGAGGTTGCGAACGTTGACATTCCGCTTCCTGCTATTGATAAAATTTGACATTGTTTCGAAAGTAACCTTCAAAACTAATAATCAGTGTATCGGAGAATCTGCCTACGTCGGCAAACACCATTGAAGCAACAACTGAAACTTATCATCAATTTAGGAGATTCTCATAGACTGAATTACGGAGAAACGAGGATAACTGAATAAGCAAAATCGATGTTATACAAGCGTCCAAAGCTGTTCAGTGGAAGTGTCAGTGTATCGTACTTTTGGAGAAGCTTCGAAGCCACAAGCTCTCAGGTATGCACCGACCGCCAAACCTGCGAAGTCGTTCAGGAGAAGTGCGCGTCGACTAGCGAGAGCTCGCACCCCCCATTGAGTGGCACTCCCTTCAAGTTTCACCTGGATCATGATCAGAATCCAAGAAGTCAGAACGGAATCGCAAGTCGTTGTGATTGATTCTGAAAGTGTAGTTAAGCTTATAACAACTATTTGGCGAGCATCTGCAGCAGGTAGTTGCGAATCGAAGGAAGACGCTCAAAGCTTACCCTAAGCTTGCCTCCTGGTTGGTTTGGTGCAAACTGAACAGGTTCCACACTCGACTTAAGAGCATAACCTTTGTCTACGAAAACTTGTACCAGTTTTTTGACGCCATCTGCGGCCTGTATATTTATCGTAACCATGCATAAGACACTGGCAACCTCATCATTAACATCGACAGTCAAGGTAGGCCGTGGAATAGATCTGTATCCACGAAAACGCTGGAGGTACGAATAAGTGTAGCGGAACCGTTCGAGCATGTGCTTCAAGGAAAGGAAAAGCGCTTACAGCCAAGAAGTCTGATGAAGCAGGTGAAGGAACATCAAATGCTTCACCTTCAAATCCTTCGATTAGCTTCTCGAAAAGCAAGTCTCCCGCCATATTGATAAACGCGGCTGGTAACGAAGCGTTGTCTTTTAGACGCTCGTCTCTTCTCACGGTGCGAGACTCACCATCTAACCCCACCTTCTCCTACAAAGACTTAGAGGTCGAGTAAGGAATGATTCATAGTGGAAAGCATCTCTGATTGAGCATGATGTGCAGATCGTGCCTCAAACAAACTATATGATATGTTCATAGGTAGAAAATTATCAAAATGCGAGCACAGGACTACGGGAGAATAATGAAGCTACCTGGAAAATCACTTCTCCGGTCTTCATTTCATTCGAGATTGCTGCGAACTGTGAGAAGCTAATGAAATCAAAGTACAACTGCAAAACAAACATCTAAAGTAAGAAAGTAGCCGACGTAGTGCAAGTTCCCAAATCTAGAGCCGTGGAGTATCTATTTAGAAAGTGATTACACGATCAACAAGGACCTCAAAGCTGGCATTGTCTACCGTCAGGGAGCTTCACAACTAGGCAAAGAAGAAGTAGGGAGGAATTCTAAAGCTCTGGCAACCAATTCTACATCTCCTCGCAAAAAGTACTTCTTCGTATGATACCTTCCGTGACAGTCACACGCACAGAAGAGAAAAGAAGCGCAGGTATTCATTAAACTTTTTAGTGATAAATAATAAACGAGAAATCGTGTAGCATGACAAGTTGCTGCCGCGAATTGAAAATGCAGCCCCTACTCATCGCAAGGCCGGACTGCGGCGGAAGGAAGACGATAGATAAAATTCAGTAAGGGGAATGAGGATGATAACGGACCGAAGGAGAGAGGAAGGAGGGCACAAACAGGATCAGTGAGATCTCCGTATTTCACTCGCAGAGGACGGCATTGCAATGTGTATGGCTCCACCTCGCTCTGTCGCAGCTTCCAAAACTGCACACATGCGGGAAACCTAAGTAAGTAACCGCAGTGTCGAACCTCGGGGATTCAATTCCGACGCAAAATGCAAAAAAGAGCGACAATTTCAATCTCCAAAGCTTCCCAAAGTGTAAATAGCAGTCTGTGCATCAATGTACAACTACAACACCTGAACTTACTTTGACCTGAAACTTGTCCATAGGAATGAAATCCAAAGCGTCCACAGCCTCGTACGCCGACCGCATCAACAGGACAGCAAACTTCAAGTTCAGCATCTTGCGAGGAAACAGCACGGGCTCCGGAGGCGCAGGCAACGACAGAGCACCAAACGCGTCTTGAAACTCGTAAGCGACGTTGAAACTACTGGCAGCAGCTCTCGCCATCCCGCCCTTCCGCCTCCTCGTCACAGATGTCAAGATCCTCTCTCTGGACACTCCCGTCCTCATTCCATCACTTCCAGACACGAAACTCTGGCCAATCAGCGAAAACCGGCTAGCAGCTCTGAATTCGGAGCTCCGCAACAAATCCAGCGCTCGGTTCGGCTGCACACCGGTAAGCAGAGTACTGGCGCTAGTGGACGCCATGACTTCAAGACGTGCCACTCCAACTAGAAATTGTCACTGCGACGACATTACCAGAAACTCTGTCGCAAAACTTGAAGAAAACTTGAAGCTCATCCCCCTGAGCAGCCACTTGGTTCCACCATAGCCACTGCAAGCTCATCGACAATCGCTCTTCGAGACAATGCTAGACGATGATACCCATCTCCGTCACTGGACCTAAGGCAGGTATCATCTTCAGAAAATTAACAATCATCCACATGAATCTACGAATTAGAGATATGGAACGCTTTTGCGTAAATTCAGTGAGATGGTAGATTTGATACCGATAGTATCTCGTATTTAACTCTGAACCCTTAAACGTCGGGAAATGTACATTCAGGCACGTATTTTTCTCTGTAGGATACAAGTATTGTCTTCAAGTTTAGCAAGTCTTATACCTTTGGATTGATGATTCTTCAACCAACATCTTTCAGTTGGACGTCAATTCAATATGTGAACCTTATCACGTTCAAATACGACACCATCAAAAATCATCAATAATCATGTATAATTGGTTTTCTCGCATGTGATGAGTCGTGCAAAGCTATCAACCTAGTGCGCATGTGAACCATTTTTATTCAAATTTTTGCAAGAATCTATTGATGGATAAAGTAGTACATCCTAAAAAGTCCACAATTTTCATTACCAATATACGCTAACTTTAAAAACTACAATCTATTCCATCAATTGTTGTATGCTGTGCAAATATTACCTAAAGTTCAAGTCATGGTGTGAGTTCAATTTTGTAAAGATGGATTCTAAAAGTAGGCATTCTATTTCCATCAAAGATAGGTCAAAGAGAAAAATCAACACATTTTTGGTTTTGGAGAAACATGACCTAAGCGCTAAAGGGTAAAGGGTTGAAAGTGTTTTTGACTACGATAGTTTGCAACCTCAAATTTGAAGTTACCAATGCTTCCTAAAATGGCTGAAAAGCAACAAGAAAAACATGGCTACTAGTGTGAAAATTTGAAAAAAAGAATGAAATTTAGTTAGGAAGTTGACTAGCATTTAAGTATTTAGCCACCTTGGACATGATAGGCACGGGCGATATCATGGATATTGCAGGGTATCGCCTAGGTATTATCAGGGTATTATATGCTTGAATAGCTTACCTGACTCTGTAGCATTTCTGCCAATTTCGGAAAATTAATTTTGTAATCGCTGGAAGTTACATTCGCTAACGTTCCTCAGCAACAACTTCATCAAGGATTCTGTCGGAGGGACGAGAACAATCCAGCGCCGCCAATTTATCGATTGAACTTTATGGATGGCGTTTGAATTGCTATGAAACCGTCCATTGGACGGGGATTCCGTCCGCTGACGTTGAGCTCATTGATGACCGCACTACTGTTGGACGGGGACAAAGTGCAACAGTTGGAAGCACCAAACTATGGATGATATCTGTTTAGAAGGATGAAGTTCTTCGGATTCATCTGATTAATCGTTCGGCGTCCGCAGGTCGGTTGATCAGCCAAGCCCCCTGGAACACGATCTGGAGTCTGCGTCCACTGGACTTTGTCTCAGCCCACCGGTCGGAAGAAAAGTGTGGAGATTTTCTGTTAGTGTACTGTTTCGTAGGCTGAATCGTAGCACGGATGACTCTGTTAATACGAATGATAATCATCCATGAAAAGCCCTGTCTGCACCGATGATGTCTTTGGCTCGTTGTCTCGTTAGATCGCCGTCCAATGGGCGGAAAGCTACACATCAGCATTTCGGCAGCGCGACCAAAGGACGTTGGTTCCACCAGCGGTCGGGAATTCACGGCGGGAAGGGAGTTTGCTTGTTTCTTCGAGTTTTTTCGCCGCGATCTTCCATTTGAGAGTGAAACCCTGAGTCGATTGCGAAGATCCGCAATTGCGGTGTAGCGATGGCAGGCTTCGGAGCTTTTCGTGGCGGCGAGACTACTGCCTAGGGCTTTGCATTGAACAGGTAAGGTTTACTTTCGTTGAATTTGGTTCAGGATGGAACTTTCACGGTCGAGGTTTGTGTTCTTGATCGTGGCGCTCTGCACTTTGATTTGGCTCGGTTTTCTTAGTTGTAAGTGCATGTGTTTCTTAGAAGGTGAGGAGGGAGGAGTTTTGATTATTGTGGAGGATGGAAGCGGAGGTTTTTGTTTGTTCTTGATTGTAGAATCGTTTAGTTTTGTTTCGTCCTCAGTGCCGGTTTAGAAGTTTGTTTAGAGTTGTTTATTTGCAGGTTCGAATGGTGAGCTGGCTAATGTGAAATTTGGTTCGGTGAGGAGAGTATCGGTTAAAATCAAACGAGGCACAGGAAGGGGAGGTGTTGGTGCAGTGTAGAGATAAGTTGCGGAGTGAGTTCAATTGCGAACATTTCTGTTTACTGCTGCGGATAGATCTTTTCAATTGTTGAAATTGATCTTGATGTTGTGATAGTGGAAATGAACTGTTTGATTGTATCCACACCACACCTTTTTTTCTTATTTGTTGGTGTAGTTTTTTTGTAGGTGTTTGAAGAAAGACCGTTGCGTGAGAAGAAAGAAGTTCCAGTTGTGGGTGTTGTTTGGAGATTGCGGCATCGTTTCTTTACAATTCATTTTTGTCCGTTTTAAAGCAATGGAACCGGATGAGGTTGAGACGGGTACTGAGCCAAAGCTGCCCGAGTTGAAGCTAGGTATGGAATGTTGCCGTTGTGAAGTATCATCTATTTCTAGAAATAAATATGTCTGTGTAATGTAGAATGTGAGGAGTCTGGGAAAAAATATATTTTTAATAAAAAGAGTATTAAGAGTATTTTATTATCAATAGATTCTGTACAGTGATCGATTACAAGATTTCTGGTTGAAGAGTCAAGTTTTATCAGATTTTTCCCTCATGCGTTGCAAGGAATACTAAAATATTTCGCTTATCACCAAATGTTCAATGTAGACGCGAAACAAGCACAGGGGTTTATTTCTTACTTCCGCAGGCTTCCTGAGGTATGGATTAACGATGATTTCTCCTCCTGTCCTAGTATGTGAAATTATTTCGGCGTTGACATAGTTCGGCTGCATGATTTAGCTCGGCGTTGTTTCATTCAGTAGTTAGCAGTCCTGGTGAATGTGTTCTTGCTTCTAGCATGTCTTTGAGCTCCACTCACATCCAACAACTTTTATTAAATTACCAACTTGCTTGTTGCCGCGAAATAGTTTGCTACCAGCCAGACTGATGCACTGATCGGCACTTGCAGAACGAGCAACCTATACGCTTTTTCGACCGCAAGGTGAGACCACAATTAGCCGAAACCACAAATCTTTAAACTGTAAAATATCTGTTCAGACTGGTTTGTGTTGGTGATCTTAGCCAATGGTCCGTTAGATTTGAGTTCTATCATGTACATACTGCTGAACTAGTTTTCAGACATGACAAGACCAGTTTCCCACTGAATGCCCTGGATCCTCCTTCTCATTCTTAACTATCTTTGGCCTCTATGTCCTTGTTCTTTATGGCTCCAGGATTATTACACTGCTCATGGTGATAATGCCACCTTCATCGCCAAAACATACTATAAAACTGTCACTGTGCTTAGACAACTAGGAAGCGGGGCTGATTCCCTCCCTGGAGTAACCGTGAATAGAAGTATGTTCGAAACTATTGTGAGGGATCTGTTACTTGAAAGAACCGATTGCACAGTTGAGCTTTATGAGGGCACCGGTTCGAAATGGCAACTTGTGAAGAGTGGGACTCCCGGCAAGCTTGGTAGCTTTGAAGAGGTCCTTTTTGCAAGCAACGAGATGCAGGTATAATGGCATCACTCTATTTTGGTTGTAGAGCTGTAGGGAAACTAGACAATTTGAAGAGGCGTTCGCTTTGTTCAACCAGTAGAAATTATTGGCGATCGTAACACTTCTTTTTATATCGTTCTTAGAAACTGTCTCTGTTGACCTTGTGTGGTGCAGGAAACTCCTGTGGTCATGGCTGTAAATGTCACTATACGAGAGAATGAACGATGTGTTGGATTAGCCTTTGTGGATATGACTAAGAGGCAACTTGGGATGACGGAGTTCTTAGACGATGATCTATATACGAGTTTGGAGTCGGCTATGGTAGCTTTGAGCTGCCGTGAATGCATTGTACCTCAGCTAACGATTGCAAAGTCCCCGGATGATCGTAAACTCCGTGATGTCATGGCTCGCTGTAATGTTTTGGTCACTGAGAAGAAGAGATCTGACTTCAGGTACGCTGTTTATTTATACGCTACCTCTTTGTACGTTGCTTTATGATTCAAAATCGTCTCTCATGCGTTTATTACATGATTTTCTGTGACCACCTAGTGCTTGTCCGCTAGTAAAGTGTGAGTGACACTTCTCACATTGGAATGATTTGTTGGGAGTCGATGAAGTTGAAGTCCGTTCCGGACTTGTTAACTTGGTAGGTTTTGTCTTTAGCCTCACAAGAGTTTGTGCAACCTCTCGTTCTGTCTGAGTCCATTCTTCCGTGTTAATCTGTTCCATCGTCGTAATAACAATGGCAATAACAATAATAATAAACTAAATAAATAAATATAAATATATAATTATATAAGAAATGATACTTCTGAAAGGCTATCGCTGTGTATGTGAATCACATAATCAAGTAAAAATAAAAGATTTACTTTTACTGTGGAAAGCAAAAGCTTTGCTTTTACTGCAAAAGTAAAGGATTGCTCTCAACCTGTGTCGTACAACAGTGTCCTATTTGTCTGGGTCAGTCTGTTGGGTTTTTCGAATGCTTTTTTGATGCGGTCTTGAATCTGTGCAGATCACGAGATGTAGAACAAGATCTGGGGCGCCTAGTTAAAGGTCCGCCTGAGCAACATAAAGAACTGGTGGCAGCATCCGATGCAGCAGCTGCTGCTCTGGCTGCCCTTCTAACATACACGGAGCTCCTCTCTGACGACACTAACTATGGCAAGTACATCATTCAGCCATATAGTCTCGACCTGTACATGCGGTTGGATGCCGCTGCTTTACGAGCTCTCAACGTCACTGAGAGTAAAACTGATGCTAACAAGAATTTTAGTCTCTTTGGTCTCATGAACCGAACATGCACCCAAGGAATGGGAAAAAGATTGCTGAATCGGTGGTTGAAGCAACCTCTGGTGGATGTCTCCGAAATCACCCGAAGGCTAGACACGGTGCAAGCTTTTGTCGAGGGTCTAGAGCTGAGGCAGGACTTGCGTTCCCACCTGCGCCGAATGCCTGACATTGAGCGCTTGGTAAACAAGCTTGAGAAGCGCAAAGCTGGATTGCAAGATGTTGTGAGGCTTTATCAGGTGAATCACCTCCTGTGTTTCTCATTGTTGCCGGGGTCGTGTGGCAGCTACCCTTGTCTGTAGGACCTCCGTTCTGACATTTCACTCCTGGAATTGGATTGCAGGCTAGTTTGCGGCTGCCTTTGATCAGGACTTGCCTGTCCAAGTACGATGGAGCATTTTCTGAGTATTTACAAGAGAAGTATGGCAGCCACCTTGAAGAATGGACACAACCAGATCACTTGGGCAAATTTGATGGATTAGTTGAAGCAGCTGTTGATCTAGAGCAGCTTCAGAATGGGGAGTACATAATTGCAGCAGATTATGATAACAGTCTGCAGGAGCTCAAGAGTGAACGTGATAGCGTGGAAAAGCAGATACTCAAAGTTCACCAGCAGGCAGCCGACGACTTGGGGCTTCCTGCAGAGAAGTCATTGAAGTTGGACAAGGGTACACAGTATGGACATGTATTTAGGATAACCAAGAAGGAAGAACCTAAGGTTAGGAAAAAGTTGAACAGTCAGTACATCACTTTGGAGACCAGGAAGGACGGCATCAAGTTCACCAATGCGAAGCTACGAAGATTAAGCGAACAGTACACGAAGTTGACAGAGGAGTACTCAAGTACGCAAAGGGAGCTTGTCGCAAAAGTTGTGGATGTTGCCGCAACGTTTGTTGAGGTAACTTGTGGCTGCTATCCAATGCTGTCCCGCTCAAGTTCATGTTACAGATGTTCTCTATCTAGTGCGTTATTTCTAAAGAACCGTCTCTTCCGTATTCTTCCAGGTTTTCACAGGAGTTGCAGTTCTTCTAGCGGAATTGGATGTACTGCTGAGTTTTGCTGACTTGTCTTGTACTAGTCCTACCCCATATGTCAGGCCCTCGATTACCTCCGCTGTAAGCTTCTTCCTGTCTTTACATTCTGGAGCTTGGACGATAATCAATCAATATGAATGTTCTGGTATAATGCTGTAAATTACGCGAAACTGTAAGTTATGATGCGTCTTTTGGAAAATGATTGTGTACTTGGATTCAGTATTTCTTGGCAAGGTCTTTAACAATGTGAGATATTGGAATTTAAGATAGAGTTTGTGTTGATTTTAGGATGAAGGTGACATAATCCTAGAAGGAAGTCGACATCCATGTGTGGAAGCTCAGGACGACGTCAATTTTATCTCGAACGATTGTCGGCTGGTACAGTGCAGCGTAGATTCATTTTGTACAATTCGGCATTGAATCTGTTTAAGCTATATCTGAAATGCATAGCTCCAGATGATTGGATTCACTCGGGTTTCCAATTTCCAGGCCTTCCTGACATTTGATTTTGCAAATAACTTCTTCTAGGTCCGCGGAAAGAGTTGGTTCCAGATTATCACAGGTCCGAACATGGGTGGCAAGTCGACTTTCATCCGACAGGTAAAGGAATTTCGCTTGCACTTGGTCTGAATTGGAGCACAAATGCGGGGATTGAAACTGGGAGCGCCTAGCAGTATGAACTTAGCAACCACTGCACCAGTGTGTTTTGTGTGAATAATAGCATCATGTCATTGTCAAGAGATAAACGGAGATAGGGTATGTGGACGCATTAAGTGTATTGAAGCTTCTGTCTGGTTGACGCGTATTTCAGAATGATTAGGTGTATCATCTTGAGTTTGGCATCAGAGTATGCTTAGCCATCATTAATTGGGTACCTTTGGTGTATGTTTGAACGTCGACGTGTTCATCATCATGTGGTGTATGTTTGAACGTCGACATTCTTGATGAACAGGTGGGTGTGAATGTGTTAATGGCCCAAGTTGGGTGTTTCGTATCGTGCGACCGCGCGGAGATCAGTGTGCGTGATTGCATCTTTGCACGAGTCGGTGCAGGAGACTGCCAGGTGCTAATATGTGCTCATACTTCTAGTGTTCATTTGTGCCCATGTTTGTAAATATGTGGGTTGGTGTAGACATGTCCGGTTCCTACGTGTTGATCATGTTTCTAAGATTTTCTTGCGTTTAAAACACTGTTTGCGCAGCTACGAGGAGTATCAACGTTCATGGCTGAAATGCTCGAAACAGCCAGTATTATTAAGTCTGCGACACAACGCTCCTTGATCATCATTGATGAACTCGGTCGGGGCACCTCCACTTACGACGGATTTGGTATTTATCTTTACTTCGTGATTCCCAGTTCGAAGATGTTGTCGATGTAAAAAAGAATATGCTCAAGAGAGTTGAGATGCGTGGAGTCGTACATGCCGTTTTAGTGCGGTATGTAGGTTCTCCGCTGTCTTGTCGATTCTGATAATCGTGGAGGTTAGTGCTCTTTCCGTTGTGTCGTTGTTGAGCTAGCGGTCTGCTTTTAGTCATATTATTCCTCAGGAAGATATCTTCCTATGCGGCTATGTGTAGACTCTGATTTCGAAATATTGGATTAAATACTGTCAGGGTTGGCTTGGGCGATCTGCGAGTATCTAGTGGAGGTTACGCGTGCACCCGCGCTGTTTGCGACGCACTTTCATGAACTAACAGCGCTAGCGCATTCGAACGGCCCGCTTGTCCACGGACCTCCGAAGGGTCCACCAGTTGGAATTGCCAACTATCATGTCAGTGCACATATCGATGCGAAGTCGCAGAAACTTGCCATGCTCTACAAGGTAATTCAGTTCGTTGCATTGAAATTTCCGTTTCCCTGTCCATTTAGAACTGCAGGAAGTATTTGAAGTGAATTATATGTAGGGCTTGGAACTATGATCGTTAATGCAAATGTAAGACCTCATATTTTCAGACCTTCGTCCTCCCCTGTCATAAGAATCTTAGCCATGGATTTCACACCTTTTGGTGTATAATTGTGCAGGTTGAAGAAGGTCCATGCGACCAGAGCTTCGGTATACACGTTGCCGAGTTCGCTCATTTTCCTGAAAGTGTTGTCGAACTCGCCCGACAGAAAGCTTCAGAGTTGGAGGATTTCTCGGCCGCTGAGAAGGATGTTTCAGGCGGGAATACCAAGGACGAGGTGCGATTAGATTATCGGCCTACCGTTTTCCTATGTTCTAAGTCGTGTACTTGTTTCAAAATTCTATGTTGGTTTTCCCTATTTAAGGCTAGAATCACAGGATGATGAGTGGTGCTCACGTTCACTGCTTTTTCTCAATACTCTGTGTTTGTTTTTTCGGAATTTGGCTGGATCAGTTGCAAGAAGTGTCATGCTCATGGTGATTGTTGCGCCCCGTAGGTTGGTTCGAAGCGAAAGAGAGTCAGCGGCCCTGATGACAAGGCACGAGGAGCAGGTCGTGTGCGAAAATTCTTGCAGGACATGGCAGCGCTGCCTGTCGACAAAATGAGTCGCGAGGAGACGTACGCTCGGTTGAAGGCCCTGAAAAGCGATTTCGACAAAGACGCCGCGTCTAATTCATGGTTGCAACAAATCATGGTTTAGTGTAGCATGTGCTCCGAGGCTCTCCCATGATCTGTGCTCATATCAACAGGGAGAATTGTCCCAATTTTGAGTAGGGAGACATCGTCTTTGTTTTACGCAAAGTTCTAGTCTACTTTTTTCTAGACCTAATCTCTGTAAATTACGTCAAAATCTCGTTCGTGTACTATTTTGAAGGAATTTAAAGTTTTGAAGGACATCTGTATCGTATGTAATGTGTGAAATACCCAATGTTCTAAAAGGGTCTGGCTCCCAACCAGTGGTGGGTCATATCTCTTTATGAGCCTTTTCTGTTACTTTTCTTTAAGGGTGGTAAGCCTTTTCTTTTATTTTACTTTTGGGGGATTTGGGGTTCTTTTACTTTATTTTTGGGAGATTTGGGGTTACAGTCTATAAGTTTGGATCGGTGTTTGAATCTTAAAGTGGAACAATATATTGCAAGGCGTCTTTTTCGTTTTATCCTTGACTTGAGCAAACTGCACATCGTGGTATGTCAAACCTGTAGTTTAGGGCGAGTGTGACATGGAGTTGGAGGCCTGCGTTGAGATCCTTGGATCATCCGAGGATGACTTCCTCATCGATGACATCCTTGCAGGTGAGTCAACTCGTTCAACTAATTTTTTAATTATGCAAGACTTGGTTTGAGGTTGCGAAAGTTGTCTTGCTAGAATTAGCTTACTGTTTGTGTTCTAGTTTGAAGCTGTTTGATTTAGTTCTTTGGTAGTCTGAAGCTGTGATCCTTATCAAACATGGTATTTGGGGTAGTGTGTTAACTGGTCGTGGGGGCGGTTGGGTTTAGAGCTTCAGGGAGAATCTTCGTTGCCTGTCCTCCTGTCCTCGTTTTTATCACCTGGTAAGAAAACCAACCTTTCGTGGATCACAATTCTTTCGACTGATACGAATGCACGCTCTACCTTGCATATATGCTATGTGGCTTTTTGAAATGAAGTGTGTTCCGTTTGTGTTTAAATAGAGGAAATTAGATTTTTTTTATATTGATATTCACTTTTTGTTGTATCTCTTCAAAATAATCGACGGTTGTTGCTAACGGATGATTTGCAACTTGAATATGGGATTGTAGATTCAGTTCCAGATGCATTTTTACTTGCTGGAGAAAGCAAGGGAGTTGAAGTTGTTGCAGGTAAGTCAACTTGTTCGGCTAGTTTATCAGTCTTGTAGGATTTGATTTTAGAACCATGTTGAAGTGGTGTGATTAGAAGCCTATTGAGCTGGTATTATTTTAGGCGTCCTTCCTGAACGTGGTATTTTTTAGGCGTGTTCCTTGTCTATGGTTGAGGAGGAGGTTGGAGTCTCTTCAACAACCTTTTATCGGACAACGAGCCTGTATTCTAGTCTTTGTTGACTAGAAAGATTATAGTCACTCTTTGTGCACCATGGTTCTTTTGACTGACGTGAACGCACGTTGTGCACTTTTTATTTCATAATGAAAAAGCTACGCACGGTTGTAGTCCTTAGAAATTATATGGTTGTTGCTGACGGTTGGTGTTGAAGCCGAAACTACAGATACAACCCTCGGCGGAGTAAGCAAGGAAGGCAAAGATGTACCTGGCGGAGAAAGCAAGGAAGGCAACAAGGAAGGGACAAATAAGAGGGCAAGGGGCAAGGCGAAGCTCAAGGCAAAGGTCAAGGCAAAGAAGAACTCGTACAAGTGCGTGGTCTGTGAGAAAACGTTTGGAAGTGGCCAAGCCCTTGGAGGACACATGAACGCTCATCCTGGAGGTATGTTCCATCGTTCAATTAAACTTGGTTAGATTGTGTAACTTCCATAATTGAAAAGCTTTCTCAAACTCGTTTGCATCTCTGTGCAGAGAGATTCAAGAAAATCGAGAAAGCGTATATGAAGATCCATGGGAACGACTCTTGGGGACAAGATCGAACACCGGATCTACATCAGTCAATCTGTTTTCAAGCTCCATCTAATGGATTCAATCTAATCCCAAGACCAGATAACAACATGCCGAACTCATGTACAGACATATGTTGTCGTACCCCACAGGCGTTCTATCAGCAAGCTCTGCAGGACCGAGTCTACTGGGAACAATCATATCCCTTGATGGCCCCTAATGTGCAAAATTCGACAGCACCAAGTTGGAACGTCCCAGGCTCGACTTCCGAGGTAGATGTTGGTTACATCGTTGGTTCAGGTTCAGATCCATGTTGTAGTCCTGTCCCACAGGCCAACTATCAGCAAGCTGCGCAATATCAAGAGTGGAGTCAATCAAATTCCATGATGCCCCAGGATTTGACAAATTCGATTCAGAACACTCCCTCGACTTCACACCCTTACTTTGGCTACAGTGATAGTCCATATACAGGACCATATTGTGATCCAGCCCTACAGGTGATGAACTATCAGCAAACTGGGCAAAACCAAGATCGGAGTCATGACACTCAAAGCTTTTATGGAGATCCCAACGTTCAGAGCTTCTATCAAGATCCAAACGCTCATAGTTTTTATTGAGATCCCAACGCTCAGAGCTTCTATCAAGATCCAAACGCTCATAGTTTTTATTGAGATCCCAACGCTCAGAGCTTCTATCAAGATCCAAACGCTCATAGTTTTTATTGAGATCCCAACGCTCAGAAATTGTTTAGAAGATCCTATTGAATTGTTCAGAATCAATTTAATATTGCATCTCAATGAACAGTTGTATAGTTTAATGTAGAATTCATTCAACATTTGGTCACTGCAAGATTCTTGCTACACCTTTGTAGGGAATATTTTCGTTCTGCCCTGAGAAGATATTTAAATTCAGAATCTCATGTTAAAGGTGAGCTAAGGGTTTTACACCCTCATGAGCAAAGTTTTCCTTGCTGTCTGAAGAGATTTTGGATTTTCACCTAATATTCTTTTGAAACCTTGGTATATTATGATAAGTCCCAATCGTTCCAATCTTAGTTAAGAAAATACAACACAAAATTCCATAGGTTGCATATTTTTCAATGTAATAATCAAGAGCATATGCAATTTCTAGATTTAATAGCGTTAGGATTCATAAAAATCCCGTCAGACATAAGAATACAAGGTGTCCATGGAAACCGGTTCCTGTTGCAAAATAACAATCCAACAGACAGAGCTGTAGGAGATCAATACTACCGTAGCACCTTCTACACATTCAAGTCTAATCCGCTGGCAAAATGCAGAAAGCATCGACTAAAGGAGACTGAGGAGACTCACAAGCTCGTTGTAGAAGTTCCAGATTTCCCAAAACAGAGGATTCGTGGACTCTGCTGCCAGTTAAACCCTTGGACATATGCTTCCTCAACACGTACCAACCTAATCACAAAATTCGAGATAGCCGAGAACAGAAACCCCATCAACGTCGGTCGCTTTTCTTGTGTTCTCTCCGGCTCTCTCGATGTTGGTCTCTCCTCCTCTCATCTCTCCTCCTGTCATCTCTCCTGCTGTCCTCTCTCCGACTGTCTTCTCTCCGACTGTCTTCTCGCCGACTGTCTTCTCTCCGACTGTCTTCTCTCCTGTCATCTCTCCTGTCATCTCTCCTGCTGTCGTCTCTCCTGCTGTCGTCTCTCCTGCTGTCGTCTCTGCTCTTCTCTCGGGTTTCTCCTGGCTTGATATACTTTTTGTTATTCGGCTTTGGCGGTGGTGCCGTTGCGCCGAGCCCTAAGGTGCCCTGCCTCCTGGTATATTCGACAGGCTCCACGACCGTCTTGGAGTTTCGGCCGATAGGCTTCCCCTGCTCCCATCCCATTCCCCGCAACAGAGCCACTCCGAACTCCTCAACCGGCAGCTCCTCGTACTGGTCCAACGTCGCCTCTTCCGGCAGATTCGTGAGATCCTCGCGCAGCTTCTGATCCTCGAGCTCCTTGAGCGACATCCGCCTCGGCTGCTCTTCTTCGACCTCGCCGTCGCGCTCCATCAGTGTCAGCCCGTACTGCACATTCGGCTTCGGCCCGGCGCCCATGGTCTCCATCTCGAACGTCTCCTCCGTCGACTTTGTTGCGTCGCTTTCCATCATGATGTTCTTCATCCGCTTCTCAGGCCGCCAAGAATTCTCCAGCTTCGGCACCACTTTCTTCCCCCCGCCCCCCGCCCTCGGGTTCAGCACCACGATCCCCGCCGCCGCGTCCACGCTCGTCACATACTCCACCACGTCCTCCTCCTCCTCCTTCTCCCTCCCCTTGGGCGGCAACGGCGGCCTCCGAGTCGATGACTTCGCCTTCGCAAACGAAAACCTCATCACCGGCTTCCTCTCCCCCGCTCCTCCATCCCCTTCCCCCTCCGCCATCCTCTCCCCCCAATTCCCTGTCAACTACAACCCTAACCCCGCTACGCACTTGATTAACCGCAAAGTGCTCATCGCTGCGTCCCTGCCTGCCTACCCCTCACCGCCACAATCCTCCCTCGAACCTTCATCAAACCCCAGCCTCCTCCACTCTCAAGCTCCAAACCTCCTCCAACAATCTCCAAGCTGCCGTTTCGACTAAAAAGAAAATCCACTCTCGCCAGAAGACCGCACCGCAACCGACCTACACTGCCTCAAGCGGCTGGAAACGGAAGCGAGATCATGACGACGACGACAACGACGACAACGGCGACTACAAAAACAACGACAAGCGCGACTTGGCTTCTCTGGAGAGTCCGTCTCTCTTGCCCCTCTCGAAGCAAAACTAGGCCCCAAGCGAGATCCAGGTCCGCACATGAGGTCCCTTCCCTTGGCGCAGCTTTTACTTTTACTATATTAAAAAGTGAAAGTAATTCGGTTTACTTTCCTGCGGTAATATTTCGAGTTGTCGTGGTTGGTAGTTTTGAAGTTACCGGAGAGGTAATAGTTTATGTTACCGTGGCGGTAATATTTGAAGTTACTGTGTTGGTAATATTTGAAGTTACCATGGCGGTAGTTTTTGAAGTTACCGTGGTGGTAGTATTTGAAGTTATCATAGCGGAGTACTGTACCTAGTGGTCACTTTTGACACCTCTATGTTGAAAGAATTATTTTGCTTTGACGTAGTGATTTGGATACAATGGGTATTACATGGATATCACCTAAGTATTACATGGATATCACCTAAGTACTACATGGATATCATCTAAGTATTACATGGATATCACTTAGGCATTATATGGGTAGCACCTTGATATTTACATGGATTATCATCTAGACAAAAGAATTGTACTTTCAAAAAAAATCCTCCATTTTGAATTAATTATGTATGAAAGCAACTATGGCTTAGGGTACCTTATTCTGCCATTTATGGATTGTCATTTATGAATTGTCATATTTTGGATTGTTATTTATGGATTATCATTTATGGATTGTCATTTATGGATTGTCATTTACAGCGTCTTAGAATGTTATTTGGAAATTTTGTTAGTATTAGTATTATTATTCTTAAATATATTTTTAAATTTTTATTTTTTAAATATTATACTATGACATGCTTTTAATTATAAAGTAAGAGTCATAAGTCCTATTTCATTTTCTATACTTGTTATACATGTCATTTGATGGAACGAACAAACACTTTATTCACTCCAACCAACTTTGGGGACTTGGGCTCAAGGGGGGAGATGGGGAGAGAGGAGTAGCTCCGTGAAACGTGGTGAGGTGAGTCTTGGGTGTTAGGCGCAGATAGAAGGCAAGTTGTAGTGAGAAGTGCTGGACCTCACTACTAGTCCCGGATTTGCTTAAGCTCTGTGCTGAATAGGTGTCTCTAGCTATGCATTAGTGTTGACACGGGATGATCAGATCTGGATCTGATAAGTGGGATTTGCATGGATACTTTGAATGGAACTAGCATTTAGATGAGAGGTAGACCTGTAGCGGGGCCTATGTGTTGGACTTAGATCTAAGCTAGCTTCCACAGATCCATGCAACATTACAGATCCAGATCAAGATCGATGGAACTGCTAGACACACACACACACCCAGATTCAACTTACCAGACGACATCAAGCACAATGGAGAACAAACGCACGTAAGGAACTCACAAGCAA
Organism: Bryoerythrophyllum caledonicum; assembly: GCA_963971425.1. Taxonomy (NCBI): domain Eukaryota; kingdom Viridiplantae; phylum Streptophyta; class Bryopsida; order Pottiales; family Pottiaceae; genus Bryoerythrophyllum; species Bryoerythrophyllum caledonicum. Next base: position 4,885,082 of record OZ020525.1, on the reverse strand, counting down.
GGACGAGAAGAACACCAACCGCAGAGACTTTCAAGACATTCAGATAACTCTCTCTTACCCTCACTCATTTACACTATGCTCATCGTGAAATCTTGCTCTTTCAACTGGAAACATCACAAGACCAACAAACAGACACAGATGTTGATACAAGCACACAGAAGACACAAGATGCAAGCACACTATGGACACAAATGGCAAAGACATAGAAGACACAAGATGCAACTACGAAGTGGAAGCATGCAGACAACTACGAAGTGCACAGCAGGAGGGCATAGCAAGAGTGCACAAGACACAAGTACGAAGTGCTCAACAGGAAGGTTCAGCAGGAGTGCACAGCAGGAGTGCACAACAGGAGAGCACAGCAGGAGTACATAGCAAGTGCACAGCAGGAGTTACGAACATGCAAGACAACACGCGGTCAACACACACAAACATCAAGAACAAAGCAGGAACCACGAGCGAGGAAGTCAATACACGATCAAAACATACGAACAACAAGTACACAAAAGGACTCCCAAGCGAACAAGGTGCTACGCAATCAAAATACGTGCCAAGAATACATGGCAGCAGCAATTAGTTATGTGCAGGAGCCCCCAAGCGGAAGCATACAATCGCTGCAGATCGAGTCCCGCCGACATCGAAGTAGCAAGACGCAGTCCATACAAGAGCTGGCAGTTGAAAACCAACATTTTGTAGGTGGCACAACAACGCCAGAAGAGGACGTCGCCAACAGACAGCCCCTGTGTTCCGAATGCCCACCAGCCGGAAGGACGAATCACTGCAACCATGCACAAACAACAAGCACAAGAAGAAGAAGAACGCCGGTTCCCAGAAGGAGACCGGCGTGAATAAAGTGTCTGTTCATTCCACTACTAAGACCATGTCCACCGGACAAGGAATTAGTAAGTTGGAACTACTTCTCCCTTTCGAGGGTAGACACTATGAAACGGGTAGCTAGAAACCCGCCAAGCAAAACACCCAACTAACTAACCATCGAACTAACCAAGCAAGTAGCCAAAAAACCACAAACCAACCAAGCAAGTAGCCAAGAACCTAAAACCAACCAATCAAGAAAAATCAAAGCGGGGGAAAGAAATTAAGGGCGGTCTTGTGTATCGGGAAGGGCTTGATTGTTTTCAATTTTGCGTTTATGTAGAAGAATGGACATGGCATATTGAGTAGCGATGGTGTTAATGTTTTTGAAGGTGTTTTTAATCGTTTCAATGGGTATTTTGAAGGTATCTTCTAGAGTTTTCATAGATGGGATAAAGGTGGTGGCACGAGCGCCGGATGTGATTATAATAAGGGGGTCCACATTCCATCCGAGGGCAATGATGTCGTCAATAAGGGGTTGGTATTTATCTATTTTGTTTTGGATTGTTTCTGGGAAAAATCTATCGTTGCAATATGTGAATTCAATGAATTGAATGGTGTAGTCTTGGTTGATGTTATTGGGTGGTGGGTCATTATATGGTAAACCTTTAACACAAAGGATGTCCGGTTTGAGCCTAGCGTTGCAATGACATCTTTGGGTCATACATGAACATGGGAGTAGCCAAGGGGGGACCGTATTTTCTTGTGGATTGTTATTAAAGGTGCCGGCGTTCATTAGTATAAAACATCTCGATTTATTGTAGGAGGTGATTAGTTTACGGACTTCCCATACCGCTTTATTATGTCTTTTAACAATTAGAGAGTGTATGTGGTGGTTTTGGCATTTGAGAAGAACATGGAGCCATGTGTCGGGGTCTGTTGAGGGGCATATGGGGCACGTTATGGATGGGAATCTTTCAATTCCAAAGAAGAGTTGTTTACGGGCGTTTCCCATGTATTGACCGGTACGGAATTTGATAAGGCATGTGATTTGTGGGTCAGTGATGATGGGGTTTTTCCAAAAATTTGTAGAGAGTTCATTGTCTATGTCTTTATTGTTAGTCCATTTTTCATTGTTAGTCCATTTTTCTATGTTAGGAATATTTTCTGAGATTGTGTCAAGGTTGTTGTAGAGGTCTTGTTTCTTGAGATATTTGCCCAAAAATCTAATTGGGCCTTTGTCAGGGGTATCTTCTTTGGAGGGCCAATCTTCTTTTTGAAAGTAGTATGGGGTGGCATGGGCATGTTCGTGTGGGTCTTTGGCATTCTTGTGTGTTTTTTCTCGGCCTTCTTTTGCTAATTTGTCTGCTTGTTCGTTGCCATTAATGTTGGTATGGGCTCTCACTTTGTGAAGGGTTGTGATTTGTGTACGATTTTGTAACATTTGGACCATTGATGTTAATATGGTTTGGTCGGGGTGGCTATTGTGAAGGGTAGGGTGTGTTATTTGAGTGTTTAGTAGGTAAAGTGCATTTATACAATCGGTGAATATATGTGCGGGTTCATTTTTGTATTTTGTTGTGATGATTTGTAGTGTTTTCTGGATGGCCATGAGTTCTGCTCTGAGGATATTTTGTAGTCCGTGGAGTCTTTTGGCTAGTTTAATTTCTTTGGAGGAGTTATATATGCCATATCCAGCTTTTTTTCTGCGCCAAGAGCCCGGGCTAATTTGTTCTGGTGGTTTAAAGGAGCCGTCGGTGTAATAACTGTGTGCGGGGTTAAATTTTGGTGTGGTATGAGTTGGGTAGTCTGGGAGAGGGGGAGGTGTGGCTGAGTAGTTTAATGTGTTGTTGACATAGTTTAGTTTTGACCAGTTTTTACTTTTGTTTACAGGGGTTTGTATGGGTGTTGGTGGGGCCAATTTTGTGAATATTCGGTGTATGTCTAGATTGTCTGCTATGGAGGTAAGTTCCGCAAGTTGTTCTAGGGAGCCAAGGGTTTGATTTTGATGATGGACGCATAGTATTTGTAGTGTAGATGGCTCGATTCGGGGTTTTTTTAGTTCGGGTGGAATAGTAGGTTCTTCGTATGGTATTGTGTCTGCTTGAAATAATGTAATGATGTGGGAATCTGGAAATGGGTTTGAATGTTGGTTGTTGTTTTGGTACCAATTTTTGTTCGGTGTGATGATGATTGTATTTGTGTTATTTGGATCGTGTTTGGCGGCAAGTCTAGCCCAATGTATGGCTTGTTCCATGCCTTTCTCGTTGTAAGGGTGAGCTATGTCATTTCCAATCCATTTGTAGTCAAAGGCCTTGCCTAGGGATCCAAATATTTTGTCTCTTTCATAAGGTGAGTAAAATTATTTAGTTTGGTAGGACATGTGACCGGGGAAGAAAAGTACGAGTGTTCGATGTTAAAGGATGAGATTAGTGAGTCTAAAATGGGCGTGGGTATTGTGTATTGCGTATTTTTTAGGGGGTCCGTTTTTGGTATTTGATATTTATACCTTTGGTAGAGCCATATTAGTTCGGTTTCAAAGGGTTGGGTCGTTGGTTCAATGTTTGTAGGGATTTGTAAATTTGTATTATATTGATTCCATAACCATTGGAGTCGGGTAATGGGGATGGTGTGTAAATGTCGACCGTTTTCTTTGTATAGATGTGCTTGATTGTTATCTATTTGAATTGTGTTTGAGGATGTAAGGATATCCTTTTCGGAGTTGCATTCAGTTGTGTAGATGTTTAAAAGTGGGATAATTATGGGTGGTGTTACGTATCTTGAGTCTAAGAATTGTTCTTGGGGGTGGTGGGCTTGGATGATTTCCGAGTATGTTTTATTTTGAATTTTTTGATAGTATTGTTTTAATTTTTTGGTGTTATGTGTGGAGGTATTGGCGTCGTGTCGTGGGAAAAGGTCTCTTTGGGGGAGCCATTTATTGTATGTGTTATCATTGTGTTGCCATTGACATAGATATTTTGTGTAGGTATTTTGTATGTTATTTGCGTCTGTGTGTTGGATATGTTTATGGCGTATGATGTCCTTAATGGGATATGTGGTAGGGTTTTTGGGGATGTATGTTAGGGGGCGGGGACAGGGGTGATATGTATGTGGAGGGTTATCGGGATTGAATGGTGTGGGGATATTTCTTGGGTTGATGTTATTGTTGAGGGTGGCGAATGAGTCATTAAGTATATGAGAGTATGGGTGTATGTTACATGGGGTATGACATGTAGCGGGGCATGTTTGGTGACAAAATAGTTGTTTGGCAATATTTAAGGCGTTTTTTAATAGTTTGGATGGGGTGAAGTGGTAGGTTTTGAAGTCCTCGTTGTTCATGATGTGTGTGCCGTTGGGTAAAGTAATTTGGGTTAGTTCAAAAATATTTTTTGAGAGGAGTTTTTGTAGAAGCTTTTGGGAGAGTTGGGCATTGAGTGTGTTGTGGTTTAGTGTTTATTGGCGCCATAGTATTTCTAGTGTTGTAGGATTAATGAGGAAGTTTGGGAGCGTACTTTGAAGGTGGGCTTTAGCTATATGTTTTAATAAGAAGAGTGTACCTGTTATTGGAGATCTTATGCAGTCACTTTTTTTAATTCTGGGTATGTTTTCAGCGCCACCGTGTTGGGCAAGGACATAATGAGTTAATCCATTATATATTTTTCCAAATCTTCCTCTATCGTTCAACGCGTTTTGTAGTTGTTCGCCTATACATCGGAGATATGCGTTTTTGAGGGAGAAAGCTTCAAGTCCAAATAGGTTATGTGGGAGTTGGGTTGTGGCATTTGGCATACATTTTGGTAGTCCACATATAGTTTTTTGTATGGCTATTATTTTTTTGTCAAGTTTTTTGATGGCTGGCATAGAGTATGGTACACCGTAGAAAGTGTATGCCACCCCTGGGCGTAATACGATATCAACCATTTTAATTTTTTGTTTCATGGTGGCCGGGCATGTTATTAGTTCTTTGCATTGTTTGATGAGTTTGGTGGTTGTAGTGTGGATCTGGGTTTTCCATTTCAATGATGGAACTAGGTTTGTACCTAAGTATATGTATGGTTCATTTTGGTGTAGTATAGGGATCGGTTGGTTACGGTAATTGATGTTAGAAGTTTGCATTAGGGCTTTGAAAGTGGTAGGATTTAATTTGGATTTGTTTGGGCATCCGGTAGCGGCACATTTTGATACACCTACATCCATGCCGGCCCATTTACAATATCTATCAATTTTCTTGAGTTGTATTTGGATAGATTTGATTTTGTTGGTTATGACGGCAAGGTCATCTGCATATGCGGCAGAGTTTATTGTGACTTGTGATGTGCCAAGCGTGTATCCGCTGTTGCCTCTTTCTAGCCATCTTAGTAGTGGTTCTAAAAATATAATGAATAGGTATGGGCTAAGGGTATCCCCTTGTATAGTTCCTCTTTGAATAGGTATATGTTTTGTTCTTCCAAAGTGTTCGCCAATGTAGTAAGTGGATGATTGGGAGTAGATGTTTCCAACAAGTGTAGTTGCCTCTTTTGGGTAACCAAGGTCCATCATTATTGCTAGTAATCGGGCATGGTCTATTGAGCCAAAGGCATTTTTGAAGTCAACGTATAATATGTATATATCTTGGTTAGTGAATTTTGCATCTTCTAGTGTAGCTATTATAGTTTGGATTTGTCGAGCAGTGCTTCTCTCTGCTCTAAATCCTTTTTGACTATCATGTAGGATTTTGAATTTTTCCCCATATGATGATAGTATAGAAGTGAGTGTACTGGTAAAGAGTTTATATATTGTGTTAGTTAGTGCAATTGGCCTGTGGTTGGGTAGTATGGATGGGTCGTCTTTTTGTATAGTAAAATTGTTGCGCTTGACTTCCATGAGGTAGGTATTTGTTTTTGTTTATAGCAGTGAGAGAAGAATAGAAATAATAGTTTATGAAATCTTGGAGGCATGCTTTTGAGTATTGAGTTTGGTATGCGATCTGGGCTTGGGGCTTTATTGTTACCAAGATTTTGAAGGCATGTGTTGTATGTGGCTCTGCTAAGGTATTTGTGTAGTGGAATTTCTAGTTCACCGCGTTTGTCAAGGGTATATCCATCCAGGTCATGCCATGGGTATTGGCGTACTGCACATGTACATTCGGTTGTGTGTTGTGATTGGTAATTACATGTTGGTACTGTTGGTCTGTTGGTTTTTGTTTGTTGGTTGACTATTTCATTCGCAATGTCTTCGGGGCTAATTAGAATATTATAATACTGATCTGTGATACAGTCCATTGGCGGGGATTCGAGGTTTTTAAAGACTTTTTTGTTAATTTTTTTTGGGCTGATTTCGTAAAGTTGTCTATATTTTGAGATGGCTTTTTTGATGTTATCTTTGGTGTATTTTGTGGTTATTTTCCGGGCTTGTATGTTGGCATTTTTTGCAATTAGTGCGATATCTCCTATCCATGTATCGTGGGGAAGGTCCGGAGGTGGCGGGATGGGGATTTTGGTGTGTTGTAGAGTTAGTAGTTTAGTACATATGGGGTGGTTGCGCTATTGAGGGTTGTTTTTTACAGTTCTAATGGTTTTTCATATAGTATGGTATGTGGTTAGGTGTTGTTTCCATGTTTTAGAGATCTTTCGGGGTAAGTACCCCCCTTGTTGAGAAGTTCTGTTTGTCATTTGAGGTATTGGATGTGCTTTACAAGTTTGTTCTAGTGTAGCAGACATTTGATTGATGAGTTTGTCTAGTGAGTGGCATGATTCTTTCCATTGTGTTTGTGTTAATTGATTATTGTTTTCAAGAATGTTCATGAGTGAGTCTACTTGTACTGAGTTTTCTTCGAAGAATTTTGTGTTGAATTTTTCTATGTTGTTTTTTGGGATGGGTTTGAGTATGTGTATAGTGTCATTGTTTGGGATTATAGGAGTTCTGCTAATTAATGTGTTATTTGGAATGTGCAATTGTACGGGTGAGTGGTTCGAGTTGAGAATAATATCTTTGTTTATTGTCGATGTGCATTGCGTATTGTTGTTTGTATTTATATAGAATCCATCTACTAGACTCCAATCACTATAATTATAGCCACCTTGTCTAGAAAATTGTGTATCGGTGTTGATGTAAGTGAAGTTTAGGCTTTCTGTGAAGCGACGCCATTGGTAATCAATATTTTGGGGGGGGTGTTATAATTTCCCATTTGGCGACCAATTAGCGCTATGTCTCTATTGAAGTCTCCACATAATAGGTATGTATGGTTGGGATTATTGTTAATTTGGGATGTAATAGTGTTTTGTATGTCTAAGATAAATCTAGTATCTTCGGGATGGGATGGCATATACATGTGAAAGATTAGCCACAGTTGTAGTGGGTGATTAGTGATTTTGATTATTTGAATATATAGTGATATGTGCATTGGGGTAGGGATTTTGTTGATGTTGCCCGGGAAGGCATTGTTTTTGTGTATTAGTGTAAGGGGGCCACCGCGGCCCGGTGTGTATGGTCTTCGTTGTTGAATGCATATTGTGAGTGCATGTGTGTTATTAAAGATGATTTTATAGTTTTGAAATATATTTTGTATGTATTTTGTAGATTTTGTGGCAATTAGTTTTGTTTCTTGTATAACTATGAGGGCCGGTGGTGTATTTGTGTGTGTGATCAAGGTTTGTAAGCTAGGGAGGGCAATGTTTAGTGAGGAGGCATTCCATGTGATTATGTATGTATTTTCTTGGTTTGATCTAATGTTTTGATTTTGAGGAGGGATGTAGGGAAGAGGTGGGGGTGGGTGGGTGTATTCTGGTATAGAGTCTAGACACTTTAGTGATTCATTTATGAGTTTGTTAGGGAGGTAAGGGAATTTTAGTTTTATTGTTTCATTTGAGGGAGGTGTGGTTTGACTATGTAAGAAGTCATATAGTTTTTTATGTATTGAGTTTTCATGGTTTATAATATTTTGGTTGTTTTCCAGGAATTCTATATATGGGTACGGAGTGTGAATGTGTCTTTCTGGCGGGTTTTGTAAGTTTAGTATATTTTGTAGTAGTGTATTGGTCCATGTGAGTGTGTTTAAATTTTGTGGATTTAGGAGATGGTTACAATCATCGATGTGTGGATGTGTGGTGACTACTAGTGCATATAAAATGTGGGGTGGTGGATGCGTATTTTTTTGTTGAACGTATTGGGCAATGTTTGGATGTGTAGTGTTATGTGTGTGGTGAGATATGTGTGTGTTTTTTAAAAAAGGTGCAAAGGATTTTGCAATGTGTCTATATTCCGGTTGTAATTTTATGGTATTAGGTATGAAGTATATTTTGGCATTTTTCTTATGTGATGAGGGGTGTCTTTTTAGTATATTAGGCATCGGGCCTGGGTTAGTCTCAATGTCTCCTCCTAAGATTAGTAGGAGTTTTGTGTATTCTACTTTGGTGCTCTGTTTTAGTATTTTTTGTTTTTCGTGTGGTTTCATGAAGTGGTTTTTTTGCTTTTGTTCTATTGTAGTTGTATTTGATCGATGGTGATGGGGGGTTTTTATTTGGGTGTGTTGTTGTTTTTTCTTTTGTTGAACTTCTGGTGATTTTTTCATAGATGGTTGTTAGTTGTTTTGTGTTTAGGGTGGGTTTGTGTGTATTAGCTTGTGTGTGTTTAGTTCTATGTTTTTGTTTCGTTCTAGTTTGGGAACCGGCGCTCTTCTTTTCCTTTGTGTGTGTATTTGAGTTTATGTATGAGTGTTTATGTGTATGTGATTTATTTTGTATTTTTTTGTATGTTTGTTTGTTGTTTGTTTTCTTATTTGTTTGTATGTTTATTGGTGTGTGTGTGTGTATTTTATTGTGTACATTTGTGTGTGTATGTGTGTGTCTAAATTTTTTTTTGTTTGGTATTTGGTTTTTGATATAGTATTTAGAGTAGTATTTGGTATAGTATTTGAGTTTTGTATAAGAGAAGTAATGTTTAATATATTTTTGGTAGATGGTATAATGATTGGATATTTTGTGAATGTATTTGTGTTGTAAGATGTATTTGATATAGGTCATATCTTGTATGGTTGTAGGGTGTGTGAGGACTACTTTTTGTATAGTAGTGAGAAGGAAGTATTTATTTATGGTATTTTTGTAGCGTAATGTTTTAGTTTGTTGCTTTATTTGATTTTGTGGTTTATATTATAGGGTGAATTGTTTTTATGTTTATGTTTTTGTTATTTATTATTATTGTGTTTTTCTTTATGATTGTATGTGTTTTATTGTTTATGGCGTTTGTGATTTTTTTGTTTGTATTTGTGATGTATGTAGTGGTAGTTGAAGCTTTTTTATTTGGTTTATTGTTTTGTTTTGGTTTATTGTTTTGTATGTTGTTTTTGTTATTTTGTTTGATGTTTGTTTGTGTATCTTGATTTGAGTTAGTCTTGATATGTGGATATTGGTTTATGTTATTGCATCTTTTTACGTGTGTGGTGGATGTTGTGTGCATATTTGTATATGTGTGTGTATTGTAGGTAGTATTTGTGTGTGTATATGTATTTGTATGTATGTTTTGAGAGTTTATATTTGTATATATTTTGGTATTTGTATTAGTATATGTATTCGGGTATGTATATACATATCCTCCTTTGTATAAAGTGATGTATTTGTATTGAGTATGAAGTTTAATACCGTATTTATACGGCCCATGTACAGGTGTATGGTTGTACACTACTACATATAATGTATTGGTATGGTATCTATAGTTTATACTAGACTTTAGTGTATGTATTCGGTATATTGTGTGGACATTGATAGTTACCTTGTGGTCTTTGTAGTCTACTAGTTTGGTGGCTTGTCTTCAATCATAGGTGTAGCCATGCTTCCCGTGAGGGCTTGCATTGAAGCAAGTGCGGCGCTCATTGCTTGTTGGATGCTCAACATTTGAGCCTTCAATTCTTCATGCTTTTGGTCGGCATATTCTTGTGTCTCCTTCCTCATCTTCTTGTTGCTTTCTTCCATAATCGACTCTACGATCTCCAATACATCTTGCTTGGAAATGTTGGATGATGGTTCTTGTATCTTGAAGGTTTCCACCGTGTTGACCATGGCGGCGTTGACGTCATCGAACCCGAATGTCTTCACTTGTGTTTCGGTGGGGGGTTCCATTCCTTCTAGGCTCCTCCGGTGTGGTGCAAACTCTACAAGGTAACCTCCAATGGCAAAGGTTTTGTTTACAAATTGCTTGTAAACAATTGGGTTAGCACAATGCACGTTAGCACTTCCGTTATGTCTAGTTCCACATTCATTATGGAACCATATTAATCTAGTGCTAGCTTTGGCAGAGAGGATCTCTTGAAAGGTGGTGACTTGATGTCTCTCGAGTTTCTTGGCTTGTTTGGGAGTGGGTGCGACGATCCAAGCATGGGACTCTGCTACCTCTTTATGTACGTCCGTCACTTCAAATTCGACGTTTCTAGTGAAATCGTTGTGTACCACGTCTTGGAATAGTGCTCGTGCGGTGACTCCCTTCAACTTGTCACTCTTGATGCAGACTGAGAGACCTTGCCGAGCCACCACATGCCAAAATTTGCACACTTTCCCCAAAGATAGTGGACCCATGGGGTCAAGTGGCAAAACAAAGTAACGGGTGCCACGGAGGAGTGCTAAGGCATCCACCTCTGGGTGGAGGAAGTGGATTTTGATGATCCCTAAGAAGACCCCCATTAGTCCCTCATTCTTAACCCCTTTGCAAAGGATTGCAAGAGGGTCAATAAGATTAGTACCCAACGGTATGTTCACGTGTGCTAGTCTAGCTTTGGCTAGTTTTTTAATGCCTTCATGGTATAGAGGGTGGTTAGGTAGTTCGAAATATATGGCCACATGAAAGTCATATGCCAAACCGGTCTCCGGGTTAGTAGGGATGTCGAAGGGGACTTGAGTCGTGTTGAAGTGTTGTCCTTCAACATCATCATATCTTGTCTTGGAGTAGAGTACCTGTGGGATCCTGGGGTAAGCTATGGTTGCCTCTAATGCCTCTTCCGCTTCTCCTTTGGGGACACCTCTAGTGAGCATATCTCTCACTGTTTCCCCACTATGGAGGACCTCTTGGCCAATATCCTGAGTTAGTTTCTCCATGGTGGGGAAGCCTAGCAAAAACTTGAAGGTGGTGAAGTCAGGGATTGACACATGGGATATGCCATGGGAACTACTTCTAGGCTTCTTGGCAAGGTGTAGGGTGTCTATATTGGAAGAGGTGGAGGTGTTATCTATTGAGGGCTTTTCGGTGTAAAATGTAGGATTTTTGACGTCCATTGCTACCATGTCTAGTGTGGCCGGGGTCTCGTTTGCCATTTTTGAGGAAAAAATAGGGTCCGTACTAGACTTTTTCCTCTTTAGTCTTGTCCTAGGGGATTGTGGGGGGAGAAGGAGGTTGAAATTATGGTAGAGAGGAGGTCTCAGGGAAGGGAAGAAGTAATAGTGGTAGGTCTTAAGAGAAGGGAGAGGGTCGTAGGGGAATAGAGAGGGGTTTTTAGATGGAGGAAGGTCGTAAGAGAGAGGTCGCAGGAGGTTAGAGGAGAGGTTTGAGAGGGAAGGAAGGTCACAGGAGGGAGGTTGGAAGGGAGTAGGGGGTCGTTGGGGGAGGGAAGTCTCAGTAGATAGGTCGTTGGGGTGGGGTTGATACTAAGGGGTTGCTGTTTTCTACCTGTTGCTGGTGGAGGATCGATGGAAGCTCGCTGCTCTCCCGTGAGTCTTAGTGAGGGGTCGGTGTTGATCTTCGGCAAGTGACCGTTGCCTGCCCTGATTGGTCTCGGGAGGGGTCGGGTCGTGGGGTTACCGTGACTACTTTGGAGTGCGTACTCTGGAGTGCGTATTTCGTATCTCCTGTGAGGCTGACTCGCTTCTCGTCTGTATTGCAGGTTCTGGATTTCGGCTTGCGTTTTTGTGCGTACTCCTTTCCTTCTCCGCGTGGGCAGCCTGCTACGCGTGTACGGCTTGTGGGGAGGCTGACTCGTTTCTTGCTTGTGCAGGTTCTGGCTTTCTCGCCTACGTCGGTTCGTGTGTGTTTCTTTGCGGCTTCGCGTGGACAACGTGTTGCTCCGGTTCGTGTGTGCTTCACTACACGTGGACAGCTTGCAGTGCCTACTACTTGAGGACAGCCTACTGCGCCTGTTGCGCGTGTATCTCCTATTGTGCCTGCCGCGCGCGGACAACCTGCGGCGCTCTTTTTTCCTGTGTGTGTGCTGGCTTCTTCTTGTGCTCTGTCTGCGATGTATGTGATTCTTGCTCCAACTACTTGTGTGTTGCCTATTGCATGCTTGTTTCTTGCACCTGTTTGCGCTTGGTTCATTTCTTGTGTCTGCGGCGTGATTGGATCTTGCTCCTGATCTTGTATTTGTTGGGTCTCTGCGTCGATGGATTTGGGTGTGGGAGGTTGAGGAGGTTGAGGGGGTTGGTTGAGAGAGATGGGGTCGTGTTGCAGAGAGGAAGAGAGGGGGAGAGGGAAGGTGGGGAGGAGAGGATCATGTTGCAGAGAGGGGAGGATTGTGTAGATCGAGATGAGTAGAGGGTTTATCGAGTGTACTTACCTTTTTTTTAAGCTGTCTTCTTGTTTCTTCGTGCTCCTGTAATGCTTGTCGTTGTGTTGTTTTTGCTGGTCTACTGGTCGCCTTTCGGGAGTCGCTTCCAGCTCTATTGGTGCTGATGTGTGGGGTTGCAATGGTGTTGCAGGTCGTCGGTGGATGCGTGCGGAGTAGCTTCGAGTTGGCGACTAGGTTTTCTCCTCTTGTTTGTTGTTTAGATCTGCAAGAATTTTGCCAACGCTGCCGCGTGTGGCGTGCAGATACACACTTCCTCTGATTGTGCCTACGGGTTAGAGGGTTAGTGACAAGGTGGATGTGCTTAGTGTTGTGCCTACTGTGCGCGTGAGTTGAGGTGATGTGACTAGCGTGTGTGACGTGCCTATGAAGAGAGATCCATAATATGTAAAAGCAATGTGACGAGTTAAGTATAACCTAAAGTCGTGGAAAGTTGATGCCGAATACCGCTGTTGTGTTGATCTTGTACTCAATCTTTGCTTGTAGAGTGTCTGGGTCAAGAAGGAGGAAGAGACTTATGAAAGGTAGTAGATCTACGGTTTCCTCACCGGATCTAAGTTAGATCTGACCTCTAAGAGCACGCAGGCATGGATCTATGCACCAACACGACAACGACGCTAGCATGTGAGCAATGAGCAGTGAGCGGTGAGCAGTGAGCAATGAGCCCTTTAGCTAAATTTGGCAAAATTAGTACTAAAAAGGGATTATTACTATTTTAAAATATTAGGAATTACTTAAATTAGTATATTTGATGGTCCTATGACAAAGTGTTTATGATTGCCTTTGGCAATAAGAAAACCGTGAAGGAGTTGTGAATGTGGCCGTTTTGAAGTGAATTGTCTAATTAACGGGCATTGTTGAAATCACTCATTGCTTTTGAGTAATTCCATTTAGTGTCGTTGTTAGATGAAACATACTGGAAATTGAATATTGGATGAACAGAGACTGGATGAAGCAAAACGAATATTTCTGTTCGTCTATGCCAATTCAGATGTAAATTTTTTTATTTTGTAGTGAAAAGTAAGAAACCTAATAACAAGCAAGAAGAAATCTAATTGACTCCAATATACGATTAAAAACAGGGAACACATTTTCTTTTCTGAGAAAAATGCCTCCTTGATACCAAAGAGGCCATTTGATGCTCCAATTAAACAAAAAATTGCTAAAAAAAAAAGAACATCAAATGGACCTTTCACAAATCCATTTAGCAGCCCTAAATCGAATCCAATATTTCAAACAGGTGAAGAGGGATAAAATCCACACAAAAAAAAACCAAAAAAACTAAAATAAACCTAAAAAAAAACACAAAAAACAGTACAGAAAAAAAAAAAAAAAACTACAAAAAGACAATACACAGAAAAAAAACGAATGAAAGACATTATACAAAAAGAATTACACCAAAAAACCACTATAAAAATTAGAAAAGCGGAAAAATTAACACAAACATAAACACAAAAAAACATCAGAACAAATTTAAAAAAAAAATAAAAAAAAAACCAAAAAAAAACTAGAAAAAAAAACAAATTAAAAAAGGATAGAAGTAAAACATTGCTAGGGTGAAATGGGCTCTTCGGTACCGAAGAGCATAATTGGAGCTCCAATTTTTTTTAAAACCATCAGAATGGATAAATGACTTCCTAACAAAGTGAAGGACAATGCAATTATATAACCTATCAATATAACAGTTTTGCAGTTTAGGTCCCTATGCACATGAAAGTAATAACCATGCGCCTAACTATATGAAGGCGACCTAGGTTTGGGCTAAGAGCTTAGAGATCAGTGCCTCGCAAAAGTTGTTGAATCTCATCAAAACTGAGACTCGCAGCGTGAACATATTTGTCGACTTGGCAGTCAGCCTTACAGAGGTATCTGTAAACATAATACAAATGCTTGCAGTTCAGCCACGGTTTCCGTTTGCCAAGTGCACTAGTGCTCATGGTAACAAAATAATCACAAGTGCAAGACGGCAAGTCACTAAGTGAAATTAGATAGGTCTTCTGCTTCGGGAAGATACCCGAGTCCCGTGTGATGATTCTATCATATCCAGGGTATGGAATCATGGTAACGGATTTCACGGTTGCCCGAACATTCCTAGCAGTCTCCCATTTATTAAGGTGATCCACGGTGGGTGCCTTTGGATTCCTCTTTATCGTCCTTCCATAACGCTTTGTTGGATGGCCACCCACATTTGGGGGGGTGGGGCTTGGAGTGTTTGAAGTAGCTACAGAAGGAGACGTGTTGAAAAGGCGTCTAGGAGACATATCAAAGTCCTTCGTCTGAAGCTCAAATCCTGTAGTCGGATAAATAGTTAGTTTTGAACAAATTGGTGTTTTTTTTGGTTAAGTCATGAATAGTTGCCAATAGGTACTGAACTTGACTTGTAATTAGCCATGTTTAGTTAAGTGGAAGTCCAATCGGTTAATTAGCAGTAGTTTATCCTGATAGGTAGATGAAAGGGCAGATCATCGAAAGGTCAATTACCGATAGGGAAAGGTATGTGGTGGTTTGTGACCGATTGGAAATTTAGTCTTCATGCTAGGGATGCAGGAGCTCCTTCCCATGTGTGGAAGTTTTGGTGCATTGTAGTGCTATGTGAAAAATTGGAGACTTTGATTACTTTGTGGAGAACTTTTCGAAAATTATAAAAACTTATAAATATTAATAAAATCAGTATATTGTGAAAGTCGTGTAATTTGAGTAAATGTGTGGATTGAAATAAATTGAATTGTGTATTATTTGTTGGAGAAATTTGAGAGTGTGACTTTATGTGTGTGGTGAAAATTAAGAGCCAAATTGGAAGAGTTACTCATGTGGATGGCATGGCGGTCATGTGATGAAATAACCAATTGTGAAAACTGAATATGATGAGAAGAAAGACCAATTAGTGATATTGAGAGTTGGAGAAAAGAACTGATCATAGAAAGTTGCAAATAGGTGGAAAATCTGACGCGAGATTGAGAACTGTTGAATCAATGTGATGGGCATTAATGGTACCAATGGGATGATATATCAATTGTGAACTTTATTGGTGTGTGAAAATTGGAGTACTGTTGGATAAATTACCGAATGATGTGGCTGAAGTGAAAGCCAAAAAGAGAGATTCCAATCAGATGGACATATGGTGTTGGCCACTGTGGCTTGCATGACACATGACTGTGATTGAATTAGTGGAATCACCCCATTGGTGGTAAAAAAAAATTGGAGACTGCAAGATTGAGAATTGATGTGATTGGAGAATGTGTGGTGAATATGCCAGGAAGGCGATTATCTGATAGGGAGTTATTAGAGAAATTAAGAAACTTATTGAAGCTAAAATATGGCAGG
Organism: Bryoerythrophyllum caledonicum; assembly: GCA_963971425.1. NCBI lineage: Eukaryota > Viridiplantae > Streptophyta > Bryopsida > Pottiales > Pottiaceae > Bryoerythrophyllum > Bryoerythrophyllum caledonicum. The sequence continues at coordinate 4,869,424 of OZ020525.1, read as the reverse complement.
GCCCATTATTTAGGAGGGATCATAAAGTATGTTATTTTAAAAGCTAAAAAGAAAATCTGTGAAGAAATTTACATCTTATTGGAAACAAATCGGGAGACTCAAATCGGTGTTGTGTTAAGAGAAGAAGATTATCAATGGCTGATTAAGTTTGAGCCCGAGTATACTTGGACTGGAATTATACGGGAACCCTGCAGTGTTGAGGCCGCTATGTATTGGCAGCTCGGTGAGTATCATGAGAATGAAGAACTCAATTTGGAGCTTGAGGAGCTATCAATAGTTGAAGACTAATTGCTTGTAGGTAAGTTAATTATAGTTTTTGTATATACTATGATATTGTAAATAAGGCCATTAATCCATAGAAAATATAAAACGGGAATTAAAAGACTAAATTGTGACATTCCTAAAGTATTTAAGAATTCCCTACTTCCTCGAGAACGAATCTATACGGTCGGTTGTAAAAAGCCAATCGTAAAAATACTTATTCTACATTTGGCGCCGCTGCCGGGGAAGTGGCGAATTTTTATTTTAGGAAGAATTTAGACATTTCATTCCCTATTGGATGGGATAAAAAGAATTATGATAAATATATGATCGAACAATTGTGAGAAGAAATATTAAGAATGATTAATGTCCGAAGATGAAACTCCAAAACCAAAGTGGAGAAGTAACTGCACCTACTCCTAGATCCATAAGGGCTGAGAGAAGAGCAAAAATACGATTGGATATAGAATTACGGCAGAGAGCACAAGTTGATCAACCAGATAGTGGACCAAATTCTCCTAGAAATTTTGGTATAAATCCAATAAGAGTAAGTCCTTATTTAAGTGCGGAACAAGAATTAAGAATTCAATAGTGGAATACCAGTGGGGTAACTCTAAATTTGGAAGATCAATTCCAATCAGTGAGAACCACATCCCCACCTGATTGGAATCAAACATTTGAGGAACCAGTGGGAGAATCACCTCTATGGAATCCCTATAGTTCTCAATTATTCCCTGAAAGAGTTGTTTGGCCTGAGGAGAGTCGTCGCCAATCGAGGACTTTACCTGAATTAAATCCCAACAGTGGAAATCAATTGGTAACAGTAAATTCTGGATCTTACCAATTGAATGAACAAAATGAAGTGATCAACAATAGGAGAGTTGGTGATCAAGCTATTGATAGAGCAGGGGACATTGCCTACTCTCTAGTTATTGATGCATTACAATCAATAGTAAGGGAACCCCCTACATCTTGGCATTCATGTGAAGACCGATCCTTAGCAAGTTCATCTAATTACCAATCGGTAATAAACCCATTTGAGTTAAGACGAGCATTGAATTATACCATTAGTCATCCTAGGTCAAGTGACTCAGATTCCACTAGTACTCAAAGTTTATCCACCGAAAGTAGTGGGGATTCTAGTGTTGAATTGGTAGAACTTAGCAGGCCTAGAGTTAATAGAAATCCTTTTGGGTTTAAGTCAAATAATCTTCCATTAAAAACTAGATCACCAGAAGTTGTAGAACCACCAATAGAGGAAGAAAGAGGAGAAGTAGCAGCCATGGCGGCCAATGTATTACCAGTGGTAATGGCCCCAGGCCAAGCCACTCATAGACCGTATTCTACTATTCCATTCCCAATTTTCTATGGACAACCAGGAGCAGATCCTGATAGGCATATCAAAGAATTCCTTACTGCTTGTAATTCTAATAATGCAAGGCATGAATCCCATTGGTTAGCTATATTTCCTGGAACCTTACAAGGTTCAGCAAGAGATTGGTTCAATAGACAAGCCAATGGAGCATTTGCCACATGGGCAAATTTACGAGATACCTTTTTGGAGACTTTCCGTCCCATTGCCTTTAACGGACGGTTGATGGATCAACTCCATGATTTGACAATGAATCAAGGAGAAACCATTGACTCTTATTATGGAAGATTTAGCGATATCATTATGAGGATACCTCAAGGACAAGTAGTATCAGACGAAGAAAAATTGAGAATTTTTCTCAAAGGATTGAATCCTTCAAGATTAAGGACAAGTGTCAAAGAAGGGCAACCAACCAATTTGGCTGCTGCTTATGCACGAGCCAAGTTCATGGAAGAAACTATCTATGAAGACCTATTGGGTGCCGCGGTGCAATCCAATATACAATATATTTTTCCACCTGGAAAGATAGATTATGCAGCAGCAGCTGCGGTTTATAACCCAAATCCTGGATATGTACAACCCAATAAGGTAAATGTGCCAATTCCATACTATGTACCCAATCCGGTAAACCCTGCTCTAATGGGTAATCAATTAACCATAGCGGCTCCAGTCCAGACCAATGCCGTTGTAGGAAATCCACCAATAGTTTATCCTACTCCATTACAAAGTATGGAATCCCATATCCTTAGTCTAACCGATAAGGTTGCTGAATTAGCCGTGCAAGTCACCAATTCCAAAGTAAAGAGAGACAATCCAGTAGATGAAAGAGCCCATATTTGGTGTACTAATTGTAAAGGACAAGGACACATGTTAACCGATTGTCCCTCTCCATTAAACCAACCACCTGAGTGTAGATTCTGCGGAGGTCATCATGACATCTCCACTTGTAATAAGTTAAGGAATAATTTAAGAAATGCTATAAGAGATCAAACCCGAAATGGCCAAGTATACCAAATAGAGGATACTAATGACCAAATGAGATACAATGCAAACATTCAATCAAACAATTGGAATAATGATGGTAATAATAATAATTGGAATAATCGAAGAGTTTGGAATAATAATAGAAGTAACAATGGGAATCAAAATCCCAATCCTAATTTCAATAACAATAATAATAACTTTAATAATGGCGGATACCGAAGAAATCCCAATAGGTATATTCCAAACCAGAACCAGGGATGGTCTGCTATGCCATTTGGGAATCCTAACCAAAATGGACCCACCTATGGAGGTCAAGATCCAAGCTGGGAGACTAATCCTAATACCCAATGTTTTAATTGTAAGTTATGGGGTCATGTATCCAGAAATTGTCCCAATGCTAGGGCGAGTGTACCTTATATTCCCCAATGTGGCAATTGTAAGCAACAAGGACATACAAGTGCTCAATGTAATGGACCAAGGATAAATGGGCCTGGAGATACCGATGGGCTGGTGCAAAATAAAGACAAGAGCCCTAAATTGGTACTTGTAGAGGATTATCCAGATAATAATAATAACAGTAACAATTGTGCAGTAAATTATGTAGGTACCATGAGTAAAGAGCAAATTGATTGCCTAATTAAAGGAATACCAATTGAATATGATTGTAATGAAAAAGTAAATAATGTTGAGCGAGTGGTTACTAGAGCAAGAGCAAATAAACAAATACCAGATGGGACTCAACCTCTAATTATTATGGAGGGATCTAACCCCATTATGACAGGTGCCATGAAGGGAAGCCACCCAATGGGAAATAATTACACTCAGCCTATTATTAAGGATCCAGTGGCTTTAACTCAAAAAGAGAGTCCTCAACCAAGTGGTAGCAATCCAATGAGGTTACCACATAATGATGCCCCTGTTGTACCTATTGGTAGTACAGTACCTCGAGGTACGAGGTCATTAAATCCAATAGGTGATCAAGTATTTCAGGAATTTAATCCTGCTCCAATTGTACATAATCAACAACTGGGATCAACCATACTTCCCACGGACAAAGCAACCTATGAAGAAGTGTCCCCAATTGTAATACAACCAGATCATCCCAATTGGAGGAAAAGTGATGTTCAGATGAACAAAACAGTCCCATTGGCTGAGCGGACCACATCTAATCGGCTTAGAAGAAAGAGATCCAGACCCCTCGGAATTATGCAAGACATGGTACAGTATGACTTATTGAATGATTTGGGGAAAATAAAAGCTGATATTTCAATCAGACAATTGTTGGAGATAGCTCCCACTTGTAGGGCTTCTTTACAATCCCAATTGGTAAGGAAACGAAGTAAACCCATGGTCAATAAAGTAGCAATCAGCTTTGATCCTGGAGCTCCCACATTGGATGTTAATATAGATGGATTGGTAGTGACTGGAGTACAATTAGATGGAGGTTCAAGTGTTAACCTTATGAACAAGGACACCATGTTGGCATTACATTTGACAGGGTTGCAAGAAACCAAATTAGTGTTGAGAATGGCTGACCAGAGCCGAGTAAAACCTATGGGGATATTACCTGCAGTAAAAACTATAATTGCAGGTATCCTCTATTGGATTGACTTTATTGTTTTTCAACCAAGTTCTTCTTATGCGTCATATCCCATATTGTTGGGGCGTCCATGGTTATATCAGGCCCGAGCTATTGAAGACTGGGGACAAGGTTTGATAATTATTGGTGAAAAGAAGAATAAAGTAAAAATGAGTATGTATCCAAAGCGGTATTCTGGTGAGACCCAATGGGAATCTCCAGCAATTACCTCTGATCAGGGATATGATTCTGACGATGAGCATGATGACTTAAGAGCCCATCGGATTCAAACTAATGTTAACACCAATAATTCCTACTCACCATTGGGAACATATGTGGAATTGGGACCAGGTGAAATTTTAATCCCATGTGGTGAAGATGTCGACTCGGATAAAGCCATTGAATCATGGCTGACCGATAAGCCTGTTTATGCAATTGAGGCTCCACCCTCCGAATTGGAACCACCTTATGAAAGTGAACCTCTTTGGGATTATTCTTCAGATCCGACCCCTATTGCGAAACATGTTCCTAAGGACCAATGCATAGAGCTAAATCTTGGTACCCCTGAAGATACTAAAGTAATTCACATTAATTGTGAACTTACCAAATTGGAGTTAAAAAATTGGAAGGAGTTTTTCAGAGAACATGCTTCCAATTTTGCATGGAGTTATAAAGATTTGAAGGGCATTCCACCAGAGGTATGTCAGCATCACATTAACCTTGAGGAAGATAGTAAGCCTATAAGGCAACGTCAACATCGGTTAAATCCTAAATATTCACTGATGGTGAAAGAGGAAATTGACAAACTATTGGATATTGGATTTAAATATCCAGTTCCTTTTAGTGAATGGGTTAGCCCAATAGTTGTTGTGCCCAAAAAGAATGGGAAGATCCGCATATGTCAGGATTTCCGAAGGTTGAACTCTGCCACAAAGAAAGATTATTTTCCCCTGCCATTCACAGACACCATATTGGACGCTGTGGCGGGCCACGAATGTTATTCGTTTCTCGATGGTTTTAGTGGTTACAATCAAGTACGTATATCTCTAGAAGACCAATTGAAAACAACTTTTACTACCGATTGGGGCACTTTTGCCTATCGGGTAATGCCATTTGGATTATGCAATGCGCCCGCAACCTTTCAACGAGTAATGACTGTGGCATTTCAACAATTCTTAAGACACTTTATGGAGATTTTCCTTGACGATTTTTGTGTTTTTAGCACAAAAGAAGATCACAAAGCAAAATTGGAATTATGTTTAGCCCAATGTGATAAGTATGGCATTTCCCTTAATGCCTCAAAGAGCCAATTTATCGTACCCTATGGGAAGCTTTTAGGTCACATTGTTAGTAATGAGGGTATTAGCACCGATCCAGATAAAATTGCTTTAATTGTGAATACACCTAGACCAACAACTGTAACCGGAGTAAGAAGTTTTGTGAGTTTGGGAAGTTATTACCGTAGAGGTGTTGCAGGTTATGCCCAATTGGTTGCTCCTCTCACAAATTTATTAAAAAAATTGGAAAAAGGCGATAATCCAGTTTGGACACCCGATTGTGAAAAAGCCTTTATCCAATTAAAGGAAAAGCTAAGTTCCTCTCCAATATTAATTCCACCAAATTGGGATGAGCCGTTCCACGTCTATGTGGATGCCTCTAATATTGCACTTGGATGTGTGTTAAGCCAAAAAGATAAAGCCAATATGGATCATCCCATTTATTTTGCGAGTCGCCAATTGATAGCTGCAAAACGGAATTATTCAACAACTGAGAGGGAGGCCTTGGGAATGGTCTTTGTTGTCCAAAAATTTCGACATTATCTACTAGGATATCCATTTACATTCTATGTAGATCATGATGCCTTTAAATATCTTATTAATAAGCCTGATCTAAGTGGGAGATTAGCCCGATGGGTACTTCTATTCCAAGAATTCAATTTTACAATTGTGGTTAGACCAGGAAAGAGTCATGCCAATGCGGATCATCTTTCCCGATTGGAGCCGGTGCCAGCTGACAAGTTAAGTCCCATTGATGACAATTTACCAGACGCACAATTATTTGAGGTTGATGTCATTCAACCCGAGTATAAAGAGATTCTGGAGTATTTAACTACAAATAAAGTGCCATTGGATTTTACACCCAAACAAGTTAGTGCATTGGTGCATAAAAGTGCTCCATATACTTTAATTGATAATATTTTATATAAAAGGGGCAAAGATAATATTCTACGACGATGTGTGTATAAAAATGAAGTTCCCTTGATATTAGAAGGATGCCACAATGATGTGTGTGGAGGACATTTTGCTGGCGAGGCCACTGCAAGAAAAGCCCTATTGGCTGGCTATTGGTGGCCGGATTTATTTAAAGATTCTACCTACTATACGCGGAAGTGTGACCCTTGTCAACGTGTGGGTAAGCCGACTCCTATGTCTGCTATGCCCTAGCAACCTCTATTAGCATTGGCTCCGTTTGAGAAATGGGGAATAGACTTTGTAGGTCCCATAGCTCCTGCGACAAGGAACGGTTGGAATCGTTACATCTTGGTAGCAACAGATTACGCAACTAAATGGGCCGAGGCCCGTGCTACACGTCATGATGATGCTAAAATTGTGGCTAAGTTTCTTTATGAAAACATTATTTCCCGATATGGATGCCCCAAGGAATTAATCAGTGATCGAGGGACTCACTTCTTAAATGAAACTATTGAAATACTTACCGATAATTTCTTTATTAAACATCGGAAGACTAGTCCCTATCATCCAAGAGCCAATGGGCAAATAGAGAAAACCAATGGGATATTATGTAAAATCCTTACTAAGACAATTGCAGGTGCTGCAATCGATTGGGATGAGAAATTGTGGGGTGCTCTTTGGGCCTATCGAACAGCCTATAAGGTAACAACAAAATTTACTCCATTCCAATTGGTATATGGACAAGAGGCAATTCTTCCTATCGAATTTGAAATTCCTACCTTAAGAATAGCAATTGACAACCGATTGGATGACGATGACAGCCTTAACGACCGGTTGTGTAAATTAGAATTATTGGACGAAGAACGACGAATGGCGGTGTATAACACTTATGTCGCACAACAAAGACGAAAATCATTTTATGATTCTAAATTACGCCACAAAGAATTTAAAGTAGGCGATTTAGTTCTCCTTTATGACAGTCGATTCTTCAAGTTTCCGGGCAAACTCCAGATGCACTGGCTGGGTCCTTACGAAGTTGTGGATATACATCAAAATGGCTCTGCACAATTAAAAGATTTTGAAGGGAAATTACTTCCCACTCGAATTAATGGCTATCGGCTAAAACCCTATTTTACATAAGCCGAGGACGGCTTAAAAATTGGGTGTGGAGGGGATGTCTGCATAAGTAATAATCATATTTTTATTTTTTATTTTTTTTAAAAAGAAAAATAATAATTATTTTAAAAAAAAAATTAAAATTTTTAAAAATAAATAAATAAATAAATCAATGAATTTAAAATCTGTAAAATATAATAAAATAAATGAAAATGAATAAAATTTCATTTAAAAGAAAGAAAAGAAAAGAAAAAAATCAATTAAAAATAGATAATACAAAAATAATAAATTAAAATATAAAAATATAAAAATTCCAATAAGTGGAAAAGATTGATGTAATCTACAATTGACACCAATGGGACGGGTAGTACCGGATGGCGGCAGGATGTGATGCCAATTTGATATTATGAACCAAACATGATTAGATCATAAGACTCCATCAAACCATGATGATGAGAGTAAAGCCAAGAGTTGGTACAACCGATTGGAGGGAGCAAGAAGGCGGCCATGGCGGCATCAAGATAAATCAGGACGTGACGAAGAGAGCAAAGACAACAAGACCAATTGGGTTAAGAGCGTGCAACTTTTACAAGAGGAGTCTAAGGTTAGATGAGTGAGCAATTAGGTTATGTTCAGGGAGTGTGGAAGCGTTTTCAGAGGGTGTTGAATTGGAGGGCAGCTGATTGGAGAACAATGAGTAGCAATGTGGTAACGTTGTCCTCGGACGAAGAAGAGCGACAAGGAGCTGTGAGCAAAACCCCGGAGCGCCAGCTGAAGAGACCTAAATTAGAGCCAGGAACACAGGGCAACGAGGAAGGAATGGCGTCGCGTAAGGATTCAGACATGAAGAACGTTCTTCTGGCGCCGGTGAAATTGGAAATTGGGGTAGCTTCTGGTATGACTCGCGGAGGTTTCTTAGATCCAGTTCTGCTGCGCCAATTGGCAGATCAAGCGAAATCAGCGCAGGAGGAGGCGTTTTGCAAGCAGCAGCTGGAAGATTTGAAGAAGGAGAACGAGCGATGGAAAGAAGAATTGGAAGCAAGTAGGAGTGAGATGGCGGCAGCTTCCATAGCCAATACCAATCGGGTAAGGCTGTTCATTCAACAACAACAGGAGAAGGACTTGTAGTGGGAACACCGATTGGAGACTCAACAGCGGATAGAAGAGAAGACCATGTTCAATCTAACTCAAGAATTGGAGCAGGTGAAGCTGAAGGAGGTGGAGCTGCTCAAAGCCAACGACCAGTTACGGCGCCAATCGGTTTTATACAAGAACCAGGAAAATGAGTGCAAGAAGAAGCTGAGGATTGCTATGGTGTCCCAAGCCGAAGCTCGCAAGATTGTAGCACAGATCAAGGCCACCTTAGCAGCAAAAAGAAAAGAGGTATGTACTCTGAAAGACACAATTGGTGCTCAGGCGTTATTGTTATCGAAAATGAAAAGCCAATGGGAGCACTCGATCCACAAGGAGAAGAGCCTGGTACGAGAAGGAGCGAGTCCATCCGAGAACGACAAGGAGATGGTGGAGTATGCCGATGCTACAGGTCGCGCGGTGCCATTGGAAGATATTGCCATGGTCAAAATGTATTTACCGCCAGCGAAGACCGCCAATCATGCCTATTTGTGGGATCGACAACTCTTTTTAGTATTGACGAAACTCCAATTAGAGCTATTAACGTACCACGAGTTCCTCACGACCTGGACCTTGGCGCAGCATCATAGATTGGAGAATTTGATGGCCGAAATGGTAGCCCGAGGAGACCTTCAGATAATTGACTCCACACAGGCTTATTTCCAAATGGGAGATCTTGGAGCTAGAATTTTACTCTATTTTAGTGAATTGGAACAATCCCAGAAGGAGTGCAGGCAAAGAGAAGAGGAGTATGGCCAAGAGGTGCGGATTCTACAATGTCAGGAGTTCTCAAACACCGTGAGCTTGAACCTCAAGCGCTATTGGAATAATTTACCAATTGTGGAGTGGAAGCGGCAAGTGCAAGCTTTGGAGGATATTTACCAATCGGAGAAGTGGATCGTGGAGGCGATTCAAGATAACCAAGAGTGGTTGACGCGAGCCAAGACCATCGACATACATCCTTCCAAATATTTCTATACTTATCGGGGTGTACAATCCAGGTTGAAGCAGATTAAGGTGGCTCAACATTTCGACATGCTTGAACCATGGGATGTTGTGAAGGATTCAACCATGAAAGACAGGCACAATTACGGCAATGAGCCAAAAGCTCTAATTGGTGTGGAGACTGATATCAAGTATTGGCAACCAGCTTTGACGTCGACTCACCAGGATGAGTTTTTCTTAGGCCAATGGGAGAATTTATTAGTATATCAGGAGGATCGACCGGAGCTTTTAAGCTGGGAAGCTCTCAATTGGATCGGGAAAGATCATGCTACCATGCGGGAGGCGCACAGTTCAATGGAAGTACAGATTCAGCAGGAGCGGCATCTCAGACTCCCGGGAACACCCTATCTGGTGGCGACCAATCCAAGGTATTGTGAATGTCCACGGCGTTCCAACTGGCTTGCTGATGCCAAACTGGATACAGTTTGGTACAACTGGCCAGTTGTTGAAGGAGACATGTCCAATCGGGATGCTTGCGTGGAGGCATATACGCGATTCTGGATCAAGCACAGGAAGCATCGGGATCCAGTTTGCTATCGAGCTGCAATCTTTTGCATGATACTAGCCCATTGGTGCACGAAGTTTGACATGGCAATCGACATCAAATTAGGAGCCAGAAACATGCAAGATATGCAGATCTATACGAAGCTCTTGTATATGTGCACGAGGAAACAACGAGTGTTAGAATTGATGTGTTCTACTCAGTTCTTACCAAGCGCTCATAAGGTGATGCTTGATGATCGACACGGTCTCCGGAAGACCGCTATGGGGAAATTCTTAGATTCAGACCGCGCATGTACCATTAAGATCATGCGGGAAGGCTGGAACCAATTGGTGCAAGTGTGGCAGCGGCAGAACGAGCAGGCTAAGAGCCAGGGAGCCACTTCCACTTGGCGATTACAGCTAGATTGGAAATCCAACGCCAAGTTGGTAAAAGTAGCAATCGATGGTAAGATATTGACCCTGCCATCGACACAGGTCAAGCCAAAGATATAAGCAACCTCATCGGCAACTCAAGCGCAGATGGGAAAAATGGACCCCGAATGACGAAGATCAAGCAAGGGTAGCCACGAAGCAAACAACAGGTGCGGAATTCATAGCTTTGCGGGGACGCAAAGCGCTCAGAAGAAGGCTATGTAGTCGGATAAATAGTTAGTTTTGAACAAATTGGTGTTTTTTTTGGTTAAATCATGAATAGTTGCCAATAGGTACTGAACTTGACTTGTAATTAGCCATGTTTAGTTAAGTGGAAGTCCAATCGGTTAATTAGCAGTAGTTTATCCTGATAGGTAGATGAAAGGGCAGATCATCGAAAGGTCAATTACCGATAGGGAAAGGTATGTGGTGGTTTGTGACCGATTGGAAATTTAGTCTTCATGCTAGGGATGCAGGAGCTCCTTCCCATGTGTGGAAGTTTTGGTGCATTGTAGTGCTATGTGAAAAATTGGAGACTTTGATTACTTTGTGGAGAACTTTTCGAAAATTATAAAAACTTATAAATATTAATAAAATCAGTATATTGTGAAAGTCGTGTAATTTGAGTAAATGTGTGGATTGAAATAAATTGAATTGTGTATTATTTGTTGGAGAAATTTGAGAGTGTGACTTTATGTGTGTGGTGAAAATTAAGAGCCAAATTGGAAGAGTTACTCATGTGGATGGCATGGCGGTCATGTGATGAAATAACCAATTGTGAAAACTGAATATGATGAGAAGAAAGACCAATTAGTGATATTGAGAGTTGGAGAAAAGAACTGATCATAGAAAGTTGCAAATAGGTGGAAAATCTGACGCGAGATTGAGAACTGTTGAATCAATGTGATGGGCATTAATGGTACCAATGGGATGATATATCAATTGTGAACTTTATTGGTGTGTGAAAATTGGAGTACTGTTGGATAAATTACCGAATGATGTGGCTGAAGTGAAAGCCAAAAAGAGAGATTCCAATCAGATGGACATATGGTGTTGGCCACTGTGGCTTGCATGACACATGACTGTGATTGAATTAGTGGAATCACCCCATTGGTGGTAAAAAAAAATTGGAGACTGCAAGATTGAGAATTGATGTGATTGGAGAATGTGTGGTGAATATGCCAGGAAGGCGATTATCTGATAGGGAGTTATTAGAGAAATTAAGAAACTTATTGAAGCTAAAATATGGCAGGGCCCATTATTTAGGAGGGATCATAAAGTATGTTATTTTAAAAGCTAAAAAGAAAATCTGTGAAGAAATTTACATCTTATTGGAAACAAATCGGGAGACTCAAATCGGTGTTGTGTTAAGAGAAGAAGATTATCAATGGCTGATTAAGTTTGAGCCCGAGTATACTTGGACTGGAATTATACGGGAACCCTGCAGTGTTGAGGCCGCTATGTATTGGCAGCTCGGTGAGTATCATGAGAATGAAGAACTCAATTTGGAGCTTGAGGAGCTATCAATAGTTGAAGACTAATTGCTTGTAGGTAAGTTAATTATAGTTTTTGTATATACTATGATATTGTAAATAAGGCCATTAATCCATAGAAAATATAAAACGGGAATTAAAAGACTAAATTGTGACATTCCTAAAGTATTTAAGAATTCCCTACTTCCTCGAGAACAAATCTATACGGTCGGTTGTAAAAAGCCAATCGTAAAAATACTTATTCTACAAATCCCCCATCTTCCAATGCCAAAGTCTCAGCCTTAGTGAGATTTGTACCACGTGCAATTGGCCAAGTAGTTGGAAGAGGGGGCCAATCGTGCACATATCTAAACTTGCCAGCTTGGACACAACGCACAATATCGTCCGAACAAAACCAGAAATCAGAAGAAATAATTAATCTGGTCCCCCACTCTATCATTTTACCATTGTAAGTAGGGGCAGGAGTGCCCTTTACCTTGTCACGGCATACCTTGGCACCACATTTGGTCTTCTGGCCCACTTGGACGGCATAGCACTTCTTGGTGATTTTAGTGCACCGAGCAATGTGCCATTGATGTGGATTGCACTCAGTTTCTAGGATTGAAGTTGCGTGGCCCCGGTCTGACAATGGTTCTATGGGTGGAGTAATAACCACACTTGAAGGACCGGCATCTGTTCGAGATCGAGTAGAGCGGGTTTGTACACGGGGATGAGAGTAGTTCACCTTATCATGGCGGTGAGAGTCTTCATCAGATCCCGGCGGAAGATCTAGTTTTCGCTTCGCGGATCCAAATACCTCCTCGCCTTCGAAATGGGGAACTCGAGTAGCAAATTGATTTGCGCCAGGGAGCTTTTCGATTGCTGTAGCAACCTTCAGTGGATCCTTAGATCGTCGGGCTGCCCGTAAACGAAGTTCGTCGAGGTGGGGCCCAGTTCCTGAAGCGTGACCCTGTAAATAGGCCCAATAGTTTGTGGTTTGCATCATTGCACGTATCATATCGTCCGTTGTAGCAACATATAAGCACGTCCCTCTATTGCCTGACATTTGTAACCATCTATTGTGCACCGTCTCAGATAGGTTGCAGGATGGCATTTCAGCCAATTCTTCAATGTCGAGGTCCTGTCGAGCAGTCAACAGAATTCAAGGATTTAGGTTAGGGCATGTGAAATCGAAGAGCGAAGATACATAGGCTTAGGGTTAGTGTTTAGAAGACATAGAGTATGTATAGAAGGAGGTAAATCAATGTAGGGTTAGGTTTGTGATAACTTACCATGTCCATGAAGCTACCCCATTGGCGGTAGCGGAAGTGCCAAAAACCGAGCCAATCGTCCAGCTCACGTACAGCCTCCTCCGTTGCTGCACGAGATGAGAGCCACCAACCTTTAATGCCGAGGTATAATACTTCGGCCTCTTCAAATGATTTTGCATCTCTATAGTGTCTACATAGCTTGATATGTTGGTCTTGTAAATCAGTTCGGATAAGCTTTTTAGTGTGCCGATTGAGTGACGTTATCCAGTGAAGAAAGCATGTCCTCTCTCTATCAACCATCTTTGCTGTTGGGTCGCCGCTTCCGTAGATTATTCTCATAGCGTTCCAGTTAGCCTGCGCACTATCCGCCATGAAACCCTTGAAATTAGGGTTTGTGATACCGTGGTGAGCCATCACATTGTTGAGAGCTGACCACATCAACTTTTGAGACTCAACGTCCTCGCTCTACATATCACATATGGCGATGCTCATCACCCGGCAGTATTCAGGATCGTACACATGGCATGCCATTGTAGTCCAACCCTTCACACGTTTGACATGGTCGAACATGATCCAGGAGTTCTGCAGGTCTCCGCCAATTTGCATTCGCCTTACGAGATCCACACTGCTCCCTGGACCTTCTTCAGACATCTTGAAGAGGTACACCTTATCTTTTCCTTGTCCCGGGAAAATGCTATCTTGGATGTATGCGTAGGGACTCTTCAACTTGAGTTTGATGATGTTGTCTAATGGTCCTCCATTTGCATTGGGACGTAATGTAGAGATAGCGTTGCGGATGTTGGGTGAGCTTAGGATTCGAAATCTCTCCATCACCGCCACAAGGGAATCTCTACGAAGGGGTTCGGGGACTCCCTCCCGATCAAGTGCAAACAATTCGGTGGACAAGAACTCTTTACTTGCGGCAAGAGCAATTGCAGAGTTCTTGCCAGTTGGGGTTCTGTGGACCTCATTACTCACAAGCTCAGAAACTCTTTGAACAGACTCTCGACATACTCCTTTTGCGGTCGGATGTTGGTGGGTGCCCACGTGAATACAAGCTCTTCCAATTCCACTCTTATTAAGAATGTAATACATTCTGCACGGACAAGAGGCAATGCAAGAGGGCGGAGACTTACAGATTCGACATTGGACAGTGGAATGCGTCGGTGGCTGCTCCCCTACGAGAAATACGTGCGTTGTAATGCCATCCCACTCCGTGTCGTTGTGGAAGCCGGAGCGACGCAATCTCGGACAACTGTCGTTCATGCATTGGAGGTGACCGACACAACTTGAGTATCTGAAGGTAAGACCATAGTCATTGACAATGTTAGTAGTATGTGTTTTGGTCCATAGATGACCATCATATCTTTTGTTCATCCCTTCCATCTTACGAGCGTATGATGGAGACAAATTACTCGGCATGGGTGGGAACTCAAACATTACGTCACCATTGAACTCTGAAGGAAGAAATTGGACTTTCTCACACCGTAGAGCATCCAGATCCAAAAATTTCAAATCACTCTTTCCACGTGGTCTGCATTGTAACTGCTTAAGACAATTGAGGATGCTTGTAGGATCTGAGGCTGGATGAAGAGGAGGACGTGAATTCTGAGACGGCAGAGTAGAGACTGACTGTGACAAAGTTTCAGGGACTTCAAAGACAGTTTCTGTAATTGGAGATAGGAAGGAGAAACGGGAATTTGATCTAGGAACGGATTCATCATCTGAGGACTCACTAAGTAGGATAGTCGCACTATCAAATGATTCAACTTTGACTAGAGCTTGAGGAGACAAATGCACAGTCGGCTTCTTTGACTCTGAAGTGGGAACAGAGGGGCAAATGATTGGATTTCCGTAAACCCTATATTTTCCTGGCAAAAGTCTCTAGAGAAGGTCACCATCATGGATATGTTTCTTCTGCATAATTGTAGACAGTACTAACTCTCCGTTTGGATCAAAGACTTCCTCCTCAATCCACATAGACCTCATAGCATAATTGAAACGATGAGTGAGCATCGATTCAAAGACCCATGCTACGTCATTGTCACCTAGAGGGACGGAGATTGGAACGCTTCCATCTCCACCACGAATAGTTGCCATAGCCATGGCGTGTGGAGGGACGTAAACTGCTGCTACTACTACGGAACTGACGTGGTACGAACACTCTTACGAATGTGGGAATTTGTATGAATGGATATATGGTAGAAAAAGAAGGGTTGAAATAGAATAGACGTTGTGAGTATATTAATTTAGTGAATTTAAAATGTAAGTTTTAGTAGTTTGGTAAGTTTTTTAGAAGTGCTAGTTACAGATGAGCAGCAACTGGCGGCTAGCATGTATGAAATTAGAAATGTCTAAAATTATGTTACGATACACGTCGATCTAATAGTCTAATGAAAAAGTGGAAAGGAAGCTAAAATGGAAGCTACAAGAAAGGTTATTGCAAGTTAAATCTTAAAGCATTAATCTCGTGGGGTGCAGGTGACGATGCCTTAACGAGTATTTAGAAATTGGGTTTTAAATATTGTGATACTTGAGTTTATTTCTAACATATCATAGTAGAAGGTAGTGGGCAAATAATGCAGATGACAGTTAGCATTGATTAATTTTGGTTATGAACTAATATTGTCATTACATATAATATTTACGCCTATTCAATATAGCTGAGTGGTTGGTATCTTTGAACTTTAGGGTAGCAAGTGGGACCGCATAACTATAGTGTGGAAATACTTTAACGTTAATGTGTAGTGGTTGAAAAGAGGAATGCAGGAGGAGGTGAAGCGCAGACGCTATAAGTCTAGATTCAGGTTTTCCACTCCAAAGCAGCTCTTGAAGTCTAGAATGGCACGACGAACAAGGTCTAGGAGATTGGATTTGGATGGGACTTCGCTTAGTTCAACTTTTGATAACATGGTGTGTGGTGACCATTTCGAGCGCGAGGAGGAGGAAACCGGCATTGCGAGTTTATTAGGCAATAGGGACGACATCGTTCAAGGAATGCAAAGTGTTATAGTCATGGGAGAAGATGACAATTTGCGCATGACCAACAACAACCCTGTGGAGTCAGCATATGACAAGGAAAACATGGATTTTTTGGCCGATGAATCTCAAAGGGTAATTTCATAACTTTTCTGATGTGGTGTAATATTTTGAATTTTCTAATGAGGTTTTGAATTTTTGTCTATATCATGAGTGGGCTTTGGGGGCTTTGGAGTATGTTTGGATTTTAGATCTAAATTTTTTTTCTATCTAAAAAATTAAATTGCTTTCCTAAATACATGGCTACTTTTTAAACCTGAAGTATCTGCAATATATTTTCTTATTATAAACACCTTCACTATGTGTGATTTTGAGCGTGTAATGACCAGTGACCACCACATGGTAGAACATAGATCCATAGAATTATGCAATATGTAGTACAAATGTATGCCAATATCTTGAGTCAAAGAACGCTAACACTGTCCGCACTGGGAACGAAAAAACCACAATGCATTTTTCACTAGACTCTGATTTTTACAATCCGTGCGGTCAAATTTTATGAAATTTTTTATGTGTCACATTGTAGTAGTGAACTAGAAGATCCTACGGTTGGATATAGTAGGAAGTTTTTACACCCAGTATTGCAACGCCACATCTTAGAAGGGTAGTTTTGAAGTGTTTTTGGTGTGAAATTGTCAAGGAATTCTAGGGGTACGTCAAGGGGAAGTGGAAAGTATGCCTATATCTTGAGTCAAAGTATGATTACTAAAATTTAAGATCAAATGGTTAATAGTGGTAATAAATTGTTTCAATTAGTCTTTCAACCATGCATCTCCAAGTAGTTTTATTTAAGTGTTTTGGTGTGAAACGGGATGTAATCATGTGAATGAAGTTGTGCCTTTGAATGGATGTGCGTATAATGGATGAGAAGTTGGTAGGTCATTGGGGAGGTTCACGTCTGTTTGATTTCTCCTTTGAGTGTTGTCGGAGAGGGGGCGAAGTTGTTTTCAGGGAGATTTTTGGGAGCGGCCTGATGTTTTCAATGTTGCGGTGCGTGCACGAAGGGTTTGAGAGGGTTTGAGTTTGCAAGGATTGCAAGCATTTCGCCACTTCGTCAGGTGTGTTCGGCCGTCGATCATCTCAATCTGCCACTCTTTTGCTTCAAGCGCATTCGCAAAGTTTGTCGATCATTGCTGAACTAAATCGTCAGTTTGAATCTGGATTCTAGATTTCGGTGTCGGATCTGGATTTTGAACTATTCTTTGTTGGGGTACTGGGACTTTAACGCTAGATCTTGATTCTATGAAGCTCCATAGTATGATCTCAACTCTGAAGATGTGAAGTAACTTTGAAGTTCTGTCGGATCTAGAACTTCGACGTCGATCTCGATTTCAATCTTGATGTCGATGTCGATGTCGATCTCGATCTCGATCTGGACCTGAAGATGTGAAGTTCGCAAGGGTCAATGAGACTCCTTCGCTGCCAAAGGAGCATGCTTGCCACAGCTTAGCATCCGAGACTCATCACCTTTGAGACCTATGATAACCTAGTAGCAGGTGTGTTGCTTCTACTGCAGCACCCTCGTGAGTTTGGTGGCGCCTGCATCGTAAGTCGGTGTAGATGTAGGAAGCAACCGACTCTGAACTTTTCTATAAACTGACGGCCTTCGGTGGCGAAGGAGGTGATCCGGCCTGCCTTCGGTGTCTATTTCGTATCAAGGGTTTGACTTCGTTGGATGAAGAAGCGATGTCAATAATATATAATAAGCTATTTTCTTGGGTGGTGACGGTGGGGAAGGCTGAGTGTTGTGGGAACATGATTGGGGGCACCACGTGTTGGGACAGGCGTCTTGGGGTTGGGTGTGTTGAACGGGTTGGCTTGGGTTACGATCACAGTGGTGGTGGGGGACCATACGACACTGGTCAGCACCTAAAGCAATGATCGATAGAATTGGGACTTTCTGTTGCTACGGCATGAAATGAGTGAAGGAATATTGGGGGGCTGTACTTTTGAAAGGAATAGCGACCTGGTTGATCCTGCCAATAGTCATATGGACGTCTCAAAGATTAAGCCATGCATGTGTAAGTATAAACTCATTTGTAATGTGAAACTGCGAATGGCTTATTAAATCAGTTTTCTTCGATGGTACCTTGAAACTGCGAATGGCTTATTAAATCAGTTTTCTTCGATGGTACCTTGGCTACTCGGATAATCGTAGTAATTCTAGAACTAATATGTGCACAAACTCTCGACTCGGCTGGCCAGGAAAGGACGTATTTATTAGATAAAATGCCGATGCCGGTATTGCGGTGAATCATGATAACTTGTTGAATCGCACGGCCTCTTGCGAGCGTCGTGGTTTCATTCAAATTTCTGCCCTATCAACTTTCGATGGTAGGAAAGAGGCTTACCATGGTGGTAACGAGTGATGAGCCTCACCTTTCACGTGTCGATGGCCTGTCATGAGCTCGTGTCGATGGCCTGTGTCGAGCTCGTGACTTTGCAGGAGGGAGTGTTGTCAACCTGTAACGCGAGGGGGTGGGGAGAAGTATTTGCTACTGGTGCCAAGTTCCGCCGGGTCAGGCCCACCTTGTCCGGCATCGGTGCTCACATTGTGTTGACTTGCAGTCCCACTAGGGTTTCGGTGCCGAAGTGTATGGTTTTTGGTGCCGAAGTATGGAAAGTATTATCAGGGTTTCGATGCCGAAATGTATGGGTTTTGGTGCCGAAGTATGGAAAGTATTATCAGGGTTTCAATGCCGAAATGTATGGATTTTGGTGCCGAAGTATGGAAAGTATTATCAGGGTTTCGGTGCCGAAGTTTGAAAAGTGTTGATGTTCAAGGGAGCACCTTAGTGCCGCATGATCGACACGAGCTCATGCGGCCGTGACACGACACGACACAACACAGGCGGCCACACCATCGACAGTGTGCCATATTATTCAGTGTCGAGCATGATGTTATAATTTTCAGTGTGCCATATTATTCAAATGTATGTGAAGTGCCGAAGTGTATGGTTTAGGTGCCGAAGTGTATGCTAGTGTTTAGGTGCCGAAGACTCAAATATGATCAAGGTTTCGGTGCCAAAGGACTCAAAGTATGATCAGGGTTTCGGTGCCGAAGGACTCAAAGTATGATCAGGGTTTCGGTGCCGAAGGACTCAAAGTATGATCAGGGTTCCGGTGCCGAAGTATGGAGAGTGCCGATGTTCACGTGAGAGTGCCGAAGTTCATGTCAGAGTGCCGATGTTCATTTGAGAGTGCCGAAGTTCATGTGAGAGTGCCGTTGTTCATGTGAGCACTGAGAATGCCGATGTTTATGTGAGAGTGCCTCATCACAGCTCGACACAGGCAGCCGCATCATCGCACAATGTGCCATATGTGTGCCACAGTGTGCCGTATTATTCAGTGTCGAGCATGAGCTCATACTATTCAGTGTGCCATATTATTCAGTGTGCCATATTATTCATATGTATGCTCGTGCAGATGTGTATGCCTGTGTCGCGGCCGTGGTGTGGGCCTGGAGGTTTTCACTGAGGTTGGAATGTGAGGTTCCAAGTATTGATCGCGACCTTCACTTCACTTCAATTATTCTTAACACCGAGGGCCTTCGGTGGCGAAGGAGATGATCCAGCAGGCCGAATTTTTCTAGAAATAACTTTAAAGGTCAAAGTAATATTGACATCCAGTATGGTTCAACTCATAATCATAGAAACCTGTGAGTCTCGGATGCTAGCTCCCGACGTCTATTTGAGAACTCTATTGCACATCATCATGTCGTTGAGAACTTAGGTGACCACAGGGCTTTCGGTGCCGAAGGACGAAATTAGTGATGAGTTCACGACTTTCTGCATCAGATGATGACGTGGGTGCTTTTAGAACTTGACAAGTCCGTTATGGAAATTTAATATATTGTGTCCCGATCCGTGGCCTTCGGTGCCGAAGGACCCTCTCTTCCAGACTTTTGATAATGGCTCGTTTGCAACTTCTTTGATTTTGAAGGTTGAGGCTGGCAAAGTTTCTTTATCTGGAGATCTACTTCCAGCCTGATTTTTATCCTTCGGTGCCAAAGGCAATTTCACAATTATTTTATTTTCCCATTCCGATCTCGACTCTGAAAAGTGATGCTTGTTGAAATGGTTTGATCTGTAAGCGTTGATTTCTTGGTCTATTGTCTTTTGTTCTAATATGGAATTACAATTTGCAGATGGACGTTAACGAGAAGATACGGGAAGTCACTGTTCAGGCTACACATGGGAGAGATCAGGTTGATGGTGAAAGAATTGCTTCGCTAGGGGACGAGGTTTCGCGTAGAGTCGAGGATGTAATTGGATGTAATAGTTCGCGTTGGGTGTATGAGAACGACGATTTTGAATCGGAACTGTTAAAAGCATGCCAATTGGTCCCAGTTTTCTTGTAAGATGTTCTTTATCTGGGACGGCAATCACAGGCATCAGGCCTGGTCAGGATATATTTCACGCATGTATTTTGCGGATAGGAAGTGGCATTACTCGGTAGACTGTATCGTATTGAATTCCAAGGGGAGTACTGGGATTTTACTTAATGCAATGAATGACATCAATCGGTGAGTTTTCAAGACACATGTTCAAGGTCAGTTACCAATGGTTTTTCGTTGGATTTTTATGGCTAGATATTAACGAATATGATGTTCACACTTCCAGCTCTACTGAGAACGCTCATGTGAAGACTAATCTAGTCCATCGTTTGCACCGCATCAACACATATGGACAATTGAAGCTAACCGATTTTAAGGACCTTCTCACCCACGAAGAATATAAGTCCTGTGAGAATCGGCCCAAGACTACGGCTTGGTATCCTCTGACATCAGAAGTGTTCATCAAGTTTTTAAATCGGGTATAGTTTCCTAAATTTTTTGGATTCAGAATTTGGGTTGACCATTTAGGTATGCTCGATGAGCTAAATTGTATGGTATTTTCAGCATGAGGTTGCCGCAGCTGCAGATGAAGCAGGTCGACTCTATTTGGAGCGAACTTCTCCACAGAGCAGGACTTCTCAAGGTATTCACAACGCAATGAATGAAGCATCCGTCGCAAAGTTAAAAAGTTTCAGGACAGAATTCGACAAAATGGCAACAGTGGCTAATCCAAAGCATGGCCCCGAATTCTTGGATGCGGTCAGTTCTCCTCCACACTCTAATTAATGTTCTAATTCAATTTGATTTCATTCTATTGAGAAATCTACTCATGTTTGCAGATTAACTACCATTGGTCCAATTTCGAGAAGCCGGAGATGTCTTTAGAAAAACTACAGAAGGTTTCGGGAACTATTGTGCCATCGCAATTCAAGGTTCGTTGGTTGCAATGGTGGAACGCTGGCGAAATGAATCGAGTTGCTCTAAGATTCCCACCTGCTGGAGTGACAGATGAGAAACTCGATGTTTGGTTGCATAAAGCTTCGTTTTGGGCTGAGGTAAGTCATGTCGTTGCTTCAATCATTATATCTACTTCTCTGTATGTATGATCACTAATGTGGTTTTCTTTAATCTATCAGTTGGAGGCCATGACAGTAAGAGTCGTTAAAGAGACTCTAGCATTGGAGAAGTTGAATGTGGATTGGGAAACGAACTCCAACGTTGACGAGATTGCTGATTACATTGAGAAGTACCGTATCATTGTATGGGACCAAGCCTTCTACTCTATATTCAGAAAGCAAGGAGGATTCGATCGGACAACTATCTTCCTCAAAAATGAGGGAAATGAAAAGGCCATGCAACGACTCGTTTACCGGTAAGTTCACCTCAGGTGTATATTGTCTTAATGAAATTGACTTTGATAAGTTAGCTTCGATACTTAAGAATTTGTAGTTTTATGATTTTTGGATTTATTTCTGCGAGAGAACAATTTGATTTCTTTGGTGCCAAAAGGGAGAGTCCGGAGTTACATGGAAATTTAGATCCAAATCATGTATATGAAATGTCTAATGACCCCTTCTTATTGTGTAGATATTTTAAAAGAGAACTGCACGGCAAAGGTGTCATTGATCAAAAATCAATGTCCAAGTTTTTTGGCGCCTGGACAGAAAAGGGTTTAATGTGTATGCTTACCGCTGCCCAACTGCGAGCGTTCAATTCATCCGAGCACCAGTCCTGTCCATGGTACCTTGAGTGCCCTCGCAAGTTTGCTCCAGCGGACGAGGAGGAGGAGAAGGCTAAACAAGCACCACCTACTGAACTAGTTCAGGATCTCGATGATCTTGCAGAAGACTTAACCGATTTAACTGAGCGAGTTGTAATTGTGACAAAGAAGGGTGGCAAAAAGGCTTTGGAGTCGATGGAGGGGAAGAAGAAGAAGGATCCAACAGTTGGTAAGGAAGCGAAAGCTAGTGTCTCTAAGGGGAAGGAATTGGAATCATCCATAGTTGAAGTGGATCAGCCTCATGTTCCTTCAGCTACAACTACAATTCCATCTCAAGTTCATACGGTGACCGACACTCCCTTGTACCCTCCTGAATTGCTTTCTGTCACGATTGAGGAATTTGCTGTTCGCAGCTCTATGCCAAGAGCTTCATACGCACTGTTACACACGGGATTGAGGCAACCGTTTTACCATTATGTACTTCCATTCCGACGCTCATTGACTTCATGGTTTCGAATCATCAACTTCTTCCAGAGTGGTTGAAAATCTTGTGTTTTGCTCAAAAGGTATTAAATTCAAACCTCTCGTATTAATTGTACTTAATTAATTTTTAAGATCATATACATGTGCATAGTTTTCCATGATATTGTTGTTGATTATATAAGCCCTCTGTGCTAGGCTGGTCGAGGGATGGAGCGGCGCTTTGGAAGAATTCCCAAGCGTGAGGCTTGCCTCGATCTCATTATAGCGGACATGCCAGATGGTTTGCCCATTCCTGGTTTGTCCCTTCGCCACTCAGTCATTTCAAGCTGGAATGATTTGACAGAGGATTGGTCGGAGCCAATTTTTGAGTTCGCTAGGGACACTCTCCAGGATGACGGAGCTACTGTACTCTTCCATCCTGATAATCCAACCGTTCGTGAAGCAACAAACTCCTTTGCGGAGGCCTACGGATTTGCGCCCCTCCATGATTGGTGGGGCGTTAACGAGATGCATCTCACGTCTTACAAGAGTGAGAATTGCATTGTAAGTTTGACACCACACTTAGTCTATCTTGGGGTTCAATTTAATTTCATTTCCTTTATCCTTCTCATTTTTTTATTTTTGCAATACGCAGACAAAGCGGTTCTGGATCATTCTTTTCATCAAGACATCCTATGAAGATAAGAAGGTTCATGCAAGGTTTTTAATTGAGAAAAACTTGGATGTTAGCAAAGTGGAGACTGACATCGTTGGTGAGGGAGTTCTCCATAACTTTTTGACCGCCAAAATGTCATTGAAGAATGGAGACGTACCTTGGCGAGGGGCTAGAGAAAAGAGCCCTATTCTATTCCAAATGTTGATAGAAAGCTTCTCGCAACCAGGGCATGTTGTCCTAGACTGCAACGCATCTACCGGTAACTTCTTCTACTTTCTATTCTCTTTAATCTTGTTCTATCATCTCTCATTATTTACAAGTCTAATGGTGTCCTCAATGATCCTAGGTGCCAGCGTGCATGCTTGCAAGAAAACTGGGCGCCACGTGGTTCTCTTGGAGGCCGAAGCAGACATCTTTGAAGCTGTGCTTGCCCCTCTCGAATCATTGGAGATGTCAGAGGACTTAATGCAGAAGAAACGGAAAGAACCGGATTCTTCTGGCAACTCCCTTGTGGTTAGGCCTTCTAAAAGGGTCCCTAAAAACCGATTGAGTAAGTAAGTCAAATCCTTGCATTCTCATTGTTCTAGTGAATTTCCTATCCTACAAATTGTCATTGTTGTAGTATAATTTCTCACTTCTTTTAACTAATGTAACAATGTTTTCTTAATCAGTTTGGTAGATCAAATGAAGAGTCCGCCTAGCCCGATGTCTTTGCCTTGTTATATTGAGGCTATTGCCGTTCAGCTCACGGAGATTCAAACGCCACATCGCGCGCCAATTTCACGAGTATATGATAGTAGAGTGCACAAATATCTTGATTTGGAGGCTGTGGAAGCTTTAGACGATGGATCTAGTGCTGGATCAGCCAGTGCTGGAAGTTCCTAAATGACCAGGGTTGTTGGTAGGCTTACGGCTACTTCAGTATATTTTATTTTGTGCAATTTTGTTTCTTGACCATGCGACGGTAACCATTGTTTTTTCTTTTAATTTTGAATTTAATAGTGCGACTAAAAAGGCCATTATTTTTGTGTTCTAATACATCTTAAAGCCGTTGCATTGCAAGTCCAAGAACTCTATTTCCTAAATTTTGAGTATTTGCTCCCCTTGATCCCACGCATCTCTAATCTTGATTTTTGTCACTAGTTATTTTTAAACGACAACCAACAAGCTTCTTCGGCACCGAAGGTTGCTCTCACCTTTTTTCCTAGTTAATTTGTTGTTTGTCTGAGTTCTCTGCCTTGTCTCGTACATATCTCTAAAATTCTATAAACTTACTTCACTCATTGCGGTTTTCTGATTTTCCCAGTACCCCAACTAACGTCTTTCATTTCCAAGTCATTTAAAAATCTGAGTTTTAACATCCTTAAAAACATCACCATTTATGGACAGAGTCATTCATCTCCATTCATCCATGCAATCTATCATCCATCTACATTCATCTTTGTTCTCCAAAGACGTAGAATAATGGCCTAAATACCACCATTACTCTACTTTTAATGACTTATTTCTTCAATGGATGTAGGATTCTCGACTAAATTTTTAACTAAACTTCGCACAAATTTCTAGGTAATTGGCCTAAAATTTCAAAAATATTACCTCACTGCTCACTCCTCACTGCTCACCGCTCACTGCTCACTGCTCACTGCTCGCATGTTAGCAACCCTACCAATACGAAACCCTCGCTCTCAGATCCACTTTGCATAGGTCTATCCCTCATACATGTTTCGTGGTCTACTAGCCTCAAATCTGGTGTGCGAGCACTTCCCAACACGAAGTCACTGCTTCCCAAACCTCTTTTGCACTCAGATCTATAGTTTACGGAGGCTCACAACAAGTCCAGCCACTCTTGTCACCCATAAACCTTCCTCCTGAGGCTAAATCCTTCCTCCACCCTCACCAGAAAATACGGAGCTCACCTAGCCTTCATCTCTCACGATGCTCTAACCACTAATTTTGAGGACATAGTAGAGACACTATATAAAGGGCCTATAAAAATTCTAGAAGAACACCTCAAAGGACTTGATAGTAGACTTGAATTTTCAAAAGACCAATTATTACTAAAATTACTTGAAATGTTTGTGAAAATTCGAGTAATACATTAATGTACTTGTATGATGAATATAAGAATGAATGTTAAATATCTATCAATACCTAAAAAATCAATTCAAAGAAGAATAAGGTGACTAATATTCATAGTCTCTAATCCTAACTTTTCATTTCATTATCTCAAAACAAGCCAATTCTACTCTTATTTGAGTTTCAATATTGCAAAGGTTTTATAAACTTGAAAGATTATGATCACAAGGCTAGAGAAGTTAATTCATTATTCCAACATCTATTTATAGTGAACAAATATCACTATAAAGATTGGTGGAGTTGTGTTTTGAAACTTAAAATGGCTTTACAAATCTTTCTTTATAGGACTTTTGATTAAATAGAGCCAACAATTTTGAACCTAGATGACACCACGCCAACATATTTTATTTGTCAAAACATGAATGAAGAGTATTCTTCTATCTTATATATCAACTTCTAGAAAGATCATTATTCAAAATGTTAGATTGTCTAGAATGTCATCTTTTCAAACAATAATTTACACAAAAATAAATTATAAAACGAAGGAATATGTGTCAAGAATGTTTTAGACTTCGGAATTGGACCTAATATTTTTGAAAATTCCACATATTCTCAGTAGCTCTAAATTTTGATGCTTGTATCAAGTGCTACAAGTACATTATAAAAGTAATTCAGATGCATTATAAGTTCTTTTACTTGTATCAAGTGCTACAAGTACATTATAGAAGTAATTCTAAATACACAAATGCTACAAGTGTCATCTGAATTACTTATATAATAAGATTTTAGATTTATATTCGATAATGATATTCAAAACAGTTTGTTCAACGAGTGGTTTGATTTCAAGTTGTGTAGTTCAAAGCAGAGATGCTCTTAAACTTTGTTGCGAAGAACATCTTTAGCATGATATTTGTGAGACATAAAATAGAGAAATCTAGAGATTAAAAAATCAACTATTTTATTGACCATTTAAAATTTAGTAAAACTTGTATAATTTTTCATGCAAAATTATTGATTTGAATTGGAATTTGAATCTTTTGAATCTTGTATATTATTATTGTTATTGGCAAATAGATTTAAATAACATTTTTTTGAATCATTGAATTATGTGCATGTTCACAATTATATGTAAATTGTATGACCAAAATTGTTGCTTTTCAAATCAACTAGTAAGCTTTTAACTTCTTAGCAACAATCTTTGTTATTCATACATAATTCTATTATCTTATTACTCATATGTATATAACCATGTTTGTCTTTTGAACATCATCCCTCTTGAAGACAATTTTCACTTCAAAATATCACCGAATAATGGATTTGCAATAAATCTATGATATTTGAATATTAGGGTTTTCTTAATCTAAACTTCTCTTCAATTATAAAATTTGAATATACCAAATACACATTAGCATCTTTCATATCACCTTTTATAGTATTACATTGCAATCCTAGATACAATCATGTTTCTATAGTCATAATAAGATGGTTTCTACACAATATACTTTTCCAAAATTGGTTCATCAATTCATCTTCGCAATGGATACATGTGATAATAAAAACTATAGATCTTAAGTAGGTAAAAATTTAAAACAACATTTCCATATAGAAATAAATGCTCAATTCAAAACGCTAGTTACTTCATGCATATAAAAATAATATACTATACATTTGAATAATTCATATCATGTTTATGATACTTTGTTTATTACATAATAGACTGTCACAATAAGATATTCTATATTATAAATGAGACCATACAATACACTTCATCATTCCGCATTAGAACATGTCCCAATACTCTACCATCTCTTACACTCTCACTATAACTACCGTCACTCTCACCACTCATTCATATTTCACATAAGAAATTTGATCATATTTGAATTCTAAATCATAGGCTACATTAAAACATCATTTAGAGTGCTAAATGGTGGGCATAGAAGTTACTATAGAGGATCTTGTGATCAACATACTCTCACGCATTTCTATAATACACCTACTTTTGCTCAACTTCTTCATCTCAACCTAAAACTTTCTACTCTTTAGCCATTCTAAAATCCTTCCACAACTCGATCTCCAACCCTGCGAGGGCAAGAATTTCCTCCACTATTTCAAGAAACGAAGGCCTCTTGGATGGCACGTGATGCCGACAGCTATTTATCATGCTTCGAAACAATGGAGATGCATCACTTGGAAGCTTTGGTCTTTTACCCCCAAGTACTATGTCATAGTTACCTGAGGGCACCCCCTCAAAAGGAATCTTGCCCATCAATATTTCATAGCATGTCATGCCGAAACTATACACATCTGACTTTTCAGTACATACGTTTGGCTCAAACGAACGATTCTTCAATGCATGCAATATCTTCGGAGCTCGCCAAAATGTAGTTCCAACAGTCATAGCTGAAGACTCAAAATCGGCAACATTAACCTCAAAAGTATCGTTCAACGGATCAAACAAATCCCTATCGCACTGCTTAGAATCTGCTTTAGGTAAAATGAGCACATTGGAGGCCTTGAGGTCTCGATGGACAATACCATTGCTATGCAACCCCTCCATTCCGAATACAATCTCATACATGGCTATAAGTCCCATTCTCTTACCAAAGGGCGATGCTTGGTTGCCATTATGCATCATTCGGCCATCAATCATCTTCCGCAAATCACCCCAATACTTCTTCATCGTAAACCCAAACCTTCCATCATCCAACATCACCCCATTATATAATGTACACGACCCCCCCGAAGAAAACATTTGGAAGTATTTCTCATTCTGTAGAGCCTTGAGCATCCCCGGCGGCCATTGCTTATGCAGAACTTCCAAACTCCCTGCCTCCGCTTTAAACACTTTCACAACCAATTCACCCATACCCTTAGATTCAAACATACGCTTCAATCCATAGATTGCACCTTGAGCTCCCTCTGCAATCTTCTCTTCCAATTCCCACCCTTGCCCAGAACAGTAAACAAAGAAACTCAACGGACGCTCATCATATTCTTGTCGATCATATTGTTGTCGAAGGGTCTCAAAGAAGGCCTTGTCTGCCTCCGCGGAACGCTGTCTGTCGCTCTCAACCATCTCCGGCAGCTCACTCCAATGCACCTCCGACGCTTTGATCTCCGAATCCACAGCCGTCGCATACTCACCCCTCCTCTCAATCATCTCTTGGATGCGAGCCGAGAAGTACTCCGACCTCTGTGCAGGGTTGGAAGACCACGGTGCAGAGCCAGGTGCACCCTCACCACCACAACGTTGAGGTCCTTCTGCTGTGGCGGACAGAGTCAAGCTCTCGACATACGTTGTACCCTCCAAGCTCCCCTCCGCCCGAGCCTTGTGCCAACACTGCCCCATCGCCGAGATCTCGAAAATACTCTCCTCACCAAGTCCACCGTAGGTCCCAGATCTCGCTGTCCGAAGGCGCAGCACACACCAACTCCTCCTCAAAACTCACTATCCGGTGGCAGATATACTTCTGCCCACAGCCAGCCAGCCTAACTCCACAACTAGGAAGCAAGATGACCGCGACAAGATGGACGAGCACGGAAGGTAGTTGCAAGAACAGCGTCCTTTCCACAACAAGCTGGAGACGCACGAAAGCTACGAATCAAGACAGCGCCTCGCCAACACAGCAATGGAGAAACCCGACCGACCCAAAAAGAGCACGAAAGAGAGCTCCACCGAAACCCCAGTCACATGAATCCTCACGTCTCACTCCACACGAAACATCCAGACTCACCCCTCGCTCCAAACACTCAAGCTCTCAACTACGACGCCACAAACCCTCTCCAGCGAGTGAGCTCTCAGAGACACCAAGCGCGCACACTTATACCCGACGGAGAAGACGCACTGTAACGCGTCTTTGAAACAGTATACCATATCTTACCGATTCCCGGCACATGGCCATCTCCGGTTGCAGAGCTGCGATAGTTTCCGGCGTTCACCCGCGCTCCTCGTCGTCGTCACCCGCACTGGACCCGGCCTCCGCTGCCTCCGGCAGTCCGCGATCATCCTCACTCTCCTCGTTCTCATCCTCGCCATCGCACTCGATTCTCGCATTCCTGGCGCCCATGGAACCGCATCTCATCCCCACTTGCAGGTGCGTCTCACCATTGCTGGCTGCGGGTTCGATTTCTCTGATCGAGTCTGATCATTTTAGGGTTGGCGCGGTCTTACCATTGCTGGCTGCGGGTTCGATTTCTCTGATCGAGTCTGATCATTTTAGGGTTGGCGCGGTCTTTGAGTTGACTGCTTTGCTTTTTTGATGCGACGGGTGAATAGGTGCACGCTCCGGATTTCTTATTCTGGTCTGGTTCTGGCGTTTTATGGTTAGTTGGTGTTGGGAATTCAATGATGGTGTTTGATTCGCAGAGCTCGCGACGCGCGTGTTGCGTTGGGAGGTTTTGTGATTTGTGGGCGAGGCAGTATAGGATCGAGCCATGGAGGTTGGGCAGCGATGGAGGCCATCGCGGACGAAGCGGCTGTGGATGAGGAGCGTGATGGACACAAGGAGATCGCAGGAGGCTACGGTGGAGGCTGTCGATGAGCGGCTGGAGGCAGCGCAGAGCGTCCCGAAGATCGAGATTTTTCTCCCCATGCTCTTCGCCGGTGTGTTCTTCTCTCAATGTGTTGGATCGATGATGTCAAGTAGAGAGTCATGAGTATCCCTTTTGCGTGCTCCTACTAATCAAGGATGTGTTGATGTATTTGATGTGAATATTTTCGTCCATCATTATAGGGCATGGTTTAAACATGTGTGCGGGTGGTGCAGGTGGTGGGGAGAAGGGGCAGAGAGTTGCTTTGCTGCAGTGGCCTTTATGAAGGAACTTGGTGAAGGAGAATTGGACGTCCGAACACAATTTGTACAGAGAGATGCAGACTGATGCATGATTGAAGTTTTGATCATGAGATGAGGGGTTCGTTGCTGATTGCGGCAGGTAACCAAGCTGAATCTTACAATCTGGAATGGAGAAGGGATCACAGAGTGAGTCACGTATGGCAGAGTCGCTACTTGCCTGTCTGGGGCCATGGTTGCAAGATGTGACGATCCTGTTGGAGGCAGTGGGGGTGGAGAAGAAAATGGAGCTTCCTTAGCAAGAGCCGAGACTGAAGACGTGGATGAGTGCGCTTCAACTTTGCTGCAACCTAGTCTGAGGTCCTGGAAAGCATGTGCACAAGTAGGAGCATTTCACCTGTGTGAGATGTGGCATCTGTGTTTATGGTAATAGAGGTGTTAAAGTTGGTAAACAATGTCACCAGCATGTGTCCTGGGTCTCCAATGTAGTCAGAATGGTTAGGATACAAGGTCACATTGTATACTGGTCTAATCGCAATAGCAAGGGAGCACGGCAAAGCCTTTCATCATCGGAGGTATAAATGCATACTCCTCTCGTCTCTGTCTTCAAGTTCATGTCGTGCATCTCAGGCTTCAATTATGCTTGCCATTTGTGTGACATCACCTATTCACTCTCGAGAGTACACACTTTCTAGTGCAAGATGATCTGTGTAGGCTCTAGAGGTTGCATACGGTCTTGTATTTGTACATCATTCCAGTCTGTACGTGTTGGTGTGTGAGTTTCACTAGGGTCAGTTGTCGGAGGTAATTATCTGCTCTAATCCTCATTCGTTGCGGGTTTTGTGTATTAAAATGTGACCCAGTGTTTGTCGTTTTCAATTTCATTTGACTTGTTGATTTGCTTCAATGTCAATTCTGAAGAGATAGTTTGCAGGATTTAGCCTATTCAGTGAGAGTACAATGGATAGTAGATTCATCTGTAAGGGAAGAGAGGTTAGATATTTGAAAAAAATAGGTTTTGAGGCTGCTAAAACTAGTGTTATGCCATGTTTGAAGGTAAGGAGATGGCGAAGGGTAGCAAACAAATAAGATTTTGATCTTCCAGCCATGAAGAGGAGCAAGGAGGATGCTAGCAGTAGCGCTTCAATGGGAAGACATGGTGTGCATGTGACCCCTCCGGCTTCAAATTTTGAACCAGTGAGCTGAATCATCTCTGAACTCCACCAATTCGGTTTTCTGGATATGAATGATCATCATATGTTGGCCCAAATGTGAAATATTTCTAATTTGACAGGATTCCTTAATCATTTGCTTTTGCGTGAACTTAAAGTATGTTATTTTTAAAGAAAAAATGTTCTTGGTGAATAGGCTACCTGAAGCGCTGTTACAGACAATGTTGAGGGAGAAAGGTAATGCGTTAAACCTTGCATTGGAGCAGCTACAGCAACGTGGACAGGCTGTTCAACAAAATCAGGTATTCCTGTCACACTTTCTTTTTAGCTTATTTCTTTGTTATGCTCTTGTTATGCTCTTCGCTGTCTTACACGCAGGACTACATTAGCTATGTTGGCGGTTTTCAGCACCATTGCCACTCTTTAATGCATATTCCAGGTGGGATTATACATTTTTCAGCTTTTTAGTGTCCCAAACATGCTCAACAGGACATGCTAGGTTTGTCACAAGAGTTGAGGAAAAAAAGTACAAATTGGTGAATATGAAAACCATCAATCAACAACAAATGTAGCGATTGCCTCTCTCTCACTCTATTTGTGTCTATTGGCAGGTCCCGGACGATTCTCCAGCGGAAGTTAGAGCCCATATGAAGGAACCTTTGCAAGTCGAGGTGGAGCGTTCCTCGGAGGTAACGTAGTTATGACTATTGCACAACAAAATTTTCAATCAACAACGAATGTAGCCTTCATTGAAAACCATGCTCATGGCTCGAGTGTACACGCTTACACTGTTCAGGTTGTGCATTGTAGGCCGCTCATGAGCAAGACGGCAAAAGTTGTGAATTGATGGCGGCCATGAGCTTGCCTCTTGACGTGTTGCTCAGTGATCTTTTCGGCTCTTCCGTAGAGGACGCATGGGAGTCTTGTAGTTGGACCACTGGAATACGGTACGTATGTTTTGGGTGGTCCGTCACTCTTATTCAATGTGATCTAGACGGACATATATCACTTCTTCCCAGATCTGTTTCCTTCAAAATTCTATAAATCACATGTCACAAACCTGGAAGTTTAAATCAAATCCCACCTTTCGTGATGATCAATTCATTTCTAAAATATTAATCATGTATTAAAATCTCCAAGAGACTAAAATGGCTATATTTTTTCATCATGTAGTATTTAGGGGGGTGTTTTTTACACTCTTTAGAAGTTTTCAGTACGTATTCGGACACTGTGCCAAAAAATTGTGAGATTCAGGGTGTCAAAAACAGCCCCATTTGTACTAGTGATTATATTGGAGGTTCTTGATATCATTGGTACTTTTTAGATGCTAATACTAGGTGTGATTCAAGCACTTTAAGATTGTTGTGATCATATTTGTATTCTAACTTCTGTTGTTCGAAATCCATATAGCTTATGAATATTAGTTACTACGATTTCCGTCTTTTCTTTTCTTTTCTTTTTTGTTGGCACAAGATATAGCGAGCTTCACTTGCAGAAAAAAGACCAGAAGAAACACAACGAGCGCGCCAGGACCGGCCATGCCACGGACACGACCCAGACCCTACCGAAACTCCAGAGCCCAAGCCACTCTGTTACCTTGCCTATTGCACATTGCCTCACTGTGGCAACACTTTCACTCATGTTACACACAAGTTTGCCCAGCTTAGTTTGTCACGTGCTTCTTCATACAAGGCTTGGTGGAGCTCTCATGTACTTGGCTCGTAGAGTAGTCGTCGTGTTATTGTCTTCGGTTTTTATTGGCGCCTCTTTTCATGAGTGGTTATCCGTTTGAACGTTTGTAGAAAGACCAAGTTCGTTGTTCATACCAGTGGGTTTTTTTTTAACCTTTCTTTTTGAAGTGTTGGGGTGGCAACACTTTTTTATATTGTAATTTAAGTCGCATTCATATGTTAACTTGTTAACAAATTTTGATTAAATGTGATTGTAGTGTTTTGAAGTAGAGAAATTGGTTCATTTTCTTCCCTGGGTTGATTGGGTCATTAGACGTTGACCTCACCTGGTGTCAAATTTTTTGCAACACACAAGGTTTTGATTCATTACCATCATGTTAAGCGTGATGTTAGTTCCTTGTACACCATTTTTTAGAGGTAGAAAAGAGGTGTAGCATATTCAAAACAAGGGCTAGAGGTTCAAAATTTGTTAATTCACGTTTCATTTTTTTGTGAACTAAGAATGAGAATCGAGATGGTCAATAAGAGGGTTTACACCACATCTTGTAGTAGAAAAATTGAATTTCGGTTGTAAATTTTTTTGGCATTGAAGGGGGAGAGATGTTGCGAGAGGAATAGCTCCTTAAAACCTAGTGAGGAGAGCTTTGGATGTTAGACACAGATGGAAGGCAAGGTGTAGTGAGAGTTGTTGGGCGTCACTACTACTCCCGGACTTGCTTGACATTGTGCTGAATATGTGTCTCTAAGTATGTTTTTTGTGTTGGCATGGGATGGTTTGGATTGAGATCTGATATGTGACTTGCAAGGATGTGTATGGATCTAGCATTAGATTGAGAGGTAGATCTCAAGCGGGCTCCTTAGTGTTGGACTTAGTTCTAAACTAGTACCCATAGATCCATGCAACTAGCAATACAGATCCAGATCGAGATCTAGAGCAACCACTAGAGATACACACATCCAAACCTTCTTCTTACCAGACAACACCAACACAAATGAAGAGCAGAAGAATGCGAGGGAGATGCAAACAAGTACAAGAATACGACCAGCCCTCAAGACTCTCAGATACACTCTTACTCCCCTCTACTTGCATGCAATTCATTTTCAGTTATTACTTTCAAAATAGGTATTGTTACATTATGGATACCCATGCAAATAGCGAGAGGATGGTACTGTTAGCAGGCAATGCCCACACATGTCAATTCAAACATTCTCAACCCAGAAGCAATCGCGAGCAAAGATGCGGGCCAAACGACGTGAAGAAGTCCAGTAGGCGGTCGTGCCAACTTGTGCAAAACTACGGGCCAACCAACAAGAAAATGAGCAGCAGGTGGACGTGCCAACCAGAGCAAAGATGCGAGCCAACAGACAGGAAGACGAACAGTAGACGGCGTGGCCAATCCGAGGGAGAATCAGTTGCATCACTTGGGTCCTCCACCCACCTGCAAACTCCAAGAAGCAAACCAGCTGTTATGAAGACGAGCAGTAGTTGGCCGTGGCAACCTGACGAAGAACTAGTACCAACAAGATCGACCTACACCAGAAACATCAAGATCAGCAAAATATCAAGACAAGCTACACCAACAACAAACTCAACACCGAAAAGACTCCAACAAACCTCGAGCTCCATAGCCACTACCAAGATAAACAAGACTCACGCTCAAAGACAAAAAACAGGTATGCCCAACCTCATGTAAGCTCTTTTACATCAATCCCATGGTTCCTCTTGTGCATTTTTCTCCCACCAAGGTATAGTAACACCTGCAGACAAAAAAACACCACATTAGCCTCTGGCATGTCCCAACGGCACCTTGACGTTGCTGTCAACACGAACGGACGAAAACCTAACAACGTCGTCCCTAAAAAGATCAAGAGAAGAAAATAGAAAGTGGAGATTCAAATCATAACCATTCAGATCCAATCGCACATACTGCTCCACCACACAACCCTAGCCGCCAACAACAGAAGAGCGAAAAGCATCCAACAGCAACAGACGAATGCATCATACTCCAAGCATACTCTTCAAGGTACAAAACCCGACTATCCCCCCTTGAGAGAATCCTCTTCCTCTCGTTATACTTTACACTTCCTCTCCTACTTCACCTCACACTCCCTCTTCTGATATACTTCATATTTCACAACCCTTCCCATCTCTGCACTTCATACCCCCTCCTCTACTCGACCTCACTTCCCCCCCGCTGCTGCACCTCACTTTCTCCCCTCTGCTGCACCTCACTTTCCTCCCTCTACTACACCTCACTTTCCTCCCTCTAACGCACCCCATATCCCTCAAATGAGCACACACTCACATCATAAAAACACCATTCATCACACACATAGCACACACATAGCACGACACCAAGAAACCTGACCCAATGAAAGAACAACGACATTCAAGTGGACAACATCAGCAAAGCTCACCAGCGGACGACACTGCCGATCCAACACCCTTACTCAGTGTAGAATTTCTTACCTCACCTCTAGATTTCCAGGAAAAAATAAAAAGACCACTGGTAAGCAAGAGTCGCGGTTCGTGACAGAATCAAATTGCACCAAGACGGCATATATAGTCCAAGATAGGAGCAAGCCAGGTTCAGAAGGAGGAGGGCCAAAGTTGAAGAACCATACCCGAAACAGAGAGCGGCTCTAGCCCGAAACCCTACATCTTAAGCACCACAACAGAAGACTGAAGGAGGAGCTCGGAGGATCTACAACCGACTTCATCGGCGCTCCAAGAGAGAGAGAGAACGTTGGAACAGAACCGCAACGTGCGAAGAAGGAAGGAAAAGAAAGAGTTTCCCCTCGTGCCCCGGCCTTTTGTAGCTTGGCCATTTGTACGGCTAATGATGACAATTGATGATGACAGCTCCGGATGACAGCCTTCCCGAAGTTCCGTTAGTTACTCCTGCCATCCGTTTAGCAGTTTTAGGGTCAACTAGGGATTTCAACCGGGTCCTTCCGTCTTTATTCTTACAACTGACTATAGGTTTTATTCTAGCACAGACTATCGTAACTACTTAACTAATTTTTCTATTTTTGCCGTATTTTTAGGTTCACTTCCGGCACATTGTGGGAACGGATTTCCACACAAGACCCCACATGCTTACTATTTTCCAACCGGAAGAAGACCCCTGCCACATTTCTTTCATCCATATATGCTTTGATACCTTCTTCTAGTGATGAAATAGATTTAGTCTTGTTCAAATTTTTGACGATCAAGACCACGGCATTTTTCCTAGACTTGTCATTTTCTGACTAATTTTCCTTGCTTGCAAATGATGCTTCCATAAGCTCATTGGAAAAGGAGATTTTGAGTGACCTTATCCTTTTTGCTTCATCTGGTGATGGTGCTTTGATCCAAGCAAAGTCCGCCCCTTCATTTTTCTGGATATTGGTCACTTCGAAATCTAGGCCTCTAGAAAAACCATCCATGACAACATCCTCAAACATATTATACCACTTCTTTCCTTTTAAATTTGCACTATTTACTCTTATAGAGAGTAACTAGCAATGGTGTGGGAAATCGTTCCCACATGGTGCCCAGAGTTGACCTAAAAATCCGGCAAAAACAAAAAAATTAATAAGTAGTTACGATAGTCTATGCAAGAATAAAACCTATAGTCAGTTTGTAAGAGTAAAGACGGATGGTACCGGCTGCACACCCTAATTGAGCCTAAAAGCCGCAAAACGGAGAGCCGGAGTAGTTAACGGAATTCCGGGATAGTCTGTCATCCAGAACTGTCATCCAGAGCTGTCACCATCAACTGTCATCATGAGCCGTACTAACGACCAGACTACAAAACGCTGTGGCGTGAGGGGAAACTCTTTCTTCTTTGCGTGTTGAGGTTTCGCTCCAACGCTCTCTCTCTCTTTCTTTCTTTCTCTCTCACTCTTGCGGTTTTCTAACCGCTGGCCGTTAGGGTTTGGAGCGTAGACGGTTAGAACAGACGTGCGTCCGTTAGGGAGGGTTTTGGTGAGGTTGGTGCGTGCAGGGACAACATTGAGAGAACGTGAGGAAGTAGGCAAGACTCATGAAGACGGTCCCTATGGCGAAGAAGAAGAGGACAAATAGAGATGGGCGTGGACGGAGGGACGATGAGCCGGCTGCGGCACTTCCACCCTTGACACGAGTTAATCCGGACATCCTAGCATACCAAGACAAGTACAAGGTGCTGAAGGAGAGTTTGAAGACCATGGGGTGCAAAGGTTTGCTCGAAGTCGCCCGGGGCATCTGGGAGGAGGTCTACGTCAAGGAGCTTGTAGGCACTCCAGACCAGAAGTACGAAGGGTTGCTGCGAGCCCATCCGGAGCTTTGGGGAGTTCCAGAATGGGCCCCGGCATGCGACTTTCGTGCCGGCCGCACCAAGGTGGTGGAACACCATATTCGTTATATTGGGAGATTTAGCGACTCCCAAATTAACACATGTAGATCATAAGAGCTAAAGTGCACATCTAAAGTCTATAATATGGAGGGATATGAGTTTCCATTAAATTGGGAGGTAATGTTCACTACAAAAATCCCTAAAAACATAAGTACTACGGATAACATTACAAATCTAACTATAATATTGAAAAGAAGAACACATTAGTCAACACTTCTTTTATACCACTTGTGCATTGTGCTCATTGAATATGAATATCTAAATATTCACACTCGATCCTATTAACCTGGATTAGCCCCATGCTTCAAGTTATCTAAAAGTGAGCTAAATGACGGAAAAATATCCACTTGTAACGAATTAGCTAAACACATTCTGATGAGCCTTTTTTTTATTTATAAGAATTTCAGTTTAACTTGTGGAATACACATTGGCTAAAAAAATATGTAACGCGTTTCAAATGATGATGTTCAGAAGTGGAAAAACAAATGCACACACATTAGCTCTCTTTGAACTAAAGTGTCCCCATCACTTAGAGGTGTAATGAACTCAAAAAGGCAATTTCACACACTTTAGCTCCACTTGACCTAAAGTGCGCACCATTACTAAGTGCAGTGAACTAAATAAGAAGATTTGCTCACACTTTAGCTCTAGTGGAGCTAAAGTGTGAACCAGCATTTACTTTCTATCATTCACCATGAAGGCAATTACTGGGATTATTGGTTTCAAGATTAGAAGCAATTTACCACATTGTTATTTTAAAAAGAAAATAAAACATACTGCAAATTATCACCGATACGCAAAAACATTGGAGAGAATATTTCATAGCAATCATTGGCATCACATATAGTCATACAGAGTGTAATCAAATACAAATATTATCTATAATCTTAGCACCAAGAGATCTAACCATACTACATGAGGTATTAAGCATCAGAATCCAAAATCTAGGAAAAGGAAAGTCCATTGATCTAAGTCCACTACGACTCGGACCTGGCAAGTGCTTCCAAGGAGGCCTTGATAATCGCTATTTGCCCCTTCGGAATTTTTGTAGTTGAATCTTGCACATGACCTCCATCCCTCTTTGAAGACCTAGGTTTCCATGCTGTCAAGATTAAATCGGTACTCTCCCACGTTATGGCTATCCCCTTCTCAATTGTCCAGCGAAGGTTGCAATCTGTATCCCAATCTTTATAGAACTTCAGAACATCCCGATCGCGCGATATAGGGCGGAAGAATTGGATACGCACGGTGTTTGGCATATCCGGGTTAGAATTAGGATCTCAAATTGCTTGAGCAATCCAAAATGGGCGCTCGTCTCCATCACAAGGCCGCAATGCAACAAAATAGCCAGCAAAAAGATCACGACCAACTCTAAAAGAAGGAGGTGGACGATCGCATCTCTGACCAATAAAATGCTCATCTTCACGGTACTCCTTGCGAACCTCACCCTCCGCTGAGAACTCATCTTCAATGGCATGGGCAATTCGCGTTGTTGGCCAAAAGCCATCTTCCAATGATATCGACGTATCCATTGGAAGGGCCAGAGCATCTCTAACATCGCGCCAATAGTACAATAGCGGCTCAAAACGCGAACGAGCTTCAACAGACTCCCGCGATGATTGCTCCCAGTGATCGATGAATCGTGAAAGTCCCTTCACCACCTCATGGAGATGCCGCATCGTAGAACGCTTCAATGCATCAGGTTCTCCGCGAGGCCAGAAAGACCTCCCTTCAGAATCCTCATTCCACAGTTTGATGCCACTACCTTCTCCTCCTTTAGGAAGCCAATCCTCATCATGATAAAGGATTTTATACTTCATTACCGGAGAACCACTAGAATCCACATAAAACTTGAACTGATGAGCCTTCGTATGACCCTGCAAAGCTTCATCACCGTCCGCAATCATATCCCCAATGAACTTCTTAAAGTCAGGAACCTCTTCGATGAGATGCGGGATTGTGGGAACACTCTCATTTTTCATGAACGACCACATGAGCAAAGAAATGGTTGGAAAACTCTC
Organism: Bryoerythrophyllum caledonicum; assembly: GCA_963971425.1. NCBI lineage: Eukaryota > Viridiplantae > Streptophyta > Bryopsida > Pottiales > Pottiaceae > Bryoerythrophyllum > Bryoerythrophyllum caledonicum. Next base: position 4,829,761 of record OZ020525.1, on the reverse strand, counting down.
CTTCCTCAATGTCATACTCCAACGTCCAAATAATGCATCTATATCATCATGTGTATGACCAACTAGCATAAAATTAACATATACCTCGTGAAAAATGCGTTTTGCCATAAGGAGAGACCAAAAACAGAAAACAAATCTATTTTTGTTATCACCAACAGCATTGTCCATTTGCACGTTCAATATTGGAGGCAAAAGCCTCCCTGGAACTGGGACATCTGGAATTGGCTCTAATGGATCCAAACACATATCTGCGCCCTGTAATACCGCCGCATATAATGAATGAGAACTAGATTCAAAAAAGAGTTGTCGGGAAGATGACTTCAGAGGCGCCTCCAGGTCACGCAACAGTTTTGCGAACGACCCGACCGTGTAATTGGCATCATGGGAGTATAAATCAAGGCCGTAATGGGCATAACGCTAGTCCACATGACCATGGGCAAGCATGCCTGTGACTGCAAGAGGCAACTTCATAAGCCCATCTAAGTGTTTTGTTTTATGTGAAAAACTGGGGAGGCGGTCTTTGAGTGATCCATCTTATCATGCATAATGGTTAGAACCTCCTGGGGCGACGACTTTGATTGAAATCGGTTCAGATAGTACAAGTCTCGATGTGCAAAAGCAGAATCGATGTGAACCTGCATCTTCTTTTGCCATAGCAGTGATGCTTGTGTTCTAGGTTGAGTAAGCTTCTTCTGATCCTAGTATTTGTCACACGTAGAACAACGGGCAAAGTTATCTCCACCTTTCTTGGCATAGTACTCAAGAAAGCTCACTCGCCGAATCTTACTCAAGCTTGAGGTTGAGATTGGCGGCAATCCACAATCAGCAAGATGATCATCAAGAAGTGGTATCTGATCCTTCCACTTAAAACTTGCAGGAAGGACCTTTGCCACAACCTACTCGCCAGAAGGGAGAACACAAGACTTGTGAGGCATGTGGTCCGCATGTCTATCGAGGATGGCTCCAAGAGCGGCAGTAGCCACAACCGTATGACCTCTAGGCTTACACAAACCGGTATTCCCATGGTGTTGAGCCGCATGACCAGCGGCAGCGTCCTTTGCATTCCGATAGAAAGTACTCGAACTTACACCCATGATTTTCATCCAAGCATGGGCACAAAGGTCCACACCCTCTAGGGTCACAACCTTCCTACCCGCAGAGTTTCTATGAAATTGTCGATGAACGTCGAGTTTGATATGATTTCTAAACTGCACAATGGTCTCATTGTACAAGCGCGTCCGAAGGGCTTTTATTTCATCTCTAGGGTAGTGTTGAACACAATTTTGAGAGCAACAACTATTGCACGCAAGTGCGTTAATGGAATGAGGGGTCATGAGGAATTCAACATTCCTGGACACTGTTGGACGAGTATTCCTTGAGGAATTGTAGTATGAACGGGAGCTCCCACCTAGAGGTCTGTTACGCTCAACCAACCAGACATTGTAAACGTCCCTAAGGCAATGATGGAAGAGACTCACACCGTTTAAAAAGACTTGTTGAATTGGCCAGGACTTAAACGAGTACCTCCATTCATCAGGAGCTTCCTCCTGAACAAAAGTACTCGGCACCTGTACTACAACATTAGAATCCCCAAGAGGAATAGAGGAACCTAGAATTGCACTAGACCGGACATTGTGAACCAACCCCTCCGCAATGCGAACACCTGAACCATTGTGAAGCGAAACAGTCATCCCGACCCAGAGACGGCGCGGAATAACATCAAACTCAGAAAGGTCTGGGTTCACCAGAGCGTCAACATGATCATCGTCGCCCTCCGAAGACGACATCCTGCATTCCAATGAGATAAATATTAAATAATCCTGCCAAATAAGAATGGGTGAATACCTTATAGGAATAGACATCAATGAAGAAGCATAGGAAGTGGGAAATTAAGCTCGAATCGAGGTAAGGTCTGGCGCTTGAAAAGAACTTGCAATCAACTGAAATGACAATGTAATACAGGCAAATTTAGCTCGACTCGAGGTAAACACATATAATATTATATGACAAGAATGCAATTTCATGTGATTAGTTTTAATCCGAATATGAAATTATCTCATCCTTGACAATGACATTTTAGCCCGACCTGACCTGAAATGTTGACTATTAGACGATATGACAATTTATCTCGAGTCGAGGTAAACAAGCATAGAAAATAAGGTATGGCAGTTTAGCTCGACTCGAGCTAAACTGTATTACCTAATATCCGATGACAGTTTAGCTCGAGTCGAGCTAAACTGTAGATAATAATATATACTGACAGTTTAGCTCGAGTCGAGCTAAACTGTCATTCCATAATATTATCGACAGTTTAGCTCGACTCGAGCTAAACTATAGATAATAATATATAGTGACAGTTTAGCTCGACTCGAGCTAAACTGCCCTTCCGTGATTCTCGGCGTCGTTTTCGAGATTCATATGGGAAAACTCTTCAGCCAATGAATCTATCTCTTTGTATTCTACAATCCAAATCTTTGCGTTAGCCGTCAAGATACTCGCAGTGATACTTCAAAATCATAGTAGCAACTGGAACCAGCGCAATAACCTTAAACACTGTCACATCTTAATTGCTAGAGTGCACAGAGAATGCAAGAACTATACATTGTGTACCTTATGAAGAAGACAACCGGTGCGTTGTTGCCTCGCGCAAGCGCCCTGCTCAACCGTGCACAACCTATAGATGTTGCCCTCCTCAACCTCCGACAGTTGTACTACCTCCAAGCCTCTCCACAACAACCTTGCACAACAACCAAAGTGAGAAGGAAAAAATGATGAAAGTTTTCAAGGATCGGCGAGGTCACTGACGGACATACGACCGTTTCAGAATTGGCGGGAGGAAACTTTTCCACAGCCCCTGAAAAACTGCAAATTCGAAATCTTAGCGGGAAACTAAATCAACTATTTCCCGGTTGACTAAAATAAGGAAGAGTACCTACCTCGAATATACTCGCACATGCGAATAATATATACGATTTTACAGTAACGCTAAGGGTTAGGTTTAGGGTTTAGGGTTTAGGGTTTAGGGTTTGGAATTTCGGTTCAGGTTTAGGGTTCAGGGTTTAGGGTCCTTGGTTTAGGTGGAATCTTCTTATGTCATTTCATTTCAATTTAATAATACTTTGAAGATTCATGATACTGACAATTCAACTAAGGTATAGGGAACTATAGAGAAGATATTGAGATGATTAGAAAGAATTTGTATTACAATCCAAATAGGACTTATCTATGATGTTGAAAGCGAAGACCTTAACAAACGAGTAGCATTTAAAAAAACAAAAAAACATATTACATGTGCATGTGTATTTTGAGCAAAAAAGTATGTATTAAAACATGCTTTGGACATCATTTCTTCGGGGTTCAAAAAATGTGCATAATGATACTATGTTGTAATCAAATTAGTATGTTCATTCCTTTGCAAGAATACCAAGTGTCCCCATGGTCTGGATTTGGAATTGAAATTGGTTACTATTCATTTAGAGGTACTCAAAGGCTTGAAATGTGCGCAAAATAATAGTTGGATTAAAATATCTTATTCTTGAGTTCACATTGTATTATCATGAGTTTAGGGTGAGGCAATCTAAGCATGACATGAAAGATGGAAGAATTCTTGACCATATACAATGTATTTCATGTTTTGACATGAAATTAAAGACTTTGTCATTTGTAAAACATAGAGAGTGGAACAATATTAAAAGATTTAAACAAAAAACGGAGAAACCTTCTCATGACAAAAAAAGGATAATCAAAATATAACATATAACTAATACAAAGTGTATCACTTAGTGCTTCAGGCATAATTTAATGTTTGTAATGTAAGTAATTTTGAATTTATTTATACATGCAAAAAAAGAATAATAAGTTTTTGAGCACGTTCCAGTGGTCGCAAATTATATTTTAAATTCTCAAAATTTTGTAGAAGGATGATAAAAGTCATGAGGCATATTTATAAGTAATTTATTTTCTCACTGAACGTCTTTAATAAAAGTTATGCGAGCCAAGACAGAAACTTCTTGATTGCCGGCACGTCGTGCAACCTAAAAAACCTTTTGCTATGACACAGTATGGAATGTGATATTTTCAATGTATAGAAGTAATATTAGAACGAATGATATTGTGGAAAAACAAGTTATTTTTCTAGTGAAAAATAAGATTATATCCCAATTCATACATTTTCACACATTGTCACATATTATTGATTTAGGGTACCGAGAATACTTAGACTTCATATCCACTGAAGACTAGGGGATTATCATATTTTTTTGCTTTTTAATATTACTATTGGAGATTTGGTTCCACATATTTTGAAAATCCTTTTAAAATTCAAAAGATTACTATTTCACTTGTGAAATACTTAACCATAAAGAGAAGTACGAAGTTCAAAATGATTGTTTGAAGAAGTGGAAATACACATTGCACATACATCAGCTCAGTTTTTAGCAGAGGTGTGCACCATCACTACGTGCAATGAACTAAAAGGAGTGTGTCCACACACTTAAGCTCCACTGGTGCTAACGTGTGCCTCATCACTAGGTGCAGTGAACTAAGAAGAAAATATGCACAGTTTAGCTCTACTATAGCTAAATTTTGCACCATCACTAAATGGAGTGGATTAGAAAGAAAAAATGCACTATGTAGCTCCAGTATACAGAAGATGGCTTCTAGTGTAGTGGACACTAAATAGGAATCCATACAGTAATTATAAAATTTACAATCAGTGTAGTGACAAAACTATCTAACACTAAATGTCAACTACTACTCTAAATGTCAATCCTAGTAAATAGTGGAACATAAAGTTTTTTACTTGTGGACAGTTACTGTAGGAAACCTTAATCATGATTTGATTACATCTTGAGCATTACAATAAAGAAGGGTTTAGTGCATGTAGAAAAACAAGAATTTGCAAGAAAGAGCTTGGGAATAATTGGGCGTAGGTATGGAGCAAAAGGAAAATATCAAAAATTGGACAAAGTAGAATGTAAAATATGGAGGGAGAATGAAACTACAAGTAGAAGATTGGAAATATAAGAACATTCTTCTGGTAACGAAAATGAGAAAAAAAAGGAATGTTGGAAAAGGAAAAAACATTAACATACAATAAATATAGAAATACAAGTAAAATACTCATTAGATATCCATCACATATGCATTCAATGTGCATTACATATTCAGTAAATATTCATTACATACTCATTGAATATTCAAGTACACAATGATTTTACATTAGAAATTTATGCACTATTCATTAACTCTTCATTAACAGTACATTAAATACCCTTTAAATAATCATTAAATATACAAATATTAATTAAACTATCATAAATTATAGTTTTAAAACTTCAATCATTCATTAAATAATATTTAAATATTCTTTAAATATTATTTAATTAAAAAGTTACATATATACAAATATACATTAATTATCCAATAAAAAATCATTACAAAGTCATTAGTTATTGGCTAAAAATATGATTACACATTAAATATTCATTAGAGAATATTAAATGATGAAAAGGAAATAATGCAAGAGATGGGAATGAGAATAGTTGTGGATAAGATGATAAGAAATTGAGGTTGAAGATGAGACGAAGAATAAATGCATGGCGACCGGTAGGCAGAAGTTTCTGATCTAATACTACTCATTGAATATTCAAGTTTGTGTGCTAGGGTAGAGTTTTGTTTGAGGGCTATTACGAAATGAACTGTAGTAGGTGAACGAATGAGGGATAATATTCAGGACAATGGTGGCTAAAAGTAGTTGCCAAATTGTTGACATATAGTGTACTAGAAAAAAAGAATCTCCACGGTGGCAAAGGGACCAGGTTGCAAGAATAAACACGGTAAAGCCCACTCCGCGAGGCCTAGGCCGGTGTCTCGGTCCAATGAAGTGGCGGCGCCGGTTCTTCTAAACAATAAATTTACGAAAAGTACAGGGGACATCAAAACTCCTCGGGAGCATGTGTTCAATCATATAATGACACGAGGGAATTTTTAAAAATGAATAAAAACCCCAAAAAAAATTAGCCTACTATGGCATTAGTGTTGGGCGCTGGCGTTCCCTCAGAGTGGCCAATTCGGGGACAGTGCGGGGGGAAAAGGGTAACCCCCCTCCCTTCATCTCAAACTTGGGCACCTTCCCGCTGGCCTGGGAAATTCTCCGTCAGGGGTGGAGATGCTCTAACTACAATATTTGTACCGTTACAGTAAAAGCAAAATGAAGTGAAAAAAAAAGAAAAAATTCACAGTTTAGCTCTATTAGAGCTAAAGTGTGCACCATGACTAAATGTAGGAAACTAAAAAGAAAATATGCACACTTTAGCTCCAATAGAGCTAAAGTGTGCACTGGCATTTATTTTAAATTTATACAATTGCAAGATGTGGTCTTAACATACTTATTGTCTGTTCGATTCTCATAGTAAATAATATCAAACTCACAAAAAAGCAAAACTTGAATTAAAAGTAATAGAATCTTAAAATCGTAGCTTTAAAACTCTCTTAAGTGTGCTTAACCTAGAAACTGGTGTAGGAGGAACTTATATATATCCATGGTAACAAATTTACTCTTTGTGTAAAGTAAAATTTGAAATTGAGTCAAATAAAAGCCTGCTGATCCACTGAAAGCATTAAAAAAAACTAAACACTATAACACTAAACACTAAACACTAAATCTAACACTAACACTAGAATCGTTCACTTTTGTGCAATCCAAGTTTGTGTATTATTGAGAAAATGTCAATTTAAAATTTTTAATTTAGATCACACGAATGAAATTGGAAAGAATCACTTTTCCTTAGCTGCCTGCTTGTTGCCCCAGAATAAAAAAAATTGTAGTGTTAATGGCTCAGATAAATTGTGCACGAAAATAACGAGTACATAAATACTACACGCGCATAATATTTTGAACTTATTCTAGTAAGATTAAATTGAGTTCTTGAAATTTCGGGTATCAATAACGAAGGTGAATGATTTGTGGTGCATCCACCATTAATACCCGAGGATCTCACCCCATTATCGCAAAGGGTATCCCGAGGGTATCTCGGGAGCACCGCACAGCCATAGGGTTTCGACCCTCACGGCTTTAGGTGCCCCAGGAAGTACCCCACGAAATCGTGGCGCGACCTTTTTTTTCCCCCTTTTCGTTGTTGTCCGAGTTTTCTGGACGTTCTTCTATGCGTTGTTGTTTTGTGAGTTTTGTGAGTCTCTTCGTAGGTTCGTCGTTGCGTCTTTGTGGTTTGTGTTAGAGTCGATATCTACAAGGTTTGTTAAGTTCGTGTATACTCTAGCGTTGCAGTTCAGGCTTTCGTGCGCAATTTACTGGAGTTTAGGATTTTTTGCGGATAGGGTTTGTTGGACGTGCGATTTTGGTTGTGTGAGTTTGTGAGCACGTAGATGAGTTTGTGTATACTGTAGCGCTGGAATTTAGGGTTGTTTGTGTGAGTTTGTGTGAGTTTGTGAGAGTTTGTGTGAGTTTGTGTAAGTTTGTGTGAGTTGCTGTAAGTTTATGTGAGTTTCTGTGAGCACGTCGACTCTGAAACGGCCGTGCTCGAAGGATTGACGTGAACGAGGAAGAAGATTTGCAGCTCTAGCAGTCGGATTTCTGAGTTTTAAAGGTAAGTGAACTCATTCACTCTTGCATTCCTTTTTATATATGTGTAGTATTGCTTTTGATATAATGTGATGAATCATTATATATGTGTAGCATTGCTTTTCATGTATGTGTGAGCACGTAGATGAAATTGTGTATTCAATGTGTTGGTTTGAATGTGTTGGTTCCAATGTGGTGGTTTCAATGTGCTGGTTTGTGCTGGTTTGTGGTTGTCTATGGTGATTTGTGCTGGTTTATGCTAGAATAAATGTGTTGGTTTGTGCTGGTGTCAATGTGTTGGTGAATGATAGTTTCAATGTGCTCGTTTGAATGTGCTGGTTTCAATGTGGTGAATTCAATGTGCTGAATTCAATGTGTTGATTTCAAAGTGCTGATTTCAATGTGTTCGTTTATTTGTGCTGGTTTGTGCTGGTGTCAATGTGTTGCTTTGTGCTAGATTCAATGTGCTAGTTTCAATGTGCTGGTTTCAATGTTCTGGTTTCAATGTGTTGGTTTCCATGTGCTACTTTGATTGATTTTGTGTGTGTGGGTTTGTTATTGTTTTTGCAGGACGTCTAGTACCAGCAGAATTTGTCTAGGATTAAAGTTCATAATCAATGGCTGAAAGGTGAAACCATCTCACCTAGGAGCCCTAAACCTTGAGCCTTGAATATCATATAACGAAAGACACATCTACACAAACTGTAATAAATTAGCTTTTCAATGAACATAATTTAGCTCCACTCGAGCTAAAGTGGGCCCTCCATATTACACCATTGGCTACACTTTAGCTCGAGTCGAGCTAAAGAAGGCACTCCAATGTGCTCTTTTGGCTGCACTTTAACTCGACTCGACGTAAAGTGTGGCCAGTAGTGTAATATGGATGTCTCGGACATACCTTAGAAGACACGTTAGAAAGTCTTAGAAGACTCTAGAAGTTTCTAGAAGACTCTAGGAAGATTCTAAAAGGTTCTGGAAGACTCTAGAAGCTCTGGAAGACTCTAGAAGACCGTGGAAAACTCTAGAAGATTCTAGAAGACTATAGAAGGTTCTAGAAAACCTTAGAAGATTCTAGGAGACTCTAGGAAGTTGTTAAAGAAGTTTCTTATAGGAAGTTGTTAGAGAAGCTTCTTATAGGAAGTTGTTAGAGAAGCTTCTTATAGGAAGTTGTTAGAGAAGCTTCTTATAGGAAGTTGTTAGAGAAGCTTCTTATAGGAAGTTGTTAGAAAAGTTTCGTAGTTCTTAGGAAGTTACTGAAGAAGCTTCTTAGCTTGTGTGGAAGTCGCTCGAGAAGCTTCCATAAGGGCCTTATACCAACAGTATAAATAGGAGTCGAGGTTGAAGGTATCTTCAGTCTCGACAACTCACTCTTGTGGTCTAGCCAAGGCCTTCTTGTATCTTGTTCTTGTTCTAATTCTTATTCTAATATCAAGTTAACTCTCTCTCTTGCCTTCAATTCTTGTTCTGAGTTTAGCCCTGACAATTTGTCGAGACTGACTTCATTCTCAATATCAGAGTTAGACTCTTTTTGGAGAGTATGGATCACCCCTCTTCGTGCAAGGTGCACGAACGTATTAGAAGTTGCGGATTACCCTCTTCTAAACTGATATTTCTTTCTTCACAATATTGAAGCTTTATTTTTTGTGAGAGAGTGGATCACCCCTCTACTTAAAAGTATTAAGGCGTTTTAGAGGTTGCGGATTACCCTCCTCTAAATCAATATTGTGTTTCTTTAGATTCATTTTTTTCTTCAGAATGACTGGAGGTCAAGATATCAGTATGACCGAAACTTCTGAATCCAAGTTAGATGCAATCATGAACGTTCTCGCGGCTTTATCAACTAGAACTGCGGAGATTGAAGGAGTTATTGCAAGAATTCATAACGATGGTGCATCTGGGACAGCTCAAGTTGGAGTTCACCAACTTCATACTTCCACGCCGGAAGAAGCAAGTTCGCGTATAATTTGACAAAGCCCACTTGGTCAACAACAAAAGGAGCCTCGAATCAGCCTTCCAGATAAGTTTGATAGTACACGCTCTAAGTTTCGAGGATTCATCAATCAAATTCGATTAATAACAGTTTTGCAGCCTAAACGCTATCCAACGGAATAATCGCGTGTAAGATTGGTTGGAACCTTACTTACAGGGCAAGCTTTATCATTGTTTGCTCCATTGTTCGAGAAAGGCTCATCAATTTTGAACAACTTTGAAACCTTTTTGGAGGCATTTACGGAAGCATTTGAAGAACATGACAAAGCATGATGGGCTACAACAAAGATTCGATCACTCCGATGTCGTGTAGAGAGGGGAGCGCTTTGAGAATACGCGAGGTATCTGGCTGCGACTTCGTATAGTCTGCTACGGAGTTCTGTCAAATCTTGTGGTCTTCGGTCTTCAGTCTTCAGTCTTCAGTCTTCAGTCTTCAGTCTTCAGTCTTCAGTCTTCAGTCTTCAAACTCCTTCCCGTTGGCCTATCCTGTGTTGGCTCTAAAGGGTTAAGGGTAAAGGTGGGTGATAAGAAACCACGGCCTCGGACGGATAAAACGGGACGGCCAGACCACAAGCTGAAACCGTCCGAAAGATTGGCTCCTAAAATTCAAACCCACGGTGACCAGCAAACGTGCCTCACCGGTGGGAACGACATAAATACGACCGTGTGGGCAATTAACCCCACTTCGCCGCAACAGAGTTTACAAGAACAGAATTGAAATACAACTAGCCTCCAAAGCTGGCTTGGAATCACAAAAAAAGAAATCGGACCACAAGCCACAACACACTTGTCTCCATCTTCTCTTCTCTTCAAGCCTCAAGTCTTCAAGTCCTCTATCCTTCAACTCCAAAGTCTTCAAGTGTTCAAAAACACTAAGAAACTCAAAAGAAGTGTTCAAAAACACAATGGAAAAGTTTCACCAAGGCTGTAACCTTCAAACAAGTGACACAGATGACTCAAAACTTCAAATACTAAGTGTAGTAGCTCTCTGGAAAGCTAATTTAGACAACTAACACTCCTCCAAATTTCAAGTCAATCTAAACTACTGTCCGAAAGTTATACGAGTTCAAAGTTCTGCCCCTCTAGATATTCAATCGCTCATAACTTCTTCTTCAAAACTCCAAATCTCAATTGTAATAATTTTTTGAAGAGCTATGATCATTGTTCACGCACCAGCCAATTCTCAAACAATTCTAAACTACTGTCCAAAAGTTATGGACAATCAAAGTTCTGCCTACCCCTATTCATTCAGATCTCTATAACTTCTTGCTCACAACTCCAAATCTCAATTATAATATCTTTCTAGAAAGCTAAGATAGAGATGCACAGTCCCTCAAAATCTCAAACCAAATTGGGAACTACAGAAAAAGTTGTGGCTCCTCGAAACCTCTGCCCCTCAATGGATGGCCTCGGGTTTTCACAGAATTAAAACCTCAATAACTTTTTCTCTACAACTCCGAATTCAAATTTTAAAACGAGTATGAAAAGCTCTTGAAACAAGAAACAAGATCACAAATTTTCAATTCCATATCATTCAAGCTCAACGAGTTACACACAGTCAAAGTTCTGCTCCAAACCCTTGCTCTCTCACCCGCACACACACACACTCTAAGGAATCTCCTTTTCAAACTTTTCCACCTCAAGTGGACGTGGGCACTCCAGCCCATGTCACCCTACCCAAAGTACCCCACAAGATACTTCATTACTTTCTTATCCTTTCCACTTTCAACCACATAAAATCCCCTAGTCTTTTATTTATTGGAAGACTAAAAACTCAGACCTTCCAACCAACAAGATAAGTAAAATAAAAAAATAACAAAATAAAAATAAAAATAAAACTTATCGTAAGATAGCTGATGGTACGGACGTATAAAGGTGTTGATTCGCACAACCTGATCGCCAAGTCGTGGACTTGGTTGGCTGGAAATGTCGTGGTCAGTGGCTGCCGCCGGTCCGGGTTCGAACCCAATCGAGCCCGTCGAGTGGTTCGGCGGCCCACGGCTTGGCTCGCTAGTGAGGTAGGAAAAATACCAGTCAACCCGCTACCTACCCCCCTGAGCAGTGACAAGAACGGTGCAGCACCTATATGCTAATACCTGCCCAAATCCTCAAACCGTGGTTCTTACCACGACCAACCCCTTTTTCCCCAACTCCTTATTTATTAAAATCCACACATATAAAGACTAATACTTGTATGTACATGATGGAAGAATTTCCATCAGGACATTCACCCTCTCTAAACCTGCACATCCTCTGGTATGTGCCAAGCTTAGTCATCCTCACTATCTTGGTTGTCCTGAACTACATCTTCTAAATCTTCATCTTCATCTTCAGCTTGGTTACGGTCCTTAAATTGTCGTGGATCGAGAATGTCCTCTAAGTCTTGAAGATGAAACCTGTCACTCCTTCGAAAGACTTTGATGCGTTTTCCAGCCACTGGTACACGAAGAGAAACTCCATCTAACTCTCGAAGTGAATAAGTGCCATTGAGGTGCACTTTAATCACTACATAGGGTCCAATCCATCTCTTTGCAAATTTCCGTACCGTGCTATGTTGATGCTCCAATGTACTATCAAAATAAGGACCCAATCACCCTCTCTGATCTTCTTTCCCCTCAATCGATGTGTTTTGTCAAAGCGTTCTTTGTTGCCCAATCTAGCAGCTTTCATCTTCTCCAAGGCTATCTCAAGGTCCTCAGGCAATCTTGCCAACTGCTGAATACGAAGTTCCAGCAGTCTTTCCCTACTGATGCCATCTTCCCATGAAAGAAACACCCATGTGGGCACATCTTCCTCCGCCGGCATGATTGGTTTTTGACCATACATAAGTTCCACGGGCATATAACCGGTAACAGTACTGTGCGTAGTTCTGTCAGCCCAAAGAGCAAATGGTAGCAGTTTTGGCCACAAGCTAGGCTTTCCTCTGCAAGCCTTGACTAAAGCATGAATGATTGGAGGATGTCCCCTCTCAATCTTGCCATTAGCCTCAGGGTTGTAAGCTGTTGTCAGCTTCAACTGCACACCATATCGCTTGAAGAATTCTTTGGCTTCAGCGGCGTTCAATTCTCCTCTGTCAACTCTCATCCGGCCAATGCTCCCATACCGACTAAAAATGTCTTTAAGTATAAATCGGCATACATTTTCTGTTGTCTTGGTCCTCAAAGCTCTTCCTTCAACAAAGTTTGAGAGCTCTTATCGGGCCAAAACAAGGTACTTCATCCCCCACATTGCATTTGGCATGGCAACCAAATCGATCATCCATTGAAAATGGATTGCAATAGGATAAGTGGGATGCAGTTCATCTCTGTGCCGTACCTTCGATTGTAACTGACACACCACACAAGAGGCTACAAACTCCTCAACATCTTTGTATAGTCCCTTCCACCAATACCGCTCCTTGACCTTCGTGTAGGTGGCCCAAATGCCTCTGTCACCGGCCCAAAGTGTATCATGAAACTCTTGTAAAATTTGGGTCTTGGTAAAAGAGTCTCCCACCACTCTTAATGGCACTTCACCAACTCTTTTTGCCCTCTTCCATAGAAATCCATCTTTCAACAGATATCCATAAGACAGATGTCTGATGTGTTTGAATGCCTTATCCGTCCAACTTTCTTGCCGCTCCATTGTTTTCAAGTAAAGCCCAATGTCTCTCAGTTTTCCTTCGTACAGTTCATCCTTGAAAGGTAATGCTCTATTGGACGAACTTTCACCATCTATGTTCATCACATAGGCTCCGTATAACAATTCTTCACCATGTTCGTGAGCCATCATCTCATCTTCTTTGAAATACCTTGCTCTAGACAACATATCGGCAACTGAATTCTTTTTGCCTTCAATGTGAACTAGAACAGGATTCAAAGACTTGATGTAGGCTATCCAACGCAACATTGCAATGTCTGGTGAAGAACAATTTGCTATCATCCCCAGCAAAGGCAAGCAGTCAGTTTCTAAAACTACTTCCGCACCAATCAAGTAGTTTCTGTCCGCTTTTAGAGCTGTAAGGGCGCCCCAGAGTTCTCTTTTAACTTGTGGATAAGCCCTTTGTCGCTCTGTCAAGATCCTTGCTCCAAATCGGATAGCAAATCTCTTCCCTTCTTCATCATCTTGTCCAACAGCCCATCCAATTGCAATTGGACTCGTATCAACAGTTACAATCACCGGTCTTCCACAAGTATAACTCACTTGTTTAAGAACTGATGGTGACTCCAAGATTCTCTTCAGCTTTATCATAGCTTGATCTTGCTCACATTGCCAAACGAATTTGTTCCTCTTACGCAATAGCTTGTAAAGAGGTTCTGATATATGAGCAAAATGAGGGATCCAAATTTGGTAGAAGACACAGGCTCCTAAAAACCTCCTTACTTCAGTGATATTGCTACAGGCCTTCATTCTTCCAATAGCATCCACCTTCTCAGGGTTAGGTTTTCTTCCATAAGAACCACACAAGTGTCCAACCACCAAAATCTCATCAACCCCAAACTTGGACTTCTCAATGGAGAGAGTCAAATTGACCTCCTCCAATTTGCTCAAGATTTTGGCCACATCTTCAATATGATTACTTACAAAGACTCTGCAACCATCATCTTGGATGGTTAAATCTTTATCTTTCTCCTCGCACCCCTTCATGGGAATGTCATCCACAAAAGGTATGGTTTTCTGAGGCACAAAGTCTCTTAGGATTTGATTCATGGCGCTCTGCATATGTGCCACCGAGTTGGTAGCACCTTGAGGCAATGTACACATGCGTACTAATCCAAGTGGAGTTTTCATGGTTGTTAAATCTCTGCTCTCAGCAGCTAATTGAAATTGATCATAACCAGAGTATAGATCTCCAATGGAATAAATTGCATGTCCCGCAAATGCTTCAGCTACTTCATCAACAATAGGGCCTGAGCCTTTGTTTCTGATTGTCACTCCGTTTGCTGGCTGCATATCTTGAATGAACCTCAATGCTCCCGATTTCTTTGGTACTGTAAACCATCGATTGGAATATAGAGCCATTGAAGGCTCAAGTATGCCCATGCGTGTCTTTTCCTGAAGCAGCTCCACAAGCTTTGGAAGCAGAGCTCGAGGAACTGGAATTGGCTTCAAATCCCATGGTATATGTGGCACTATAAAAATAACCATTGGTGCCACAACACTTGGTTGAACGCACCCAATCTCATCTGGCAAAGAAGCAAAGGCTTTTCCATGCATAGAAAGCATGTCCTAAAATTTCTTCTTCTCCGGCTTAGTCAAGAAATTATCTCCTCCAATCTTCAAATTTATCAAAGTCTCTTTGGTGAACTTGTGTCCAATCGTTCTTGTTTCTCTCAAACTTGGCTCTTTCTCGGCTTGTTTGATATGATCATCAGTATCAGATGGTAGCAGAGTAGCCACTGGCTTCACTTTCTTGGCCACAGTTTTATATTTTGTATAAACTGCAGCCTCCGGCCTCTGTCCATCAATTTTGAAGTCATACAGCCTTGTCATTGCTGTTGAAATCTCATGATACATTGAACTTGTATGGACATTGACAATGCAATGAGTCTTCTCTTCATCCTTATCTACCTCTAGATCTTGCAAAGTCTGCAAGATATCATCTGGCATTCCATTTTCTTCGTAAATACCAGAAATGCTTTCATCTCCCTCTACAACCTTCATCTTTTTAAGATTTTTCTTCATCTTTTTCACAAGCTTTCTACATACAGGGTCCAAGTCTTTGACACCCATAAATCTTTCAAAGCCACACTCTGTCACACTTAAAAATCCACACTTAACACTAGTATGTACATTGGGGAATCTACCAGTCTTAGTTCCCTTAGCACCCGTGGATCCCCACATCCCACGTGTGCCCTCTAGAAATCCGAGAAGTTCGTAGAAGTTGGTAGAGGGATTTCTTTGAGTTGAAGTCGATGCCTCTCATTGTCAGGCCTCACCGTTAAGAACTGCACTGACCTCTTTCCATCAACACTTCGGATACGGGCATAATGAGACCCGTCATCCAACACTTTGGTCTCCATTCGTGAAGCGGTGATAAATGGTTGGCCCAAAATTATCGGATAGGCGCTAACATTTTGAACAAAGAAATTTTGTTCAACCTCTACATCTCCAATCTTCGTGAGAACTGTAGGGCAAGCACCATGCAACCGAGTCCGTCTACTATTAGCTGCTCTCATGACCCAGCATGGTCCGTGTCGATTGGCCATTTGCCCTTCTCATAGATATTTCGAGATATTATGTTAATCTCTAAACAATGATCAACAAGAGCTAAAACATGGTCATCGATCCCTCCGAACTTTATCTTCGTTTCAGTAGTGGCTCTCGCCCAAAATGGTAGATCGAACTCAATCTTTTCTTCATTTTCTTTCATGTTGGGAAGATCATAAGAGAATTGAAAGGTTCGTGCTTCCTCCTTTGAAACTTCTTCTTCTTGACCTATTGGCTCACCCATCATAGCAAATACCTCGCCAATCTCTGTCTCTTCATCTTCGGTCATGTGAGTATCTAAAGCTCTGACCATCACAGCCTCAACTGTCATCTACCTCTTCCTCTTGATAATATCAATGATTAACTCATGGAAATCTTTCTTGGCTATGCCAAGTGCTTCTCTCAATGTAAATTCGATCTTAGCATCCAAGATCCTTTCCTCCAATACCCCTTTCAGGTCAATAGAGGTCTCAATGTCTGACTGGAGCTTGTAAACAGGCATTTTTCCCTTGACTTTGGTAGAGTCTCCTTTCTTTTCTCCTCTTTTGCTATCAGTGGATTGTCTGCTTGGTCCATCCTTCTCTTTCTCTTTATTCTTCTCCCACCATTCCTTTGGTAACGGTGCATCACTAGGGCGCACAGTACTAGGGTCTGTCGGCTTTAAACGTATAGGAACCCTCTTTCTCATCTCCTTTGTAGGCTCATTCAGCACTGGAGATCTTCTCTTTGCTTCTGGCTCAACACCTTCCTCAGCATCAAGTCTTACACGTTTTTCTTCAACAGAGACCTCGCGGAGCTCATCATTGTCATTTTCTTCATACATAAATGCCCTAATGCTATTTGCATCAACTGGATCTTCCCATCCAGTTGCATTTCTGATGGCTTGAGCTCCTCTCTTCATTAATATTTGAGTTTGAACAGATAAAACTTTATCTGAATGGTGCTCGACTTGAATGTGGTAAGTATCAGCCTCATGCACTTGTACGTAGCTGGATCTTGCCATCTTCTCTTCCATGAGCCTCCTTATTCCTCCTCTTCCAAAATTGGTCCCCAAAGGAGAGTTTGTTGAGGCATCGTGAATTTTCCCATCTTTGTAGTAGACAAGAACATTCTTGAGTGCTTCTTCATACGATTCACATCCTCTCAGATTGTGCTCAGTCTCCTCATCACACCAAACACACCTCCTTGAATATTTTCTTGCACCTTCGGATGGTTGGGAAAAAGAAGCTCCTCTAGCCTTCTTCAACTCCGTAAATTCCACCCTTAGCTCTCGAAAACCTTTAATAAGTTCTTCGAGGGCATTTCCTTCACTGGTTTTAGTGGTCTTCAAGGTAGGTCCCGAAGTTGTCGAAGGTGTTGGGGCAAAGGACACCTTAAGAGACTTTGGTGTCTGAATAGGCTCAGCATCAAATCTCCCTTCGACTCCTCTTGACCTCACTCGTTGTTGTTTGGCCAAAAGAATCACGGTCTCTTCAACCCTCTTCCAATCATTTGTGAAGCCTCCTTCTGTGGTCCGGTCTCCTAGGAGTAGAAAGGGTTTGTCCTCCAATGCAACATCAGTTGCTTGGAGAAAAAGCTCTGCCTTCCTGGACTCAAGAAGGCGCCTTTCTGCTAAAGGTAATTGGATAAACTTCTTCTCGAAGTCTCTCAACAGCTCGTTAGGACCCATAGAGTTCCCTGGCCGTTGCTCCACCCACTCCAGGAAAGATCTCTTTGTCATTCTCTCCAAATCTTCATCAAAATACTCATCCCGCAGTCGTGCAGCAAACTCCGCCCACGAGATGACCAGCTCGCGAATCTCTTACACCCGGTCACGAATCTCAGGTACAACCGCCATGTTAAAAGTTCGCATCATTTGATTGTCTTCAACTTGATGCACCTCCATCTCGCAAACATAGGTTCGCAAGAACTTAGAGATATTCTTGCCATTGAACCTTCCAATCTTGGAAACAACAGCCTTCAGAGCCTTCGTGGCACCTTGACCACCTTGGTTTGCTCTATGTTGTTCCATAAACAGGGCCAATGCCCCTACAATGTCCTCCATAGGAAATTGAACTCCACCGGTGCGTCTCCCACCGCCACCAGCAGCTCCTTCAGAGTTTCCCATAGCAAAATCACAACAGTCGCCTCAAAGCTCTCTCAGTGGAAGCACCAAATGTCGTGTAGAGAGGGGAGCGCTTTGAGAATACGCGAGGTATCTGGCTGCGACTTCGTATAGTCTGCTACGGAGTTCTGTCAAATCTTGTGGTCTTCGGTCTTCAGTCTTCAGTCTTCAGTCTTCAGTCTTCAGTCTTCAAACTCCTTCCCGTTGGCCTATCCTGTGTTGGCTCTAAAGGGTTAAGGGTAAAGGTGGGTGATAAGAAACCACGGCCTCGGACGGATAAAACGGGACGGCCAGACCACAAGCTGAAACCGTCCGAAAGATTGGCTCCTAAAATTCAAACCCACGGTGACCAGCAAACGTGCCTCACCGGTGGGAACGACATAAATACGACCGTGTGGGCAATTAACCCCACTTCGCCGCAACAGAGTTTACAAGAACAGAATTGAAATACAACTAGCCTCCAAAGCTGGCTTGGAATCACAAAAAAAGAAATCGGACCACAAGCCACAACACACTTGTCTCCATCTTCTCTTCTCTTCAAGCCTCAAGTCTTCAAGTCCTCTATCCTTCAACTCCAAAGTCTTCAAGTGTTCAAAAACACTAAGAAACTCAAAAGAAGTGTTCAAAAACACAATGGAAAAGTTTCACCAAGGCTGTAACCTTCAAACAAGTGACACAGATGACTCAAAACTTCAAATACTAAGTGTAGTAGCTCTCTGGAAAGCTAATTTAGACAACTAACACTCCTCCAAATTTCAAGTCAATCTAAACTACTGTCCGAAAGTTATACGAGTTCAAAGTTCTGCCCCTCTAGATATTCAATCGCTCATAACTTCTTCTTCAAAACTCCAAATCTCAATTGTAATAATTTTTTGAAGAGCTATGATCATTGTTCACGCACCAGCCAATTCTCAAACAATTCTAAACTACTGTCCAAAAGTTATGGACAATCAAAGTTCTGCCTACCCCTATTCATTCAGATCTCTATAACTTCTTGCTCACAACTCCAAATCTCAATTATAATATCTTTCTAGAAAGCTAAGATAGAGATGCACAGTCCCTCAAAATCTCAAACCAAATTGGGAACTACAGAAAAAGTTGTGGCTCCTCGAAACCTCTGCCCCTCAATGGATGGCCTCGGGTTTTCACAGAATTAAAACCTCAATAACTTTTTCTCTACAACTCCGAATTCAAATTTTAAAACGAGTATGAAAAGCTCTTGAAACAAGAAACAAGATCACAAATTTTCAATTCCATATCATTCAAGCTCAACGAGTTACACACAGTCAAAGTTCTGCTCCAAACCCTTGCTCTCTCACCCGCACACACACACACACTCTAAGGAATCTCCTTTTCAAACTTTTCCACCTCAAGTGGACGTGGGCACTCCAGCCCATGTCACCCTACCCAAAGTACCCCACAAGATACTTCATTACTTTCTTATCCTTTCCACTTTCAACCACATAAAATCCCCTAGTCTTTTATTTATTGGAAGACTAAAAACTCAGACCTTCCAACCAACAAGATAAGTAAAATAAAAAAATAACAAAATAAAAATAAAAATAAAACTTATCGTAAGATAGCTGATGGTACGGACGTATAAAGGTGTTGATTCGCACAACCTGATCGCCAAGTCGTGGACTTGGTTGGCTGGAAATGTCGTGGTCAGTGGCTGCCGCCGGTCCGGGTTCGAACCCAATCGAGCCCGTCGAGTGGTTCGGCGGCCCACGGCTTGGCTCGCTAGTGAGGTAGGAAAAATACCAGTCAACCCGCTACCTACCCCCCTGAGCAGTGACAAGAACGGTGCAGCACCTATATGCTAATACCTGCCCAAATCCTCAAACCGTGGTTCTTACCACGACCAACCCCTTTTTCCCCAACTCCTTATTTATTAAAATCCACACATATAAAGACTAATACTTGTATGTACATGATGGAAGAATTTCCATCAGGACACCGACAAGGAGCACGTCCGACATCAATCTATGCATCAGATTTCAGGCAATTAGCGTGCGACATCAACTGGGACGAAGAAGCCTTGATTAGTCAATTCTTTTGGGGTTTACGAGACGATGTGAAGGATTTACTATTGACTCTTCTTGACCCACAAACATTGAATGAAGCCATTAGTCAAGCCGTGAAGTGCGATAATAGATTGTTTCAACGGCGTCAAGATCAACGCTCCTGGACTTCATCTAGACAAGATACGACCCGTCATGCTCCGACCATGTCGGCAAGCAGTCTGAATTCACATTCAGATGTAGAAGACATGCAAATTGATGCGGTACGATTTAAACCCCTTACTCCAGAAAAAAAAAACGTCGTATGGAGAAAGGATTATGTTTGTATTGCGGTACGGAAGGTCACAAAGCTGGAAATTTTTCGAAGAAACAGAATCGACGCATCATCAAGATCAGAGGCGCAATCATTCAGGAAAACGAAGATGGCCAACCACAATAGGAACCGTGCGGCTGGACAATTCGGTTATACAACAACAATCAGGTTCCTATCTTTCCGCTCAACCTGCCCGTTGCTTACAGTCCCCTTGTCTTTAGGCCCTCAAAACCTCAAGACTTTAGCTTTATTAGATTCAGGAGCCTCAGCTTGCTTTTTAGATGAAGACTTTGCCAAAGATCATAATATTTCTCCTATACAGAAATCCAAACTTGTTCATATAGAAGTAATAGATGGACGACCTTTGTCCTTTGGAAGTGTCACTCATGAATCAATACCTATAGAAGTGACATTTCCAGGCCATAATAGCCGTATTATTTTCAATATCATTAGAATCCCGTCAAATCCTGTCATTCTTGGCCTTTCATGGTTAGAAAAACATAACCCATCTATAGATTGGAAGTTGCGGAAGATGATATTCTCTACAGAACGTTTCAAGAAAAAACCTGTTAAAAAATCGCCAATCAAGAAGCCCTTATTTATTGGAGCAAGAGCATTCGCAAGATCGTCGAAGGAGGGTACTCCATTTGTTATATATGCGACTCCAATTTGCGAAAAAAAGACTCTTGCAACAAGTATACCAGAGCAGTACAAGGATTTTGAAGATGTGTTTCAGAAGAAGAACGCCGACATGCTACCGAAGCACCGACCATATGATTGTGCCATAGACTTACAAGAAGGTGCGCAACCACGTTTTGGCCCAATTTATAATCTATCGCAAACAGAGTTGACGAAGTTACGTCAATACATTGACGAGAATCTAGCCAAGAATTTTATTCGGAACTCAAAGTCACCGGCGGGGGCACCCATCTTATTTGTAAAGAAGAAAGATAGTTCTTTACGGATGTGCGTAGACTATCGAGGTCTCAACAAGGTAACAAAGAAAAATTGTTATCCGCTACCTTTGATCTCCAGTCTTCTTGAACAACTTGGAAGTACCAAGATCTTTACAAAGATTGATCTAAGGGGAGCTTACAACCTTGTGCGAATCAAGGAAGGAGACGAATGGAAGATAGCCTTTCGTACGAGGTATGGCCATTTTGAATATATTGTCATGCCTTCTGGTCTTACCAACGCTCCGGCAGTTTTTCAACACATGATGAATGACATTTTTTGAGAACACCTAGACGATTTTATTGTCATCTATTTAGATGATATTTTGATATTTTCTAAGAACCAAGACGAGCACGAGAAACATGTTCGTTTGGTCCTCAAAAAATTACGCAAGCGGGGACTCTATGCCAAACTTGAGAAGTGTATGTTTCACCAACCTGAGACGGAATTTCTAGGATACATTGCAACTATAGAGGGCTTGAAGATGGATCCCAAGAAGGTGGAAGCAATCATGTGCTGGGAAGTTCCAAAGACGGTTAGAAACGTACAATGTTTTATTGGATTTGCTAATTTTTATCGAGTCTTTATCAAGAATTACTCCCAAATAGCTGCTCCGCTCACTTGCTTGACTTGTAAAGACAAGCTAGAATGGGCGTCTCCAGCAGAGAAAGTGTTTCAAGATCTTAAAACGGCATTTACCACGGCTCCAATCTTGGTACATCCGGACTTTACAAAGGCTTTCTATTTGGAAACTGATGCTTCAGATTTTGCTTTAGGAGCTGTACTTTTACAAATGGGCAAAGGCGAGAAGCTCCATCCAGTTGCGTTCTATTCTTGTAAGTTTTCTGCTGCTGAGATAAACTATGAGATCCACGACAAGGAACTTCTTGCTATTGTGGATTCCTTTAAAGAGTGGCGTCACTTTCTTGAAGGACCGGCGCATCCGGTGACTGTATATACAGATCACAAGAACTTGAAGTATTTCATGTCCGCCCGGGTTTTGAATCGTCGTCAAGCTCGATGGAGTATGTCGCTATCTCGATTCGACTTTGTTATCACTTATCGACCCAGTAAGCAACAAGGTCTATCAGATGCACTATCGAGGAGATCGTATCTTACGCCACGGGCCGGAGAAGTAGCGTTTGATCAACAATGTATGACATTGTTAAAGCCCGAGCACTTTCAGCTTTGTGTTGCGATTGTGTCAATTGATGCTGACTTCCTCAACCAGGTACGTGCAGCGACCATTGAAGATTCTATAGCTCTTGATATCAAGCAACGTGTCAATAATGGCAATTTCAAGGTAGAAGGCGATTTTTTGTATTTTGAAGAGTGACTATATATCCCAAAAGGGCATGTACGACTCCGAGTTCTTCAATCTTGTCACGACTTTTGAGCCGCGGGACATTTTGGATTCAACAAGACATTAGAACTTATTTTCCGAGATTTCTGGTGGCCCAAGATGTGGAAGGATGTGAAGGATTTTGTCACCTCTTGTGACATTTGTTCAAGGTCAAAGAATCCTCGGCATCGCCCTTATGGTCTTCTACAACCTTTGCCTATTCCACATCGACCATGGTCTTCAGTTTCTATGGACTTCATTACGGATTTGCCGCTATCAAATTCTTCTGATAGCATCTTTGTTGTGGTCAATCGACTTACAAAGATGGCATATTTTATTCCTTGTAAGAAGACATCATCAAGCAAAGATACGGCAAGACTTTATCTTGATAACGTTTACCGATATCATGGCCTACCAAACGACATCGTATCCGATCGAGGTACCCAGTTTGTATTAAAGTTCTGGAGATCTCTTTTTGCTATATTGAAGGTAGATATCAAGCTTTCTTCGGTTTTCCATCATCAAACCGATGGCCAAACGGAACGGGTTAATCAAGTCTTGGAGCAATATTTACGATGCAGCATCAACTATCAGCAAGACAACTGGACGACATATCCATCGCTCGCAGAGTTTGCATATAACAATACTCTCCATGCTTCAACTCAGCAAACGCCATTTTATTCCAATTATGGATATCATCCGAAACTTGATTTGCTGACTTCGCCAACCACTAACAATCCAGCGGCTGAGGACTTTGCAAATCAACTATTACAGCTTCAAAATACTTTGAAGCTTCAACTACAAACGGCCCAAGATTCTTACAAGGCAGCTGCAGATAAATTTCGGACTCAAGCACCGCCTTTTCACGTTGGAGATAAAGTATGGCTTTTTCGACGGAATATCAAGACCAAGCAGCCTTGTGATAAATTGGACTACCGGTGATTGGGCCCATTTGTCATCGAGAAGCAAATCAACCCAGTGGCATTCCGTCTAGAGTTACCATCTACAATGAAGGTACATCCAGTTTTACATGTTTCCCTTCTAGAGCTTTACAAGGAATCATCCATTCCTGGAAGACGACAATCGGTACCACCTTCCATTGAAATCGATAATCATGTGGAATATGAGGTGGAAAAGTTCTTGATTCTCGCCATAAACATGGCAAGTTGGAGTATTTTATTCATTGGCACGGCTATGATATCAACGAGCGAACGTGGGAACTAGCGGAAAATTTGGATAATGCGCCGCAAAAAGTCCAGGAGTTTCATCAGTGCTATCCTGATAAGCCAAAGCCTTTCCAGCAATAACTTCTTCTTGACGATTCTTGACCTCTGACCTTACGAAGAAGGGGAGGAAGGAACCCGTGAACCGGTGGTTAGAAAGTATAAATTTCCGCTTAAGTTCATTGTTTTATGCCTATAGTTTGTTTTCTCTATTGTTGCCTAGTTTAGTTTCTACGTTATGGAGAGCCAGGAGATAGATACTATGCCAGTCATGTTATCTCAGCCTAGTAGCTCACGGAGACGACCTTGAGACGAAGAGCCACCTTCACCGCGAAGGCAACCTCGAGATGAAGAACCACCTGCACCACGAAGACGACGAAGGATATCGAGTAATTGGTCCCTAGTGATTGTGTTTGAAGTAGAGCCTGCCTATGACGGTATCGCCAAGGGAGTTTTTGCAGGACAGTTCCACAATGAAGACACTAAAGTTCATGCCTGGTCGGAAGTCGAAGGCGTTAGACACTACCGATGGCTGCAAGGGCCGATTAACCACCTACCTCGAGAACGACAATTGGAGTTTATCGTAGATTGTATGCGACAAATTTTCAATTTTTTACAATGGTAGGCTTGCAACAACCTAGACTTCTCGGAGACCTCGAAGCTAAAGAAGGGGATAATGTCACAGACATACCTTAGAAGATATGTTAGATAGTCTTAGAAGACTCTAGAAGTTTCTAGAAGACTCTAGGAAGACTCTAAAAGGTTCTGGAAGACTCTAGAAGACCCTGGAAAACTCTAGAAGATTCTAGAAGACTATAGAAGGTTCTAGAAAACCTTAGAAGATTCTAGGAGATTCTAAGAAGTTGTTAGAGAAGCTTCTTATAGGAAGTTGTTAGAGAAGTTTCGTAATTCTTAGGAAGTTACTGAAGAAGCTTCTTAGCTTGTGTGGAAGTCGCTCGAGAAGCTTCCATAAGGGCCTTACGCCAACAGTATAAATAGGAGTCGAGGCTGAAGGTGTCTTCAGTCTCGACAACTCACTCTTGTGGTCTAGCCAAGGCCTTCTTGTACCTTGTTCTTGTTCTAGTTCTTATTCTAATATCAAGTTAGCTCTCTCTCTTGCCTTCAATTCTTGTTCTGAGTTTGGTCCCTGACAATGGAGGGTCACTTTAGCTCGACTCGAGCTAAAGTGCAACTCAATAGTGCACTCTGGAGATCACACTTTAGCTCGAGTCGAGCTAAAATGTACAATAAAATGCGTCTTTGGTCGCGCTAAAGCCCGACTCCAGCTAAAATGATCATAATTTCTACGCTCAAACCCAATATTTTAAACAATCTAAATATTTTCATCAAAGCCAACACACTTTACCTCGAATCGAGCTAAACTGTAAAACAAAGGACCGAATGCACATATCAAATACCTCAACGTTCAGACCTAATGACAATCCGAAAGTAAAGTTTGACGTCGTAATCGATGACCTAACACTAGTCTATTTCTCGTTCACCTCTCACAAGTGTGCAAGAGCTTAAGTCCCGATGCCACCCCATATTACTTTCATAGATATGAATGGCCCTCTATGGGAAAAACTCCCGATAAAGGCCCCATACGATTCTTGGACAAATACCTCAAAAAACATGATCTTGTAAATAACCTGGAAAAACTTATAGAAAATTTCCCCAATATTGATAAATAGACCGGCAACCCAAATATTCACAACGCATTGTCCAACAATTTTTGGAAAAACCCCATAATTACGGATCCACAACTCACATGCCTAATCAAATTCCGCACTGGACAATACATGGGTAATGCCCACAAACAACTCTTCTTCGGAATAGAAAGATTTCCTACAATAACATGTCCAATTTGCAACACCACGGACCCGAACACATGGCTACATGTCTTACTCAAGTGCCAAAACTCCCATATACACTCACTAATTGTCAAAAGACACAACAAAGCCGTATGGGCTATTCGTAAACTACTTGATCATCAACCAAATCTCGGTGCTTCGTTCTCATGAATGCCGAAACCTTTAATGACAACCCACAAGAAAATACGGTCCCTCCTTGGCTATTACCATGCATATGTTGCACTCAAAGATGCCACTGTAATGCAAGATTCAAACCGGACCTACTATGTGTTAGAGGACTATCATACAAAGACCCCCTACCAAACCACATAGACCCTAGTCTCACTATTCAGTTTATTGAATTCACATATTGCAATGATAGATTCTCTCCGCACACTATTGCAAACAAAACAAACAAATACCAACCACTACTTGACGATATTCAAGCAGTAGGATGGAAATTAGACCCCCTCATCGTCATCACCGCGGGTGCTAGAGCCACCACCTTCATTCCCTCAATGACTATCCTTGAAGAAACATTTAAAACCCCCATCACTTCAATCAAAACCACTTTTTCAAATATTAACATTATTGCAATTCAACATGCTATGGGGTGAAAGTCCACTAAGGTGGTATATTTATAGTGTCACAAATGGTTTTGGAAAGAGTCACGAACCTTCTTTTGCTCCATAGTGCGAATGCAGGATCGATCTTGGAATTCTACTAATGGAATGTGATAGTAGCCTTGATTTAAAGTCTACGAACCCCAAAAATGTTGAGTTTTGACTTACGATTTGGCCAATATAGGTATATCTTTCATCAGTATATACTTTCACAAGTATATGACATTTGCCAAATATACCTATTTTGAGAGTTCTAGGAAGTTAAATACTTCAAAAGTTTTAGGACACATTCACGCCATAATGTGTTCATATATTATAATTGAAAATTCTAGATCGGAAACTTATTTTCACTTTTATTGCTAAGAAACAAGATATTTCTTCAAGGCTCCTAAAATAGTAGTCAATGTTGATTTTTGCTTTGATTTCTTATCCAATCACATACATCATGCATAGATCCATCTTGAAACATTTTTATTTTTTTTAAAACCTTATTTTTCCATTAAATTGGGCAAAATCAAGTTTTTTTGTCCAAAAAAAAATATACCTTTGGGTATATTTTTTTTGCCCAAAAGTGAGTAACCCTAGCTGACTTCTATCCTATGTCGATACTCCTGCATAAACGAAAACTTGAAAACAACCAACCCCTTCCTGACGCTTCGAACCCTTCCCCATAGACTAATATATGCATTTCACCGTACACGCCCTCCCTCTTTTGGAGACTTTTGGGACCTTGGTTCTTTGTTCTTGGCTACTTGTTATTGGGTACATAGTGTCTACCCTCGAAAGGGGGAAGTAGTTCCATACTACTAACCCATGCCCGGTGGGCATGGACTTAGTGGTGGAATGAACGGACATTTTATTCACGCCGGCCCCCTTTGGAGACCGGCGTTCTTCTTCATTTACATGTCATTTACTTTAAATGCCCGTTATATTCTTGAGTAACATAAGTTTCGGGAAGCTTGAACAAAAACCAATTCTATTGTATACATAGAAGATCAATGATATTAATATTGTTATTATTATTACATGCGTTAAGATTTGTTGAACCTTACTGAAGCTTTGACCCTCAAAGCATGTTGTCCTTATAAAACTTGGCCTCTCCACGTGAGGATACCATGAGTTTTGCATACACGCCAAGCGGTCAAAGTAGCTAAAATTGGAGTGCCTGAATCTAGATCTGTGATGGATTGGCAAGACATTGCAATGGAGGGTTGGAATGCCTTGGTCGCGGTGTTGAGGGGGTAGTAGTACCAAGTTGGTTGGCACCGTAGTCCTTGCCATGGTTTACACCTGATGGCGCGCTGCGGGTGCTCTAATAGAGTTTAAAGGTGCATACAGTGTACTTGCAGTACAATAGGCCAAATTGCAAATAGAAATATATATTTGTGAGTTGATGATGTTCCAATATTTGAAACACAAGTGCACCTATGGTAGATGTGAACGGGCCATAGGTACACATTGAAAAGCCGAAGTTATTAGAATGGTCTTATAAACCTTACCTAAAAACAAACATTCTCTGAATTTAGGCAAAATACCCACAATAAATGCGTAAGCAAATGTCATATTTCTTTTTTTGCACCAACAAAATACATAAGTTGTAATTTTTTGCACCAACAAAATAAATAATACAACTTATGTATTTTCTTACACCTTACATGATTGGCCTTACATACACCTTACATACATGAGGCCTTTCCACGTGAGGATACCACGTGGAAAGGCCTCATGTAAGGTGTATGTAAGGCCTCATGTAATGGTATCCTCACGTAGAAAGGCCAAAATACATAAGTTGCAATCAATATTCTTGTGCCTTATCCAATGCAAATTAAAGCTTCTTCATGGCACTCCAAGTTCCCAAGAGTTGACGGCAATTCTCCACACTTCTTCCAAGCCAAGGTCACCCTCTTTCTGTGGTCTCAATTACCACATAAACTCTAAAGTAGGGGGTAACTTAAGGAAGTCAACTTTCCAAATACTCTTTTTTTTTTACAAAATTCTGAATGTTCTACATCTCATCAATATATGTATCTTTGTTGGAAGGTATAAAATTCCAATTAACTCCTAAAATTCCTTGACTACTTCACACCAAAAACAAACTGTTGATTCTAGTGCAATGAGTAAGGAAGGAGACAAAAACATTAATTTCTAATTAAAACCATAGGATCACAATTAAGACTTATTAAATAATACACTCACAAAATTTCATAAACTTTGACCATACGGATTGAGAGATTCTAGTGTTTGAAGTTTTGAAAATGGTTCATTTTCTTCCATGTGATGAGTGGATAAGCAGAATTTCACTTCACTTGGTGTCAAAGTTTGCACTACACAAGGTCTAATTCCATTCCTATTATGTCAAGCATGATATTAGTTTGTGTACAAAACACCAACTTCTAGAGGTAGAGAAGGCGTGTAGCATATTCAAAAAAATTGTTCAAAGAGTGGAGGTTCAAAACTTGTCAATTCACGTTTTATTTTTTTGTGCACTTGATGTGTTTTAGAATGAAAATCCAAACTGCAATTAAGAAGGTTCCCATCACATATTGTTGTTGATAAAATAAAAAGTGAAAAATATGAAGATCTCTAGGTTTTATGTAGAATAGAAGAAGTTTTTTTGGTACCTTGTCTGACAATGTGTGAAATTCTTTGACTTGGGTGAAAATGCTATTTTTTCACTAAAGAAATACAATATTTTTTGACATCAAGAAAGGAAATGATGACATTTGTTGTTATTGAAAATCTCACATTTAAAAGAATGTCCTAGCAAAAGTTTTTGGAGTTGCATGACATGCTCGCACTCAAGAAGTTTTTTTTTTAAGATGGCATAAATTTTTCTCCAGTGGCCTGATGAGAATTAAAATTATAATCCCAAGTTCATCTTGTCTTTGGCATCTTTGTACAAATTTTTGAGAATTGTAAGTATAAACTGCAACCTTGAGAGCGTGCCTAAGATTTGCAAAGGCCACCTGAGGACTTTTAACATTTAGGGGTTAACATGACTCTTAGGGGTATTCAAAGCACTTGTGGGGTCACTAGAAGATAAATTTATGACCACATAAAATAACCCTCAATGTTTATAGTGGCTTGAAAGAACAAACTTTGAAGATATTTACACAACACTTAAAGGTTGGATGGATTAGATAATAGTGTTTGAAGGTAATGTATATTGGTAGTGAAAGTTGTGGATTTTGGAGGGCATACTATTTTTCCAATCAATAATACCTTGCAAGAAATTTCATACATTAAAGGGACAAGGTAGAACAATGGAACTTGCCTCTTTGGAGCAGATGTCAATCAAGGTTTTAGACCAGAATGGTCTGGTGGGCATGGTCCTAGTGGTGGAACAAACAGACACATTATTCACGCCGGCCCCTTTGGAAACCGGCGTTCTTTTTCTTCTAGACCAAAATCATTTTGCATGTATATGAAATACAACAAAAGTATGTGGCATTGAACTTGTAAGTATTCATGGTATTCAAATATATTTGGTACACTTAGCAACGTATTCCAAGATACTCTAAGAGTCCTACAACTCCAAATCTCATGTGTGTGCAAATCTGAACTTTGGAGTTCAGAGTCTAATTTCTCACAAATTCCATGCAAACTGAGATTCAACCCTTTAACGTCAGAACAACCGACTGGTGGCCACAATTTTCTACATGTATGGTGTCGTATTTGGACATGATAAGGTTCACATACTAGAATGACCTCCAAATGGAAGATGATAGTTGAAAATCTTCAATCCAAAGGTGTAAGTCTTGGTAAACTTTTTAACCCTTTAGTGCCCACGAGACCAAGAATGGGACTTTGGAAGTGTTAAAACTCAATTTGCATGAAATCTATGAGGAATTAGATTGTGAAATTTGAAGTTCATAATTGTGGTCATCATTCTAACATGAACACTCTACAAAAATCAGATCATGATTTGGGGTTAAATCATGATCAAAATTCATGGAAAAGCGAGGAATACAACACAAAATACATCAAATGCACTAAAATACAATGAATACCATGCCGCATACTATGTTGTATTTGTACACATGCAAAATAATTTTGGTCTTAAATTTTGGCTGAAATTTTTCTTTAAGAGATTCTTCATTGTTTTGTGATTGTTGATCTCCCTCATCACATACAAATCTTATGTCATAATTTGCATAAGTTTGGAACATTTTGGTATTCAATCAAGTAGACAAAAGTAAAGAAATCATCCATAATCATGAATAAATGTTTTCTTCACATGTGATATTCCAGCACAAAGCTTTCCACCTAGTGTACATGTTAAGATTATTAATTCAAAATACAAAAACTCTTACAAGAAAGTAGTACACCCTCCAACGTCTACAATTTTTAATACCAATACAGTGGGC
The DNA here is from genome assembly GCA_963971425.1 of Bryoerythrophyllum caledonicum. Lineage (NCBI taxonomy): Eukaryota > Viridiplantae > Streptophyta > Bryopsida > Pottiales > Pottiaceae > Bryoerythrophyllum > Bryoerythrophyllum caledonicum. The sequence goes on along the minus strand of OZ020525.1, from coordinate 4,799,204 downwards.
TCCCTTTACAAAACATCTGATACAACAACAAATTCATTATAACAGGCGGTATGGGTCCAAAACAAATATTTGTTGTCTACAACACCCACTTGGTATTACAGCAACATCCATCAATCCAAATTGTCACCCTACATGACATCCATTTAGAATAAAGCATGTGAGAACTATATGCATGTCAGAACTAGATGAGTTATGTCATCCTTTAATAGAACCATTCATCCAACATTTCCATGTAATAGATCCACCTTCCCTTTCCATTATTACAGCTGCTCAATATAGCAGCTCTATGTATAACAGGGAGAACCAAAAAGGTTGTTTTAAAGGGAGCTGATTGTATATTGTAACTTTCAATACTATAATCTATTCCATCAACCGTTGGATGTTGTACAAATTTTTCCCAAAGTTAAAATGATGGTTTGAGTTGAATCTTGTGAGGTTGGATACTAAAATTAGTCATTCTATCTCCATCAAAGTTAGTTCAAAGTAAAAAATCATCACATATCTTGGTTTTGGAAAAACATGACCTTGGCACTAAAAGATTAAAACTCCCAAGTCACAGAGGTTTGACAGAAAACTCTTTTAATCAACCAGTAAGTCTCTTTCTCATTATCCTTAACCCCTAATGGAGCATTTAACCCAAGCAAGACGTTTTTCATTTTGGACAGGTTTCTAAAATTTAAAAAAACTTTTCTTCTTGAAGTTTTTATATCACATTGTCTCTGATATGAGCTCCATGGAGATGTTTTTATTATTATTTTTGGATTCATGGTTTGAAAGTTAGTACCACTCAAAGTTTAAAATGGGGACTCAGGGCAACTTCAAAAAATTCTTGTCTTTAGTATAAAAAAACATTTAAACTCAAGTCAAACATTTTCACACATTGTCGGGCAAGATACCAAAAAACTTCTTCTATTCTACATGAAACCTAGAGATCTTCATATTTTTCACTTTTTATTTTTTGATAACATCATGTGGTGAAAACCTTCTTATTGACCATTTGGATTATCATTCTTAAACATATTATGTTCACAAAAAAATAAAACGTGAATATGCAATTTTTGAACCTCTACTCCTTGCACATTTGTTTTGAATATGCTACGCCCCTTCTCTACCTCTAAAAATTGATGTATAAGGAAGAAACATCATGCTTCACACAATGATAAAGGATTTAGACCTTGCGTAGTGCAAAAATTTGACACCAAGCAAAGTCAAAGACTATTGACCCACTCAACAAAGGGAAGAAGATGAATCATTATCTTGTCTTCAAATGCTGTAATCTTCATATCCATACCATGGATTGCAGCCAAAAAAAAAAGGTAAGTTCACACAAAAGTCTTTTTTAAGATCCTATAGTTAGAAGTCTGAAATTATACTTCAAAAATTAGATTCTCTTGCCACTGGTTAATATTGACAATTTTAGAGTGTTTTTTTAAGGGAAAAATGCCTTGTGCTCATAGGGGTTAAACAAGGCTACCAGGGGCTTAAATTACTACTATTCACATACCATGAATAAATTAACATGGAACACAACTTGTGTGGACACTTGCAACCAACAATAAATAAGGTAACCCCCGGAAACCAACCAAAACCCATAACCAACACTTATTAAATTGGGGTATATCCAACCCACTTCCATCCCATTACCACCCACCAATAAGCTCCCGATAGAGGTTAACTACTAGTCAGAACCCCTTTCTTTTGATCGGCACTTATGGGGTACCCATTAGCAACTACCACCTGAACATGGCAGCACAACTAATTCACATTAGAAATCACTTGGGGTTGAAACTGGCTATCCCTGAAAAATAAATGTATTAATCCTCATTCACTCCATCTATGCACATTGCTTAACTTGTTGGTTATGGAGGGGTTACCTCAATCATAGGCAGGCCACTGATTCAAGCTGCAGTTGAGACCAAATCACTGATCAACCAGAAAGAATAGCTCAGGTGAAGAGCTTGAAGATTGTTCACTTGTGTTTGTGTGAAGAATCCGACGTCATGGACCTTGGTCTAGATGGAAAGTACTCGTCCTCGAACTCATCTTCGGAGGAATCAGGCATCATAGAGACGTGCTTGTGTCGTGAACGATGGGCACGAGATGGAACCATCGGCTTTCGAGGTGGAACTTGAAGCTCAGCTACTTCTTCCTTCGGCCTTGGATGGTCTGGAATGGGTGGAGTTCTGGAGCTAGACTGTCTGGGAGGCGGTCCGTCACCTTCCTCATCAGAGGAACACATCATGTGCTGCCAAGGCGTGGACCTTGAACGATCATCCTGTCTGGAATCCATGGGTCTTGAGGCTTGAGCGCGGGGTGGATCCTCCTCCTTGTAGGCCTGTCTCGGCATCCGATCCTCATCCTCGGAAGAATCCATCGCGTACAACTGTGATCTGGGCACCTGATCCTCATCTTCATCGGAAGAATCCATCGTGTACAACTGCGATCTGGGCACCTGATCCTCATCTTCATCGGAAGAATCCACCATGGGCCTTGATCTTGAAGAAGCTTGAGCACGGGGGGGGTCCTTGCTGTTGTAGACCCGTGTGGACATCCGATGCTCATCGTCAGAGGAATTCCTTGATCTCGGGGGTGGATCCTCCTCATAGACCTCCTCATTGATAGGTGAGGATTCATAGCGCCGGGGAGGGCCGTTGTTGTAGACTTCTCTAGACATCCGATTCTCATCCTCAGCTTCATCATCAGAGGAATCCACCATAGGCCTTGGTCTTGTGGCTTGATCTCTGTAGCCGCCTTGCTTAGCCGGCCCATTCCTGTCCGAGTCTTGGAATTTAATCTGCAATTGCCAGCAAAATAAAAACACGTCAGTCACTGAGGCAAGTTACAATAACCACAGAGAGGTTCTATTTGACGTTCATGTCCCTGGAGCTGCATGCCTTTGAGGACAGAATTACTTCAGAGCACATGGAAAAACCAGTCTCCTAAGTGAAATGCATCAGCGTTATTGTCACAGCAGTAAGTAAGCAAGGGTAGGAATCTCGTGATTCAATAAAAGTATTTGAATCAGCAAAGAAAAAGGAAAAAAAAAATGCCTCAACTAGATCAATTTACGTATTTGACGCCTTCTCAGTACTAATTCGTATGGAATTAGCACAGCCTGGCAATCAAATTCTTGGTGGAAATAATCAACTTTATGATGTGTTAATAACAGCTCACGCTTTTTTAATGATTTTCTTCATGGTTATCCTTTCAATTTAGACATTAAAATACTCGCTATCGGATTCGAACCGATAACATATAGGAAGAGATTTTGAACATACTGCGGGGCGTGGGCGTGGGCTTGGCCTTGGAGCAGGTTGGTCTGATCGGAGTAGATCTCTGCTGTTTTTCTGCCTCGACGTGATCCGGCGCTTTTTGTCCTCAGGTTCGTGATCACTGGGCACGTCTTGGTGAACGCGGAGGCGGCCCACAGTGTCGAAACTCGCATCCACAGGAGCTGCTGCACTCTCGCTGCTCGTGCTCGTGACCCTCTTCTCAAACTCGGCATCACTGCAGTTGAGCATCCACGCCAGGGACCACGATGCGGGCTTCTCTTTCAGAACCCGCTCGAACCTGGGCCGGATCCGAGTGTCCAGATCATAGGTGAGAAACGCAGGGGACTCCAGGAGCTCCTTGACGTCGCGCTTCATGTCCTTGACGAGAAACGCGCCGTTGGGGGCAATACGCTTCTCGATGCTGAGACCGATGAGCTGCGGGCACGCCACAATCATGCGCGCGACCTCCTCCTTGGTTAGTCCCAGCTCGCGCAGCGCGTGCACCCGCTTCGTGCCTGTGGGCACGTTCATGGCCAGGATCTGCGGCAGCCTCTCCAGGATGGCCGCCATGTCCTCCCGGCGTACGCCCACCTTGGCCGTGAGCCACGGCAGCTTGGCCTCCACCTTGTCCTTCACCTTGGTGCCCAGGAGCTCCGGGTACTGGAGCAGCATCCCGGGGAGGGCCTCCTGGCGCACGCCGAGCGCCAGGAGCACGTCCACCGCAGGCCGCATCTTGTCATCCACCGGGTAGTCCAGAATGTAGGGGCGATTCTCGATCATCTTCCCCACCACGAGGAGCGGGATGCCCAAGCTCCGGATGAACTCCACCTTGGGCCGCAGGTTGTTGGAGACGCGCATGCCCATGATCTCCGGCTTCTCCGTGAGCACGGGCCCGATCTGGCGCTTGTCCACGCCCACCATCACCAGGTACGCCACGGACGTGCTCATGGTGCCCTCGATCCGGTAGCCCAGCACCTGCGGGTAGCGCGTCAGCAGCGACCCCACCTGCTTCGGCTCCACGCCCAGGCCCTGGATGTAGCGCACGTTGGGTATCAGGTCGATTGCCACGCTGGAGTGCAGCACCTGCGGGTACTTGCGCACCACCCCGGCGAGGGAACTCTTGGTCACCTTGAGCTCCAGCAGGTACTGCACCACGGGGCTCAGATTCTTGCGCACGCTGCAGCCGATCATGAGCGGGTAGTCGTTGATGTCCTTGATCGTCAGCCCGATCACGTTGCGGAGGTAGTCCACCCGCTCCTTCATGATGCTCTTCCGTTTGGGCAGTTCCACGTCCTCTAGCGCGGATACGTCGATCCCCAGCGACTGCAGATACTCCATAACCGACTGCCCGTCTTCTTCAACCGTGGGCTGCTGATCCGCGAGCTCCGCCGACGATGAAAAGGCTCGGTGCTGCGGCCACCGCCTCACTAGCAACTGTGGCAAGCAAACATCAGACATGAAACCTACTCCCTTCATATCTTAAGGTTTCAGCAAAAGAAATCATCCCACTTCGCTACTGTGCACTTCCCCATCCCTAAACCCTAAACCCTGAACGCATCTGCAGCGAGCAGACATCAGTCGAATCACTCAAACAAGTTCAAGCAAACATCAGTTCAATCACTGAGACATCGAACCTACTTCCTTAATATCTTAGGCTTTCAGCAAAAGAAGTCTTCCCACATCGCTACTGTGCACTTCCCCATCCCTAAACCCTAAACCCTGAACGCATCTGCAGCGAGCAGACATCAGTTGAATCACTCGAACATGAAACTCACTTCCCCATATCTCAGGGCTTCAAACGAAAAAATGCCCCCCGCGTCATTGTTTTCGACTTCCCCAATTCTTAAACCCTAAACCCTAAACGTCAAAAAAATTGTGCTGTATTTGGAACGAATCAACACCTCTAACAGGTCCGGAGTCCCAAAAAAAAAGTTGGACTACAGGTCAACGTGGTTCAAGTGAGCCATTAGAGATTTCGTTCGGTAGAAGAAATGGAACGTCTGGGGGTTAAACTCTTAAACCTTGAATCTCCTGAAATGGAGTACTACTGGCCAGATTCTATTACCTTCAACATCCGATTTGGATCTTTTGGTAGAAAAATGCCATGGGTCAAACCCCCAAAACCTACTTTAAAATGCCATAGAACGTTCAAAAACCCTAATCTCCTCAATTAGAATAGTAACGACATTCTCCGGAACTACTTCATAACGGAATTCACTCATACGAACCTGAGCTTGCTCTGCATCACTAGCTTTGGCAGTAGCACCCATGAGCCACCGTTTCTGCACATCCCGCTCCCCGTGGACGTGCCTCCCAATCCCACAGACACTCCTGAACCCGCAACCCAGCAATTTCAGTACCCAAACCCCCTTAAACCCTAGGAAAATTCAAGGAGAGGAATGTACCGCAGGAGGACCCGGCGGGAGGAAGGGCGCAGCAAGGCGGCCATGGTTGCGCCACCCTTCATCACTCTCCTCTAATCGCCTCCCGTTTCCATCAACACCCGCCTGCAACAACACCAAACTCTCCCATTCCACGGAAGTCTCTCGTTCTCGCTTCGGATTGAATGCGGTGAATCGAAGGACTTGCGCAAATTGGCCGAGCGTTTGCGATCCTCCTCCTCGCCTGCTTGCGATCAGCGGCATGGATTTGAGCCAAGGTTCGTCGTGTTGCGAATTCTAGTTGCAGGGGTTCAGGGGTTTAGGGTTTAAGGAACTGCGTACCCTAAACCCGGCACTGCACCCAAATCCGGCACTATCGAATGACGGCTTATGAGTCGTCTATCGATATCAATAATTCTAATTTGTCTTTTTATTCACCCACAAGGCTCACAAGTGGTACTACCATACGCATCGGTTGAATTTGGACACTCCTTGTCAAATTAATTATTTTTTCCAACCCATAGTGGTTTAGACACAACGGGTATCACCTAGGTATTAATGAGTACATATTATATGAATATGACCTTGGCATTACATGGGTATCACTTTAGACAAATTTCTAATATTTTCCAAAAAATTGGACAGTCTTCATTTTGAATAAATTATGTACAAATTTGACCAATGCGTAGGATAAACACCAAAATGCACTACTTACACTTGTGTAGTGTAGGATAAACAAAGGATTGTATTACATTTTATAGTATACATATTTTTAAAGTAGAATTTATGGAGCTATATGTTGAACGGATTTAGTTATTGAGTATCTTGTGTCTAATAAGGTAGTGTCAAAACCTTTGGCTTACTTTTTTTAAATGGAATTTCCCTCTAAAGAAAGGCTTTGTTTGACAATCTCAAAGTAAGTAGTATATCTTATTTGTGTAAAAAATCTCAATATTAAAAGAAGGGTTTAGCTTCAAAGTTTTTGGAGCTCGACAAAGTGCATTAAAGTGCACTTAATTCGTAAAGGACATTAGTCCTGTGGACATTGATTTAGTGGTGTAATGAACAGACACTTTATTCACTCCGGCCCCCTCCAAGGACTGGAATTCTTCTTCTTAAAGGACATTTTGCTCCACAAAAGATTTTGTCATTTTGTTTACATTCCTACAAAGTTTGTTTCCATATCAAATATTTGGAACTTTTCATGAATATGTCACATAGTAGAAGCTTCATAGGAATATAATCGTTTTTCAAAACAACATCTAGAATGAAAATTGTGCAATTCTTTGAACTCCAAAGTCTTATTATGCCCTTTTATGAACATTGAGATTTTTAATGCAAAAATAATAAATTTTATGGTGTAAAATTCTCATATTAAGGCATGTCAAAGGTTTCACACCAAACCAAATAGGGTAAAACCTTATTTTAATTACATGAAATTCACAAATTTTATTATTTAAATTTTTTTACTTTCAAGATGAAGTGTTAGTGCATTTTTATTACCATTTAAACTTTCATTCTATAAAAAATTGCATTTACAAAAATTGAGAGTATAATTTAGGATTTTATAACCAACTTGCTTTGCACAATTGCTTGAAAAACGCTCCACCTTTTTTATAATTATAAAAATTGGTGTGAATGGAACTAACATCATCTAAACCACAATGCTATAAGATTGAATTCTAATATAATGCAAAAATTTGACTATTGAACAAAGTCAGAGTGTATTATACCCGAGAATTGGGTCCGGCAAAACATACGTTTAGGGTCCTACGTTTAGGAATCGAAGTATATTTTTTCATTGTTTTTCCGCTCTTAATACTATTTTGAAGTGTATCTAGTCAAAAATAGTTAAGAACTTTAGGATATACAAAATATAACATGTTTTTAAAGATCCAATGTCAAAAAACATGATATTTCCTTGAAACTACTACATCAATATATTTTCAAAAAATGGTGACCAAAATCAACAACATCGATTAACCCTTAAAGGACAACATCCAATTTTGGAGGAATTTCTACTTCATGGATTAAAATCTGCCAAGATGAACTTCTTGAGAATATAACCATATGATCAGTTCTGAACTTATATGAGATGATGTGGTAAAATATTTGTGAATTTTGATCGTATGGATCAAAAGATAATTGTAGTCAAAGTGGAAAAATAATTTGGCACCCCTGTGAACCAATGAAACACAAGTGCCAAAGAGGGGCAGTAAGTAAGAACACAAAGGGTGGAGGAAGGGTGAGGCAAGCCAACTCATGGGAATAAAAATGTGTAAGGGAAGACCCCACAAAGTCCAAGAAGTATGGGCCAATTAAAAATAGACAATAAAGAATGTTTTTGACTTCAAGTCAAATCTTAGAAGACCCTGACTTCTAGGGGGAGCGGGTAATGATGTGACCCTTTCTTCATGAAGGGTCCCCAATTCCAAGCTCTGCTCTCTCCCATAAAGCTTAAATAATTTATTAAACTCATGAAAATTAGAGATTTCATTGTCTTAAGAAATGTACTTTTCTAAAATTGGTAAAATAGAAATGGCACATATGAGCCGTTGGGATTCTAAAAATTGTCAATAGAAATGCATAATTTGATATAGCAAGAAATTTCTTACCACTATTCAACTCATTCTTATGGTTTTATACCTCCTTTCACTAAAGTATTTATTTCCACATGTTATACCCCTTGACTTGACCCCAAATTTTGCATTCAATTGGCTAACATCATATGGGTCATATTGGTAATGGTTTTGAACACACTTCAGTGATTTGCTACCAAAAAAAATACGGCACATTTGTATATGAGTCTATTTTAAGATATTAGGGTAAAAATTTCAAAATATCACTAAAAGTGTGATCTTTGTGCCTCTTTTTGATAGTGGCAGTTTTGGACTAGTTTTTAAAGGATGATAATCAGAGTGAATGATCATTTTTCATCCATTTTTTTTGAAGAGTTCATGGAATGTGTAAGTAATAGATGATGATGAAACTTGCCTCATTGAGGTAGTCATGTTTTATCTAGAGAAGAAATTTTTTGTAACATGGATATGAATGTAGTGTATTGGAGAAACTTCTAGCTTTTGCTTTGAATTTGAATTTGAGATATTCAAATGTTATATTTTGAATTTAAATCCAACTTATAAAATGAAGCTTACGAAGTCTAGTTTTCATTCCAATTAATTTTTTTGAAAAATAAGCCATGCACATGGAGTCAATCTATGGAGGAAACTAATGACAAACTAAGCGCAAAGAATAAAAGAAAAAATGAAAGCAATGATAGATTCTACAAGTGGAATGCCAAAGCCAAAGGGGACTCACATAGCTGCACTTCAACAAGCACAAATTGCCATCTATGGTGGATACGCAGATGAAGCTCAATTTGGACTATATCAAATGTAGGATTGATAGTATGTTTTACTAATTAGTGTATTGCAATTGCAACTAATCTATAAAAATCAATAAGAATATAGCAAACATGCAATTAATCAATTATGCACTCACCAAATAAAAGTGCACTTAGGTACAACGGCGGCCATTGCAAACAAATTTGGCAAAATTAAAAACAAAAAATGTTTTTAAAAAATAAAATAAAAATTTCAAAGAATAAAAATTGAGCTTCTTCAACAATACTATGTACAATCATGGTTGTTAATATTGAAAGCGTTTTTTTGGCATTTCCAACTAATTTTTTCTATCCCCTCGTTAATACTAGATAAATGTGTATTTAACGCAGTTTCACAATATTTCAAAGATAGATTTGAAAGATTGTAGTATACAAATAGGCGTAATCACAAAAAAACATACTTTATGCAAGGGTTCGCAATTGATTAAAAGATATTCTACAAAGTACATACTGCATACAATGGTAGAAATTAAATATAGATGCTTCTACAAATGGTCTTAGCACCAATAGTAAAAACACCTTTACTCTATAGGATTAATGACATAACATCTTACATCACCCTTAGAATATACTACTCTTACACATACACTATATAGGATTTACCATACACAACTAGTATACTCTCATAAAGGCACACTACCTACTCCATAGAATTTAGAGCTCGTTGCAAACGGTCGTCATCGATAGCTTCGGTTTGCATTGCAATATATTGTAGTATATGAGCCTTGGCCGATCGAAGAATGCGAATCCTGATTTCAACCTGCACTCCAAATACATTGCGCTTTCTCCACCCGCTAGCCCCGGATATGGTTCTTTCCGATGTGTCTACCCATGAAAAAATGCATGCATCTTTCTCTACCCAACTATAGCTCTCCCCAGATGGCTCCCATAATGAATCCATGCAATTTGCATATCGCTGTGCAGATGACCCATGTCCATCAATCCCCCCCCTTGGATGATGGGCCAATACCAACAAACCTTTATCTTAAGTCTCCATCAGTTTTTTCCTTCCTCAATAATTTTCCCTACATAGAATGGTACACCGCCTTCTATCTCTGCTTGATCAACACTCAAGGCTACAAATTGTCCACAACAGATATCAGATTGTGGATTGAATGGTGGAAATGGGTCGTGATTACCTTCATACCTTGCTCCTTCTTCGGCTCGTTCCTCAACATAGTTGCGCTCTGTTTGTTGTGCCCTACGTAGTGCTTGATTAGAGGGTCTTCCTCTACGAGAACCAAAGTATCCTCGAGCCTCGGCATTTGGAAGCATCGCCACTACCTGCTCTACAACATTTATCTCGCAATTTTCTTCACTTGCACCATCCATTACATCCAAAGATGCACTCTCTGTAGGTCCGGTGTTGGTGAAGTCTGAAGGCCAAAACGGTGAGGAACGATGCTCATTGCTACGGTCTTTGTGTGGAAATTCAGCTAAATAGATTTTCAATCTTTCAGCCTCTACTTTTGCCTCACGATTCATATCTTCGTGCTGCAACCTTTGAATGCACCTTTGTTTAAATACGATGAAGTCATCCAACGCCTTCAGCTCCCGTTCGTCCGCTGCAAATACTTCCGCAAACGATGGTCGCTCATCCCTATTTGGCAACGACCTCAAAGTTTTTGTCCCCACCTCCGGTCCCCATGCATCCTTGCAATAATGCTTGTGTTGTACTCGAACCTCACGAGTCCCTTCTCGATTGTCCATATAGAATCGCATGTGGTGCGGAAATGTTATGCCCACTAATGAATTCTGACCTATTAGTAAGTGAAGAGTTATGAACAATTTCCAATCCCATACATTCTCTAGCAGCCGGGCGCTAATAAATGCCTCTGTAGGAGATGTTCCTTGTTCTATAAGACTCATCATTTCCTTCAACGAGTCCACGTCCGACCTCTTCAACGTATTTGATATACAACTGAAGCGTTGATCAATATCTTCGTGTGTATGGCCCACTATGAGAAAAGATAGCTCCACCTCCTGAAAAAAGCCCAATCCGACCAATGTAGCACATAGAGCAAACATATAAATGTTTTTGTTTTCCCGTGTACAGTTGTCCGCCTGGATTCGTAATGTTGGTGGCAAAAAACCCTTCCTCCGCAACACATCTCCTATCATGTACAACAATGTACTCACGACTTGGTTGCTATCATGTTTGTAGTGAGCCTTAAACCACACGTCGCAATATAAACCGATCCCATGTACAAGAGCTCCACACAGGTGGGTCTTCACAAACCGGTGTTCAATGTTCTTCACAGTCTGACGCATCCTCGATACCATGGTTGTGTTTTGGTCCATGCCATCCACTATGATGCACATGTACAACTCAGGGCTAATATAACACGACCTCTTGAATATCCAATAATGCTTACGTTCTTCCATCTGGTTGCGCAAATGCAACATAAACAATTCCTTTATCTTTGTCTTTGCATCTGCATTGGTAGTTCCCTCCATGGCACATTTATACTCCCAACAATGATAGCACTTTGAGAATCTCGAGAATGGAGGTACTTGAACGTGGGGATACTTCAGGTGCCACATCCTTCGGAACGAACTGATAGAAATGGTTTCTCCATTACAAATTCTCTTCACCTCCTCGTTCACGTAATTGAATATATCAAATTTGGCAGTATTCATAGGAAGGAGAATAAGAGGCACCACTTTGTTGTCACTCTTATGGCAAATACAACGATGAGGTTGAGGACAACTAGCTTCATCGACAAACGATTTAAAACAAGCCTCTGCCGTAGACATTCTAGTGCTTTCTCTAATCGGATCTAAAAGGGTATTGCCGTGAATTGATGTCACTCTTCGATATATTAGACAATCCTTCTTCAATTCCTTAAAGCGCCTCTGTGAATATCCAACCCCAAGAGCGTAACAAGCATTGCAAACTTCTTTCCCATCTAACTTTGTTACAAACTTGTCTCGACGAGTTCCTTCCATCCTTGTATAAAAAGAAATCAACATCTGTCTCATCCACGTACTTCGTACTGGAAACTCATTGGCCCATGCATTATATCGCATGTCCAATAGATACCTTGCTGGAACGTCCCTCAAACAATTCCGTTTACATCCTCCTTGTGCCATTGTAATTTGCACGCTTCTAAGGAATACCTTCGATGGTGTAGCTTCTATCAATGATGGCTCTCCTGAATCTCTCCTTCTGCTATTTTGCATAGAATAGGGACGACTTGGTGGTCTAACATAAGCAAATCCATCTACATGGGGCAAATCTTGGATACTTGTGGGGGTAGGTTGGGAAAACGGTGAATTTTCATCTACGGCGTTAGAAGCTTGACTATTGCGTCGAGACCTCTCGGTTGATCCTGGTGTGTTGATGAATTCGGAAAAATCAAATTCTGGGGCCATCATTCCTGTACGCGTTGCTCGTGATCCAAGGTCACCAGGGGCACTTGGAATACTCGGTTCTACAACCACTATACGTAGCAAAGATCGGTGCCAACGGATGATCAAGCCCACACACATGCCAAGCCGTTCTCCTACAATCTCTCCGGTCCAATGCAATGCATCATCTACCCTTATGATACTCACCGCCACCTCGAACGGGAACAACTTTGATCCATTCAATTCCATGCCGCTTTTGAATGCATGCTTCATGTTTGCTAAGCCTACCACATCCCCTCTTTCAGAAAGCAATTCTACTGTCCTTCCCAATTCAGATGTCATGACCTCAAGAGATCTTTGTTGAATTTGCCTTGTACGTGCTGCTTGTACTAATCGGGCCCCCACTGAGATATTGGAAACCATATTATCCCTTTGTATGTGTGGCCGTATCAAAGGAGTCTGAATTGTACGGCTCTCCATTATCACTATTGGGAAAAAAAAACATAATGGTTGCACATTAGTCAAAAATTTGTCTTGATTGTTAACCTCTAAAGCAACATCCATCTGATAGAAGATATGTTTCTGATCGCATATTTAATGTTCATAATATGATGATGATATTGAAATGAAAAAATATAACATTTGTAGAGCGTCAACTCATTGCAAATTGACTTTCAATATGCTACACCTCTTCTCCATCCCTAAACATTGGTGTACAAGGAACTAATATCATTCTTGACATAGTGGTAATGAACCTCAAGTGACCCTATGTAACGCAAACTTTTGTAACGAAGTAAACTGAAATTCCAGTAATCGACTCAATCTAGGGAAAAAATGAACCAATGTTGTCTACTATAAAAACTATAAATTTGCAATGCGTGCGGTCAAATTTTAGGAAACTTTGTGAGTATGTTACTTAACCCCTAAAAGGCCGTGACAATTTCACACCAAAAACACTTTAGAATGATAATCCAAACAATCAAAAGAAGGTTTACGCCACATATTCTTCTTGAAAAAATAAATAGTGAAAAATAAGAAGATCTCTAGGTTTTATGTAGAAAATAATAAAAAAACTCCCCTGCTTGCGTGAAATGAGTAAAAATGTTTGACTTCAATTAAAAAAAATTTACACTACTGACAAAAAGAATTCTTTGCATCTTCAAAGAGGGTAATATTATCTAGTTGTATGGAAAATCTCAATGTCAATAGAGACTCGAAGCAAAATTTGGAAGCTCCCCGCAGTCCCAATTTCTAACTTTGAGTGGTACTAACTTTCACACCATGAATCCAAAAATGAAGTTAAAAATATCTCCATGGAGCTCTTATCAGGGACCATATAGTATAAGAATTTTTTGTCTTAAGAATTTAATTTCGAATTTTAGTAACCTACACATAATCTAAATTGTACCCCCAAGTACATTTTGGCTCGATTGGGTTAATCCCTAAAGGACAGGCATTTTCACAACAATATCTCTTCAAAACCGCTCATTCTAGTGCCATGAGTATAGTGGGAAACAAAAAGTTTTTATGGATACGTCTAGACGTACGAACTTAGTTCATACTTAAGAAGTATCGTCCTCACAAAATTTCATAAAGTTTGACCGCACGAATTGAAAGATTAGTGTTTGAAGTAGAGAACACGGTTATTTATCTTTCCTAGGTTCCGGGGAATTTTCTTTGACTTACTTGGTGTCAAGTCTTTGCACTACAAAATGTTTAAGGTCTTTACCATTATATTAATGATGATGTTATATTCTTGTATATGAATTTTTTGAGGTACAAAAGGGGTGTGGCATATTCAAAACAATTGTACAAGGGGTATAGATTCTAAATTTACCAAATTGCACTTTATTCATTTGTGACGAAACCATGTCTTAGAATGAGAAGATTTACACCACATCATCTGATTATGTATTATGGTGAAAGAGAAGGTTTACACCACATGTCTTAGAATGAGAAGATTTACACCACATCATCTCATTATGTATTAAGGTAAAAGAGAAGGTTTACACCACATGTATTATGGTGAAAGAGAAGGTTTGCATCAGATTATGACATGTATGTGACATCATATACACCTGAATGTCATATCAGGTTCACATATGTCATATCAGGTTTACATATGACATTCATTTCTGAATGGTATAATGACATATGGTGTAATGACATTTTACATCATTTTGTATGGTGTAATGACATTTTACATCATTTTGAATGGTGTAAAATCACATCAGATCACATCACATCTGATATGGTGTAAAATCAGATGATGTGGTGTGATGTGATGTGATGTAGAATGTGATGTGATGTAGAATGTGATGTGATGTGATGTCACATTTTCACAAGATGAATCACATTTTCTGAATAAGATGATTCTACACCACATCATCTGATTCTGAAAATAAAATTACTAGCCACTCAAGTACGCATACTTCAGTAAATGATTAGCCACTCAAGTAGTACTACCCAGTCTAACAACATGCCAAATGAGACAACCATTGCAACAGATGAAAGGAGAGAAGTAAAACCATGAATCTAATATGACTGCAAAACAAGTGCAAAACCCAATCTAACAGCATGCAGAATGAGAGATCTTAAGACAGCCATTGCAACAAATGAAGGAAGAGAGAGAAAAGCAAAAAATTGAGTATCCATTCCATGAAGAACCAAACCTAAACCTAAACTACAAAAACAATTTAAAAGACTAAACCTAATTTGGCAACAACAACGTGATGAGAAAGACGGTCAGCATCATACTTGATATATGAGGTAGCCCAAAGTGTTAGCTTGAACTCTGTGACTGCAGATGCACAACAGTCCACGAAGCTAACCTCACCAACCTAAGTCGCAGCCCCAAACCCTAGCCGCCACAAGAGGACACAACCTCCAACCCTAGCTGCTGAACCAACACACCCACAATGAACCCTAGCCGCCGACCCTAAAAACTGAAACCTAGCGGCGGCATTCTCGCTGATCCCGACCACAGGTGTGCGCGCGCACACCTCTCCTACAGCTCGAGGGCAACGCGACTGTGTTGCGTTGTGCGCGCGCGCGAGGTTGTTGAAGTCTTCAACATGAGTCTCCACAGGCCAGCGTTGCTTCAACACGTCCATCCGCCGTGGCTTCGCAGGTTAGACTCCCCAGGCCAATGCCGCTAACTCTAGTGAACACTTGCCCTTGCGTGCCATCGTTGCTTCGCCATCGCTGCTTTGCCCTTGCGGAAGGGAGCCACATCTCGCGTCGCAACTCGCGTCGCCCTACGCCGCCCTGCGACTCGCGCCGCCCTGTATTAAAAACCCTCCCCCCCTTCACGCCCCCACGCAACCCTCTCACCACCTCTCTTTTAGATTCAGCTTCGTTTCCGCGCTCAGGCCCGGAGGACAAGGTGCGGGAAGCGGAGTCCAGGAAGTAGGCGGCCTGCCGTAGTGATGTGAATAATGTGCACAGTGTCAACAACGTAGCGTCGTCAACAGCGCGCGTGACGTCAACACACGTAGCAACGCCAACAACGCGCGCGGCGTCTATCTGGGAGCTCGACCATCCCGCGGTTGGTGTGATTTTCAACCCTCCTCCTCGCAGCAAAAAACATCGTATTCGCCAAAAGCGGACTTTTTGAAGTCCGCTTCGTAGACTTCCGATAATCTTGAAATCTTCTTAAATATAACAATTTTTACAAAAAGCAAAAGTACATCAAAGACACATACATGCTTAATTGTGAAATACTCTGTATTTTGTATATCAAATCATAATTATATAGTTTCTCCAAATGAATATTTACATTTATCTATAGTACATACAACTATAGATAAGTTGGAAAATGAATCAAGGATTTGACCATACTTATCAATAAAACAAGATCAACAAGTTCAACATTTTACATAATAATTTGTATAAATAACTTGTAAAACAATATAATTATTGGAAATTTTTTTCCTACATATAACATACTAGAATAACCACGACGTTGTCTACAATACATATTTACTATTTACACATACTATTACATCTTTTCCTTACATCTCTATTAAAGGCACTAGTAATGATAATATAGCATTTTAAAAGATAAAATGCATGCGTCACTAAGTCATTGGCCTTCTACATTCCATATATTTTTCTTCACTTCTCCTTTTGAATACAATCTCCTCGCCATAATGTGCTTGTACCCAGTGCTTGTCCCAATGTCAATTGCGGCGGATCATTTGCCATGTTCGGCTCCATAAGTGGTGCCTCCATATCAAAAACACAACCCACGTCAACACGATAATAGTCTTTCTTCATCTTCCTCGTATGAAATGTACCACTTCCGGGAAGTGCAGTAATAATTCCTTCACCCACCACTTGCCTCGGATCATCTTTGTGCAACAAATCAACCTTCTGCCCAATAACAAATGACGTATCATTTGGTACTGAAGATGTTGAGGTGGTATTTGAAAAGGTAGACAAAGATGTATCAACTTCTCTAAGTGAAATGGAAATGTATCCTTCACTAGCACCTCTTGACTGTTCATTTGTTGTTGATGTGGTCATCTTCTCTGGCAATTCATCTTTCCTCGAGCGTTTTTTCCTAGGAACTTGCCTCATAGGATTGAAAAAATCACAACTCTCTTGTGTCTCTACTACCACATATTCATTGTCTGGTACCACATTGCCTGCAATTCCTTTAATAAAAAAACCTTGTTAGAAAAAATATTGCCGACTATCATGTAATGAGTCAAAAATCCTCATTATAACAATCATAATTTTGCAACAACATGAAAAGAACATATTGTTATATATTTATATGCTAACCTTTTGAATGTTGCCCCTGATTGACATGTGTAGCCTCTTTGAATGTCCGTTTTCCTCTTGCCTCATCTTCTCTACCAATTCTTGATTATAGACCCTCCACCGCGTCTCCTGATTGTCGTTCTCTGGATCTATATTCTGTGAAAGCCTGTTCAAATCCACTTCGATGGTCAATAATATAGGTAATTGTGGTCAAACCTTTGAAGCCCCTTAAAACCCGGAATAGTTTTACCTTTGAAGGCTGTACAACATCAGGGATGTTCGTGTTGTCATTTTGTATGCCTGCTGTTCTTCCATCATCATCGGAACTTTCAATATCATCAATAGCATCACTCTCTTCAGGAAACTTGATGATTGCTCCGGCGTGCCCTTTCACCCACTTAGTAATCATGTTCTCACGATTATTGTCATCATCAAGGATGATAATCCGTGTGCCATGAAATCCCTCTCCACATATTGCAGGAATTGAAGAACTAAGTCCGGACAACAATAATGCCCACCCAGATGGTAAATAAGCTTTTATCAATCGGCTGATCTCCTCTGGAGTTCGACGTTTGCTGTCGTCTGCTTCACTTGACCATTTCAATCCCTTGTCCCTAAAAGATAATGGCATTTCTCCACCTGCTGCTCCGGAAACATTTACAATTGGATTGATATCAAGTGGACATACAACAACTACCACAATGTCTCCGATACCCTCAAATGTCCTTATCTGTTGTCCTCCAAAGGTAATGTTGTTCTTCATGGTACTTGTCTCTTTTGAAAATGTCCAGCTTCCACGAAATGCATGCATGCCTTCCGTATCATTCACCACATTCATAAATGATTGTGCTGAATGATCTCCCTCAGGGTAAAGGAAAATGATGTTCCATGTGGAAGAACCATGCATCCATTGTTGTACTATATCCAATGATTCCTGATACTGGCCCTCAGTCCATATACCATCCGGTCCACTTCCACAACATCGACAATCAAACACTCATAACGCAGATTCTCCCAGTTTCTCGGATCCTCCATTGAATAATCCACCCCGATGTAGGATATCCACCTCCGCTGCCACACTTTCTCCTACAACTGGTGTTCGAATTCGAGCTTCCCACAACCACCCACTCATATGATAACTCTCATCTCCAATCCTTCTCACCCGTCCCAAAAATCCCTTTCCTCCCTTAATAATGTCTGCATGGTGTGCTCGAATGGCATTCAGAATATCTTCAACGTACCTCTTTAGAGCTTCTAGATGTACGTAGTGTGGATGAGACCAATTCTTCACAAACTTCTTTGTCCCCAATGTTCCTAGCCAGGTCAATAACTCTTGATCTCCAAATCTGCCAACATCCATTTTGAGAAAATTTTCCATCGTCGATGACTCAATGTTGCCTTCCAACTCCAACCAACGGATGGCGTTTCTCACTGCTTGGCGAGATCGAATACGATATGACATATACTCCAACGTACCCCGCCTCGGTAGAACTTTGTCCACGTCTGCAAAATATATCCGTTGAATTTGCTTCTCTGCATCATACGTTGCCATTCGCGCCAATTCTTTGTAATCTTCATCCCTTAATCCTTGTAGAGGCCTCAACCAATTCATGTTCATTTCTCTCTTCGGAGGTTTTGCGTTTAGGGTTGTCTTCTTCTCATCAACATATTTCTTCCAAACCTTCTCCTTCTCCTTGTCTAGATGCAGACGGCCCGCATCAAAGTCTTGTCCAATCTGGATGATATGTCGGAATGCTTCATCATCTCCTCGGCACACATGTAATGTCCAATCAGCTAGCTTATCAGTAAGCTTGCTGAGCTTCATCTCTTGACCTGTTGGAAACTTTAAATTCAGAACACTTGCGAATAATATGAAAGCCTTACATCGCTTCTCCATGTCCGTCTCCGCTTGAGGATGAGGTCGACCACAGGCTTCCCAGATCTCTCTCAATTTTTCCAATATCTGCCAGGGTCGTGCATGTCTCTCCCGCTCCCGCATGAAGAAATTATTTTGTCTTCTAGAAGCTTCTAAGTACATTGTTGGATCATCATACACAACAATCATTGCTGGCCTTGTAGCAAAAATAGACAAAAATAATTCTTCATCAATCTCTCCGTCGCGAAGTGCATCCTTGGCCAATGTATTGCATGCGTATGCAATGTGTTGTCCATCAATGGGATCCCATGAGATGCTTTTAACAAACTCGTCCAGTTTCTCCTCCCTTGAAGTACCCACAGGCCACTGATTCCACACCTCCAAAAACTGTCCGCGTGCCTTATCTTCTTGAAATGCGACTTCCACCTTTTGTATGTCGTCGTAATACGATATAGGTCGCAAAGTGAGAGGAGAGACAAGTCCCGATTTAGGACCCTTGAGAATATCATAGACAGACTTTGCATTCTCCACATCCACAACCCTCATGTTTGTGAACTTAGAGTAAGGAATATCATTCACCTTATCCATCGTCACTCCAAATCTCCAAAGGTCTCCCAAGATAAATCCTTCATCTATTTGAGCCGTTGTAGGAAGCTTGATCTGACCTCCAACACTTGTTTCCACATTATGCACAGATGATTGGTAATAGTCCTCGTTTGCGATATCATGGTGAACCCGTTCAATGATAAAATCATCCTCGCTATCGAAGAATGCTTCCTGTGGTACAATTGGTGTAGTCCGTGTCAATGGATGCTCATATGTATTTCTACTACTTGGACGTGGATGTCCAAACGAAATGTCCTTTGGAGGCAAGGCAAATAGCTCCCGCCAATGGGATGGAAGAGGGTCTTCTGGAACCGGAGGGGGAGCCTCTCTGATGCTTCCGGAGGATGTACCTATCAATGCTTGGGGGTGCCTCCGATCCCGCTCCCGCTTGTTACTCAACCACCACAAGATAGACATACCTTCCTCCGGATTGTTTTCCATAAGAATGGCACAAGCTTTCACAACTCTGTGCCTCCTCTCCGCCGACATTTTATCCTTGTTGACCAACTTCAGCCACCACTTTATCATACTTCTCACGCCTTGAATCCTTAGTTCTAACGCACGATCAGGAACATGAGCCATCATATTCTCCTTCTTCAGCTTTAACTTCCTCTTCTCATTGTCCTCCTCTGACTGTATTGTAATGAAAAAGTGAACAACTCCTTTTGCAAGTGGTTGGCATTTCAAAAGTGAACAACTCCTTTTGCAAGTGGTTGGCATTTCAAAAGTGAACAACTCCTTTTGCAAGTGGTTGGCATTTCAAAACCTTCCCTTGCAAATGGCCCAAGCCTGTATACATTTTCTCAGGAGCCATTGTGTCTTCCCCGATATATAACGCAATATGTTCGGCTCTCTCTTTCATCCACCATCCCATCTCCAAAAAACCATCTTCCACGTCGAGTGTAGCCATTTCTATGAGAACAAAAATCCAAATTTTAGATTATTATCATCCATTATTAACTATATTCCATATTATATACACAGAAAACTTCAATTCATTCTAAAATGTAACATACCATTCCATAATATATTTGAAGCATCTTTTGTTCAAAAAAAATACATAACTATGTTTTGTAGAAAGTCTTGAAATGTAATTTTATCCATCTTAATTTCTGCAATGTGACTCTTGAACAATAAATAAATCACAATTCATTTATATGATATGCAAAAAAAATGATTCTCAAAGCTCTTAAATGATCAAATTTTATTAACGATAGTGCACAATACTCCGATCGATTTAGATAATTATTTTCACACATAAAAATGAGCCTTGTCAAACCTTATTATTGTTTCAATCACCATCTCCTTCACTTCATGGATAAATCCCATAATATCCTATCAATACCAATTTATTATAAGTAAGGTTTCTTTTTTATCATTTGCAAATCATTTAAGATGCCTTCTGTGAGTCTTACTTCATATGCCTCACATAAAATTTCCATAAAATTTAGCTTTTAGCTCCTAACTTCCTTCAATTTCACCTCAAGATACTATTGTTGTACTAAATTCAATATGCAATTGCTCCTTACATAAAATGATATTATTCTAATTTATTATCTTGATTAAATTGAAATACACGCACTTATACTTGATTTATTCTATTTAGTATTTTCAAAGTTTGATACTTACAATAATCTAATTGGTGTAGAACTCCGTATATTGTAAAGTACTCTATCGTAGTCCTAGCTTGCAATAACCTGCATAAAATACATACACCATAAATCATGAGTACATTTATCTTGCATTTATCATCAAAATGTTGTACTTCATCTTCTATATATTTTCATACAACACATGAGCCATATTCTCACTATACATGCCATAGAAACATGTCTCAAAATCAATCATATGTGTGCAATTTGGATGCATGTACCTAAGGAATCACTCATGTTCAAGGTATGAAGTCACCATACACTCCTCTGCTAACATGGGAACTTACACATTTTAATAAAATTTGCTAAGTACATCCATTGGGTGCGAAGCTCAATAAAAAATGGTGATCGAGTGAAAATGAATGATGATTCCGTTTATTTTCTTTATAACACGTATCTTGAAGATGCACAAATCAACCACTTAAATAATGATGCAAAATCATATCCGCAAGGAAATCATTAATTAATAGTTACGTTACCAATTACTCAAAACTAAATTACGTATTTGCAAAATCATGTCTTGGTAAGGAGGGTCAATCAAGTAACCCTTACACGTCATAAGGTGCTACTTGTGGCCACACTATTTTTCATCTATGGTGTCAAATTTGAACATGATAAGGTTCACATAATGAAATGATATCCAAATGAAACATGTTATTTGAAAAATCTTCAATCCAAAAGAGCAAGTCTTTCTAAACTTTGATACATTTAACGCGTGCTTTATATACAATTCCATACCAACGTATAAGGGTTAACCTTCCATACTAGTACATCAATTATCACAGTAATAAGTTGGTCTGTTGATAAGCTTCCTTCCCAATATGACAGTAATCACATTACTAGTTACTTAGAATTATATCACAGAGTTTCAATTTGCATCTGTCATTAGGCACTGAATTAGCTCGTTAAAATACAAACTTGGTAATCGTGTCATTAATCATTGGTACTTGGTTATTACTGGTGGTTATTAGTAATTAACAATTACTTGAGATTTAGTAATAAGAGTAACTGTAATTGTAATCAAATTATCAAAAAGTTAAGAATTAGTATTGATTCTTGGTATTAATTGGTTACAAAAAATTTGCATATGTAATTATCAATAATTTGCGTCAATTAACATGTACAACTTTGGATGAAGATTGATAGAAAAAATACATCCACATATTATTCGTCCATTTAGTGCAGTGCTCCATCGTGGGAGCGTAGTTGCGGCCGCAACCAAGGAGGGGGAGGGACGTATAGAGCTGTGGATGAGGATGAACATGAAAAAACAAGCACGTATTCATCCATTCAGTGCTCCTTTGTGGAAGCACGGTTGCGGCCGCAACCAAAGAGGGGGAGGGGAAGGGGCTGAGGCAACGAGGGGCGGTCAGTTCAGGCACCGGCTGAGTGCGGAAGCTGTAAAGGAGGGAGCTTCTACGCAGACTGAGGGCGGAGGCTTGGTTTAAAGGAGCGAAGGCAGGATCATACATACATACCACGTTATCTTCACTGCTATCACCTCTGCCTGCAACGCTCTTGCACTTTGTCGACTTTCAAAACCTACTGCTCCTTTCATCACCCAAAACCAGTAATTAGTAAGATTCTGAACTTGCACACTCTCTCTTCACAAACCCTAGTCGAAAACCACAAAACTCTATCCAACCTGCACCACTCCCTTCTTGTTACTAACTCCTCTCTCTTGTTAAAAACCAGCAAAACAAAAACGTGATCCCTGCACACGCCAATCATAAGCTACAACCACTACCTTCAAACAACAAAAGTGAACCCAAAAAAACTACCTTCTGAAAGAAAACAAACAAAAACATCACATGATTGCCGCTACTCGAAGTATTCCTTCTCTTCTAACCTGGTTGAGCTTCAACTTCAACACCTTGACCATTTCTCCCACGTTCCAAACTCTTTGTGCACGTAACCTACGAATTGCTTCTACAAAGAGACGTGGTGATTACGCTCGCCGCAGCTGGTGAAGAATCCAAAGTTGTTGACACCGATTCCGGACTCTCTCGCCACAGTTGCTTTATTTAGTTTGCCACCAAGCAATATCATATGGCCACGTTGTATCGTCACCAAGCGCAACTTGCTGGAAGAGCCCCTTGATGGAGGCACCTGTCGTCGATATTTCGTCGACGTTTATATTTGGAGTAGTAGAGAACGTGACTGCAGGAGTAACTCGTCCCTCCACTGAGAATAGGTGTCACGGCTCATCTGCACATCATTAATAATTCATTGACGTTTATATTTGGAGTATCAGAGAACATGATTGCATGAGGAGCTTGTCCATCCAATGAAAATCGGTTTAACGGCACATCTCCACATCATCCATATTTCTTTCACGTTTATTTTAGAGTATCAGAGAACGTGATTGCAGCAGTAGCTTGTCCATCCAATGAGAATAGGTGTAACGGCTCAGCATAGTTGAGCAAAGTGTAATAGATCGAATTTAGTTTGTGTAAAGTACTCGTGAACATTGTACCTGTTCTCTTGTAGTGACATTGGTGATACTGATGTGAAGCTCGGTTGATACTTAGGCAGGAGTCTGGAAAAGAGGACAAGATCAAAGCTCCTTGTGTGTCTGATCCTCCTTTTCGTGATCGTTAGTTCAGTATGACCAGGAATTTGTTTTAGTCCAGAATAGAAGCACGGCATCCTTACGAGTATCAGATCAGGACGTATGAACTTTAGGCTTGTTATTGTACTTTGCTTTGCAAGCAATAGTAGCATGCAGACTTAGTTTCTTTCATTTAGATTGCAGACAATATGTACCTCAAAAAACAGTGCTCTACAAACATTGTTATGAAAATCATGGTTTTTGTATCTACTTAACATGTAATCAGGACTCTCATCTCGTGGTCTCAATTTAAGTTGTGTGAATTAAGTTGTACGTTACAAAAAAAACGTAGGGAAGCATACTACTGGCGTTCTTTTATTCTATAAACTGTGACTGTTGTGATCGTATAACACAATAACATGAAACTGCAAAGATCGGAGGACGACGTCCACCCAGTTCCACCACATCGCTGTTTATATATGGCTGCGAGCACACAAGAGTAGTCTACCGCTAGCACAAAACAGTAGTCTACTACTAGCACACAACAATAGTCTACTACTAGCACACAGAATGTTCACTGCCTTCGGTGTTGCTAGCACACAACAGTAGTCCACAGCTAGCACACAGAATGTCCACTGCCTTCGGTGTTGATAACGAGGGTTGTTAAAAGTACATGATCGTAAGGTTCTGGCGCTCCCGTCAACTGCCCCACCACTCTCTGTTGTCAACAGTTCAGAGCAGACAGATTGGTACCCCACAAGCACCAAGTTACCAACCAATAGTAACCTGGGGTCCCCACTAATAGCAAACCTCCATTTGGAACTAAGTAGGTGATAATGGTTGGAAGTGGGTTGGATATACCCCAATTTTATAGACGTCAGTTATGGACTTTGGTTGGTAACAAGGGGTTCAACACAGTATTTGTGAAATTGTGGCACGGAATATGAAAAATTGAAAATGTCATAATTCATGTTTTCACCAAAAACTATAATAGCAACTTGAAAAGTGCAACGAATACTGTTGTATAAGACAGTCGAGACTCGAGCTCTCGATGATCAGGAATATCTACTATGAAGCAACAAGTGATTCTTTGTCCCTTGTCAAATAAGTGTGGTCCAAAAATGCCCTTTCGCCAAGTTTGCAAATTTTGCTTTTTGTATATTCACCTAATGTACGTGAATAACCTGTGTGATTTTGGAAAAGCTCTCAAGGCAAGGATCACATTATCGGCATGGGAGAGATGACAGGCTCCTGGTGTCGTACATTGGCAAGGGAACCAATTTAAAATCATGGCACGACGTCTGGTAAACCGGACAACATGGAGGTGAGCCAGATATTTTTGTAGGAAGTGAATCTGAAGACACGGAAAGATAAACAAACATGGACCAGGTGCAGAATGAATTAAAACTGGTGGTGCCTTCAACTGGTCTGTGAAAATGTTAGAGCACAACATGCATGGTAGGCGAATCCTTCCTCGAGATCCTACATATAGACCCCAGCAGTCTAGTATCGCCAGTGACACCACCGATATCCTACGATGGACCCTCATCTATAGCCTACCATTTTCAACCAAACGTGCACATGACACTATGGAATCAGTTTCTGGAGTTTATCATTAATATCACGCGGCGCGCTGCTGATATTCACGCACCTGAATTCTCTGTTTAGAAATCAATTGCAGTCGTGATCATCGCATTGGCTTAACAAGGATCCCTTACCGTTAAGACAAAGTTCAGACACACAATACAGGATCTGGCTAATTCACCCCGACGAGCGTTGGCCCATGCCGCAGCCTCGTCAGGGTGGTTGCCTTTGGGCCCGACCCTCCTTCTCTGACCCGCCCAGCCCAACCCGGTTCCCCCCCGCCCGCCCAGCCCGGTCTTCCTCCCGCCCGTGCATGTGCCCGGCCGTCCCTGCCCAGCTCCTTCCTTTTTTCCCCCAGCCCGTCCATCCCTTCACCGGGCAGCCCACGCCTCGTCGACCCTGACCGGCAGTAATGTCCAAGCCGAAAAATGGATCTTGACACCCTGCCGCTCCTGCCATAGCCGCCCTCCACATTGATGACAGTTTGGGGTTTGGGGTTTCCACCATGCCCTCTCGCAGGCCAGGGAGAATGTTCGTGTACAGGGATTGTCGTTGGGGTGCAAGAAGGATATTGAACTTGATTGGAGGTTTTTGTGTTTAGGTTTAGTTTCTATACATCTCTGAAGAGTTGCGTGAGAGCATGGCGCTAGAGCTTGGTTTAGGGTACGTCAATCATGCTGGAATGGAGTGCGGTTTCTTGCATGCATCCAAGTTGTTTTTTTGAAAGGCAAGAAGTTGATGCTGAATCTAGACCATATCTTAGTGTGCATTGAGTTCCATGACTGTTTTGGCGAAGTTGCTTACAATGAAGAGCTTCCGTGCAGATTTTTGTGTTTGGATATTGGATTTCGTTTCGTTCGGATCTTGATTTCCGTTTTGTTTGATTCAGATCTACATAGTGTGCGGTTTAGTGATTCAATGGAACCAAATGTAGATCTACAACTTGAACCCGACCTTGCAGGGCAGGACTACACAGATATCACTTCCTCAGATAATCATCTGTGGGGCGCTGCAACTGCCTTCGACGACTTAGGCCACCCTCCCTGTTGTGTGCACGACTACTGCCGTGCAGATTACCCGTGCCAATTCCCCTCCGCCCCTGTAGGACCTGGCCTGCACGGCCGTGAACCTCATCACTGCCTATCGAATGTTCCCCACCTTGGCCTGGGCAGTCAGCCCGTACCAGAACACGTGCCTGATTCTGTGCCCTGCCTACCTGACTTCAAATGCCCTAGTCTGGCTGCCACTGACATACCCCCACAATCTTTCAAGAGGCCCTGGTCAAGGAATATTTTGGAGAAGGTTCGCGATAGTGTACAGAGGCCACCACCCGGACCCTTCGATCGCGCAGATCTTCAATGGAGCGATAAAGTGAACCAAGGGGGAGGAAAAAAAAAACCCATTAAGATGGCCACAATATTATGGGACAGATTGGAGGATTTCCTTGAGGGTGAGATGAGTACTCGACAATACCCTTATACCTTTCTTGAGGACAACAATCACAATTTCAAGAGCAATAGAAAGGACATCGAGAGAACACAGACCCGGTCTGAATCTGCCATACAAGAAATCAAGTAAGTATTCCTTGCCAACAATCATTGGTTTACATTACATGCCACCTTTATAGGAATCAATCCTCACATTCCCGGCTTTCCTTTCTTCAGGTTTACTTGCCAATTTGGCCCGGAGGACCGCTCAAGTCAGTATAAAGCTGAAGTTCAAAGAGTATTTGCCCACACTTTGACGGACCGGCGGAAGTCCACCAATCGAAACAAAACTATCCAGAGGGCGAAGAAGATCATTCAACAATTTGTGATGGCTGCGACGGGGAAAGGCAAGGGTACGAAACGTAGTCGGTCACAGCTAGAGAGCACAACCGATAAGGAAATTGATTTGAACGTTGAGGCCATCGAAGAGGACGATGAAGTGCAGGCCACGATCCAGGAGGCCTAGGCCAAGCTTCTGGCCGCACAGAAAACTATTGACGAGGCCGCTACACCTAGGCGCAAGACCCGAGTTGGCATAATACAGGCAGGTATGTCAATCAAACGAGGTTGTCAATGTTGCTTCGTTGCAAAACAACTTCTGCTCGATCCAACCTTGTGCACAATACACTTCCATTGTATGGACCACATCAACAAGGAGGGGAACCCCTGCCATGGTCTAGATTTTGGTGGCCAGAGGGCAGGGTTATCCGGTCGACTTTCACAGGCCACGAAGGACTGGATTCAGAGCTCCCTGCGAAGTGGAAAGTCTCCAGCTCAAGTGATGGCTGACCACAAAGCGGAGGTTCTTCGTTGTGCTACATTAAACTTACCAGCGACTAGGGATACGTTTGTCATGCCTAGGGATGTCTACAACATCGCTAAAACCCTTGTTAAGGAACTTTGGGAGAAACACCCCCGAGATGCCCTTAGTGTTCGAATGTGGAAAGAGGAGAATCCTGAGTCACTCTACCATTATAACGAATATGGGAACATAGATTTGAATGAGCCTCCAGCAAATGACGACCCCTTCTCCATTGCCATCCAAACTGAGTGGCAGCTCCAAATAATGGTAAGACACGGAAATAGACGTGCACTTGGGATAGATGCCACATTCGGTACAAATCTGCCTAAGGTACTCACTCACCTAAACCTTGCCTGCATGATGTTGCATCTACATTTTTGGTTGCTCTTCTAACTATTTGATTGTGCTTGGCCTGCAGTACCCTTTGTACACAGTCATGGTTTTTGACGAGTGGGAACAAGGTATTCCAGTGGCATTCACAATTCAGGGAAAGAGCCGTCAAGAGGACATTGTTGTTTGGCTCAAGAAGCTTAGAGATCGATGTATCTCGGTACAATCAGGTTGGCGGCCTAATGCTGTCGTCACCGACAATGACCAGGCTGAACTAAATGCCATTAGGTATCATGCTGCCCTTTGTGACATGGCTTAAATATTGTAGCCCAAACACGCGTATTACAGGCCATAGAACTAAACTTCCCGGGATTTTCTGTGTAGGGAGGTGTGGCCTGAACGGGATGGCATTGACGGGGTTAAGATCTTTCTTTGCCTATGGCATGTACGCAAGGCCTGGCTTGAAAATGCTATGCAGAAAATCAAGGCCAACTACCTACGTACAGACATTTTGAAGGACTGTGCCGATTTAATGTACGGGAATGGAATTCTGGAGGGGGAATCAGCAGTGCAGAATTCCGGGGCTAGGTTCCAGCAGCTGCGGAATAAGTATGGAGACGGGGCCAAAACTTTCTTCAACTATTTCGAAAAGACTTGGATTCCAAAGCTAGAAATGTGGGTTACGGGATTCAGATCTGTTCCCCATGCAAATCAGGATACGAACGCCGCTGTGGAGAGCTATCATGCTAATCTGAAGTCCATATTGTCCACTTCAAGGCAGAAGTTTAACGGTCGTCGCGTGGACTGGTTGATACACCACTTGGTCAAGGATGTCCTCACTCACTACTGGTATGCGGTTCAGTGCAAGCTCTTCGGTTTTATCAAGAACGGGAAGGCGGAAGGTATGGTGGCCAGTGCCGTCATCCGAGCTAGGGAGATTCCGGACGGGCATGTCTTCGTGGACTTGGACCAAGACATAGCGTACGTGGCCAGTCAGACGAACTTCCCAATGGTGTGGGTGGTGGCGAGCCCTAACACAGACTGGGCTCGTTGTACATGTCCTTTGGGGATGCGGGGGAACATCTGCAAACACGTTGTGAAGGTGTTTAAGCTTATCAATGTTGGAGTGCAAGACGCGGCCATTGTAAGGTACGCTAGAACTTTAAGGGGTACCATTGCTGTGGGAGGAATTCCTGCTGGCCTGGAACCTCCTAAGATGGATGGAGTGCCCGGCGCAACACAAACCCAAGGAAAAAATGCCAGAGACATTGGCACATCGAATCCGCAAAAATAATTGGCGGATATCACGTCCACTTGGGCTGACCTCCATGACTTTGCGATTCAGAACGTAGACTTGCGGGGACATTTGTTGGCTGGCCTAAATGAATTGAAGGGCAGGGTCTCAAGCTTGAAGGCGAGAGCTGATGCTGGCATCCTACATCCAGCATCTCAACCGTCGTTTCACTTAAACGAGGGAAGTAACACGAAAAGGCGATTCAAAGCATGTAGTGAATTAGGTAGGCATAAGTCTGGATCATCCACGAGGCCAGGTAGACGGCGAACAGGTGGCTCATAGGAGGTTCTCAATTTTGCCAAAACTATACAATAGTTCTGGCATTTCCTGCCCAGTTTTTTGGATATATTCTGCTCCATATATACCTTCAGTACGTTGTTTTCTTATGTGTATGGGAAGTTTGATGTTTCTAAACTAATGTCGTTTAGGACGAAACTCTGAAATGGGATCACCCCTCCCCACATGTTTTTCCAATTTCAGTTTAATTTTGTTGAGGATAGCTCCAACCTTTCAATAATTACATTGTATATATTAACAAACCAACCTAAAAATATATCCATCACTCTCCCTCTCTTCCATATTCTCCCTCTCACTGTATTCCTTATTCAGCTTTTTCTTAAGACATTTTGATGTCCTTTTTCTTCTCCATCTCATGTTTGTTTTTTTAAAAATTATTATCTTATTTAATTCATGTTTAAATTCTGAATTCTTTCTCCGGATTCTTGGTTTTTTTAATATTTAAGAACGTTTTGTAAATCTACATAAATGTGTAAACATTTGATTCCTTCTTTCCTTCTTTCTAGTATTAGTTGACCCTTGTGATTTCCCTCCTCCTTTTATCATTTCTTCCAACATTACTGCTTTACATGTTCCTAAGTGGGACCAGATAGTTTAGGCCAGGTTCAAGGTAATGTTCCCGGCCTTCCATCCAACCATACGCTGTCCATCATATATAAAATGCATTGAGAGATTAATACTACTCATTGTAAAAAGTTCATGTTTTAACAACGGTGTGGGAAAAAATTAAAACCGTAAATACATATCGATAATATAATGTAGAGTAAGTCCCGTTTACGTACTCTGAACGGGAATTATAAGTACACCTGCACTAGAACACGCGTATGCAAGAAAACAAAAACATGAACCTCCATACTTACTAAGCCTAATCAAAACAAAAATTGGACGAACTATCCAGACTTCTACGCAATCTGATATGTCGTCACAACAGCATGGCCTTCTCCATCGATGGAGACATCCTCCAGAACCGTGGCCAGGCCAACCGTGGAAGTCACCTCCAGAGGAACTGTCGGAGGGACTACAGGTGCCAACGCGATGTGGCCTGCAGCTGCCAGGACAGCCGTGGAGTACGCAGCAACGGAAGTCACTTCTGATGTGCCCACGGCAGTATTGGGCATGCCCGCCACCAATGTCACTCCGGAGGGTAACTGTGCTTCGTCCGCACGCCCAAAATTTGAGGCCAAAATGTCTTTGGCTACGACCAAGGCCTCCGCGAACGAGTCATTGGCCGCCTCGAATGATGTGGATAGCTGAGCTTCCATGGAGCCCGTGAATTCCGCCTGCTCACCATCTACAATGATCTTGTCCAACTTTGCACGGCAAGCTGCAACACTAGCCACCATCAGATCTCTGGACACAAGCTGCAGCCGCTCCTGGAAACCTGCTGGCCACACACCCATAGCCTCTATAGAACCGAGAGCATAGCCCAAAGAGATATTCTCACGCAAGAGGAGAACATGCTCAAACCTAGGACTCTCCAGTGGCAACACAGTCGTCCCATCCTTGACCCACAACTTGCGAAGCTCATCGGCCATGTTCGCGTGCAAGATGTCACAGCACGCGAACACAAACGTTGCCCGCAGCCAGTGAACATATTCACTGCGCAGCTCGGAGTTGATGTCTCGCATCTCCAGCGCATCTCGAAAAGCGCTGAAATGTGGTCCGGTGGTATCCATGTCGGGAAAATAAATCTTCCCCATGCGGACGAGTTCACGCATGGCTGTGAACACCTGAGACACTGGTCCCTCCACACTTCCATCTGCCGGTAATCCACGTACAGGACACGTCATGGGCACCCTGCAGCCTATGACATTGCACGAATGCAACTTCAGGGCGCGTGCCAATGGTGGCGGCGTGACATCCAGCTTCCCGCCCCGCTCCTCCTCTAACATCCATGATGTTAACACATCAAACTCCACGTTAGAATGCGAAAAGGGACGCTCAATGACGGGTGGAATCGGTAGCATACTAAATACACGAAAAAGTGGAGACCATGCCCACTGAGAACTCTCCAAGTCGATGGCCACGCGATGATCATATGCGCCAATGCAATGAGAAATATATGCAGTCCTCCCTTCCGCAATCTCTGCAACCTTCGCATGCCAATGTCGGAGGCGATCTTCGTAGGTAAACACCTCATCGTGGTGGAGGTAGAACTTCTCGATCTCCTCCTCCATCAAGGCCTCTGTCTGCCGCATGAAAACATCTTTACAAGCATCGATGGCATCCAGGTCACGGGTAGAAATCGCGTCCTGCAATATCCAAATTGGATACATGCACTTTAATGAATCACAATTGTTATGTGTGGTACAAAAGTGGAAATAGACGTGGCCAGTAACTTACAAGGAGTTGTAAGTCGCACTGTACTGCTCCCCAAGCGCGGAAAAGTAACTTTGGCAATCGTCCATCGCCGTGCATTGCCCGCAGCGTGGATACAGGCCTCTCCAGTTCGTTCAACTCCGCCAATGGAATGACATCACCTGTCAACTTCACAAGCAAGTATAATCCAGGAGCCGCTGGAAGGGCATCCGGCTCCAAATCTGGATTAACATCCGGAAATTTGTTGTTGGCCTCTGCTATGATCTTTGCGAGCTCCCGGGCCCTCGAGAGCTCCCGGGCCCTCGAATCGCTTGGCTGCCAATCTGGAACTTCGCGCTGAAAGCTGTCTTCGCTCTGCCCACAATGTGGACTGTCCGGGGCAGGTCCCCCAAGGCCTGGAATGTCTTGCGCTGGGCTGCCCGGGGCAAGTCCCCCAAGGCCTGGACTGTCCTGCGCTGGGCTGTCCGGCATAGGCCCGGCATATTCGGGATTTCTTGGCGGGGGGGTGCCCTCCGGAACGCCGCGTGTCTGAAGAGGGTCAGCGGCCCTAAACTGAAGTAGAAGTGGAGCCTTGGCTGGATTACCGGGAGAACCATGTGTAGGAGCTTCGGCACGATGGCTGGAATGGGGAGGACGAGCTCTCCCGGGTCGGACTGCCTCCTCCGGAGGCACGTGCTGGGGTGGCCTATGTCGGAGATTCCGCTTGGACGTTGAGGGTGTGGCTGTGGCTACCGCAGGAGCACGTTGTCGCTTGGCAGCCCTTGGTGGAGTTCGATGTTGGCTGGCTTCTTCGCGGCTGTCTCCCTTCCGCTTGAGTCCTCTCCCTTTTCGCTGCGAACTCTGCCCTGCACTCCTGGAGGCAGCCATGAGATCCGCAACCGACATACCGGCCATGGCTTTATTCAAGAATGTGGAGTGAATCCCCGGTCTCCGTTTCCGGTTTGGCCCATCGTCCTCCCCAGAGCTAAGGACCTCTATTGGATTTGAAAGTGGTGGAGGGGTCGGGCTGGTACCTGTGCCCTTCGTCCACTTCGCTGTCTTGCCTGTCATGACAAAAGGAATGGGAATACAGTACTTTTGGAAAACATCCCGGGCCTCCCTGTTGCCGTCAACTCCACGCGAAGGGTAGATCTTCAAGTCCCCATCTTGCTCGTAATCGAACTCCTTGCAGAGACGCTCCTACCGGTGATACCCGAGTGCCGACTTGTCGATGAAGTCCTGGCCACAAAACCGGCAAAAGAAAGGGACCTTCGCCCGCGCAGTGTTACCTCCCTCCCGTGGTTTATCGCGCCTCCAGAGGGTGTTGATTTCTACCATCAGCAACTCGTACTCGGAGATGGTGAATGCACTGCGGTTTGGAATGCAACGAATCCACTGGCTCTGGCAAACAATAACCCCCTCTTCACCAAATTTTCCCTCCACCGTAAGCTACACATGGGACGGCCTTGATTAGAATAGGGCAGGCCAGGTTAGGTGCAAACATTAAATGAAGGGCACGACTTTGCGTACCTGGGGAACAATGCCAGGTTCGCATCGTTTGATATAGTCCCGCCAATAAGCACTCAGAGAGGCCTCATCCAATATCGTGGCCCTGGCCCCGAGCACCTTGATGGCATCCTGAATTCGTAGGTTCCGTAAGTCTGGGACACCCGGGTCACTCACCTAAGTCCAGGCCACAATAAAATATGCGTAAGGCAGGCCAGCACAATAAAAACATGGAATAAGTTGGTATAAGTAGACCTTGGACTATGTATGAAATGATTGAATTAAACATGCAAAACAGCTTCATAATGTGGCCACAGGCTCTCACCAAGCTATCAATCACAGTGGCCATGATGATAAAGGAAATACTCTTCAATACTCTTGAAAAGCCAAATCTTCAATCCTAAAACCCTAAACCGTATACCCTACCTATGAGTTAACTCTAAAATACCCTGGCCTACCCTAAACACTGAACTAAGTTTCCTATGGCAGTGGGAGTTGCATGCTGGCCTGCGTCATCTGGTGTGGCATGGTGATGGTGGAGCAACCAACTGTTGAGATGGTGTTGATTTTAAAACTGGCATGCTGCTACTAAGGGCACAGCAGGATTGACAGCAGTTATCAATCACAAGAACGGTTAAAAAATAAAATAAAATATCGAACATGGAAAAGGTCAGCTGGGAGAATTATAAGGGACTGATCGAAAAAATCAGTAAACTCTTGAGTGGAGAAAGAAATTAGCTTACCTGAAACACGAGTAACCCTCACTAGAAACACGAAGCTAGTGCTCGGAACTAGCTCGCAAATTAGCGCTCTGGCGACCCTAACCTCCACCTTAACCGTGTCCGGTGGTATCCACCTAAATACAAACCGTAACAGAACAGGCCTTCTTGTAAGCTATATGCACAACCAATAAAAACCTTACCTACTCTAAAACAACCACAGTCCACGCGCCCAGCAGCTGCCCACATTGCATGCACCACCTAAATGCCCAACCCAAACAAACACATCCACAGCCAACAATCCAACACTCCACAGCCAACAATCCGACACATCCACAACCAACAATCCAACAATCCAACAATCCAACACATCCACAACCAACAATCCAACAAACACATCCACAGCTAACACTCCTGGATTGTCACAATTCAGCTTCCTTTGTTAAACAGCGGCTGAAATCTGTATGCGCGCCTAGATCCACTCCGCTCCGGTACACCAGGTGAAGGTAAATGCAAAGTCCAAGGATGCGGAGGCTGTCTAGCAGACTTTGCAAACATCCAAGCACATATGAACGAAGCGCACTCTACATCCAGCAGACTCACGAACCTGAGCTGCAAACGAACTCCTACTCAGGAACACACCACCACGGGCGATTGCAGCGACCCCCTTCGATGTTCAGGTGCTCAACGCGGTCCAATCAACATGCGATCCTCGACGACGTCTCAACTAGGAGTCTGCCTCCTCTGCACACAGCTCGAACCCCCACGTGTGCACAGAAACCCCCACGTCTGCACACAACCATAACCAACTCACGTACAGAGAAAACCTGTTGACGTTCGTGGTACACCTTCTCAGTTCTCCCACGC
>OZ020525.1:4263167-4763961 GCA_963971425.1 Bryoerythrophyllum caledonicum | reverse complement strand
CTCACCCGAAACTGACACAAACACCAAACCCTAACCCTCACCCGAAACTCACACAACTCACGCAGTTCGCAGAACACCTCCACAACATATTCCCTGGCCTGCGAGAGGGCATGGTGGAAACCCCAAACCCCAAACTATCATCAATGTGGAGGGCGGCTATGGCAGGAGCGGCAGGGTGTCAAGATCCATTTTTCGGCTTGGACATTACTGCCGGTCAGGGTCGACGAGGCGTGGGCTGCCCGGTGAAGGGATGGACGGGCTGGGGGAAAAAAGGAAGGAGCTGGGCAGGGACGGCTGGGCACATGCGCGGGCGGGAGGAAGACCGGGCTGGGCTGGGCGGGCGGGGGGGAACCGGGCTGGGTTGGGCGGGTCAGAGAAGGAGGGTCGGGCCCAAAGGCAACCACCCTGACGAGGCTGCGGCATGGGCCAACGCTCGTCGGGGTGAATTAGCCAGATCCCACAATACATCCAGAGCGGCGTCTTGTGTCAGATGCAATAAACTAATCCAAAGATGGTGCATGGTTACAAAGAGAAGGAACCCGCCCTCTTCAGCTTCATTGGCGAGTGTTTAACCCCTAAAGTCGAAATCGACCAGAATGTGGTCGATCTGACTCTGGTCAGGCTCTCAGTTACTAAATTTAGATCGTATGAAGTTACAACTTTTTGCAAGTTGTAGAGTTTTCCCATACCTTTAAAATGACACCATTCATGCTTCAAAATTCCTCATACTTTAGGAGATATTCACGGTCAAAGTTTGAAAACAGTGTTAGGGCATGCTGAAATCTGCCCAAAACTGCGGTATATGCTCATTTATTCTCAAAATCTGCCCAAAATCAATTAGATCGCAGTAACTTCAAAAATTCACCAAAAATTGAGATTTTAACTTTTTTCGAATTTTGTTTTTCGTACATGTAAAAGAGGTAGTAAAGCATGATCTCACCGTTTGGATTCTCAATCCAATATTTTTTTACATGCCTTTTTAATTGTTGAAAATGGGCATTTGTATTTGTATTTCAGCATACCTCCATGTGAAAAATTAAGCATTTCTTTAGGTTTTATAGGTCCTATGAGGGTAAACATTATATGGACATATTCCTTACTCACATAGGAACAAGAATTTGAAGAGCCTCATGTCAAATTTCCTTTCAAAATTGGTTTTTTTGGCCCCCAAAACATTAGTTTTCCATTCTACAACAAGGAAAAATTCTTTTTTTTCAACTTTGATCATTACGATCTCACAAATGGTGAGGAATTTGAATCTAAGATTCGGTATGCATGTACATGTACAAGTTAGGTACTAGATCTTACGGTTACATACTCGAAAATTTGTCAAATGTTAAAAATTTTCACCTTGCATTGAAAGAGGGCAGTTTTGAGGGTTTTTGGCGGTTTTGAGGGCTTTCGACTTTAGGGGTTAAAAGCAGGTACCTCTGGCTGCTCATCACTGAAAGACGCCTTTTGGAAACTCCAAGTGTCGGAGTTAGTACGTCGAAACTCGGCAATGGTCTTGGTCACAGTGCATGTATTGTAGCAGTAAATACCACTAGGAATATAGTGTGGATCAACTATCATTCATTCTTTCTCGGTCCTTCTCTCAAACACTTGCATCTTTGCACAATATACAACCGAGGAATGGAAACAACTTGCAATTTTATAGAACTAAAAGTAGTGATGATGGCAAATAGTATTTCCAAGCTCTCAATGCAAATCACCAGTAATCTTGACTTTAACAGTTAACTTGCTCAAGTGTGCGAGATGTTTAATCTCCAGGAGGAATAATACATATTCACAACCGAAAAGTACATTTTTTGATCGATTAGAACTAGAAGTAGAACTACAACTTAACAACCAGCGCC
Organism: Bryoerythrophyllum caledonicum; assembly: GCA_963971425.1. Taxonomy (NCBI): domain Eukaryota; kingdom Viridiplantae; phylum Streptophyta; class Bryopsida; order Pottiales; family Pottiaceae; genus Bryoerythrophyllum; species Bryoerythrophyllum caledonicum. The sequence goes on along the minus strand of OZ020525.1, from coordinate 4,762,105 downwards.
GCAAGGTCGCTTAAATCTGAGTCCCTAGTTATATTCTTATTCTATTCCATATTAATACTACCGTTAAACGATGTGGCTGCAATTTCCGTTGTTTAATTAGGTTCGGGACTGGTTGTACAGTGTCATGCACTTGCACCAAGATGTCTCACATTTGATTTCCTAAGGTTTACCCCAAGATTTGTTCTTTTATATGGCACAGCCGAAACGATAACTTCGAAACCAGTTAGCAGTAAACTGGATGAAGGATGTATTGTGTGTGGGAGGAATCAAGTCATCCAGAGCGGCGTCTTGCCAGCCATGCGGGCCGTTGCGCCACTGATGCTTGAACGCGCCACAGAGCTGTATTTTGTGGCCTCGGCGACCGATGTGAACTTCAGGGCAGTACCCGCACGCCCTCACAGAGTAGGACCTCATCAGCTGATCAGCTCCATAACGCATCTTCCCCCAGGCACGCAGCGTTTTCTCCGCAATCGTCTTCAGATCATCACCTTCATCAATAGTAGCGACGTCTGTGGTCGAGGTCGATTCATCCCCTGATTCACCATCATCATCATCCAATTCTCCATCACCTGACGACACCAGCACTCTCTTGACTCCTGCCCTCAAAACCGACTGGAGCGTCAATAGGCACGGCCCTCCTCAGCGTCGGAAACTCGGGATGATCCAACCCTGGCTGGATACCTAACTCTACGATGGCCGGGATCCTCTCCTACTTGAACCTGTCCTCGTGCTTTATGGGCTTCATCAAGCGGTCTTCCAGGTGAAACGCCTCCACTGGCACCACCACATCGTCCAGGTATCCAGGTACCCACAGATGCTCCCCGCCACGTCCCGTCGTGCCCTTCCCTGTACATGTCTTTGATCTCGTGCCCCACTTTGCCCACATGAATCTCCGGGCACCACCTGCGGTAGCATCATAACATGAGAAATCATGAGAAACTCAATATCGTCTTCAGATCATTACCTTCATCAATATGAGAAAACATGAGAAACTCCAATGAGAATGCATGAGAAACTGAACATGAAAAGCTTGACTTCAATGAGAAAACATGAGAAACTCAACAGAGGAGATTAGAGTCGTCATTTGTCAAGTCATCCTAAGTTTCAACAAGATATCTCTCTGTTTGTTCATTCTAAATAGTGATCAAATAAAAAAGACGAGCTTGGTGGTCTCTAAACTCAAGTAACTGAAAAAAGAGCGAGTTCGTTTGAGCTGATATAAGATACGGAGAACTATTCAGAGGTGGTTTTAACCTTTAAACGTCAGATGGTCACAGTATTCTACATGTATGGTGTCGAGGTTTTAACTCCACAACAAGAGTGGTATGTTATGGACTTTACCAAGGACTGATGACCAAAGACGAAAGTACAAACCTGATACAAGTTCGGCTTCGGAATCTGTGCTGCACTCAAAAGACGCCAGAAGCTTCAAAGTTGCGTGCAGCAGCTCAGCAAATATAAGACGTACCTATACTATAGGTAACAAACAATGAGGTGTAAACTACGGCGATTCCTCAGCAGGAGGAGCAGATGTGCCGTTATACCTTTTGTCATTGGATGGACGAGTATTTTCTTCAATCATGTTCGCTGCTTCAAGTCCCCTAAAATAATAACTATTGTGTTCAAACAACTCCGGAGCCCTAGATTAGCTTAAGTCACTTTAAGCCAACTCTAATAAGAGACCAGGTCTCATGTAACGGAGGACATCATGATTCATCGCTTGACAAGATAACATTGCAAAAGGATGGAACAGAAACAGATTCAGATATAAACGCCAAGGAAATATTGATGATGAGGAGCTAGCCGTTACACCTATTCTCATTGGATGGACAAGCTACTACTGCAATCACGTTCTCTGATACTCCAAATATAAACGTTAATGAAACATTAATGATGTGCAGATGTGCCGTGACACCTATTCTCAGTGGAGGGACGGGTTACTCCTGCAGTCACGTTCTCTACTACTCCAAATATAAACGTCGACGAAATATCGACGACAGGTGCCTCCATCAAGTGGCGCTTCCAGCAAGTGGCGCTTGGTGACGATACAACTTGGCCGGATGATATTGCTTGGTGGCAAACTAAATAAAGCAACTGTGGCGAGAGAGTCCGGAATCGATGTCAGCAACTTTGGCTACCTCACCGGTTGCGGTGAGCTCTCTTTGCAGAAACAGTCTGTCGATTACGTGCACAGAGAGTTCGGAACATGGGAAAATTGGTCGAGGTGTTAAAGTGCTGATCTCAATAGGGTCGATTCTAGTGTTGTCAAAGTGTCGAAGTCAAAAGATTGTGAAGCACTTGCTATCAGTCTGTAGATTATGTGCACAGAGAGTTCGGAACATGGGAAAATTGGTCGAGGTGTCAAAGTGCTGAGCTCAACAGGGTCGATTCTAGTGTTGTCAAAGTGTCGAAGTCAAAAGATTGTGCAGCACTTGCTATCAGCTTTGCAGTAGGATGGAAAAACTATTCTGGTAAGTAGTTGTTGAATCGCTTCACACTGCACAGCCTTTGTCTTTACTTGTATTACTCGACAGAGAGTGTTGCTCTATTCATAAGCTGAATTGTGAGCACGGAATATCTGCTCTTTGCATTTTAGGACGGTTAATTTTCCCTTCGTAGAATGAATGTCTGTCTTTGTATTTAAGTGTTGTGGTACATCATTTGAAATTTCGGCACTGCAGAGTACGACTCACAGAGAAGCACAAGATGATCTAGAGAGAGAGTACACAAGTCTACGTGAAATGATGGAATAGGAGGCCGTTGCCAGATTGAAGTGCTTCTACAACTTCGTTTGATCGTGCCTACCTTGTAAGTCAAGTATTGTTAATTTTTTTTTAGTTCAAAAATGATACACAATACATGTAAGGAACTGTACTATCCAGTAAAGTTTTGAGATTGTCCACAACCGCGTGGCAGCGCCTCATCAAACCCCGAACACCCCCGTTCCCCCCTCGGTTGCGGCAGCAACCGCCTGTTTGACCCCCCAAACCCCTTCCCCCAGCCGGTTGCGGCCGCAACCACCTTACTAGGCCACCTCCCACCTTACACTCGCTCCTCCACACATTTGGTTATCATTTTCTATTTTCTTATTAAAAATGAATGGAAAATGTTTAATATCATGTTTTAAAGAAGAGATAATATATCTTTTATACTACACATCACGAAAACCACAAAATTTTTGTGAACAATTAATATGATTCCATTCTTCTGAAGAAGTGAATGAAATTCATATCTAAGATAAGCCCCCCTAAAACCGACAAGTTAAGGAATGTGCATATATGGGGAGAGGAGATAATTATACTACTATTTTTCAGTGATAGTCAATAGAATTACAGTTCCAACCCAAGTGATTTCATATTTTTCCAATGAAAAATGAATTAGTTATGAATTTTCAAATTGTGCAACCATGTTTAGTGGGTGGCCAGCAGTAGGTAACCCCCATAACCAACGACCAAAAGTAAGGGTCTTGACTAATAGCAAACCTCCATTTGGAGCTGAGTTGGTGGTAAGGGGATGGAAGAGGGTTGGATACCCCAATTTTATAGGCTTTGGCTATGGGTTTTTGTTGGTTATGGGGAGGCTTACCGTAGTCCAAAGCATGCACAAAAGTTATGAAATTTCCATTTTAACCCTTTAAATTCCCAAGAGTCCCCTTGGGGTACTTAACATTTTTCTTTGAAGTTTCTACTGTAGATGGACATTATCAAAAGCTTTGTGTGGGTCCAATTTTTCCAAAATCCGACATTTAATGAAAAAGTTACAGGGTTTTGAAGTTCAAATGGGAGAGCGGGCAGGTCGGGCAACTTCAAAAACTTTTGCTAGGACACTTCATTGAATGTGAGATTTTCAATACTAGCAATTGATATTATTTCTTATCATATGGAAAAAAAAATCTCTTGTCCACAGCGAAAAAAAAGCATATAAATCCAAGTCAAACATTTTCACACATAATCCGACATTGTCGGGCAAGGTACCAAAACACTTCTTCTTTATCACATAAAACTTAGAGATCTTCATATACTTTACATTTTATTTTTTCCGCTGCATTCTGTGGTGTAAACCTTCTTATTGACCATTTCGATTCTCATCCTAAAACATATTGAGTTCACAAAAAATATAACGTAAATTGGCAATTTTGAACCTCCACTCCTTGTACAATTTTTTTGAATATTCTACACCCTTTCTCTACCTCTAAGAATTGGTGTACAAGGAACTAATATCATGCTTAACATGATGGTAATCGATTTTGACCCTGTGTAGTGCAAAAATTTGACACCAAGTGAAGTCAAAGTGTGTTGATCCACTAAACGCAGGGAAGAAAATGAACCCTTTTCTCTATTTCAAACTCTATAATCTGACAATCCGTGCAATCAAACTTTATGTAATTTTGGATGTAAGTCACTTAATATGTCTTGATTGAGATCGTATGGTCAAAACTAGAAGTAATTTTTTTTTGGTTTCTACTTTATTCATTGCACTAAAACAAGCAGTTTTGAAGTGCTTTTGGTGTGAAATTGTCACAGAAATTTAGGGGTTAATAGTGGTCCATTGTCGTACCAATACATGTGGTTCAAATACGACTTCCATGTCTAGCTAAAAGTGCAAAATGGTTTCACCATGGGTATGGGCTAGAAGTTCATATTGCCATTTATTATTCACATTTATGAATTTCATTATAATAACACTAATTCAGATTTAAACAAACTGCTATAAATTTAGAAAATTCAGTACTGTAACATTGTGATTCGTGTGCAAACATTTTCTTATTAAAAAAAACATTATTTCCTCAATAAGGGTAGTTTCATCATCATCTATTGCTTACACATTCCAAGATAGAATTGGATAGAAATTTTCAAATCTTCATCTAGTATTATGTAGTAAAAGCCATCCAAATGCCACAATTTGGTGCCACATTCACAGCTTTGTGTATGATGTTCATTTTGTCAATGGTTTTTGTAGGAGCTTCTTTCAACACGTCCTCGTGGACACAAACATGACGGCGTCTACAGCACACTCATAGGTTTCTTCACTTTCTAAGGTGACACTTCTTATGCTATCTCTTCTTATTTGTTGGAGTTAGGGGTTTAAGGTTTAGTGTCTCAAGGGCTCAAACATGACAGGTTTTCTTCGAAACCTTTACATTTGACATCCTCTGTAGGTGGTACTTCTCTTGCATATCTTTTGAGCTCTGATTATTGAAATGTAGGGCTTAGGGTTTATGATTGGAATACGAGAGAATCTTGGTTTTTTTTTTTGTTATCATAGATGGTGAATTCTTGAATAGAAGCTTTTGAGATGCAACTGCTTTCAAATGTAAATTTGTACATGTTCTTTTCGCTATCCAATCTTGGTTTCGCATAAAAGTGATTTTAAAGAAAGGCAAAGATAAAACTATGACATTTGACTTCATTTTATATGAAGCACTTAAATTTTTCTCTAATTATTGTTTGATGTTGCAATTAATATGAAGATTTTGAGGTGCAGGTGTTGTCAAGTGTCAATCCACCTTTTGTACTCTGAAATGTCAATCAACCTACTGTGCTGGCAAGTCTCAAGTCCTTTTTATTTCATAAACATCAGGTAAGACTCTTTTTTATTTACCAAAGAATGTGAATTAGGAAGAATTTATGCATATTTATATTAATAAGGTGTTTTTCATTAATCCGTAAAGGACCAAGTTTCCTTTCGGAGGACGATTTTTAATTTGTGCAATTTACTAAAATTCGATAACAAATCTTCTTTCTTTTAAATTTAATACTAGATTTTCCCTGCTAAGAGCTTTGTAGAGGTATTTTTTAATTTTTCTAGATTCATGATATGAAATTCAGTACCACTTTAAGTTAGAAATGGAGACTCCGGAAAACTCCAAAACTTTGCTAGAAGTTTCTATTGACATTGATATTTTTCATAAATGTAGAGAATACTATCTTCTTTGAAGAGGTAAAAAAAAATAGAATTGTGTTCAAATTTTTCTTACCTCTAGTCAAACATTTTTACACATTTTGGGCAAGTAGGGAAGACAAATACATCTTTTCTACATAAAACCTAGAGATCTTCATATTTTTACTTTTTAGTTTTTCAACAAAAACATGTGGTGAGAACCTTCTTACAGACCGTTTGGATTTTCATTCTAAAACGTATTAAGTTCACAAGTAAATAAAACATGAATTGACAATTTTTGAACCTCCAGTCCTTAAACACTTGTTTTGAGTATGCTACACCCCTTCTTTATCTCTAAAAATTGGTGTACAGGGAACTAACATTATACGTAACACAATCAAAGTAAAATATTTATACTTTGTGAAGTGAAAAAATTTGATACTAAGTGAAGTCAAAGTCCGCTGATCCACTCAATGTAGGGAAGAAAATGAACCATTTTCTTCACTTCAAACACTTTAATCTTTCAATCCGTGCAGTTTATGAAATTTTGTGAGTATGTAACTTGGTAAGTTGTAATTAAGATCCTACGGTCAAAACTATAAATATGAAGTTTTGTTTCCTTCCTTATTCTTTGCAATGGAATCAACAATTTTGAAGTGTTTTTGGTGTGAAATTGTCATAGTCCATTAGGGTTAATTGTCAAAGTCGTTCTAGTAAATTAGATTATATATAATGTACAATACAAGTTGTAGAAGAAATAATGTACAATTTCATTGCAATAAATTTTATCTGAAGTACTAAAATAAAAGTGTAAATGGTATCGAAAAAATGAATTATGATGATTATAAATAGAGTGTTACTTCTCTCATGGTGCAACTTTGTGTGATGTACAAAAGATTGGAGGTTTATCGTAATGGTAAATTTTCTTTAAAAAATCTATGTTGTTGTGCATGTTGTTATGAATGTTGTTGTGTAATCAAAGAATGTATTCTGACATGCAGGCTCAGGAGACGTTTTGAAGAGTAGAGAAAAACATTTAAATCTGGAATTCATATTTTCATGAATATGGAGAACCTTTCACCAAATGTTCAAAATAGTAGAGTCCAGGAGCAATCCAATAATACAGCAAGACCTCTGTCATTTGGAAGTCGCATGTTACAGGCATCGGTCACACGCAGACATGAGAAGAAGACGCAACAATCAAGGATCGTTCATCAAGAAAGTATTCCAGTTCTTCCAAGAATTCAACATGTGCATATGCGGGATGGAAATGGAGTCATCTGCGCTCGTGGAATAGTGGATCATAGCATCAAAAATGGTGGAGACGTAGGTGGACTCATATTATTTCCACATCAAAGACCAGTACAGATAATTGAAGTGTATGACACTGGGCTCATTCATAAAGATGAAATAGGGCGGATGATGGAAGATTGCATTGGGGAACGAGTACGATGGTCAAAGAAGCAGCTAGAGAACATAGATGAAGTTGTGCATATACGTACAATTGTAGATGGTGTACATGATCATTTTGGGTTTCATGATGAAATTCCTGAGGAGAATGTGAATGAAGAAGAGTTATCCAATCGGCGGGATTCAGGAAGATCAAAAGCAGCTGAGGCATTTGATTCTCATATGTTGTTGCCTAGAATTTCTTCATTGCCATTTGAGGATGGGCTTCCCAAACCACCATCGAAGAGACTGTACACAATGACAAATCGTACGACAAAACCATTGTTGGAACGGGTGATTGGAGAATCTAGGAATTCCAAGTGTACATTTTCAAGTGTACAAGCAGCAAAGGCATCATCAAAATGTTTGAAGAAATGTCTAGCAAACATCTCGGAGAAGGAGATATTAAACTTGCGATATGAGGCGTGGAGGTCGCTTGAGTATGAAGAGAGAGCATCTTGGATTGTTCAACATCTTCTACAATTTTATACCAAAGATGATGGCGGCATTGGGAAGGATAGATTTGACTTTCGGTTGGATGGTCAGCCCATATGCCATGGTTGTTTTAGCTCAGCACTTGGTTATTCAAGGAGTCGATTGAATGAATTGAAGGGGTCCATACGGAACACATGGAAGGACTTGAGACGAACATCTGCTATCCACGGCAATTCTACAAAGGCACCTCGTTCTTCAATTCAAGCAGAAGCTACGAGAGTTGCTTTTGAACGCTACGTAAGAGAATCGGGATGCACTCAACCAGATCGTGAATGTTGTCGAAAGAAGGATAAGGTGATGGTGCCACTAGTGTTATTGCCAATGAACACTGAGCGGAAGGATGTCATGGAGGCGGTAAATGATGAGATACAACAACTTTGTGGTGGAAACCCACTCGGGAGAAATGAGTTTTACAAAATGTGGCGCGAAGAATATACCAATGTTCAAATCCCTCCACATTCAAGATTCTCAAAGTGTCAGACATGTTGGGAGTATAAGACTTGTGTAGAGGCTTCTAAGAGTCCTGTACAAAAAGAAGTAATGAAGAAGAATCTTCAACTTCACAAAACTTTACAGGGAGAAGAACGGAGGGATTATTGGCGGGCAAAGGAGGATGCCATACTTTTTCCTACAGGATCATTGTGTTTGATTGTGGATGGCATGGATCAAAATACAACCATGGTTCCAAAGCTTCGGCAGTCAGTGAAGGGCATAGAAGATCATTATGTGAAGACGCACTTGTGTGGTGTGCTCGTACATGGTGTCGGTTTGTATACAGATATATGGATAGACTCTCACCACAAACATGACAGCAATCAAGTGGTGACTTTCATAATGCACGTCTTGGGAGATGTGAGGAGACGACGGGGTAATACTTTACCGCCTATACTACGCATCCAAGCGGACAATTGTGGTAGAGAGAACAAAAACCAATATATGTTTGGTTTGTGTGCAACATTGGTGGGTCTCAAGTACTTCGCAGAGGTACATATCAGTTTCCTCATCGTAGGGCACACCCATGAAGACATTGATCAAAGGTTCAGTGTCATATCTGGAAGTTTGAAATCTCGGGACATTGATTCCTTGAAGGAATTGTTAGAGATGGTCAAGAAAGGAGCATCTCACACCGAGGCCTTTGCAACATCAAGACATTTGGAGCATGTTTGGGACTGGAAGTCTTTCATTTCACCACACTTGTGGACAGGACTAGATGCCATCATCGGTGTTTCCATCCCACATCATTTTAGGTTTTATCTTAAAGGCGACATGCCATATGTTCAAAAGAAGAACTATGCTCGCGATCCTTCATGGCAACCAGAAGAAGGCTATCAATATTTGAAGAGCTTGCCAATAGAAGGCAATAAACCCGGATTTGCTGTTGTGAAAGATGCGGATGACAGAGAAGTGAAGTCATTGGAAGCATTCATTCGGATGAAAGAGAGATGCATCGCTAGGAAACAACATGTTTCCAAGAACATGGATGCAATTGTAGAAACCCGGTGGTTGATAGATTATCTTATTGACTTTCCAGGAAGTGATAAATCTAAAGCCCGGGCTCGTCCTTTTTGGCCCAATGATTATTTTATACCTAACATGGAATGTGGAGTTGAAGGAAGAGCAGAAGAACGTACGGGAGATGGTAATGCTGGTGGCTCTACTACTACAACAGAGGACGTCAGAGAGGTATTGAGCAATCTCCCACCAATCGAAGTTTCTGGATATTTTGGTCCTATGCGAGACAAACCACGACACAAACCTACAAGGCCAAGTAAGAAACAAAGACCTATATCTGATGATTCTGGGAGGAACGATCATCAATCAAACGGAGGTGTATTTCCAATGTTTGATGCTTTGGAGGACGTGAAGATAGGTAATTTTGTAGCAATGTACACGGGTGAAGAAGATAGAAAAGCAGGCATCCCATTCTTTCTTGGAAAGGTGACCCAAATGAGAGGGCTTTTGAAGGAGACGAAGTCAATGCTCGTGACTTGGTATTGGCCAAAGCCCACTCGTTTGCAAGATGTCCCTGGCATGTGGCATCGGAGGTACGAAAATTGCATACAACGAAGGTGGGAACCTTCTTCAGAGCCGGCAGATTGGATTGATGTAGACACAACCATCACATCATGGATAAATAAAAGCAAGTCCAAGAGTGAAACCATGGTCGTTGGTAGTACAGAAACAGAGAAGGAAATATCTATTTCAAAGGCACAAGTACATCATTTGCTTGAACACATGGCAAATTTGACGGAAGATATTGACGAAGACAAACTTGAGAATGAATTGCAAGATGCAGAGTAGAACAATGGTTAGCAGAATCCCTAAATCAAAGTATACATTAGTTTTTTCTGTATTTTGGAAAACGTGTTGATTTTAGACTATGATAGTATTAGTAAAAGTATGTAAATACTATGTTTTGATATTTACAATGGAAATGGAAGTTGACAAACCTACTAGTATGTATTTTTTATGATTTTACATGTGTTCATTACAAAGTGTTTGAGACATCCTCATTCTCTACAAATTGAAAGTGCAAGAACCAATGTATGCATTTTAAACACAAAAGAAGACGCAATGACTACCTATAAGATTTTCTTAAATTCTTAATTTTAAAGGAGTTTTCTAGAATTTTCCAAATTTGGAGCTAAAGAAGAATAAAGTCCGCTTTTCAATGCTCAAGTCCGCTTTTGGCGAATACGATGTTAAAACTCTCTCCTCGCAAAACCCTCTCCTTGCAACCCTCTCCTCACAGGATCTCTCTTCACAGGACCTCTCCTCACAGGACCTCTCTCCTCGAAACGCCTCTGTCCTCGCAGCCCCTCCCTCCTCTAAACGCCTCTGTCCTCGTAGCCCCTCACTCCTCTCTCCTCGCCATCTCCCCAAAACTCTCTCTTCTGTGCAACTAAACCCTCTCAATCTCAGCACCTCTCCTCGAAACCCTCTCCATCTCTCCAAAATTGTTAGCACCTCTCCTCGAAACCCTCACAGAAACCTCCTTCTGAACTAACGGCTGGGGTGTGCACGCGCACACCCCTTGTAAGACCTCCCAATAGCCTAGCTGATACCCTAGTTGATACCCTATCTGATACCCTGGATGACTGGATGAATCCCCCAGATTGAAACCCTAACTGATATTGAAGATGGATACTTGGATTGATACCGCAGTGGTCATACCTTGGTGATCAAGACAAAGTTTTTAAAATTGCTCGTTTTAATGCAATGAGTAAGGAAGAAAAAAAAATAAAAAATTGTAGTTTTAACCGTAGGATCTCAATTATGACTTATTGAGTAAGATACTCACAAAATTTCATAAATTTTGACCGCACAGTTTGAAAAATTATAGTGTTTGAAGTAGAGAAAAGGCTCATTTTCTTCACTGCGTTTACTGGATCAGCAGACTTTTACGTCACTTGGTGTTCAATTTTAGCGCTTTAAAAGGTCTCAATTAATTACCATAATGTTAAGCATGATGTTAATTCCTTATACACCAATTTCTAGATGTAGCGGAGGAGTGTAGCATGTTCAAAAAAATTGTGCAATGAGTGGAGGTTCAATAATTCACACTTCACGTTATATTTTTTTTCCTTTATATTGTATTAACTGAGAATCCAAATGATCAATAAGAAGGTTTACATAATGCCGTACGAAAAATCAAAAGTGAATCATACGAAGATCTCAAAGTTTTATGTGGAAAGGTAGAAGTTTTTTGGTACTCTCATCGAAGATGTGTGACAATGTGTGAAAATAATTGACTTGGATTAATATGCTATTTCACCAAAGAACTAACAACATGCTTAACACGATCGTATTGGATTTAGATCTTGTGTAGTGCAAATTTTTTTAGAGGTAGTCAAGTCGTACAGTATATTGCGGTTAAAATTATGCAATGAGTGGTAGTTCATAAATTCTTATTCCATACTAATAGTGACTATGGTTTTGTAATGATATACGGGTTTTTTGAGTGTTTCAATATGGCACCACCAAAAATTGACAGAATGTGGGAGAGCTACGGCTCGTGGATTGCGGAAGTGGATGAGTCGAGCGCCTTCTTATGGATGACGGATTATCCCTTCGAAGTGGGGAAGCGTACATCAGCGTTTGGGAAGAGTTTTGGCAAAATCCACGCAATCATTCTTCGACGTGATGATATGGTATACGTAACTTGCCAAGCGGGTCCAAGTCAATCGGAGGTGAAGACTTCTCTTTCAAAGAAGTTGCTTCTTGCACTTGTCCCTTTGAATCTTCAAAATCCAGGTCAAGTGAAGTTTTTCAAATCATTGCAGACGTTTTGGTTGAACATCTCAATTGCAGTACGTACTGCTAGGCACAATAACATCTTAGCTTGTTTAGCGTTATCACCGGAGATGGTGCTGAAGGCTAAGAAGATTATGGAGGAACATATTAGATATGAGGCATTTTGGGAGAGGGACCCATCACGTGCGACAACTCAAGCTCCACCAGCGGAACCAGAAGAAACAGAAGTTTATCGAATCCTTGCTGAGCCGTTGCAATTAGATTGGCGACCAATGGAGGGGGGGAGTGGAAGTGGAGGCCAACATCCCACCACGACTTCTGAGGTACAAACATTACCCAATCCCCCATTGACGAGTAGACGTCCTACGAAGAGGTCACGGCGTGTTGAGAGTGATGTAGCTTCTGGTTCAAGAGAAGGCCCATCAAGATTGGATCCAAGCGGGAGGAGGTTGATTGGAAGAAGTGTAAGATCGCGTGGCAGGGTTCCTAGGTTGGGGCTTAGGACGTCCGATGGTCATCGTAGGGCCACAACTTCTACACCTGGAGATTTAGCTGATTTGTTAGCCATGGCGCTGAAGGAAGAAGCACTTCACGACCTAACAGACAGTGTGCCAGAGGATTTTGAAGACATTGCGGAGAAACCACAGGATGTTCCAACTTCAATGTATTTAAAAGCACCAGTGCCTACAGCAGAGGAGATTGCAAAAGGATCAGTGTGGGGGAATTTTGTGTTTAAGGCACACATTGACCGCATTGTCTCTGTGGAGAATCTGGAAACGAACCACCGGGTTTTATCACAGAAGAGGGTTAGACAAGTATTTAACCGTTTAAGAGACCCAGAATCTGCGAGTCGGGTGAGTAGATTGGTACTTCGACCGATCAGATACATCGTGCATACTACCAACGATGATGATGTTGTTGAGAAGGAGGAGCTGCCATTTCCGTTGGTTGGAACCGCACGAGAATTTGAGCGCATATTCATTGCACACGGGAGTGCTTCTGCATAGGATACCACAGGATCCCAATATTCTTGGCTTCAAGATCATATCATTTTGGAACCGGTGGATAGGCGACACATAATAGCAGCTTGTAAGTTTGCACAACAGCACTAGAGAGATGGTACTATACCTTTAAATGAGTATCTAGACACGTTCAAGCGGCGGAAGGCCTCTTTTGTGGTGTATGATGATCGTCGCTTTTACATTGAGAAGTCTGCGCGGATCAACGTGGCGGAGTTCCAGAGACAGTCGTATTTTATCATGGAGGAGGATTTGAAGAAGCTCCGTCAGATTTGGGATCTATTCGAGAGGCCTGATAGCACAATACGTGCGGACGATGCACGCAGGGCTGTTGCTTTGGTGGATGCGGCAAGTGCAATGCATAAATTGCCCAAGGGGGATGGAGTTGTCACGGTGAAGAGGTTGGCCAAATCTGACCAATCATGCATGGAATCCGAGCAATTATTGCTTCGAGGCTATCATTCAAGTATGCAAGGACTACGAAGACGGCTTTCTCTTTTACAGCAAGGAGGAAGAGGACAAGTGGAAGGACATGGCGAGGAAGAAAGAGCTGGATCCAAATGTGGACGTACGACCATCAAGAAAAGAGATGACCCAGAATTGGTTGAGGCCGTTAGGTAGGGTTCCGAATCCATATTATCTTCGGTTGGCAAAGTATGCTGCAGCGAAGCCTGTGAGGGAGGATGGAGTAAGACCTCATCAAACATATTACTTCGACAGTGTAAAAAATAAGAATCCACATCCTCGTACGATTGCCGGTATAGTTGACCGATATCAGAGACGAGAAGCTGTGATGAATTCCATCCGTTGGTTGATGGTGGAGAACAAAGAAAGTACACCTAATTTCATGGAGGAGTTCTTTCATATCCATGCAGGGAAGTATTTTCCGAGGAGTAACGCACAACTTGATACCTTTGGAAAGTTTTTGAATGCTTCCACGAAAAAAGCTTGGACTGCTCATGTGCGGGGAAAGGTGTCTAAATTGGAAGACATAGCCTACCTCATCCCCCCTTCCATCAAGTTTCATTATGGTGACATTGTAGCAGGGGGGTGGGGATACATTGGGCTGTCTGTGGATGTGGGAGGATTGGCTACTGCTAATTGGGAATGGCAGATGAAAGTCAAGAGGCCAGGCCAAAACGATACAAAGAATCTTCTTCCGATTCGGTGTAGAAGAGGGTTATTCTACACCGAATACATAGAGTTGGGGAAACCATGTTTGTGGGTGATTGATTGTCGACGTGGCGGTGGAAGGCATGGAGATGGTCATTGGGGAGATGCCCAGTTATCCGCAGCTTTTGCACAACTGACATTATGGATGGCAAATATTGAACGATGGAACGTCATCTTCTTGTTACCAGCGGCTGTGTATGCGAACGAGGAATTTTTCACAAAGGTGAAGCTTCTAGAGGGATGTACAATGCGACGTGGATGTTGGGCATTTGATCCAAATTCGGTTAATCCCTATGCTCTCGATTTTACAGAGAATGGGCGTCTGGAGCAAGTAGTACAACCAATTGGCGATGTTGTGATTTATATGCAGCACCCTGTGGGTACATCTCCTGGCGCGAACTATGTATCTGGAGACCTTCCACTTCCACTTGTATTCTTGGATAATTGGAGTGAGGCACACCAACCCTCTAAAGTTGATTCACTTGAGAGATCTCCATCGGAGCTGACAAGACTAGTGGGCTCATACTTGCCCTGCGGTTGGGGTTTAGTGGCGTGTAACATATCTACGGCCATTCCCACGATCCTTCAAGGAGACTTCCAAGGATCTGAGATTTTTATCATTGACGATTGTACAGACATAGTTTCATTCCTGTACAATGAGTTGTCCGACAATTTTCAAGAACAACTCTTGATCACGACTGGTGGAACAAGTACTGGTTGCAACATCGTACCTGAGACCGAAGAGGCGGTTGGTGGAGTGAAGAATGAAGATGACAATGAGGATGCAGTTCGTTTACATGAGAGATTGCCACGTTCAGGTCCCATTGACGATTCTTCATCTCGCAGTAGCTTGAGCTACAGGACTTTAGAGAACGATGAAGATGAAGTGAACGAGTCTCATCCAAGAGAGAGGATCCCATCAACGTAGCGGGTAGTGGGAGATATTTCAGGGGACACGTCTGCAACACCCAAAGAGAGGATGCAAGATATCGGTGTAGTGGATGTTAGTTTGGCGGCAGTGGCAGGGAGGGGGCGTACATTTGATGGTCCTAGGTTGGAGGTGGGAGAAGAAGAATTGGACTCACTGGAATTTTTTTTGGTGGAGAGAAGGATTCCACAGCCTTCGATGCCTTCTCAATCAGAGCCCATATCGGAGACACTTGAGACGTTCCGAGGTACTTAGAGTGATACCGGACCAAGTTTGTCTTCCGTTCCAAAATCTAGCGTATCCGAGGACATCATTGCATTTAAGGGGGCCTTCTCCTCAAAGCTAGAGATGTCCTTCAATATAGAGGATGGCTTTTTCTACAATGATGATAGCGTATGGCATACGCGGGAGGGTGTTCCTGGCAATTACCGATATATTGAGTGTGCGTCCATTAGCACCGAAGATGTGGAAGATCGTCCAGTGCAAGATCATGAACTGTTTGCTATGGTAAGTAGCGCCATTGGACACGTGGAGGGAGTCGTTGCGCGAGAAGATGAGCTTTGAGACCTGGAGATATATATTATAGTAGAGCATGCATGATGTTTAGGTGGCATATACGTTAGTATAATGCAGTTTAAGATGTGTCTATCGTTCGGATGGATGGTATATATTTATATATTGGGTAGTCCATATGTTATGTTTGATTTTAGAATCTCTCAGCAATAGTGTGGTCTCGACGATTATGTATGTTTTTGCTTTATAAAATACAGTGAGGTACTTTACACTATCTTAGGAAATTAAATATATATTTTTGTATCTCTTACACATTGTATTTGTAGTGGAGTACTCTAAAACCCAATAAGAACTCAAAATACATTTATAATCTCTTTGGGCACAGGATTATAATTTTGTAGTAGGATTTGCAAACTAGATTAGAAATCATATATTTTATTAAAAAGTAGCGAATGTAAAAAATATATTACTTATTTGAACATGAAGATGCCAATGTTTGACATGACAAACACCAAAATTTTGTAACATAAAACATATTAAAATTTTGCCAAATTTTAATTTTTTTAAAGTTATGAGCAAATAACTTGCTGCTTTAAACCTGCAACCACTGCACTTGGCTAAGTGCATAATTGCTTAATTGCGTGTTAGCATTGTTATCTAAAGAATTTTGGTCTGTAAAACTTAGAAATATGGAATACAGTCATTTGGTGTTTGTATGAGTTAAAAATGTCTTTGGAAACAATTTCATGGTCTCCATTAACCTCCTTGTATGTTAAAGGTTCCATAGTTGTCTATATCAATGGCTTTTATTATGGACCTTTCATCCTTTTAAAGGCGTAGTGATTCAATCATTGCAATGATAGATTAGAGTTGAAACATCAAGTGCAAAAAGAAAAACTATGCAACAATTTGGAGTAGAATGTTTAGAAGTTGGAATAGGGTGCCACACTTTTCCAAGGGTTGTCATTTGTACTTGCAAACTCTTAAACACTAAATGATGGAAGATCAAACACATGCTTAACATATGCACTTGAATTCAAAATAGTGTTAACATGTTGCCTTTATGCTAAAATAAGTCCAATTTTTTTTCCAATACTTGCCATCTATTAGTTGTCTTGGACACCCACATAATCCTCGTACTTGCTTCCTTTCAATTCATTAACGCAACCTCCACAAGGTGCGTTGGGTCTCCAACAATGGTATTCCGACTCCACGTGTGCAAAGCCCCTATATCAATTAGTTGGCGTCATGGTCTGTCCCTCGCGATGCAGAATCCAATTGGCGTGCCTTCCAAGCTACGGGGCCTATCTTTGCAGTTGATAGAGGTACTTCTTTTTAATTAGCAGGCCGTGGATATTACATAGGTAGGATCACCACGTAAATCCATGTGGCCATTTATTATATAAGAGAGATTGGGACCACATGGAGAAGATAACTTGGCTTGGAAAAGGTGTGAGGGAAGCTACCGATCAACTCTCTAACAACTCATGGTACTGTTGGGTGACCATTTAGACCATCCCCACCCATCCACAAGGCCGACAGACGGAGTAGGGTGACACCCCAACAATTGGCCCCACCGGTTTGAGTTCCGTGCCGGACGGGCCTCCGACCAAATTTCTTGACGGTCCGTTGTTGGGTGGGCAGCAGCCCAGAGGTTGCACACTAGAAGTAGGTCATTGGTTACACTTGTTTACGTCGTTTTTGTCTGTACATGTTTGTTTCACCTGCACGTTTCTCGTTTTCCATTTACCACGCCGAGTCATGCTATTTTTGTTTGGTTAAAAGATTTTCACCATGTTGTGAAGAGAGAGGCACATGACCGTGGATTGCAAAGTGGTGGGGGTTGCTCCAGGCGGGCCTCCAGGAGATCTAAAATTAACCTTCTCAATCGTGA
Organism: Bryoerythrophyllum caledonicum; assembly: GCA_963971425.1. Classification (NCBI taxonomy): domain Eukaryota; kingdom Viridiplantae; phylum Streptophyta; class Bryopsida; order Pottiales; family Pottiaceae; genus Bryoerythrophyllum; species Bryoerythrophyllum caledonicum. The sequence goes on along the minus strand of OZ020525.1, from coordinate 4,744,500 downwards.
CCGGGTTTGGAAACCCGCGGCCCTGCTCTTAGCATGCATTAGGTAGGGCCCAAGAGCATTTGATGGCCATACATTTCATTGGTGCAGAAAAAGGGCGCATGAAATTCCCCATGCTCACTAGAATTTTCCTGAAAGTGCACCCCGAAGAGAAAAGCCAGTAGGAATATGGTGCCAGACAGGACAAAACTTTTTAATGCACGAGAATAGACGTCCAAAAATTTCACACTCCCGTTTGCTGCACCAATGAGATGCACAACAATCAATGCTCTTGGGTCCTACCCCATGCAAGCTAAAGCTCCCCCGTAGTACCCCAAGTTCCCAAAAGGTTGACTGGCGGTTCTCCCACACCTTTCCCAAACCAAGTCACCATGTGCATGTGGTCCCAGTTACTGACATACAGTGGTCAGCAGAAGTGTTCGGACAGGACGCTTCCACTTCCAATATGAGCTAGTTTTCTTACGTAACTCACATTCAAGTTGTAAAAATTTAAACATACAATCACATAGTTACAAAAAACATGTAACATAACATTCATAATAAAAAATGTCAATCAAGAAATCAATCAAAAATAAAACACATGATGTGGGTGTCCAATTCTTTATGCAAAAAGTGAAGTGGTTATCTATTTACATTGGAAACAAAGCCATGAGCTACAAAATCAAGCTAAAAACTTGAATGTAGAATCATGAGGACTACCTAAAAACTTGAATGTAGAATCATGAGGACTACCTAAAAACTTGAATGTACAATCATAATGACTACCATCGTGTATAGCCACCTTTTGCTTGATAAACATCTGCAGCTCTCTCAGGCATAGACATGATCAATTTCCTCACGGTATCAATCTCAATGCTATACCAAATTTCTTGCAATTTCTCCCACAAATCCTTCTTGTTAGTGGGTTTCTTCTTTGACATTCTCATACGACGATCTACTTCATTCCAAAGGTGTTCTATAGGATTCAAGTCAGGAAATTGAGCCGGATGCCAAATTAGTTGAAACTTCTGTGCTAACAACCAATCTGTAACATACTTAGAAGTATGTTTGGGATCGTTGTCGTGCTGAAAAATAACATTCTCCTCTCCTAAATCATACATGTGTATAGTATTCATGAGCTCCATCTCCAAAATTTCACGATACACAAACTTATCCATGTTTCCTTCTATAAGACGAAGGTTGCCAATTCCCTCCCAAGTCATACATCCCCAAACCATAATGTTTCCACCTCCAAATTTGATAGTAGGTTGCACATGCTGATCTAAAATATGCTCTCCTCTCTTCCTCCAACAATACTGCCTCCCATCTGAGCCAAACAAATTGAATTTTGACTCATCTGAAAAAACCACATAACTCCAGTCCATCCAACTTGCATGCCTACACTTCTTTGCCCATGCATATCGACGTGCTTTGTGTTTCTTTGACAAGAATGGCTTCTTAGTTTTCACTCGTGCTCTCAATCCTTGCCTCTGAAGACATCTTCTAATTGTATCATCACTCAAATCCAATCCTTGAGATCGCATTTCTCTACCCACTGCTGCAGCTCTACCATTAGATGGTGCATTCAACAACCTTACAACCTCACGATCACCACGTTCATCAAGAATTCGAGGTCTCCCTTGTGAAGGAGCATCTCTCAAATGACCTCTCATTGTAAACCTCCGCACAATAGCATGGCAAGTGCTTCGAGAGATGCCTAGAACCGCTGAAATTTCGGAGTACGAATTCCCTCTCTCATGCATCTGAAGAACTAACTTACGTTCAGCAAGAGTCCTTCTAGGAGCCATAGCTAATCAAGAGCAATCTTATTCAATCACAATGTGTCTTGAAATGCAAGAGGTCTCCATAAATACATGTCGATTCTCAAGATTTTTCAGATGCACAACTTGTGTGCATAATGAATTGGACACCCATGATTGACACATCATGAACTGCAACCCATGCAAGTGGCTCAATGTGAATGATGGTACTCTTTCTAGTTTACAAGTGGCTCTTTAGTTATAATTAGCTGAAAAAATCAGCACCTACCTACCAAACTCGACAAGTGTTACTATTAAATTGAGATTGTAATTACTGTCCGAACACTTCTGCTGACCACTGTAAGACCCTAAGATTCGTGGTGAAAGATCCTTTACTTTCAGGAAAACTCTACTTTCTCTCCATATTCCTACATCTCACTTTGCCTTTTTCATTTCTTTCAGGAAAGTGCCGGAACAAAATTCCCGAAGCAATAGCATTGGTCGGTAATTGGGTTTCCATCCGCACAAGCTCCTCCCGTTGATACAAGATTCTACATCGTCATCTAAAGGCACAGACACAAACAGACATGGCGCAGCATCCTGTGTGGGTGACTCGCGTCGCTCTCGGCGCCGCAGCGTACGCCTCTTCCTCTCTCACTCTATGCCAATCTGAATTCTATGTCTGCATTCTCTTTGGGCTTTTGACTAGAGAATCGCAGAGAAGATTAATGCTCTATGACACGGCTATGTTGCCCTTTTTAGGGTTACTGCCATCATCCGGCATTGAGTGTCATTTTGCAGTTGGGTTTCTTCTTCTGTTTGAATTGTTGTCCTCCTGTTGTGATTAATCAGTTAGTTTTCTTACTTGTGTTGTCGTGATTATACAGTTAGTTTTCTTACTTGTGTTGTGATTATACAGTTAGTTTTCTTACTTGTGTTTGCATTGCAGGTTGCTTGTGTTGGGTGTGACGACGCGCGACATCCACCGGTCTATCGAAGCCAACGAGACGCCGCCCAGCGGGGAGCAAGTGGCGGCGTTGGCGGCGCAGATCGGCGAGTCCAGACACTCCTCTTCCAAGGGAGGGCCTCCGTAAGGTGTAGAATCATTCACTGGGAGAGTGCTAGCAATTTGATCACTATCTGTACAATCAATGCTTCTACTTGTTGGACAGGCCTTTTCGAGGTCACCCAAAGTTTCAAATTAGATACTCCTAACAATTGATGTATAATACTACTCTTACTAGCTATTCGATCTATTCGATCCATGGAAGAGATTGGCGGTGTTGCAACTAGTTTGATGTGGTGAAACAAACGGACGACTTATTCACGTTGGCCTCAGATGTTTTCCGAGGCTGTACTCAGTTCCAAAAGAAACCTTCCTTTCATGCTCATTTGAACAATATTTCACTTGATATTCTTATTCGTATCTTTTCACATCAAAGATTCCTCTAACAATCCTTGGTCCTTTAGGTACTATAAAGAATGGAAGGAGGCATATCCCTCGGTGGCATCTTTGTCACCAGCCACTCATTCACTTTGGTGGCAACATGCTCATTTCCTCATTTATTTGTTATTTTGTTACAATCCCAAGACCTCTTGAAGGTATGTTAGATGTTCTCTTTACTCTTCTGCTGTTTCTGAGAGTATCTTAAATTGCTAGCAACTTGTATCCCTGTATGTGTGATTTGTTTTGGTGTCCACTCAACGTTGATGAGCCAATTTGGACTGGGCTCTTTTTCGGGGGAGTCGGGATATTGAGAAGGCTATGTCGCGAATTCATACATGACCATTTTAGAAGGATTTGACAAGCAAATGACAAGGAAGTCCACGATCCATCCATGAAGGTCATGTTATGTAACCCTTGTGCTGCAACCATGAGCTGGGAAGGTCGAGGGCTTGGAGGTTGAGTGTTTCATTTAAAAGAAGTTTGGCAAGATCCTTTAGCTATTGATGTCATGTTCGGTGATATTCATGTGCATGCAGCCCCTGGTTGTGGAAATAACAAGTCTCATCGCGCCCGTGGCTCGATCACAAGCCCGTTCAGGGTCTCCTTGCACATTACCAAGCCCAGTTAATTCCATCTGGAAGAATCTCTGAAGCGTAGAAAGTATACCAACTGCCTTGAAGTGGTGTGTGATGCAAGGTCATATCTAGATAGCAAGCACAGATATCTGGTAGTGGTTTCGTCTCCTTCGGGGTTCAGGCCGTTGTTGGTTTAGGCTGGCGGAAGCTCTATTACGAACTACCTAACGCTGGAGTGAATGGGGGAAGGTCTTCAAGTATGCACACTTTGAAAGAGAACTCGCTTGCTACAATTGGACTGGTCGATGTTGGGGGACTCAGTTGATCGGAGAGATCGTTGCTTGCACTATTGCACCAAGACTAGAAACCGGAAAGGTATTTGAGGGATTGAATCTGTGCAGGTCTTTCCGATATGGAGACTTCTCGTGAGGATATCATCAATATTTTACGACACTTTGCCAGCGCGTTACAACATTGGTTTCATTCACGAAGAACCGAAGCCAATTGCAAGAGGTCGGTGGCGTTCGCAGTGAAAAAGGTTGCAGATTTTGGTAGCTCTGAGCTCATGAGTGGCGGCGTTTGCGACCGAACTCTTAATTGGCACGTCACGTTACAAGGCGCCCGAACAGTTCGATCGAGATCCATGTTTGCGACCGGGCAAGATGGATGTGTACAGCTTCGGGTGTGTCTGCTTCAAGGTTTGGACGGGGAAGACCCATCAAGAACCATGCTGAGCTGATGGAGCTCTGGAAGCAGAGGCGCGCTCGGAATTTTCCTGGTGATTCTCCATGCATGCACATCCTCAAAGGGTGGCTTTTCCAAGCCCCACTCCCCTTTGATGTGACAAAATCTGTAAACATATAGTTTCTCTAGTTTCGGCAATTTCATAATATATTTTCCCACTTTATTCGGCAAGTAGTTTTCCAATTAATAAACTCGGAACTAGAGGTTCACCTGCGGTAGTACCCCAAGTTCCCAAAAGGTTGACTAGTGGTTCCCCACACCTTTCCGAAGCCAAGTCACCATGTGCATGTGGTCCTAGTTACTAACATAAGACCCTAAGATTCGTGGTGAAAGATCCTTTACTTTCAGGAATACTCTACTTTCTCTCCGTAATCCAATATCTCACCTCTGCTGCTTGTTCATTTTAAACTGTTCTCTAATACCGTGGCTTTGATTATGAGTTGCTGATTTTGTTCCCTATGTCGGTGCGGTAGGTAGAGGAGCTGTGATGCATCTGATGAACAACAAGTTTTCTTAGTGTTATTTTTTGAAAATATCATTTTGATTGTATAGATGTACTAAGTGCTTGTAATAACAATAGAAGGCCTCATGAAATTAACCAGTTTTATATGCATTTAGGCATTGTTTTGTAGCCTTTGACCAAGATTCTAGTGATTTCAACATTGCAAACCAATTTTTTGGTCTGGCTTACCTTGTACCTGTGCATATATACTCAATGATGTATTTTATGTGATAGTTACATCATTCATTTGTGAGTTTTCAATATGAACACACGATGATATTTATGGTGCCCTGGTCCCTTTTAGGAGTTAACCCCTAAGCCAGCCTCGTCAATTCATTTACAGTTAAGACCTGGCTGCACACTTACACATGGAAAAATTCTTTGTGGGGATGACCTCCAAAATTAGACATGGAACACAAACAAACAAGAAGATCGCAACAGTTAATCCCTTCTAATGGACTCTATTAGTGTTATAATTTTGATATTCTGACCATACAAAATTTTAACACTAGATGGTTGTAAAGTATAAGTATGGTCATATTTTGGAATAGGAAATCCTTGTAAAAAAACATTTTTACATTAGTTAAAATTTGAAAGCTCATCAAAAAGCCTTTTGATATAAGAAAATTATAATAAAAAGGTGATTGATTCGTTAGAAACTAGATAAATGGCACTCATTAAATAAATTGTTGACCAACAATATAACGTCTACCTTCAAGATACCTTCAATAGTCTTCTTTACAAGATAGTCTTTTCAATAGACTTTTGATATAAAGTCTACCTTCAATGATCTTCTTTAAAATATTTTTTTTCCTTTCACTGTAACCATGCTATTGACAAGTTGTTAAAAATATTAAAAAATGAAATCTCCTTACGAGAACATGCCATGTCTTCAAAAAAGTTCACAACATATGATTTTTTTAAAACCGTCAATACTAAAGTATATGCGCAAGCAGCCTATCCTCCAAAGGGGGTGGTAGTTCCCAACCACTTATCCTTGTCTTCAGGGCATCGATACAGTGAAGGGCACGAACAGACACTTTCTTCATACCAACGTTCTATTGAAGGCCGCAGTTCTTACTACTACTATATGCGCAGCCTGACTACGCTTAGGCGTTGCCCCACATTGCTACTTTTGCATCGAGACTGCATGGCATTCCACTGATAGGTAGGAACCATTCTTCTGGTGCAGTGGTTCCAGGGAGGCACATGTGGAGCTTTACCAGGACATTTGGCCGTGTCAGGAGTGGAAGGCCACGGAGACTGAACGGGAGATCCATGATGTCTTGATCCCACGTCCACTCGTCCCACAAAACCTCAGATTCGACACCACTAGCGTTACACACAGTGACGGAAAATGGAGGGGACGATGAACAGTGTCTATCAATAAGAGCGTCTCTCAAGTTCGATGGTAGAGCCGCGCGACTCCGAATGCGCAAGCTGTCGAGCTTTGGTTGCAGCGAGTCCTGATCGATTTTGACGTCCAGGAAGAAGAGGGCTGCAAAGAGCAAGTTGGCTGCTTTCTCGACATCGGCACGTCCGTCTTCATCGAGAAACTTCATGGTCACTTCCTCCAAGAATGGTATACTCCCCGCATCATCAAGCTCACATCTTACATCCTTGGGTACGTCGATGGTCGGATTCAGGCGGAGGCTACATTCGCTTGATTCGGGCTGGAGCTGTTGTAAGTGGTCAATGGCTTGCTGGCATTGCGATTCGGCATCGGTCACGACGTCCACAACATTATTCAAAAACTGAATCAGATTGTCTGAACCTTTCTGCTTCGTATCATATATCAATCGACCGCAACCTAGAGATATGAGGGCGCTGGCCTGGCGCTTAGGCCACAGGGTTCGAGCTTCTTGGATGCCGATCACAGCCGGGCCGTTGAACCGCAACCCCCCATCAATCCAAAAACGGCTGCCAGCTTCATAGGCTGGGAAATAGGTGCCAGCGGCTGATGATGCTGCAGCGGCGTCTGTCGCGCTGTAGAGATGGTTATCGGGCACACGCCCGAAGAGCAGACTGCGGGTTGGCTGCTCCGCCTCCCCTAGGGTTGCCTGGTTAACCAGCTCATTGCACTCATTTTCCTTGATCGCGCGGTTGTAGGAGGTGAACCACGCAGCAGCAAGACCGTTGTCCCGGTCACATGAAGTGACGATGACACGCGGCCCACCGACACAGCTACGCAGCAGCGACTCTTCTCCAAAATGCTCTTTCAGAAGCTTCAACAGAGTATCGTTTTTGTATTTGGTGTCGTAAATCCCCAAGACCTGACAAAACCGCAGTATCCAAGGATTCTGCGCCAAAAATCTCTTCATTTCTTTCGAGAACACCTGTGTACACAACTCCCGGAACAGCTGGATTACATCTGGCAGGCGCTTTGGTGGCTCATTTAGTTTCCGTACCGTAAGTGCGAGTGCGATGATACCCCCGGTGCTTGTACCGACGATGATATCGAACAGATCCTCGACATGCATACCATGAAAGAAGGACATAATCTTTCCGAGAGAGAGCAGCTCAACGATGCCGCGGACGCCTCCGCCGTCCAGTGAGAGGATGCGGTAGCCAGCCAACAGGGGCAGATCCTTCGGATACCACTCGGCAGAAGACCGACAAACGGGGCATGTCAAGTCAATGATCATGTTCGGCGAGCGCATATCGGCCTCTTCCTTCGCACACATGGCACAGATAATGTGGCCACATGAAAGCACCTCCGTCGGCAGCTCGATCATGCAGCATACACAAACTCGACAGAAGGTGAAAGCTGTCAACCACGGATAATTCTCACGCTCATACAGAAGCTCATCTGATAGACGACCCCGAATCGCTTTCATATCCAGCGACCACTGGGAGGCCGTTTTCGCTAGATTGACGAGCCTACAGGCTTCTGCAGCGCGTTGCACTCTGGGCTCCGGAGTGAAGCTCCCTTTCCACCGACCAGGTGTTTGCGAGGAGCAATGGTGAGAGTCACCTGAATGCATGTGTTGCACAGTGTCGCACGTTCCCAGATGAATGGGATGGACGGCGGCACACGGCATCGCACGATCGATCAATACTTGAGCTTCATCCAGGGCTTCTTGAAGCACCTTGGGTAGTTGGGCATTTGCACCGACCGGGAGGTTCAAGTCCAGCCGGCGCATCCAGAGGAGCACTGACAGTGCGATGCGCCTCCGGAGGATGCTGAGCGATATCTGGTGCCTCTCGTACTTGTTTGGACGTTTCGAGTTCGCCTGCTCCACTGCCCGACGAAACTCAACAATGTACCCTGCAAGTCCGACGAAGGTCGGTCTCCGAGCCACGCTCGCCTTGTATATGTCGAACTCTCCATCTGGGTTCTCGTTGAAGGCGTCCGCAGCAAGTTGCATGTAAAGCTGAAGCTGGCGGCGATTGAAGAGTTGATTCGCCTCCTCTCGAGATCTCCGAACACGCATGCTACATTGCTGGATCTCCCAACGCAGCGACTTCACTCGAGATAATAGCGTATGGGCACTGATGTCCTTCTGCGGCAGAAGACAGACTAGTGGATCTGAGAAGTAGCGTTGAAGTTCGTCCCGGCTTCGGTTCTCGTCTCCCTTAATCCATTTAATGTATGTTTTTCGAAAATCGTCGAATTCCGCAGCTACAGCCTCCTTACCCACCTTGTTAAAGATGAGAATCAATTGAGGGCGATGCTGATTTGCCGCTCCGCGAGCCGCGTTCGAACCCCATTTCAACAATTGTTTCACGATGGTCTCTTGCTCCTGCCAGCTGCCTTGAAAGACATGACAGAGGACGTCGGAAAAGATGTAAAGCATGCGAGGATACGATGACTGAACATGTTTGAAGCGTATATTCTGGAAGTCGGTTCTATTTCCCAGACACCCCGGGGTATATCTGTTGAACATCTCCCACAGTTTCTGGATGGCGTGCGGCTCCTTCGTGCCATGGAGACCTTCGCTGTCGACATAGAGCAGAGGGTCTGTTGAGGATTGCGGCCTTGAGTTGGCCGACACTTGTCCGCCGTCGTACATGCGAATATCGGCAGACGTTGATTGCGCATCGCCCGCCGCCCCGGCCACAGGCATGCGGCCTGCTCCTTGCCTACCATCCGAAGACATAAGGAGTCGCACCAACGTGCTTTTGCCTGCTCCAGTTGGTCCGACAAACGCCACCAAGGATGGTTGCGCATTCGGATCTGCGACCAGCGATGCGAGCAGCGGAAACAAGTGGATTTTATTATCGATCGGACTGAAGAAGCAGAACATGTTCTTCTCATCTGCAACCATTTGCTTATCTACGGGCGAGGAATCGCCCATGCCGCACTCCACCACGAGGTACTCGTCAATCCCCATCCGCACATGCTTACGAGTAGCTTTAGACTTGTGTACCTCACTATCACACGACTTGCACAGGGATACATCGCAGCAAACGCAGAAAACCACCGACGGAGCTTCTTCGCACTCCCTGCACTTCCCTAGGTCAGGCAAGGACGACGTCGAGACCGCGACGGAGTTGGACGCTCCAGGCTGGTCAGATCCATCGACGTCAGACGCTTCATCAGTCGTCGACATGTTACGGTGATAATCTGATGTCGCAATGGGAGCAAACAGGGGCAATGGGTGGTTATGAAGGGGACATGAAAAGCTGATTCAATAACAGTTATAAAAACATCTCCATCGTACGACCATTAGTGTTCATGGCAAATCAAATGCGACCACTTGGGCTTGTGAGAAAGCTCTCCGTGATAGAATCGTACATGCTACAGAAGCTTGCAATCAAGACACTTTCACCCATGTACAGTGGCTCTTAACTGCATGAAGCTGGACAACAGTCATAGGCAGGGAAGTTACACATTTACCTGTTCAAATACTTCAGGTCTCACTGAGCGCAAGCGACACTCTATGACGTCAGTCCTGCCGAGGGTAAGAGTCCTTTGGGCTCAAAGAGCAATTTCCGGATGTGGTTGATAAGTGGTGCTAAAGAGCTCATATGAGATTTGCTGAAAAACTTCAGAGGAATAGAAATAGTTAAAAGACAGACATTAATACCTACTCGAGCAAAGATTGTCCAATTCAAACACATTTTTACGAATCTCTTCAAGTAGACTTGAACATCTTGTCAAGCAAAAGTCTGACCAAACATCCAAGTCAATAAGATGTTCTTAGATGGGTTCAAGTGAATAACAAGTGATTGAGTACGTGATCGAACAAATAAGTAAATAAGTGAGCAATTGAGAAAACGGGTAGGTGAACAAAGGAATGAATCAGTAATTGAGTAGATGAATAAATGGGCACCTCAATCAACAAGTAAATGAGTAAATGGATGATGAAGTACATGAAGTGGAAGATCAGCAATTTTCGTTTACAGCCAAAATAAATTCAATTGAAATAAGATCGATACTTGAACTGGTAACATCAGAAGCAAAGTGATGGTGAGACGAAAAAATGCGAGCATCTTTATGAAAGTGCAATTTTACCTTCTAAAGTCGACGCCGCCGCACTAATACGCCTCGTGTTGTACCCGAGGCTAGCTCTTACGCACCTAGTGCTTGTGCACCCCTGCCGATGCAACAAACACACGAGATTGATACGGTGACAACCTGAGACTGAGCACTTCTAGCAGAGAAGGCCCGGATGAGCGCCGCGGTAGTGGCGGCATAGGGCCTGAAGAAGTGGCTGATCCAAGGAGAGGGCCTTCCACCAGCTCGCAACCGACACGGTGATCTACGTTCTAGAGAAGACAGCTGGGTTCTTTGCTTCGCAATGGAATCCGTTCTGCATAATAAAGGAGCTCAGTGGGAGGGCTCGGGGGCACTCAACCGTCCGATAGCCAACCTCCATCTCGTCCGTCCACCGGTAGAAATGCCGGAATTTCTCCCGGGGCCCTGTGCAGCTGGTGGAGATGCTCCAAGGTAAACAACATTGTTTCTGAATTTCCATCTACTGTACAGACTATTCTTTATAGTTATATTATTATTAGTTCCATGCCAAATATATTTTTAAATTTTTAGTTCGGTCTTTTGAAAGTGCACATGAATAATACGAAAGCCGAAATAAATTTTTTTTAAAATGCATTGTGAAAATTTTTAAAAGATATGCACTGTTTTCCTAAGGTGATTTTCATTTTTCAATATTTGTTAAACAACTTGTCAATAGCATGGTTTGAGTGATAAGAAAAAAAAATCTTGTAAAGAAGACTCTAGTAACAAAGAGCTTGTCAAGAATAGTGCTATTCAGCTCTACAACACCCTGCCCGCGTTGCCCTCACTCCTCATTTCAAACTTTGAACCTCAATAACTTTACTTTTGTGTACTTGTTTCAAGAAAAAAATTCTCCCACAAAGCTATCACTTACACACATCTATGATAAAAAATTCAAAAATTTCATGATCCAAATTGACACCAATGTAAGCTAAGCCCACCTTGGGACTTTTTGCATTTAGGGGTTAAAGTATGAAAAAATTCTAAAATAGCTAGTATTGTTTCATTTATGAACATTGATAGATCAACGCCTTAACCCTTAAAGGTCTATGAAGCCACTTTTGGGTTGCAACGCTTTATTTTTTTATGTATTTGACATACAAGGTGTAAGACATGATGTATACTCTAGATACAAGAGTTTGTATTTGTGTTGAGGCCAATCCAACGACACATGACAATTCTAATTTAGATCTTTATTGCACTTACTACATGCTTGAGAAGTTGCAAAATGGTCATGTATTCTACACCTATGATGTCGTATTTGAGCATGACAAGGTTCAAATGTAGAAATGACCTCCAAAAGAAAGATGTAGTTTAGGGATATTCAATCCAAAGGTGTATGTCTTGCTAAAATTTGGTACATTTGTTTTATGTTAACCCCTAAAGGACCAAACGTCCCCCCGGGGTCATTTTGGATTTTGGGCATGTACCTACAATTCAAAAAAAAATCCTTTTTAATTGAATTTTTTTTTAAAGATAGGATCTGATAAGAGCTTTGAGGAGATATATATAAATATTTATTTTGGATTTGTGGTTTGAAAGTTAGTACCACTTAAGCCAAAAGTGGGATTTTGGGCACCTCCAAAAAATTTGACAAAAGTTTCTATTGACATTGATATTTTTCACACATATAAAGAATATTTCCTTTTTTAGAAATTTTCAAAAAAATTCTTGTCTTTAGTGTAAAAAGGCATTTCATTCCAAGTCAAACATCTTCACACATTGTCGGGCAACGGGGGAAAAAAACTTCATCTTTTCTACATAAAACCTGGAGATCTTCATATTTTTCACTTTTTATTTTTTCAACAACAATATATGGTGAAAACCTTCTTATTGGCCGTTTGGATTATCATTTGAATACATACATAGTTCACAAAAAAATAAAACGTGAAATGGCAATTTTTAAACCTCCACTCCTTGCACACTTGTTTTGAATATGCTACACCCCATTTTTACCTCTAAAAATAAGTGTGATGGGAAATAACATCATGCTTTAGACAATGGTCAAAGATTTAGACCTTGTACAATGCAAAAATTTGATACAAAATGAAGTCAAAGTCAGCTGATCTACTCAACGCAGGGATGAAAATGAACCATTGTTTTGACTTGAAACACTAAAATCTATCAATCCGTGCGGTGGATTGCAACCAAAATTGGATGGCATGTTTATATGGAAGTCTTTTTTAAGATCTTACGGTTGAAAATCCAAAATTCACTTTAAAATGTGATTTTCATGTCTCTTTTTGACTGTGGCAGTTTTGGATTGGATTTCGAGCGAAATAGGTCGTGGTCCTTTAGGGGTTAAGAGTAAGATACTTGACTGTATTTATGGCTCTCCACTGACCTATAAGGGTTAAGTTACCCCTATTACTAACCAATACTCATAACTGACATCTATAAAATTGGAATATATACACCCCACTTCCATCCCAGTACCATCCATTTAGCTCCAAATGGAGGTTTGCTATAAGTCAGGGCCCTTTAATTTTTGTTGGCACTTATACAAGGTACCTATTAGCCACGGCCACCGGATAAACATGGCAACACACTTTGAAAAATTCATAACTTTAAATTCACATTTCATTAAAAAAAATAAAATGAAATCAGGTTGAAATTGTAAATCTTTTGGCTCTCACTGAAAAGTTAATGTATTATTCTCTATTCCCTCTAATACATATATATAGAATGCACATTGCTTAACTTGTCAATCATGGAGGCCCGAGTACTCTCACACAAGGTGGGACAACCCAATGCCAACCTGCGACCTAACACCGCACCTTTCTATACCCTTCCTAGATTTAGCCTAAGGAAGAAATGTAGCCTACTTTTACATGAGTTGTGATTTGAGCAATGAGTTTATTAGCGATGTGAAGATATCATTTACATTTCGTCCTGAAATTTAGGAGTGTTTGGAAAGGTGCTGTGTCAGGTAGCTGGTCCGTTTAATGGTTTTGTAGATAAAAACATAACATGTGTCTTGGAATTATTGAAGACTTGTTGAAAAGTCTATGTAGACCTCGTCGTTTCGGACAGACAATCTTAAGATAACTTAATGTGTAGACAACTGCACAAATTACATGTACAGCTGATGCTGAAGTCGTGCCTTGGACGAGGTCGGAGCAATTTTGGAGGAATGTGCATCGGCAACCTTGGTACCAGGAATAATCTCCCAAAGATCTGCCAAATCGGCTAATCACCGCAGAATGCACATTTAAAAAGACGCCCTTCACGTGCTTCCAGTGAATCCTTCTAGGGTTGAAGGTAGTCATGCCTAAAACCGCCGATGTCCTATGGCTGCCAGCTATTTTTTTACCAAAAATCGCCACTATTTACACATGTAACCAATTCTCTATTTTTAATGGCGGGAGAAAAAGCAAGGGTGGCATGAATTGATGCACAGTTGGTGTTTATAGGAAAATGGGATCTTCTAGATTTTTTGTACATGCAAGAGTGGAGAAAATGGAATATTTCTAGAATTAAGGTTGACCCATTGCCGGTTTTTAGTTGTTATGCATGCGGTTTTAGGCCATTTGTGGGAGGGTCATGGCCCCACCTACTGACGGTGACCCAACATTCTTCACATGGACCTTTGAAAAATCAAACTAATTCACATTTAATCGGAAAAATATAAAATCACTTGGGTTGAATTTATAAGTCTATTGGCTACTACTGAAAAATAAATGAAATATTGTTAGGGCTATCCGTATATATACATTGCTTAACTTGGTGGTTTAAGGCATAACTACCTTAGTTCAGCGGTTAACAAATACACAACCTCCTTACCCTAAACCTCCTTACCGACGATAACTTGACCCAATTCTTCATCTAAGGGTTTAACAATGAGAATACAATTAGGGAGATCCTTAAGGCACGTCTTGCCTCCTTAGCGGCCTCTATAGCCCAAGCCAGGCTGATAAAGCAAATCGATAGAGATCAGGAGAGGATGTGGAGGAAGGAAGAGCACCACATCCCTAGTTTTATTTCTATCCATGCAAAGGGGAAGGAAGCAGTCCATGAGCCAACTCAAGGCACCTTCGGCACCCCAATTCCCATGTCAAACTATTATGCTCCACCTTTCAGTGTTAGACCACCAATGCCTCTTTCTCAAATCACTTATCCGGTTGAGGGAAGCACGTGGAAGGATGACATTAAAAATGAGATCCTTTAAGGCCAACAAGGGTTCCAGAACTAGTTAGTCCAGCAAATTAAGACCATGCAAGATCAAATGGCCATGTTGATTAGAAACCAAAATCCTAACCAATCACCTCCACCCATAGAGTCTAGTTGACATGCTTCGGGCCTTTGGTGCACTCAATGTGGCCAACCAGGCCATACAAGTCCATTCTGCACCTCGGGGGCCGTTGCACCTTAGCACCACCCTAACTAGCAGCCCTACGTGCGTCCTCATAGGAATTAGCCACAGATAGGGCCTAATTAGGGGCAACAAGGCTATGTATCCCCTAGTCCAGGTTTTGGAGGTCAACAGAGGTCACGTCATGAGATCCACAACGTGTGTGGCCGGAGGCATGCACCTGGGCAATGTTGGGTAGAGAGTGGGGTAGTATGCGGCAATTGTGGCAATAACCACCCTACCCACGTATGCCGGAGACTTGACAAGGTGATTCTCATGACCTTCCCGCCAGGAAATTACCCACAACAAGCCCAAGATCACTTGAGGGGGGCACGTTATCCTCCCTCTGATAACACCCTTAGGCCAACTAGCATCTATTACGATTACAATAACAATCGTCAGAACCAAAATCCTAGAATGGGGGTAAACACCAAGGGTGGTTATATTCATCTTAGCCAAGGACAACCTCAAGGAGGATGGCAAAACCAAGGGCC
Organism: Bryoerythrophyllum caledonicum; assembly: GCA_963971425.1. Lineage (NCBI taxonomy): Eukaryota > Viridiplantae > Streptophyta > Bryopsida > Pottiales > Pottiaceae > Bryoerythrophyllum > Bryoerythrophyllum caledonicum. The sequence continues at coordinate 4,729,190 of OZ020525.1, read as the reverse complement.
TCAAGACGTCCGTTATGCAACTGTTTCGAGCGAGGTAGTGTCTGAGCACTCTCATACTCTTAGAGAGATCAACGTGGTCTACCACGAAGTTAGCTCATCTAAGGAAGCGAAGTCTTGTATATTGCCAGCCTTAGCGGTCCAAACTAGGGCCAACCGTCAAGACCTTAAGTATTCGAGCCCTCCTCCACCCATACAACATGATAGTGATAGCTCAGATGAGGATCTCCTCAATTTTCTGATTCGAATGAGACGACGAGGGAGGCGGTAGAGAACATCCAAGGGGCCAACTCTAGGTCCACTCACGGGAAGTCTAAGTCTTGGAACCCATCCTTACACTCCAATGAGGAGTGGGAGGGCCCACAAATTCGCATTCCCGAGCTTAGGTTGTCTCCTCTCATAGCGGAGAATGTAGTAGGAGGTTCGTATGACTTGTGGGCAAATTTGGGTCGTCTCAAGGCCGACATCACCATTGCCCAATTGTTAGAGGTCTCTTCAGCCATGAGAAGGGCTCTTAGGACTAGAACCCCCGTGAAACGGCGACCTAAGGCTAAGGTTAGACTAGCTGGCCATGTTAAGTCTACACCACCCAATGCTGAGGTTCAAACATGTACAATTGAGGTTTCTATTGTGGACAAGGTAGTACCGAATGTGCTTGCAGATTGTGGTAGTGGTTTGAACATTATGCCTCTCTCCACCATGGAGAAATTGGGTCTAGACATCACGGGACGGTGGACCCTCACCTTACATCATCAACATGGGCAACCTGAGTGCAGAGGCACCTCTAGGGCAAATTAGTGGTTGTAAGGTCATCACGGGGGGTGAAGAGTATTCTCTCACCTTCGAAGTCATTAGAATATACTTTGTTAAGGAAACTTAGCCTTTGTTATTAGGCCGACCTTGGTTGAGAGTCGCTAATGCAAAGGTAGATTGGGGAGGACTTAGGCCCCACATTACTTATGGATTGCCGCATAACCTCATGGAAGTGGATATCAAGTCTTTGAGGTGTAGATTTTGTTGTGGATATAGTAGCCCCTCCGATGACGAGTCAAGGAAAGTGTTAGCAAAGGATCCCCCGAAGAAGGTGAGGTTTTTACCTCACGAAGCTGCCGATAGGGTCCATCCAGTGAGGGCCAAGGAAGTCCCGTTTAGAAGTATGGATCCAAGACTTCATGAGTGGGCTCCTACTAAAGAATTTGTAGAGTGGTTGAGGAAACACCCCACTTCGAGTGCATATGAGGCTATCTCGGTGAATTTCATGGAAGGTATCACGGTGGGTTTGGAGCTAGAGTTGGAGTCACGCCTAGTTCCTATATTAGATGACTTAGAACCCGCGGAAGTGTTTGGTGTGGATGTCGATGGCACACAAGCACAAGAGTTAGAGGTTTTGGTGGATGAGGAGCCTCTCACTCCATCTTTTCACTTTAGGACATCCACCGGCATTCTAGCTGGAGGTTCGGGCGCGGTATATCCCCAAATCCTGAGTGATTGGTACAAAGGACCTACTCAACAACCCCATGTGCATCACGATGATTGGAAGTTGATGGAGGTCTCTTGTGAGGGTGAGGAAGTCTGTAGTATCAAGGTTGGTGTTGGATTGACCGAGGAGGAGATGGCGGAGAACATGGCGCTAGTGGTAGAATATCGTGATGTTTTTGCGTGGTCATACAAGGACCTCAAGGGCATTCCCCCTAAGGTGACTCAACACCACATTCCTCTTCACCCTGGTACCATTCTCATTAGACAGAATGAGCGGCGTATGAATCCTAACCTACAGCTTATAGTCAAGGCTGAATTAGAGAAACTTTTGCAAGCAGGGTTCACAAGACCTGTGGAAATTTCAGATTGGGTTTCCACCATGGTTTTGGTTAAGAAGAAGAATGGGAAGCTACGGGTGTGCATTGATTACCGGAAATTGAACCAACACACCCAGAAGGACCACTTCCCTTTGCCTTTCATCAACACCATCCTAGAGGAAGTAGGGGGTCACGAGCTTTACACATTTATGGATATATTTCATTGCAATAGAAATCATTATAGTTTGCTAATGCTTGCACAATAGGAAATCAAGGAGATGCGCTCGTGGCTGGATCACAAGCCCATTCAGGGTCTCCTTGCACATTACCAAGCCCAATTAATTCCATCTGGAAGAATCTCTGTAGCGTAGAAAGTATACCAACTGCCTTGAAGTGGTGTGTGATGCAAGGCCATATCTAGATAGCAAGCATAGATATCTGGTAGTGGTTTTGTCTGCATTGGTCAAGTATATTGAACAGGAGTAAGGTAAGCGACCGCCGTTGACGTTGACGAGGTGGTCTATATTATTGCTGGGATTGCGCGAGGAATAATGCACGTGCACAAGACTGGGTATTTGCACCACGATCTAAAACCCCTGAATGTGTTCATGAGAAGGTCGGATTTACTCAGCGGCTTCCATCTGGACGTGAAGGTTGCAGATTTTGGTAGGTCTGAGTTCATAAGTGGCAGCGTTTGCGACCGAACTCCTGGCACGTCACGTTACAAGGCATCCGAACAATTCGATCGAGATCCATGTTTGCGACTGGGCAAGATGGATGTATACAGCTTTGGGTGTGTCTGCGTCAAGGTTTAGACGGGGTAAGACGCACCATGCTGAGCTAATGGAGCTCTGGAAGCAGAGGCGCGCTCGGAATTTTTCTGGTGATGTTGAAGGCATCATCACGGAGTACTTGGATACAGACCCAGATGCGAGGCCAGGGTTCATTGGCGCCTTGGATGCGGTTTTAAAGGAGAGGCAGGTGAAGCAGGAGCCACATCATCGCAAAGAAGTGACAGACGAAGAAGCGGCGGATGTTGTGGTGAGGAGGAGAGAGATTTTGAGGGAGTTGGGACTTGATCGAGGTGTGAATGGACTAGATTATGTCATACTTCCCGACGAACTAGTTGTGCTTCGCAAAGTCGGAACTGGTATGTTGGCGAAGGTCTACGAAGTGGACTGGAAAGGGACACCGTGCACTGAAAGTGATTGATGTATCTATTTCCCTAAGCACTAACTTGGATGCAGATCTACAATCATTCAAGAGGCTTCTTCACTCATCCACGATATCATTGTGAGATTCCTGGGATATTCTTCGCCCAGCTCAGAGGACCGTGGCGGCAGAAGCGTTTTGGTATTATAATGCCGGAGTTTTTAGGCTTCGATCTTGGGCGTATTCTAAACAATTTTCGGAGAAAGCACAACTCTTCCGAGTCTATACCCGAGTAGAGAAGGCGGAAGATAATGCAGGGAATTACTGAGGGAATGAAATTTTTGCATGGCAAGGATTGGGTGCATGGAGACCTGAAGCCAAAGAATGTGTTGCAGATCAAGCCGAGGATGCTCATGACATCGTTGTGAAGCTCATCGACTTCATTTTGATTCGTCCAAATGAACATAGTTATACCGTGCGTTATGCCGCACCTGAATTACAACGATATTATACAAGGAGACGAGATTACAAGAAATCAAATGTCTATAGTTTTGCCATTACCTGCTCTGACATTCTAGGCAAGGATGAAGACTTGGGAGTAGAATCATCAATTCATGTCCTACATTTGAGACCTCCATATTTGCCGCAGGTTTTACTGTCACGTGTAGCCTGTAGGCTTGAGTTGAAGTCAAATTTTAGAAGACCCTGACTTCTAGGAGGAGTGGGTGAATGTTGTGGCCCTTTATTTCAAGAAGGGTCCCCAATTTCAAGCTCTGCCCTCCCCCATAATGCTCAAATAATTTAATAAATTCATGAAAATTAGAGATTTGATTGTCTTAAGAAATTTACTTTTTTAAAATTAGTAAAATAGAAATGGCACATATGAGCCGTTGGGATTCTAAAATTTGTTAATAGAAATGCATAATTTGATATAGCAAGAAATTTCTTACAACTATTCAACACATTCTTATGATTTTATACCTCCTTTCACTAAAAACACGCAATTAAGCAATTATGCACTTGGCCAAGTGCGCTAATTGGCGCTCAATAACAACAAGATTTTGAGCGGAAATGTCTTTTGGAAGGAAAAAAAAATCCGACAATCCCTATTTTTTCTTTGCTATATTTTTGTGACAATTTCATTGAATATTGGTTTCTCAATGTGTACATAAGTAAATCATTTTTACCATTTCGGTAAGATTATGCATAATATATGATTACGGTATTTCATTTTCATTCCATTGACAACATTACATTAACTATGTACTTACAAGAAACTATTCATATACAATTTGTTGCATGAAATAAATTTTATATGAATTTAAATACATTTTAGTGTCGTGCTACAAATACAATTTGTAGGAGATGTAATGATAAAGCACGCGATACAATGATGAAGTGTAAGGTTTAGAATCCTATATTTTTTATATTTATAAAACCATACATGATATAACTATTGAATACTACAAAGATCATATACTACAACCAAACAAACCGTCTCTAAAGAAAATATACCAATCACACAGTACTAGTCACCTAAACATCATGTATGCTTAGCTACGGTATGACCTCAGTGTCTTCAATATCCTATGGCGATATTACTCCCATAGCGTGTTCAATGGCAGTATTTACCATTTCAGCCAACTCCTCTTCTCGCACCGGACTATCTCCAAGACTGACTGATGTAGACTGTTCATATCTGTAGCTGCCAGGGTCGCCATGCTGCGTGTGCCTTACGCCATTTGCTTCATAATAGAAGCCATCCCTAAATGTCATCGGTGCAGTGAAGGTCTCCCGAAATTCAGCAACATCTTCCGATTCGCTCTATTTTAAAACAGATGGAAATATTGGTCTAGTGTCCTCCAATACCTTCAGCGCTCCCATGTGTCGCAGATCCAAGCTCTGATGGAGCAGGCCCCAAAGACTGTCCACCCCTACTCAACTCCAAAAAAACATGAGAGAATCGGTCGTACATTGCTCTGATTCTGATAGCTGAGAAATGCATATGTTCATCCCATCTGTTGGTGCCTCTGAAGGAACATCCAGTACCATGGTATCATCCCCCATTCCAACAGGTGTCTCATAGACACAAACTCCCACGAGCGGCGGTGGCGTTGTTAGAACCACGTCTCTCATAGGTGATCCCCCATCTTCACCTTTGTCTTTTTCTTCATCGTCCTCCTCGTCTTCCCCTTCTTCTGCTTCATTGCTTCGTTGCGAGTCGGGCGAGCGACTGTCAGGCGTAGCTTCGTCCGTCCCATATTCACGTGGCAATTTTTCGTTCAAGTGGGTGTACAAATCCACATCATCGTCACCTTCCGTTTGTAAAGGAATCGCATCTTTGGTAGCATCCACACTAGTGGGAGCATTGTCCGTTCCATCGATGTTGTTAGACATCAACAAATGCCCTTGGAAGTTGTTGGTCAACTCACTGTACAAGAACAAAATCCTCTCGGTGCAATCGTCAATGACAATGATCTTGGATCCGTGGAAATCCGACTGTAGTATAGTCGGAATCGTTGTTGAGATGTTACATACCGCCAAACCCCAACCCCGAGGCAAGTACAAACCCACCAGTCTTGATAACTCAGATGGAGATCTCTCGAGAGCATCAATAGTAGAAGGCTCTCGTGCTTCACCACGGTTATCATCAAATAAAAGAGGAAGTGGACGGTGGCCAGTAATAAAGTTCGCCTCAATAGACAATCCAACTAGGTGTTGGAGACACATAATGATATCGCCTATTGGTTCAACTGCTTGTTGTAAGCGCCCTCCCTCTGTAAAGTTCAGAGGATGATCAACGGAGGTTTGACCAAACGCCCAACATCCACGCCGATGAGAGCAACCCTCCGGGAGCTTCAACTTCGTAATCAACTCTTTGGTGGCGAACACGGCCGGTGGTAAGAGGAAAATGACGTTCCATCGTTCGACGGTCGTCATCCATAACGCCAGTTGTGCAAAGATTCTAGTGAATTGTTCATCTTCCCAATGACCGTTGCCATACCTTCCACCGCCACGGCGACAATCAATAATCCACAGGTATGGCCGTGTCAACTCCGCATACTCTGAACGGAATAGTCCTCTTCTACACCGAATCAGAAGCGGATCCTATGTGTCGTTCTGGCCTGGCCTCCGAACATGCAACTGCCACTCCCAATTGGCAATATTTGCAACTCCTTCACATACGGATGGTGCATTTTGGCCTTGCCCCTTTGCTGCAACAACCTGATAATGTACCTTGATGAAAGGAGGGACGAGGTTGCTTATGTCTTTCAGCTTAGACACCTTCTCTCGCTCCGGCGCACCCCATTTGCTTCTTGTTTTGCTATCCAACAGCTCGGCAAATTTGTCAAGTTACTCCTTGCTTCCTGGCAAATACTTTCGTACAGATATACGAAAGAACTCTTCCATGGAATTCGGTGAAGATTCCTTGTTCTCTACCATCAACCAGCGAATGGTATTTATCACCGCTTCTCGTCTCATAATGCGCTCACATACACCGGCAAGGGTACGAGTCCTTGGATTTTGGTCTCTAACGCTGTTGAAGTAAAGTGCTTGACGAGGTCTACGTCCATCCTCGCCTACTGGCTTAGCTGTACAGGCCTTTGCAACCTCCAGATAGTACGAATCTGGAAGTCTCCCAAGCGGCCTCAACCAATGCCCGGTCATCCGCTTCCGCCTCGGTCGAACATCCGCATTCGGATCCAAGTTCTTCTTCAGTGCCAAAGCCTTCCACCTCTTCTCCTCATCCTTGTTGTAAAACAGGAAGCCGTTTTCGTAGTCCTTGCTGACTTGAAGGGCAACTTCAAAGCACTCATTGCTCGGATTCCAAGCATGCTTGGTTAGGTCCTCCATGATCTTTGCCAATGTGGACATTGTAATCTTGTTGTCATCTCTGTGAGGCAGTTTCCGCACGGCACTTGCTGCGCTCACCAGTGCAATAGCCCTGCGTTCATCGTCCGCCCGGACCGAGCTATCAAGCCTACCATACAGATCCCATATCTGTCAGAGCTTCACCAAATCCTCATTTATGGAGGAAAGTTTTTTTCTTTGCCACTCCGCATTATTGACCTGTACTGACTTGTTAATGTAAAGTCGTCGATCATCGTACACAACAAAGGTAGCCTCCCGCTCCTCAAACGTCTTCTGATACTCAGACAGAGGGATGTAGCCGCTCATGCACCGCTCCTTCGCATACTTGCAAGCAGCTACGATGTGTTGCCCGTCCACAGGCTCCCAAATGATATGCTCTTGAAGCCAAGATAGTTGAGAGCCCGCAGTACCGTGTGTAGAAGCACCCGCATGGCTTAAGAACATCCGTTCAAACTCTCGTGCTCCTCCAGTAACCGGGAAATCCACTCCCTCACGCTCAACCATGCCAGTGTTGGTAGTGATATCCACGAGGTACCGGATTGGACGAAGTACCAATTTACTCACTCCGGTCCTATTCTGGGGATCTCGTAAGAAGTGATACACTTCTGATTTCCTCTTCTGTGACAGTATCTGGTGGTTTGTCTCCGGATTCACCACTTTGACGATGCGGTCAATGTTCACCTTGAAGACAATGTCGCCCCATATAGAACCTCTCGCAACTTCCTCCTTCGTAGGTATTGGCGCTTTCAAATGCCTAGAAGTTGGAATGGTTGTTGGAATGTCTGCCTCCTCCTCCAAATCTCCCAATGACTGATCAGAAAAGTTGTGCAAGTCGTCATCCATGGCCGACAAACTCGCAGAGACACCCGCTGTAGATGTTGAGGATCTACGATGAATTTCGGCTTGTCCAACTATCGATTCACGGCCCCTGCCACGCGATGGCGATGTCTTGTCCCGCGACGTCGATGCCCTACCACGCAATGTCAAGGCCCTGCCACGCGATGTCTCTGAGCGGCCACGCGATGTCTCTGAGCGGCCACGCGATGTCTCTGAGCGGCCACGCGATGTCTCTGAGCGGCCACGCGACGACCGTCCATCAGAATTTGGAGCTATGATGCCATCTTCACGTCGTGGCCGCTTAGATGGACGACCACTTGTTGGTGCACGAACACGTGATGGTGGCAGTTCAATGGACGGCCGCCAATCCAACTGTGTCGGCCTTGCTAACGCACGATAAATGGGCTCGGTCTCCTCTGGATCCACTAGTAGACTTGCACGCTCTGGCTCCGTCCGCCGTAATGCCTCATACATGGTATGAGCACTCATAAATCTTCTAGCGCGTGCCTCATTCTCTTCAAATAACGCCAAACATGCCAACACATGCTCATGCCTAGCAGTGCGCACCACAAGATCCGTGCTGAGCCAAAACGTCTGTAACAAGGTTATGTTATTCACCCGCCTTGAATTTTGAAGGAGATTTGTAGGAACAGGTGCTAGAAGCAACTTCTTTGAAAGAGAAGTCTTTGATGCCGTTTGGCCAACCCCCGGTATGCAAATTGCATAGACCATATCGTCTGGTCGAAGATTAATTGCTCGAAGTTCAGAGAAGGGCTTCCCCAATGCTGATGTGCGCATCCCTATTTGAAATGGATGTTCCGTGGGCGACAATACTGACTTCGACGCCGCCTCTACTGCAATCCATCAACCATACTCCTCCCAGCGCCTTTCGATTGGAAGTGGTGGTGCCATGATGTCACATACAAAAAACCTGATCATAATCACAATACATATACAATTGTCAATACGGTGTATGTTCATATACATCAATGCTTACACCTTCTAAGAAAAATACACAAAAGCATCATATTACAACTCAAATGTGGCTTCCTTGACTTGTAAAGGTAAACCCCTAATTTTTATGACTCTACAAAATGTCAATTTTTAAATCGTTAGTCCCATTTTTTTTCCCTACTATATGAAAACACACCTAAAAAGTTCAAATCCGAGGTCGAAATTCCAAAAAAAATATTATTTGGAAAGTTATAAACTCACTGTTAAGTGAAACTGCGGAAATTACAGTTTCATCCATAAAAGATGAAAATCGTAGCACGGGTGAAAACAAAGGATGACAAATCACAGCTCATGGAAAATCACAACGGATGAAATGCGTAAAAACAACGGATGAGGAGGCCAAAATACAGCAGATGAAAAGGAAAAAAATCAACGAATGAAATGCCAATAAAGGGATGAAAAATATTGGATGAAAACTTGCGGATGAAATGCCAAAAAGTGGCTTCCGCTCTAAATCTGAAATTAATATGTAATTAAAGAATTACGGACTTGGCTAATTTCAGCAAATAAACCACAAAAATATGCCCGGATTTTTTTACAAATTTTTTACAGAATTTTTTGAATTTTATTCAAATTTTTCAGATTTTCAAATTGGAATGGAAAGTAGGCTTCATAAACTTCATTTCATTATTTGGACTCAAAATCACAAAATATCATGTTAGTGACTCAAATTCAGATTTAGAGCTGGAGCTAGAATCTACGAAATTGGAAGAAATTCTGCAAATCTTCACTATGGTGATTTCAGCGACCTTGGAGGATTTTTAGAAAAAAGAGAAAAAATAAAAAAAATCCGAAAAACATTGGGATGATACCTCCAGATTCAATCTACAAGGGAAAAAAAATTCAAGTTGTTTTGAATTGTTGAAAATTACTTATAGGCATTTCAGTTTCGTCCAAATCTATGGAAAAAAACTCTTTTTTTAGTTTTTAATTTTAATTTTTAATTTTTTATCCTTACAGCGATACAAGGTTTGACTGGGTATATGATTGGATCAGGGTATGACCGGATATATGACTAAATAATGGGTATCAACGAACTCTGGAAGGGGTATCAACGAAGAGCAACGGCACAATTAAGAGCCCCCTGCGTACGCACGGGCCGTAAGAGAGTTGAGCCCGCTCAACATTGCCGACGCCGAACCCTAGCCCGCCTACACTACCAACGCCGTTCTGAATTCCACTACGCCGCTCTGACCCTAGCTGCTTTCATACTACTGACTTCGACACGCACAACACATGGAGGAGAGAGAAGGAGAGAGATGAGGGTGAAGTGAGGAGAGAGGACCAGTAGATTAGTTAGGACGTTTGCAAGTTGGTGATGTTGCTTGCAAGTTGGTGATGTAGCTTGTAGGTTTTTTGCATGTTGTTTATTCATCTACTCGCAAGTTGTTCACGCGGCTCAAAGCGTTACCCACTCACTCACAGGTTGTTCACGCGGCTTGGAGCTTTACTCACTCACTCACAGGTTGTACACTTGCACCTTGTTCTCTAGGTAAAACCGTAAAACACCCTAGGAGAAATCTAAGACACCCTAGGTGAAAACCTAAGACACACTAGTCGAAAGCTAAGGACACCCCCGCGTACGCACCCCCCCGAGGTGAGAAGTCCAGCCATAAAAATGGCGGCGGCGCTAAAATTTGGGTTCCAATAATTAGGGTTTCCAAATTGCCCACAAAGTTTAGATAATTAGGGTTTTCAAATGAAGTGTCTCATGTTTTCCAATTAAGTAATGACCCAACCTTAAACCCTAAACTGAAGTTCACAAGATATAACGCAAACAAAATTAAATCATAAGTAGTTTAGAATGGTTGTGCATCTGAGTAGTTTTGAAAGGACGTGCTACTCTCCGCTTTGAACCTGCAATCACATAAAACCAGTGAACAACATGATAGGATGAAGTAGAAATCTTGACCATCTAAAAACATCTAAAATCATGATATGTGGAGCGCACCTTTGGATGATCGTAAAAAAGAGACTCACTATTATGAAATGGCTGCCTTATATGGATTTCTAAACTTTGTGGTTAACTACTCTACTTTTATACATATACCAAATATTACCTTCTTTTAAGAATATTACCTTGTGGTCAAACACTCTACTATTATACATATAAAGAATATTATTTTATGGTCAAACAATCTACTTTTATACATGTAAATATTACCGTCTTTTTTCTTACAAAAAATAAATTGTTTAGTGTAAAAAGTACATTTTAACCCAAGTCGAACATTTTTAGACATTTTGAGGAAGGGGGAAAAAAACTTGTTTTCTACATTAAAACTAGAGATCTTCAAAGTCTTTGCCATTATTTTTTTTACCACAATATGTGGTGAAAACCTTAGTTTCAACCGTTTGGATTATCAAAGTATTCCATATTTGTGTTAAAACTTAAAAATAAGGTAAAACGTGAATTGGTAATTTTTCATTTGTTTTCAATAAGACGTCAAAATTAGATGATTTGCCACTTTTTAGTTGTGGTAGTTTTGGGGTGTTTCTTGATGGAAAAAGGCTTGGAAATTTAGGGGTTTGTTCCTTGAGGATACTTACGTTCATTGAAATTTTAATATAAAAATGTCCTTCATAACAACTTTTTGGAGGTATTTAAATTATTGTATTTGGGTTGATGGTTTGAAAGTTAGTTCATACCTAATATTGGAACTTACAACTTTTGCTATTACTCTCTATTGCCATTAAGATTTTCCATACCCATAAAGGAAAAATAAGACTTTTAGAATGGACTAGAAAATAATTATTATATTTTGTGTGAATTTCTAATTGTGTATAGATCCAAATCTGAGTCAAATGTTTTTAGGAGAATGATTGGAAAAAACCACACCTTCAATAGTAAAAAAAGCTTATAAATCTTCAAAGCATTCCCTTCTACTGTTTTTGATATCTATTAGTGAGAAATTTCTTCTTAACCGTTACAACTGTCATTCTAGAACATATTAACAATTTCAAAGTAATATATCCCGATGTAGCAAATAATGAATCTGTATTCATTGCACATTTTTCTTGTAATACGCTTTTATTTTCTACCTCTTAAACTTGGTTCTAAGGAACTAACAAAAACTATTAACAAAACAATAGAATATTTAGACTTTCTTTAGTGCAAAAATGAAATACAAAGTGAAGTCAAATTTGATCCTATACCATTAAAGTAGGGATGAGAACGAATCTTTTCCTCAACTTCAAACCTTATAATCTTTGAAGCTGTACGGCCAACATTTATGTCCTTTTGATAATTATATTGATCAATGGATCATTGTTGAGATGTAATAATTAGGACATCAAATAAATGTTGTTGACTTCTAATTTACACTTTGGAGTAGGATCAACAATTAGTACCTATATTTAATGTAAAATCGTAAATGAATTTTAGGAGTTGATATATGAAGATTTTAGGTTGTTTTCATCATGTGTTATAAAATGACACTAATAACACGCAATTAAGCAATTATGCACTTGGCCATTTAAAAGTGCACTTGGGTACAACGGCGGCCATTGCAAACAAAAGTGGCAAAATTGAAAAAAAAAAAAATCAAAGAAAAAAAATGTTTTCCAAAGAAAAAAAAATTGAGCTTCTGCAACAATATTATGTACAATCATGGTTGTTCAGATTGGAAGCGATTTTTTGGCATTTTCAACTAATTTGTGGTGGCCCCTCGTTAATACCAGATAAATGTGTATTTAATATAGTTTCATAATATTTCAAAGATAGATTTGAAGGATTGTAGTATATAAACAGGCGTAATTACAAAAAAACATACTTTATGCAAGGGTTGGCAGTTGATTAAAAGATACTCTACGTAGTACATAATGCATACAATGGTGGAAACCAAATATAGATGCTTCAACAATTGGACTTAGCACCAATAGTAAACACAACTTCACTCTAAAGGATTATTGACATAACGTCTTACATCACCCTTAGAATATACTACTCTTACACATACACTATATATCAATTACCATACACAACTAGTATACTCTCAAAAAGACACACTATCTACTCCATAGAATTTAGGGCTCGTTGCAAACGGTCGTCATCGATAGCTTCCGTTTGCATTGCAATATATTGTAGGATGTGAGCCTTTGCCGATTCAAGAATGCGAATCTTGCTTTCAACCTGCACTCCAAATACATTGCGCTTTCTCCACCCGCTGGCTCCTGACATGGTTCTTTCCGGAGAGTCTATCCATGAAAAAATGCATGCATCTTTCTCTACCCAACTATGGCTCTCCCCACATGGTTCCCAGATTGAGTCCATGCAATTTGCATACCGTTGTGCAGAAGACCCATGTCCATCAACAACCCCCCTTTGGATGATGGGCCAATACCAACAAACCTTTATCTTAAGTCTCCATCGTTTTTTTCCTTCCTCAATCACTTTCCCCACATAGAATGGTACACCGTCTTCTATCTCTGCTCGATCAACACTCAAGGCTACAAACTGTCTACAACGGATATCAGATTGTGGATTAAATGGTGAAAATGGGTCGTGATTACCTTCATACATTGCTCCTTCTTCGGCTTGTTCCTCAACATAGTTGCGCTCTGTTTGTTGTGCCCTACGCACTGCTTGATTAGAGGGTCTTCCTCTACAAGGACCAAAGTATCTTCGAGCCTCGGCATTTGAAAGCATGGCTACTACCTGCTCTACGACATTTACCTCGCGGTTTTCTTCACTTGCACCATCCATGACATCCAAAGATGCACTCCCTGTAGGTCCGGTGTTGGAGAACTCTGAAGGCCAAAACGGTGAGGAACAATGCTCATTGCTACGGTCTTTGTGTGGAAATTCTGCTAAATAGAGTTTCAATCTTTCAGCCTGTACTTTTGCCTCACGATTCTTGTCCTCATGCTGCAACCTTTGAATGCACCTTTGTTTATATGTAATGAAGTCATCCAACGCCTTCAACTCCCGTTCGTCCGCTGCAAATACTTCCGCAAACGATGGTCGTTCATCTCTATTTGGCAACGACCTCAAAGTTTTAGTCCCTGCCTCCGGTCTCCATGGATCCTTGCAGTAATGCTTGTGTTGTACTCGAATCTCACGAGTCCCTGCTCGATTGTCCATATAGAATCGCATGTGGTGCGGAAATGTTATGCCCACCAATGAATCATGACCTGTCAGTAAGTGAGGAGTTATGAACAACTTCCAATCCCATACATTCTCTAGCAGTCTAGCGCTAACAAATGCCTCCGTAGGAGATGTTCCTTGTTCTATAAGACTAATCATTTCCTTCAACGAGTCCACGTCCGACCTCTTCAACGTATTTAATATACAACTGAAGCGTTGATCAATATCTTCGATTGTATGGTCCACTATAAGAAAAGATAGTTCCACCTCCTGGAAAAACCCCAATCCCACCAATGTAGCACATAGAGCAAACATATAAATGTTTTTGTTCTCACGTGTGCAGTTGTCCGCCTGAATTCGTAGTGCTGGTGGCAAAAAGCCCCTCTTCCGCAGCACATCTCTTATCACGTACAACAATGTACTCACGACTTGGTTGCTATCATGTTTGTGGTGAGCCCCAAACCACACGTCGCAATATAAACCAATCCCATATACAAGAGCACCACACAGATGGGTCTTCACAAACCGGTGCTCAATGTTCTTCACAGTCTGACGCATCCTTGGTACCATAGTCGTGTTTTGGTCCATGCCATCCACTATGATGCACATGTACAACTCAGGGCTAATATAACACGACCTCTTGAATATCCAATAATGCCTACGTTCTTCCATCTGGTTGCGCAGATGCAACATAAACAACTCCTTTATCTTTATCCTTGCATCCCCATTGGTGGTTCCCTCCATTGCACATTTATACTCCCAACAATGATAACACTTTGAGAATCTCGAGAATGGAGGTACCTGAACGTGGGGATACTTGATGCGCCACATCCTCCGAAACGAACTCATAGAAATGGTTTCTCCTTACAAATTCTCTTGACCTCCTCGTTCACGTAATTGGCTGTATTCATAAGAAGGAGAATGAGAGGCACCACTTCGTTGTCACTCTTACGGCGAATACATCGATGAGGTTGAGGACAACCAGTTTCATCGACAAACGATTTAAAGCAAGTCTCTGCCGCAGACATTCTAGTGCTCTCTCTGATCGGATCTAAAAGGGTATTGCCGTGAATGGATGTCACTCTTCCATATATGAGACAGTCCTTCTTCAATTGCTTAAAGCGCCTCTCTGAATATCCAACCCCAAGAGCGTAGCAAGCATTGCAAACTTGTTTCCCATCTAACTTTGTTACAAACTTGTCTCGACGAGTTCCCTCCGTCCTTGTGTAAAAAGAAACCAGCATTTGTCTCATCCACGTACTTCGTACTGAAAACTCAGTAGCCCATGCAATATATCGCATGTCTAATAGATACCTTGCTGGAACGTCTCTCAAACAATTGCGTTTGCATCCTCCTTGTGCCATTGCAATTTGCACACTTCTAAGCGATACCTTAGATGGTGCAGCTTCTGTCAATGATGGCTCCCTTGAATGTCTTCTTCTCCTATCTTGCATAGAATATGGACGACGTGCTGGTCTAACATAAGCAAATCCATCTACATGGGGCAAATCTTGGATATTTGAGGGAGTAGATTGGAAAAACGGAGAATTTTCATCTATGGTGTTTGAATCATGACTACTGCGTCGAGACCTCTGGGTGGATCCTGGTGTGTTGATGAACTCAGGAAAATCAAATTCTGGGGCCATCACTTGTGTAGGCGCTATCTGTGATCCAATGTCACCATGGACACGTGTGATATCAGGTTCTACAGCTACAATACGTAGCAAAGATCGATGCCAACGAATGATCATAACCCACACATGCCAAGCCGTTCTCCTACAATCTCTCCGGTTCAATGCAATGCATCATCTACCCTAGTGATACGCACCGCCACCTCGAATGGGAACAACTTCGACCCATTCAATTCCATGCCACTTTTGAATGCAGCCTCCCTGGTTGCTAAGCCCACCACATCTCCTCTTTCAGAAAGCAATTCTACTGCCCTTCCCAATTCAGATGTCATGATTTCAACAGATCTCTGTTGAATTTGCCTTGCACGTGCTACTCGTACTAATCTGGCCCCCATAGAGCCATTGGAAAGCATATTATCCTTTTGGATGTGTGGCCGTATCGAAGGAGTCTGAATTGTGCGGCTCTCCATTATCACTATTGAAAAAATTGGAACATTATAGCTGCACATTAGTCAAAATACATGTACTAATTGTTAACCTTCAAAACACCATTCATTTGATACAGGATATGTATCTAAACACATATTTATTGTTCAAAATATGATGATGATGTTGAACCTTTTGATAAAACTGGTAAGAAATTAAAAAATTAAACATGTGTAGAGCATCAACTCTTGCACTATGTCATTGAATATGCTACACCCCCTTCCATCCCTGAATAGTGTTGTACAAAATACTACTATCATTCTTGACATGATGGTATTGAATCTAGACCATGTGTAATGCAACCTTTTGAAACCAAGTAAATTAAACTCTTGTAACCGACTCAACCTAGGAAAGAAAATGAACCATGTTGTCTATTACAAAAACTTTAATCTTTCAATCCGTACGGTTATATCTTATGAAAGCTTCTGAATATGTTACTAAATCCTTGAAGGAACAAGGCATTTTCACAACAAAATACTTCATAATTGCTCATTCTAGTGCAATGATTACTAAGGGAAATGGATTTTTTGGACACATCTAACTATGTGACTTCAATTCACACTTATTAGCCACTAAAGGACCAAGTGTCTGGAATCTACAATTTGAAAGATCAGCCGGACTCCTATGGTGTCAATTTCTAACATTTTTCTATTAAACATGCATTGTAGATGGGCATTACTAATACCTAAATGGGAGATGAAATGTCTGTCGTATCTGATTTTCATGAAATAGTTCTAGGGTTTTCAAATTTTTTTGGCAAAATTGGGCACGTTGGGCACCTCAAAAACATTTGCTAGGATATTCTATTGAATGTGAGAATTTTAATACTAGCAAGTAATATTTTTTCTTTCATATTGAACAAAAATTTATTATCTTTAGTGAAAAATAGCATATTAACCTATGTCAAACATTCTTACACATGGTAACACATTGTCGGGCAAGGTCCCAAAGAACTTCTTCCTTTGCTCATAAACCTTAGAGGTCTTTGTATTTTTTTGCCCTCATTTATTCCACATCAATACGTGGTGTGAACCTTTCAGTTGACCATTTGGATTGTCAATCTAAAATATCTCAAGTTCACCAAAAAATAAAACATTAACCCCTAAAGGACCAAGGCAGTTTTACAAAAAAAATACTTCAAAATTGTTGGATTCTAATGCAATGAATAAAGAAGGAAACAAAAACTTTTATTTTTAGTTTTGACCGTAGGATCTCAATAAAGGCTTATCAAGTAATACATGTTTAAAATTTCATAAACTTTGACCGCACGGATTGAAAGATTATAGTGTTTGAAGTCAAGCAAATGGTTCATTTTCTTCCCTGCGTTTAGTGGATCAGCAGACTTTGACTTCATTTGGTGTCAAAAAGTTTCACTACACAAGGTCTAAATCTATTACCATCTTGTTAAGCATGATGTTAGCTCCTTACGCACCAATTTTTAGAGGTAGAGACAGGGTGTAGCATATTCAAAACAAGTGTGCAAGGAGTGGAGGCTCAAAATTCGTTAATTCACACTTTAATTTTTTTTGAACTTAATATGTTTTCAATTGATAATCCGAATGGTTGATAAGAAGGTTTACAGTACATATTGTTGTGGAAAAAATAAAAAGTGAAAAATATGAAGATCTCTAGGTTTTATGTGGAAAAGGAAAAGTTTTTTTGGTACCTTGCCCGACAATGAGTGACAATGTGTGAAAATGTTTGACTTGGGTTGGTATGCTATTTTTCACTAAAGACAAGAACTTTTTTTGACAACATGAAGGAAAATAATATTACTTGCGAGTACTGAAAATCTCACTTTCAATAGAGTGTCCTATCAAAAGTTTTTGGAGGTGCCCGAGGTGCCCGCAGACCCCATTTAAAATTCAAAACCTTATAACTTTTTCATCAAATGTCCAATTTAGGAAAAAATTGTTTTCCCACTTAGGTCTTGGTAATGTCTTTCTATAGTGAAAATTTCAAAGAAGAATGTTGGAAATTGACACCATAGGAACCTAACCGATATTTCAAAAAGCCCATTTTGGGCACTTGGTCCTTTAGAGGTTAATTGGGAATTTCTGAACCTCGACTTCTTGCATACTAGTTGTTTTGAATATGCTACTGCCCTCTTCTACATCTAAAATTCGTGTATAAGGAACTAACATCAACTTTATAAAATTTTGTGAATCTGTAATTTACCACGTCTTCATTTAGATCGTGCAGTCAAAAGAAGAGATAGAAAATAATTGTTTCTTTCTTTATACATTGCACTTGAATCGAACAATTTGAAGTGTTTTTGATGTGAAACTGTCACAATACCTTAGGAGTTAAGCACGTCCTCACTAAATTTCGTAAATTTTTACCGCACGAATAGAAAGATTATAGTGTTTAAAGTACAAAACACAGTTAATTTTATTTCCTAGGTTGTGTGGATAAGCAAACTATGACTGTAGTTGAAGTTTTTGTTTTTGCACTACATATTGTTTAAGTTCATTACCATCCTATTAATTTTGATGTTATTTTTTTGTACTCGAATTTTAAGAGGCAGATAAAGGGTGTATCATAGTTGTACAAGGAGTGGAGATTCAAAATTTACCAAATTGTGCTTTATTTTATGATGACCTCATCATGTTTTAGAATGAAAATTCAAATGATCAATAAGAAGGCTTCCACCAAATCTTTTGATAGAGAAAATAAAATGAAAATAATATAAAGATCTCTAAGCTTTATGTGGAAAGAAAGAAGTTTAGTTTGAACCTTGCCTAACAATGTGTGACCATGTGTATGTGGAATTGACTTAGGTTAATGTAGAAATTTTCACTAATTTCAACACATGTATTTTATCGATACGAAAAAAAATAATATTACTTACTATTATTGAGACCATTCAAACTTGATACAATCGCTAATAAAAACAAAGGGATTGTACATCCACATAAAGGTTATTCTACTAACAACATAGTATAGAAGATTGATCAAGAATAATCTGAAATATGTATTGAAATAATTGATTACCTCAAAGTACGTTGCAGGTGTTAGTAGTAAAGACATCATTGTCTGATGGAATTCAACATTAAATCACCGTTCTGTTCTTGTTGGTGGACATGTTTTTCTACTCTTCCAAGAAACC
Source organism: Bryoerythrophyllum caledonicum (assembly GCA_963971425.1). NCBI lineage: Eukaryota > Viridiplantae > Streptophyta > Bryopsida > Pottiales > Pottiaceae > Bryoerythrophyllum > Bryoerythrophyllum caledonicum. The sequence goes on along the minus strand of OZ020525.1, from coordinate 4,710,212 downwards.
TGCAAAATGTGCATAAAAAATTTATGGTCATTTGTTAAAACCATGTAATAAAAATTATCAAGTATCTTCGTATTATATAATATTAGCCCAAAAATTTAATAAAATATATAAAAAGCTTATACAATAGAAAAAACAAAGTCAAAAGTCAAAAGTTGGACAAATCAACTTGAGGCACAAGGTTTGAACTTGCATATAAGATTTCCTTACAAACCAAACAGGTCTCTTATCTTCCCACTTTCAGAGGTGAGCTCTCTTGCAAACATGTTGAAGCCATGTCTATTTTCATTTCATTTACTAATTTCTATGGGATTTGCGTGTGCTGTGCAGACTAGAGGAGCAAATTCTGTGCATAGAAGGAACTTTTGTGGGCAAGGTAAAATTCCCTAACTCTATTTCATTGCTGAATTAGAAATATGAAACTCAGCACACAAAAAGACACCAAATAATATGATCAAAATGTCAAATTCAAAAGAAGTTGTGTTTATACATGATGGAGACATCAACTAGTGAGTGACATGAATACTACTACAACTGAAGCTGTGAGTGTAGTCCGTAGTGTGACACTGAATCCGTGAGTGCCACTACACAATCAGCATACAAACCCTAGCCGCCACCACTAGGAACCCTATATCCTAAACTAAAAACCCTAGCCGCCGCGTTCCCATGAGATCCTAAACGATCCCATGGAGTTCCATAGACTAGAGGTGTGCGCGCGCACACCCCCAGCTGCTGGTGCTCCTCCATCCACCATATCTGAAGGACAAAAACAAAAAAAAAAGCTTCTTTAGTATGATGGTGCGTTGACGAAGCTGCAGCAGCGGTGGAGCTTGACGAGAAGGAGAAGCGGCGAGGATTGAACAAAGTTAAGGAAGGTAGTTAGGAGAGATTAAGGTGGTTCGATTTATTTTTTTTCGCGCGAGGGTCTGCCGACGCAGGCATGCTTGCAGACCCTTGCGAAGGTCTGCCGACTCAGGCGCGGCCTGCCGCGCAGGCACAGGCGCGACCTGCAGGCAAAGCCCAGGCGCGGCCTGTCGCGCAGGCGCAACCTGCGGACAGAGCCCAGGTGCAGGCGCGGCTTCAGCTGCAGCCCCCTCTCTCTCATTATCATACTCTCAAACCCTTCTCAAAAATCTCTCTCTCTCAAACCCCTCTTCCAAACCCTTCTCTCCCAAACTCCTCTCCCAAACTCTTCTCTCCCAAACTCATGTCTCCCAAACCCTAGCCGCCAACAACTTCCCCCCTCCCTCTCAACTCCCTCCATTCTCCTCCCTCACAACCCTTCTCTCCCCACTCTCCACTCTCACAAGCCTCTCCCTCCTCCAAACCCTCTCTCTCACACTCATAGCCTCCCTCACAGTAGTTGTGAGGGGTGTGCGCGCGCACACCCCTCCTAGCACTACCCAAAGTGCAAAGGATTGATATCCTTTGCACTTTGATACCCTCCATTCCAAAACCCTAATCTAAAACCCTAATTGATAACCGGTTATGGTATTCAATAACTCATACCCTGGTGGTAATACCCTCGATATTGATACCCCAAAGACCTTGGTCCAGAAATGATGTAGAGAACCAAAAAAATCTCAACCAAAAAGTCGTTAAAAATGCTTGTTTTAGTGCAATTAGCAAGAAAGAAAAAATGAGGTTTTTTTTGGTAGTTTTAACCGTAGGATCTCAAATATGACTTATTAAGTAATATACTCTCAAAATTTGAGGGAGATTGACCGCACGGATTGAAAGATTATAATGTTTGAAGTATAGAAATGGTTCATTTTCTTCCCTGCGTTTTCTGGATCAGCAGACTTTGATTTCAATTGGTGTCACATTTTTGCACTAAAAAAGGTCTCAATTAATTACCATAATGTTAAGCATGATGTTAATTTTCTATATGCCACTTTTTAGAGTTAGAAAAGGGGTGTAGCATATTCAAAAAAATTGTGCAATGAGTGGGGGTTCAAAAATTCTCAATTCACGTTATGTTTTATTGTGAACTTGATATCGTTTGAAATGAGAATCCAAATGGTCAATACGAAGGTTTACATCACATACTGCCGTTGGAAAAATCAAAAGTGAATCATACAAAGATCTCAAAGTTTTATGTTGTGTCATAGAAGTTTTTTGGTACTCTCCTCAAAAATGTGTGACAATGTGTGAAAATAATTGACTTGGATTAATATGCTATTTCACCAAAGAACTAACAACATGCTTAACACGATGGTATTGGATTTAGATCTTGTGTAGTGCAAAGGTTTTTAGAGGTAGACAAGGGGTGTAGCATATTTTTAAAAATGTGCAATGAGTGAAGGTTCAAAGATTCTCAATTCACGTTATGTTTTTTTGTGATCTCGATATTGTTTTAAATGAGAATCCAAATGGTCAATAAGAAGTTTTGCATAATGTTGTAGGCAAAATCAAAAGTGAATCATACGAAGTTCTCAAAGTTTTATGTCGAAAGGTAGAAGTTTTTTGGTACTCTCCCCGAAAATGTGTGACAATGTGTGAAAATAATTGACTTGGATAAATATGCTATTTCACCAAAGAACTAACAACATGCTTAACACGATAGTATTGGATTTAGATCTTGTGTAGTGCAAAAGTTTTTAGAGGTAGACAAGGGGTGTTGCATGTTCAAAAAAATTGTGCAATGAGTGGTGGTTCAAAAATTCTTATTCCATACTAATAGTGACTATTGTTTTGTAATGATATACAGGTGTTTTGAGTGTTGCGTTATGGCACCACCAAATATTGATAGAATCTGGGAGAGCCACGGCTGGTGGATCGCGGAAGTGGATGAGTCGAGCACCTTCTTATGGGTGACGGATTATCCCTTTGAGTTGGGGAAGCGTACATCGGCGTTGGGAAAGAGTTTAGGCAAAATCCAAGCAATCACTCTTCGACGTGATGATATGGTATACGTTACTTGCGCAGTGGGTCCAAGTCAATCGGAGGTGAAGACTTCTCTTTCGAAGAAGTTGCTATTGGCACATGTACCTTTGAATCTTTTTCAAAATCCAGGTCAGGTGAAATTCCTCAAATCATTGCAGACGTTTTGGTTAAACATCTCTCTTGCGGTACGTACTGCTAGACACAACAACGTCTTATCCTGTTTAGCGTTCTCACCGGAGATGGTGCTGAAGGCTAAGAAGATTATGGAAGAACATATTAGATATGAAGCATTTCGGGAGAGGGATCCATCACGTGCGACAACTCAAGCCCCACCAGCGGAACCAGAAGAAATAGAAGTTTATCGAGTTCTTGCTGAGCCGTTGCAACTGAATTGGCGACCACTGGAGGGGGGGAGGGGAAGTGGAGGCCAACATCCCGCTACAACTTCTAAGGTACAGACATTACCGAATCCTCCATTAACGAGTAGACGTCCTATAAAGAGGCCACGGCGTGTTGACAGTGATGTAGCTTCTGGTTCAAGAGGAGGCCCATCAAGTTTAGATCCAAGCGGGAGGAGGTTGATTGGGAAAAGTACAAGATCGGGTGGCAGGGTTCCAAGGTCGGGGCTCAGGACATCTGATGGTCATTGTAGGGCCCCTACATCTACACCGGGAGATTTAGCTGATTTGTGAGCCGTGGCGCCGGAGGAAGAAGATTTTCACAACCTTCCAGATAGTATACCAGAGGATTTTCAAGATAATGCGGAGATACCACAGGATGTTCCAACTTCAATGTATTCAAAAGCACCGGTGCCTACAACGGAGGAGATTACAAAAGGATCAGTATGGGGGAATTTTGTGTTTAAGGCACACATAGACCGCATTGTCTCTGTGGAGAATCCGGAAACGAACCATTGGGTTTTATCACAGAAGAGGGTCATAGAAGTATTCAACCGCTTACGAGACCCAAAATCCGCGACTCGGGTGAGTAGATTGGTACTTCGACCGATCAGATACATCGTGCATACTACCACCGTTGATGGTGTCGTTAAGAAGGAGGAACTGCCATTTCCATTGGTAGGAACCGCACGAGAGTTTGAGCGCATGTTCATTGCACACGAGAGTGCTTCTGCACATGGTGCCATTGGATCCCAATATTCTTGGCTTCAAGATCATATCATTTGGGAACCGGTGGATGGACAACACATAGTAGCAGCTTGTAAGTTTGTACAGCAGCAGTGGAGAGATGGTACTACGCCATTAAATGAGTACCTGGACACGTTCGAGCGACGGGAGGCCTCTTTTGTGGTATATGATGATCGCCGGTTCTACATTGAGAAGTCTGCGCGGATCAACGTGGCGGAGTTCCAGAGACAATCATATTCTACCATGGAGGAGGATTTGAGGAAGCTCCGTCAGATTTGGGATCTATACGGGAGGCCTGATAGCACAATACGTGCGGACGATGCACGCAGGGCTGTTGCTTTGGTGAGTGCGGCAAATGTAGGCATAAATTGCCTAAGGGGGATGGAGTTGTCACGGTGAAGAGGTTGGCCAAAAACATGGAGGATCTGACCAATCATGCGTGGAATACGAGCAATGATTGCTTCGAAGCTATCATTCAAGTATGCAAGGACTACGAAGCCGGCATTCTCTTTTACAGCAAGGAAGAAGAGGACAAGTGGAAGGACATGGCGAAGAAGAAAGAGCTGGATCCAAATGTGGATGTACGACCAACAAGAAAGGAGATGACCCAGAATTGGTTGAGGCCATTAGATAGGGTTCCGAATCCATATTATCTTCGGGTGGCAAAGTCTACAGCAGCGAAGCTGGTGAAGGAGGATGGAGTAAGACCTCGTCAAGCATATTACTTCAACGGTGTAAAAGACCCAAATCCACATCCTCGTACGATTGACCGTGTGATTGACCGATATACGAGACGAGAAGCTGAGATGAATTCCATCCATTGGTTGATGGTGGAGAACAAGGAAAGTACACCTAATTTCATGGAGGAGTTCTTTCGTATCCGTGTAGGGAAGTATTTTCCAAGGAGTAACGAACAACTTGATACCTTTGAGAAGCTTTTGAATGCTACCACGAAAAAGGCTTGGAGTGCTCCTGTGCGGGGGAAGGTGTCTAAACTGGAAGACATAGGCTACTTCATCCCCCCTTCCATCAGGTTTCATTATGGTGACATTGCAGCAGGGGGGCGTGGATACATTGGACTGTCCGTGGATGTGGGTAGACAGGCTACTGCTAATTGGGAATGGCAGATGGAAGTCAAGAGGCCAGGCCAGAGCGACACATAGAATCTCCTTCCGGTTCGGTGTAGAAGAGGGTTATTCCGCACCGACTACATAGAGTTGGGAAAAACATGTTCGTGGGTGATTGATTGTCGACGTGGCGGTGGGAGGCATGGAGATGGTCATTAGGGAGACGCCCAATTATCCGCAGCTTTTGCACAATTGACATTATGGATGGCAAATATTGAACGATGGAACGTCATCTTCTTGTTACCAGCGGCCGTGTATGCCAACGAAGAGTTTTTCACGAAGGTGAAGCTTCCAGAGGGATGTACTATGCGACGTGGATGGTGGGCATTTGATCCGAACTCGGTTATTCCCTATGCTCTCGATTTTACAGAGAATGGGCGTCTGGAGCAAGTAGTACAACCGATTGGCGATGTTGTGATTTGTATGCAACACCCTGTGGGTACATCTCCTGGCCCAAACTATGTTTCTGGAGACATTCCACTTCCACTTGTTTTCTTGGATCACCGGAGTGAGGCACACCAACCCTCTGAACTTGATTCACTTGAGAGATCTCCATCAGAGCTGACAAGACTAGTGGGCTCATACTTGCCCTGCGGTTGGGGTTTAGTGGCGTGTAACATATCTACGGCCATTCCCACGATCCTTGAAGGAGATTTCCAGGGATCTGAGATTTTTATCATTGACGATTGTACAGACAGAGTTTCATTCCTGTACAATGAGTTGTCCGACAATTTCCAAGGACAACTGTTGGTCAGGACTGGTGGAACAAGTACTGGTTGCAACATCGTACCTGAGACCGAAGAGACAGTTGGTGGAGTGAGCGCTGAAGACGACAATGAGGGTGGAGGTGGTTTACATGAGAGATTGCCACGTTTAGGTACCACTGAAGATTTCTCATCTCGCAGTAGTTCAGACGCTGATGAGGATGGAGTAGACCAGTCTTCTCTAAGAGAGAGGATTCCATTAACGCAGCGGACGGTGGGAGATACTTCAGCGGAGACGTCTGCAACACCTACAGAGAGGATGCAAGATACCGGTGTAGTAGATGTTAGATTGGCGGCAGGGGTAGGAGGGGGGCGTACATTTGATGGTCCTAGGCTGGAGATGGAGGAAGAAGAATTTGATTCATTGGAATTTTTTTCAGTGCAGAGGAGGATTCAAGAGCCTCCGATGCCTTCTCAATCAGAGCCTGTATCGGAGACACAAGAGACGTTCGGAGGTACTCAGAGTGATACCAGACCAGGTTTTCCTTCCGTTCGAAGATCTAGCGTATCCGAGGACATCATTGCATTTCAGGGGGCCTTCTCGTTAGAGCGAGAGATGTCCTTCAAATGAGAGGATGGTTTTTTCTACAATAATGATAGGGTAAGGCATACGTGGGAGGGTGTTGCTAGCAATTACCGATATGTTGAGTGTGCGTCGATTGGCATCGAAGGTGTGGGAGATCGTCCAGTGCAGGATCATGAACTGTCCGCCATGGTAGGTAGCGCCATTGGACACGTGGAGGGAGTCGTTCCGCCAGAAGATGAGCTCTGAGCCCTGGAGCTATATATTATAGTAGAGCATGCACGTAGTTTAGGTGGCAAGTACGTTAGTATAATGCAGTTTGAGATGTGTCTATCGTTCTGTTGGTGGTATATATTTATATATTGGGTGGTCCATATGATATGCTTGATTTTAGAATTCCTCAGCAATAGTGTGAAATTGTTTGATTATGTATGTTTTTGCATTATAAAATACAGTGAGGTACTTTACACTGTCTTAGGAATTGGCATATATATTTTTGTATCTCTTACACATTCTATTTGTAGTGCAGTACTCTAAAATCCTACAATAACTCATAACACATTTATAATCTCTTTGGGCACATGATCATAATTTTGTAGCAGGATTTGCAAACTAGAGTAGAAATCATAAATTTTCTAAAAAAAGGTAGCGAACGTAAAAAATATATTACTGATATGAACATGAAGATGCCAATGTATGACACGACAAACACCAAATTTTTTTGACAAAAACATACTAAACTTTTGCCAAATTTTGATTTAAAAAAAGTTATGAGCAAATAACTTGCGGCTTTCTACCAGCAACCAGTGCACTTGGCTAAGTGCATAATTGCTTAATTGCGTGTTTAATGTGTTTGTTATAGTCAGGTCGTAAAGATTTTGAAACGAAAAGAAGAACATAAGTTTTGGCAACGAAGACTGATAGGTGATATCGTCATATAGAGCGGCGTTGAACCCCGGTACCATGCCCTCTGATACTCACAATTAAAATCCAAGTCAGGAATACCTTCTTATATCGATATGGTCGCTTTTTGGATGTATCATATGTATCGTGCTTTACATTGGATCACTTGAAATTGCAATTTTGTCCAATTAGCTCTGCTTGTGAATCCTATAAATGATCAATCATTATATGTGAGAGTATAAGTATATGTCTATCAGTGAGTAGTCTATTGGATGAATGATGCTTTTGAATTGGAAAAATAAAAATAAAAATAAAAAATAAATAATAAAATATATATATATTGACAATCTTTCTACTATCGTGTCTATATTTGTCAAATAATATCGATGGAAAGCGGAACATTCCAGATTCCTTTAGAACCTCCAAACATTCGCAGATCAAATATCCTTCCTAATAGTTCAGTGGGGGCTCGGTTGATACGAGCAGCATGGGCGCGCCAAACTCAAGAGAGATTGGTTGGGATAGGTGATTTTGAAGCGGGAAGGACTGTAGAATTGCTCTCCAAAATAGGCATTGTCGTGGGTTTGGCAAAAATGGAGCATGCCTTTGAAAGTGGAATGGTATTGCATGGATGTAGAATGTTTCCATCTGAGGTGGCAGTGCGTATAATTTGGGTTGACGATGCATTATATTGGATAGGAGAAGTTGTGGGTGACCGGCTTGGTTCATGTATGGACCTGATCATTCGTTGGAACCGGTCATTGCTTCGTGACTTGGCCACAACACCTAATTTTCCAAATGCCCATGGTGAAGATAGATCTCATATTTCACCTACACGGACAATGGCCCCAGGATTTGATATTCAAGGGCGATCTATCACCCCCAAATTGAATGAAAGATCTCTATGAAGTAGCCAAGCTTCAAACCCCGTTGATGAAAGTTCATCATTTTCTCAATGCACCCCCTCTAACATTCGAGATTTGCCCCATGTGGAGGAATTTGCTCACGTTTGAACAACGCGCCGACCTTATTCTATGCAGAACAGAAGAAGGATGGTTTCAAACGAGTCAAATGTGACAAGAACTGCAGCATGTAAGGTATCTTTGGCAAGCGTGGAAAGGGCAATAATACAAGGAAGATGCAAGCAAAATTGTTTGAGGGACATTCTAGCTAGGCATATTTTAGACATGCGATATAATGCTTAGGCACCAGAGTATTCAATCCGAAGTACATGGATAAGACAAATGTTGGTTTCTTTTTATACACGAACGGAAGGATTTCTTCGAGATAAATTTGAGACAAAGTTAGATGGCAAGCCTGTTTGCAATGCTTGCTACGCTCTTGGGGTTGGTTATTCGCAACGGCGTTTAAAGGAGTTGAAAAAAGATTGTTTAATATACAGTAGAGTGACGGCAATCCACGGTAACACACTATCGAATCCGATTAGAGAGAGCGCTAGAATGTCTGCTGCAGAGGCTTGCTTCAAATCATTTGTGGAAGAAGTTGGATGTCCTCAACCTCATCGTTCTATTTGCCGTAAGAATGACAACACAGTGGTGCCTCTTATTCTCCTTCTAATGAATACAATAAAATTTGACGTATTCAATTACGTGAATGAAGAGGTGAAGAGAATATGCAATGGAGAAACCATTTCAATTAGCTTGTTCCATAGGATGTGGCGTTTGAGATATCCCCATGTCTAGGTTCCACCATTCTCAAGGTTCTCAAAGTGTTTTCATTGTTGGGAATATAAATGTGCTATGGAGGGAACAACCAATGCCGATGCAAGGATTAGGATCAAAGAATTGTTTATGTTGCATCTACGCATCCAGATGGAGGAACGTAGGCATTATTGGATATTCAAGAGGTCGTGTTATATCCACCATGAGTTGTACATGTGCATCATTGTGGATGGCATGGACCAAAACACAACCATGGTACTAAGAATGCGTCAAACCGTAAAGAACATTGAACACCGGTTTGTGAAGACCCATCTATGCAGGGCTCTAGTACATGGAATCGGTTTGTATTGCGACATATGATTTGGAGCTCTCCACAAATTTGACAGCAACCAGGTCGTGAGCACATTATTGTATGTGATTGGAGACGTGTTGCGGAGGAAGGGATTTTTGCCACCAACATTGCGCATCCAAGCAGATAATTGCACCCGTGAGAATAAAAATATCTATATGTTTGCTCTATGTGCATCCTTGGCGGGATTGGGATTTTTTCAAGAGGTGGAACTCTCTTTCCTTATAGTGGGCCATACACATGAAGATATTGATCAACGCTTAAGTTGTATATCAAGTACTTAAAGAAATCGAACATGGAATCCTTAGAAGAAATGCTTAACCTTATAGAATAGGGAACGTCTCTTACGGAGGCATTTATCACCGTACGGTTGTTAGAGAATGTGTGGGATTGAAAACAATTCATAATACCCCACCTACTAACAGGTCCGGATTCATTGGTTGGCATAACATTTCCAGACCACATGTGATTCTATATAGATGATAGAAATGGGACCCACGAGGTTCGAGTGCAACACAAACATTACTGCAATGATGCTTGGGGACCGGAGACAAGGACAAAGACTTTGAGGTCGCTGCCAAGTAGAGATGAGCGACCAGCGTTCGCAAAATTTGTGTTTGCAGCAGACGAACGGGAGCTAAAAGCGTTGGATGACTTCATTGCCTATTAACAGAGGTGCATTGAAAGATTGTAACATGTGGAAAGGAACCGTGATGCTAAAGTGGAGGCCGAGAAATTGAAACTGTATTTAGCCAAATTTCCACACAAAGACCGTAGCAACGAGCATCATTCTTTACCATTTCGGCCTTCAGATGTGTCCAATACCGCAACTGCGGAACGTATTTCATTGGATGAAGTCAACGGCCCAGGCGACGAAAATTGCGAAGTAACCGTTGTGGACCAAATTGTGGCTATACTTCCAAATGCAGACTCTCGAGGATATTCTGGTCCGCGTAGAGGAAGACCATCGAATCAAGCAGTGCGTAGGGCGCAACGAACGGAATGTAACCATGTTCAAGAACGAATCGAACAAGGAGCAGGGGATGAAGTTAATCGCGACCCGTTTCCACCATTCAATTCACAATCAAATATTAATTGTGGACAATTTGTAGCCCTAAGTGTTGATAGAGCTGAGGTTGAAGGTGGTATACCATTCTATGTAGGGAAGGTGATTGAGGATGGGAAAAATCAAAAGAGTCATAAGATGAAGGTTTGTTGGTATTGGCCCATCATGCAAAGAGAAAATGTTGACAGAACAGGGTCCACCGCACAACGATATGCAAATTGCATGGATGCATTCTGGGAGCCCACGTGTGAGAGCCATAGTTGGGTAGAGAAAGAGGCATGCATCTTTTCGTGGATAGATGAACCTGAAAGAACAGTGGCTGGCGCTTTCCGGAGGAGAAAGCGAAATATATTCGGATCGCAAGTTGAAAGCAAGATTCAGATTTTTCAGTCGGCTAAGGCTCACATACTAGAATATATTGCAATGCAAACCGAAGCAATTGACGATGAGCGGTTGCAAGCAGCCTTGAATGATATGTAGTAAAGGAGGATACTACAATGAGTGCATGGTGTATGGTGATTGGCATGTAGGGTAATTGCAAGAGTAGTCTACCACAAAGGTTATGTAAGGCGTTTGATAACAATTGACCAATAAATCCGAGAGGTTTTTCCCATTGTTTGATTACATCACCAAGTACAAGAATATATGCAATATGTTGATTTTCTTCTATTTATGTATCATGTTCCATGTGTAATATATTCAAATCAATTGCCATTCATTGCGCAGTGTTTTAGTTTACATAATTGCGTATTTTGTATAGTTACTTGACAAGCTTCTTTCCAAAAACATACTACTGAGTATGAAACAAATATTTATCAAATTCTAACCAAGTTCCATATCAAATTTGTCAAAAATGCCAAAAAAAACTTATTGAATTAACATTTTTGGTTATATTGAAAATTGTTCTCAGATCCTAAATTTTTTAATAAAAAAGACAAGAAATCAAACAAAACTTAATTTGATCCAACGCATTGGCCGTCGTTGTCGCTAAGTGCACTTTTAAAAGGCCAAGTGCATAATTGCTTAATTGCGTGTTTAAGTGCTTATAATAGCAATAGAAGGCCTCATGAAATTAACGAGTTTTATATGCATTTAGGCATTGTTTTGTAGCCTTTGACCAAGAATCTAGTGATTTCAACATTGCAAACCAATTTTTTGGTCTGGCTTACCTTGTACCTGTGCATATATACTCAATGATGTATTTTATGTGATAGTTACATCATTCATTTGTGAGTTTTCAATATGAACACACGATGATATTTATGGTGCCCTGGTCCCTTTTAGGAGTTAACCCCTAAGGTACCGTGACAGTTTTACACCAAAAATACTTCAAAATTAATGGATTCTAGTGCAATGAATAAAGAAGGTAACAAAAACTTTGATTTTTAGTTTTGGCCGTAGGATCTCAATAAAGGCTTATTAAGTAGTACATGTACAAAATTTCATAAACTTTGACCGCACGGATTGAAAGATTATAGTGTTTGAAGTCAAGCAAATGGTTCATTTTCTTCCCTGCGTTTAGTGGATCAGCAGACTTTGACTTCACTTGGTGTCAAAAAGTTTCACTACACAAGGTCTAAATCTATTACCATCTTGTTAAGTTTGATGTTTGCTCCTTACACACCAATCTTTAGAGGTAGAGACGGGGTGTAGCATATTCAAAACAAGTGTGCAAGGAGTGGAGGCTCAAAATTTGTTAATTCACACTTTAACTTTTTTGAACTTAATATGTTTTCGATTGATAATCCGAATGATTAATAAGAAGGTTTACATTACATATTGCTGTGGAAAAAATAAAAAGTGAAAAATATAAAGATACCTAGGTTTCATGTGGAAAAGAAGGAGTTTTTTTGGTACCTTGCCCGACAATGAGTGACAATGTGTGAAAATGTTTGACTTGGGTTGGTATGCTATTTTTCACTAAGGACAAGATCTTTTTTTTGACAATATGAAGGGAAATAATATTACTTGCGAGTACTGAAAATCTCACTTTCAATAGAGTGTCCTATCAAAAGTTTTTGGAGGTGCCCGAGGTGCCCACCCTCCCCATTTAAAATTCAAAACCCTATAACTTTTTCATCGAATGTCCAATTTAGGAAAAAATTATTTTCCCACTTAGGTCTTGGTAATGTCTTTCTATAGTAAAAATTTCAAAGAAGAATGTTGGAAATTGACACCATAGGAACTTGACCAAACTTTCAAAAAGCCCATTTTGGGCACTTGGTCCTTTAGGGGTTAATCGTATACATAAGTTACTCTATATAGTGGTATTGGTTTGATGCATTTTGTATTTTATTCTATTATTTCATCAAATAAATGCAAAGAAGAAGAAGAAGAAGAAGAAGATGAAGAAGAAGAAGAACGCCGGTCCCTGAAGGGGCCGGCGTGAGTAAAGTGTCCGTTCGTTCCACCACTAAGTCCATGCCCACCGGGCATGGGTTAGTAGTATGGGACTACTTCCCCCTTTCGAGGGTGGGCACTATGTACCCAGTAGCAAGTGACCAGTACCAAAGGACCCAAGGTCCCAGAAAGTCCCAAAAGAGGGGAGGCAAGAACGGTGAAGTGCAAAATGCAAGTGTAGATCTATGGAGGGGGGTTTAAAGCGTCCGGAAGGGGTTGATTGTTTTCAAGTTTACGTTTATATAGGAGTATCGACATAGCATGTTGAATTGCAATAGTTTTAATATTTGCAAAGGTGGTTTTGATTGAAGTGATGGGGATTTTAAAGGTTTCTTCAAGAGTTGTCATTGAGGGGATGAAGGTGGTGGCTCTGGCACCCGCGGTGATGACAATGAGGGGGTCTACTTTCCATCCTAGTGCTTGAATATCATGAAGTAGTGGTTGGTATTTATTTGTTTTATTTGAAATGGTGTCCGAAGAGAATCTATCATTGCAATATGTAAATTCAATAAATTGGATGGTGAGACTAGGGTCTATGTGGTTTGGTGGGGGGTCTTTGTATGGAAGTCCTCTAGCACATAGTAGGTCCGGTTTGAATCTTGCATTACAGTGGCATCTTTGGGTATGACAGGTGCATGGTAATAGCCACGGAGGGACCGTATTTTCTTGTGGATTGTCATTAAAGGTACCGGCATTCATGAGAATGAAACATCGGGATTTGGTTGATGATATAAGTAGTTTACGAATAGCCCATACGGCTTTGTTATATCTTTTGACAATTAGTGAGTGTATATGGGGGTTTTGGCACTTGAGTAAGATATGTAGCCATGTGTCTGGGTCCGTGGTGTTACAAATTGGACATGTGATTTTAGGGAATCTTTCTATTCCAAAAAAGAGTTGTTTATGGGCATTACCCATGTATTGTCTGGTGCGAAATTTGATTAGGCATGTGATTTGTGGATCTGTTATAATGGGATTTTTCCAGAAATTGTTGGATAGTGCGTTATGAATGTTTGGGTTGCCAGTCCATTTATCAATATTGGGGAAGTTTTCTGTAAGTTTTTCTAGGTTATTTACAAGATCATGTTTTTTGAGGTATTTGTCCAAGAATCGTATGGGGCCTTTATCGGGAGTTTCACCCATAGAGGGCCATTCATGTCTATGGAAGTAGTATGGGGTGGCATGGGCGTGTTCGTATGGGTGTTCAGCATTCTTGTGGGTTTTTTCTCTTCCTTCCTTTGCTAGTTTGTCGGCTTGTTCATTACCGTCGATATTAGAATGAGCACGGACTTTATGGAGTGTAGTAATTTGTGTACGGTTTTGGAGCATTTCAACCATAGATGTGAGGATAGTTTTATCCGGGTGACTATTGTGTAAAGTGGGGTGTTTAATATGTGTATTAAGGAGATATAATACATTTATGCAATCTGTAAAAATGTGAGCTGGTTCGTTTGGGTATTGGGTGGTGATTATTTTAAGGGTTTTATGTATAGCCATCATTTCGGCTCTTAGAATATTTTGGAGTCCATGTAGTCTTTTACCTAATTTAATTTGTTTGGTTGAATTGTATATCCCATAACCGGCTTTCTCCCGGTGCCAATGTCTCGGGCTTATTTCTGTTGGTTCTTTAAAGGAGCCGTCAGTGTAGTAATTGAAGTTGGGGTCAAATTTAGGGTCTGTATTAGTTTGGTAGTAGGAGAGGGGGAGGCTTAATTCGGTAATTTGTGATGTAGAGATGTTTTTGAGGGGGGTTTTAGACCATTTTTTGCTTCGATTTACACGAGTTGAGATGGGTGTGGGAGAAGCAGTTGCGGTGTATACCTTGTTAATGTTTAGATTTTTTGCTATCAAAGTGAGATGAGTGAGATTATCTAGAGTACCTATTTCACAAGTTTGTTGGTGTATACATAAGATACGTAGAGTTGCCGGTTCAAGGCGGGGTGTTTTTATTTGCGGTGGTATGGTGGGTTCTTTGTATGTCATAGAGTCTGCTTCAAATAATACTATGATGTGGGAGTCCGGGAATGGGCCTAGGTATGGGTTAGGGTTATGGTACCAATGAGTGTCGGGAGTGATAATAATGGTGATGTTGTGGTTGGGGTCATTAGTTGCCGCTAGGCGTGCCCAATGTAGTGCTTGTTGTGTTTCTTCTTCGTTGTGAGGGTGTGCAAGGCCTATTCCACTCCACTTATAATCAAAAGCTTTTCCAAGAGAACCAAAAATCATATCGCGTTCGAATGGAGAGTAAAATTTTGAGATTCTTGTGGGGCATGTAACGGGGGATGAGAAGTATGAATGTGTGATATTCAGGGATGTAATAAGGTAGTCTAAGATAGGATCGGGTAATGTGTAGTGTGCATTTTGAAGGGGGTCATTTTTGGGTATACGGTAGTTATATCTTTGGTATAGCCAAACAATTTCGGTTTCAAATGTTTGGGGTATTGGTTCAATGTTAATGGGGGTTTGTAGTACGTTGTGGTATTGGTTCCATAGCCATTGTAGTCTAGCGAGTGGTATGGTTATTAGGTGTCTCCCATTACCTTCGTATATGTGGGCATTATCTTGTTGTATTTTAATTGTATTTGTTTGTGCGAGGATGTCTGTTTCGGGGTTGCATTCGGTTGTAAAGATGTTAAGGAAGGGGATAATAAGAGGTGGCGTGACAAATCTATTATCTCGAGGTTGTGCTTGGGGGTGGTGTAATTGTATGATATTTAGGTAGTAATTGTTTTGAGTTCTAAGGTAGTATTGTGTGAGGATTTCGGTATTATGTAAGGAAGTATTTGGGTTGTGCCAAGGAAAAAGATTTCTTTGTGGGAGCCATTTGGCGTAGGAGGTGTTATTGTGGGACCAATGGCATAGGTATGACGTATATTGTTTGCTTATGTTGTAAGAGTCAATGTACTTTCTATGTTTGTGCGCGGTTATGTTGTTTATTGGGTGTATGGAGGGATTTTTTAATATATGTGGTGGGGGAGTATGTGGTCATGAATGTGGTGAGTTTGGAGGGGTTAGTGGGAGGTTGATGTTGTGGTAGATGTCATTGTGATCGATGATGTATGGGTCTTTGAGTGTCCGCGGTGTGGCGTGAATGGTACACGGGTTGGGGCATATAGGGAGGCATGGAGGATGACAAAATAATTGCTTAGCAATGTTTAGTGCACTTTTTATTAATTTGTGGGGGGTACTGTAGAATGTTTTGTAGTTATTATCGTCCATAAGGTGTGTTCCATTAGGTAGTGTAATTTGTTTTAGATCGGTGATGTTTGCAGAAATAAGTTTTTGTAGGAGTTTGTCGGATAATTGTCGGTCAAGTATAGGGAGGTTATGTATTTCATTTGCCCAATTTTGTTCGAGCGGCGCGGGGCCTAGTAGAAAATCTTCTAGTGTGCTTTTTAGAAATGTTTGACCTTCTGTTTTGAGTAGAAAGAATGTGCGGGTAATGGGGGACCGAAGACAGTCAGTTTTTTTAAGTCTTTGGAGATATTGTGCTCCTCCATAAATGGCAAGGGTGTGCCGAAGGAGTCCACTGTAGATTAATCCTAGTCATCCCTTGTCGTTAAGTGCATTTTGGAGTTGTTCTCCAATGCAACGTAGATAGGCATCTTTGAGGGAAAAAGCTTCTAGTCCGAATAGTTCGTGGGGGAGTTGTGTTATGACATTGGGAGTGCAATTAGGGAGTCCACATACTTTCTTTTGTATAGCTATGATTTTTTTATCAAGTTTGTTTATGGCGGGCATGGAGTAAGGGACCGCATAGAAACTATATGAAATACCCGGGCGTATGACGGTATTAATCATTTTTATTTTTTGTTGCAATGTGGCCGGGCACATTGTAAGTTCCTTGCATTGTTTAATAAGTTTTGTGGTAGTGGCGTGAATTTGAATTTTCCATTTTAACGATGGGACTAGGTTTATTCCAAGGTATATGTAGGATTAGTTTTGGTTGAGAACCGGGATTGGTTGGTTACGATATTGGATATTGGTAGCTTGAATGAGGGCTTTAAAGGCGGTCGGGTTTATTTTTGATTTGTTTGGGCACCCAGTTACGGCACATTTCTGGACACCAAGTTCCATCCCGGTCCATAGACAAAATTTATCTATTTTGTCTAGTTGAGTTTGGAGTGATTTAAGGCGACCGGAGATGGCTGCTAGATCGTTGGCATATGCGGCCGAGTTTATGGTGATTTTTGAGGTGCCAAATGTGTAGCCATTATTGCCTCTTTGAAGCCATCTCAATAGAGGTTCTAGAAAAATAATGAAGAGGTATGGGCTCAATGTATCGCCTTGGATGGTACCACGTTGGATGGGGATAGGGCGTGTTTTACCAAAAGATTCTCCGGTGTATGTAGTGGTAGATTGAGAGTATATATTACCAACCAGTTTGACTGCGTCTTCCGGATATCCAAGATCACTCATTATGGCTAGCAATCGAGGGTGGTCGATGGAACCGAATGCGTTTTTAAAGTCGATATAGAGTATGTAAATGTCTTTATTAGTGAATTTTGCATCTTCAAGTGCGGCAATGAGGGTTTGGAGTTGCCGTGTGGTACTTCTCTCGGCTCTAAACCCTTCTTGGCTTTCGTGTAATATTTGGTGTATTTCCCCGTAGGCCGATAATATTGATGTTAGTGTGCTAGTATATAATTTATAAATAGTGTTAGCTAAGGCAATAGGTCGGTGGTTAGGTAACACGGATGGATTTCCTTTTTTGTATAATAAAATTGTTAGACTTGTTTTCCAATATGTGGGAATGGATTTTTGTTTGTAACAGTGAAGGAAGAAGAGTGATAGATGGTCGTGGAATCTTGGGGGCATGTTTTTTAGAATTGAGTTGGGTATATGGTCCGGGCCGGGGGCTTTGTTAGTTCCCAAATTTTTTAGGCACATGTTGTATGTGTCTCTGTTATAATATGTGTGGAGAGGTATTGTTGGTTCGCCTCTTTTGTCAATGGTAAATCCGTCTAAATCATGCCACGGGTATTGCCTAACTCCGCACGTACATGCTGATGTGTGTTGTGGTTGGAAGTGACATGGGGGGTGGTTGGTCTATTGTTTATGGATTGTTGAAAATGTATTTCGTTTGTGATATCATCCGGGCAGGTTAGAATGTTATTGTTTTGATCTAAGATGCAATCTAGTGGCAGGTTTGTGTTATTTTTAAAGACTTTTCTATTAATATTTTTTGGGCTGGTTTCGTATAGCTGGCGATACTTAGATATGGCTTTTTTGACACATTCTCTTGCATATTTTGTAGTAATTTTCCGAGCTTCTTTATTGGCATTTTTTGCAATGTTTGCAATGTCTTTGAGCCATTCTTCGTGAGAGGTGTTAGGTAGTGGTATTTGTGGGATATGAGGGTGGCGGAGGTTTTGTAGTTCGGAGATTATGGGGTGGGTTTGCCAATATTGATTAGTTTTAGCGGTGTAAATTGTTTTACGAATGGTGTGGTATGTGGTGAGATGTTGTTTCCACTTTTTAGCTAGTTTTCTCGGGAGATATCCCCCTTGTTTTGAGGTTCTAGGTGTAAGTTGTGGGATTGGGGGCGCTTTACAAGTTTTTTCTAGTGTGGTAGAAATTTCATTAATAATTTTGTCAAGAGTTGTGCAAGCTTCTTCCCATTGAGTTGGTGTGAGGTGTTGATGGTTAGAAAGAATATCTGTAAGAGAGTCTATTTGTAGTGAGTTTTTTTCAAAGAATATTGTATTGAAGTTATTAAGGTTTTCTTTCGGGATGGGATTTAGTATTTTAGTTTCATGTAGGTTGGTGGTTGTGGTAGGTCTACTTATAAGGGTGTTGCGAGGTATGTTAAGTTGGATTGGGAAGTGGTCCGAGTTTAAGTTGGTTGTGGTATTTGTGGAGGATGTATATCGGGTATGGTTAGTTGTTTTGATGTAAAATCCATCTATTAGGCTAGTGTGTGTGTAATTTAGTCCACCTTGGCGAGAGTATTGTGTATTGGTTGGGATTAGATATAACCCTAGGTTGTCCGTATAATTTCGCCATTGATAGTCTATGTCCATTGGGGGGGTAAAAACATCTCCGTTTTGACGTCCAATAAGGGTGATATCTTGGTTAAAGTCACTACATAGTATTATTGTATGGTTAGTGTGTGTATTTATTTGTGAGGTGATGGAGTTTTGGATTTCCGGGATAAGCCTCGAGTCTTCCATGTGTGAGGGCATATATAGGTGAAGAATGAGCCATGGTTGAAGGGGTCGGTTAGTAATTTCAATAATTTGAAGATATGGTGATATATTAGCCGGGTGGGGAATTTTAGTAATATTTCCAGGGAAGGCATATGATTGGTGTATGAGCATGAGTAGGCCGCCTCTAGCCGGTGTATATGGCCTTCGTTGTTGGATGCATCGTGTGAGGGAGTGAGTATTATTAAATATAAGTTTATAATCAGGGAATGTCTTTTGGATGTATTTTGTGGATTTAGTGGCTGTTAGTTTATGGCAATTATGGCGGGTGGTGTGTGTGTGTGGGCGGTTAGATTGTGGATGCATGGTAGAGCAGTGTTTAACGTTGCGGCGTTCCATGTAGTTATATATGTGCTTCTATTGTCTATATTGTCTTGGTTACAAAGTGTAGGGGAAATGTAGGCGGGTGTTGGGGTGGGGTGTGTGTAAGCATAGATTGGTTCAAAACACTTAAGAGTTTCCAAAATAAGATTATTTGGGAAGTAGGGAAATTTTAGTTGTATTTCACCAGGGGAGGGGGGTGGGGTTTGGCTATGAATAAAGTTATATAGGTCGATGTGTAGAGAGGTTTTGTGTTCGAGGAGGTGTTGGTTTTCTTCTAAGAATTTGGTGTATGGGTGGAGTGTATCTATATGTCTTTCGGGGGGATTATGTAGAGAGGATAAGGTGTTTAGTAATATATTTGTCCAAATTGTTGGGTTAGTGTTGGTGGAATGTTGATTGAGGATATTGTTGCATTCGTCTATAGAGGGGTGGAGGGTGGTAATTATGGCGAATAGTATATGTGAGGATGGGTGGTAGTGTTTTTTTTGGTGTATGTAACCGGAGATGTTGGGGTAGAGGGTGGAGTAATTTTGGTGAAGGGTGTGATTATCTTTTAGAAGTGGTGCAAACGAGGATGCTAGGTGTTGATATTCGGGGTGAAGTTTTATAGTATTCGGAATAAAATATATTTTAGATAATCTTTTGTGTATTTTTGGGTGGTTTTGGAAGACATTAGGCATTGGGCGAGGGTTCGTTTCTATGTCTCCACAGAGTGCGATTAATTATTTGTAATAAGTGGTGTTTATAGTTATTGTTGTTGTTGTTGTTGTTGTTGTTGTTGTTGTTTGTTTTTTTGTTTAATTTCATAATTTCTTTTATTTTTGTTTTTTCTTTTATGTTTTTTGCATATAGTATATATATATACTTTGATATTTGTATATTTTTTGTTTTTATGGGTTTGAGTATATAAGTAAACTCTAATATATTTGATTTTTTTAGTATAAATGTATACTTTTAAATATGTTGCTATTGTCGCGTTGTGTGTCAACACTAGTTTGACGTGTCCATCCTTCAATTGTTAGTTGGACTCTTTAGCTAGCTCTCTCTTCTTCCTCCATGATAGTTTGTATGATGTTCTTCCTGAGAGATGTCATTTCACTCCTCAAGACCTTTTTGGTGCTCTCTTGCACCATGTCCGCATAGTTTCTTGCTTCTTCAATGATTTCACCCTTCATGGCTGCCATTTCTTTTCGAAGTTCTGCAATGGTATTTTGTGTTCCCTTGTTGACAACTGTTTCCACCATTTGGTTGAGGTCTTTTGCTCGAATTTGATTTGGAGCATTCTCCATGGCGATGACCGCATTCATAGCGGCTGAGTTTACATCCGTTAAGCCTAGTCTACTAAGTTTGTCTACGCTTGGGGGGTTTGTCCCGTCAAGGCTCCTAGGGTGTGGGGAAAGATCGACATACTTCCCATGAAGTTCAATGTTTTGTTTGACATGTTTCTTGTATACAACAGCGTTAAGACATTGTACAGTAGGGTGACATTCAAATTGGCGTTTGGGCAATTCCAGGGATGGTGTCCCACACTGCTGCCAACTTTGACACCCTCCACAGGGCTGAAAAATTGTTCTTTTACCCTGAAATTTTGGGAACATCATCACCTCTATGTTAAAAACATGCATACCAAATTTCAAGTCCAGAGGACTTATAAAACAAAAGATATTAAAAATTAACCACCATGGGGTAGCTGTGAGAAAAGTTTCTCAACCGCCAACTTTGACACCATCCCAAGGATTGAGGAAATTTTTTTGCCCATGTAATTTTTGGAGTGAGAACACCTTTATGTTGATTACATGTGTGGAAATTTTGAAGTCCAAAAAATGCACAAAAAAAATCACATCCCAAATCTACCAACATGTGTAATTGTGAGAAAAAAAGGGAAAAACCATTTTACTACTTCCAACTTTGACACCCTCCCTAGGATTGAGGGTTTGTTATTTCAACATGAAATTTTTGACACATGGTAACCTTTATGTTGATAACATGTGGGAAAATTTTCAAGGCCAAAAAATGTATTCAAAAGAAGATATTCAAAATCTACTAACATGGAGGTTAGTTGTGAGAAAAGTTTCACAGCTGCCCACTTTGACACCCTCCCAAGAATTCAAAAAAATTTATTTGTCCATGGAATTTTGGGCATGAAGTCACCTTCACGTCAAATACAAGTGTGGAAAATTTCAAAATCCAAATGATTTACACAAAAAAACATATACCAAGTCTACCAACATGTATTGTTGTGACAAACAAAGGGGAAAGTTTACCACTACTTCCAACTTCAACACCCTTCCTAGGATTGATTTTTTGTTGATACATAATGAAATTTTGGCCACAAGATCATCTCTATATTGGTAACATATGAGATAGATTTCAAAGCCAAAAGATGTATATACAAAAAAAAATTATTCCATATCTACCAATGTTTGTAACAATGAGAAACTATATTGAAGGGGCATATTGAGAATGTCAAATTATCTTTGACACCTCGTACTCTTCATTGATTTTATTCATGTGACTAAGCTACCAAACATAAATGCATCTTGAAAAGATCAATGAAATCTACATGTAGAATTGCAGAGTTGTTTTGTGTAGAAGAATCCACTTGTCATAAGGTTTGGTGTGCATTATGCACGTATGACGAGTTTTCTCCTCCAAATATCTGTTGAGCACTATGTAAAGGAAATGTTGTGTGTATTTTGTCATGTGATTTGTAATAGAGTGAATGTTGAGATGGTATTGAGAGTGAATGTTGAGATGGTATTGAGTGGACATATTAGATATGGGCTGAGTGTTGTTGACTGATTGAGTAGACAAATCACATATGGGCTGATCCATTGAGTGGGCATATCACATATGGGCTGATCCATTGAGTGGATATATATATATATATTTTTTTTTGAGTGTTGTTGACTAGTTTACTGAGTGTTGACGAATCACATGTGGCATGAGTATGTCCAAGAGTATTTTTTGGTTCACTCAATTGATGCACATGCCATGGTTATCATCTAATGCACATGCCAATGTGAGTGTTATGTTGTCGATTGATTTATTTAGTGCACATGCCATAAGCTCAGTCCTTTGTGTTTACTGAATTATATAATCCAATTGCCATAGGTTGAGTGTTATATTGATTACTTATTGAAGAGCATTTAGTATTGTATCAACATCATAAAAAATAGTTTATAATGGCAATTTCAGATGAAATCCGTGCTCCCATTATAGGTTTGAGTGAGGGAGGAAATACATGAGTTCAAATTGCAGCCATTACTGGAGTTTCTGTTAGAACAGTTCAGAGGTTAGTAAAAACGTTTAAAGAAGATGAAACTTATAAGCGCAAACCTTCCAGTGGAAGTCACGCTAAAAAACTTAGTGAGAGAGATGTGAATAATATTGTGCATTATGCAAAAACTCATCGTCGCTCCTCGGTCTCAGAGATTACTAATATGTGCCGTACTCAAGTGTGTAGACGTACTATTCAAAGGGTATTACATAAAAGTGGTATTTTTAGTCGAATTGCAGTCAAAAAACCTTTCTTGACATCCCATCACATGTCTCAACGGTTAGCTTTTGCTCAGAAGTACCATGGATGGAGTCCAAAAGAGTGGAAGTGTATTGTTTGGACAGATGAATCTACTTTTGAGATTGGAAAAATTTCTCGGCAAATTCATATTTGGAGAAGTGCATATGAGCGTTATTCATCAAGTTGTATAGTTCCTACTTTTAAAAGTGGACGGACATCTTTGATGATTTGGGGTGCATTTGCTGGAAGACAAAAGTCACAACTTGTCTTTATGCCAAAAACTCAACGTTCTGCTAAAGATTTTGTTGAAGTGGTCTACGATGGCGAATTGATTCATTTCTTGAGTAGACTTCCAAAAGGAGTGCTAATGGAAGATGGTGCACCTGTTCATCGTAGCAAAACATGTGAAGAATGGAGACAAACCCACCAACTCGAAAAGCTCAATTGGCCTGCAAACTCTCCCAATCTCAATCCAATCGAGAATGTCTGGAGGATGCTAAAAGATGTTGTGCAACATGGCAAGGAATGCCCCAGAAACTTAGAAGTGATGAAGGTAGTTCTTGAAAAAGAGTGGAATTTGGTTAGTGGTACAAAGCTCCTTCAACTATGTCATTCTATGCCCTCAAGGTTACAAGCGGTGATTGATGCTAATGGAGGACATACACGTTGGTAGATATGGAATAATTTTTTTTGTATATACATCTTTTGGCTTTGAAATCTATCTCATATGTTACCAATATAGAGATGATCTTGTGGCCAAAATTTCATTATGTATCAACAAAAACTCAATCCTAGGAAGGGTGTTGAAGTTGGAAGTAGTGGTAAACTTTCCCCTTTGTTTGTCACAACAATACATGTTGGTAGACTTGGTATATGTTTTTTGTGTAAATCTTTTGGATTTTGAAATTTTCCACACTTGTATTTGACGTGAAGGTGACTTCATGCCCAAAATTTCATGGACAAATAAATTTTTTTGAATTCTTGGGAGGGTGTCAAAGTGGGCAGCTGTGAAACTTTTCTCACAACTAACCTCCATGTTAGTAGATTTTGAATATCTTCTTTTGAATACATTTTTTGGCCTTGAAAATTTTCCCACATGTTATCAACATAAAGGTTACCATGTGTCAAAAATTTCATGTTGAAATAACAAACCCTCAATCCTAGGGAGGGTGTCAAAGTTGGAAGTAGTAAAATGGTTTTTCCCTTTTTTTCTCACAATTACACATGTTGGTAGATTTGGGATGTGATTTTTTTTGTGCATTTTTTGGACTTCAAAATTTCCACACATGTAATCAACATGAAGGTGTTCTCACTCCAAAAGTTCCATGGGCAAAAAAAATTTCCTCAATCCTTGGGATGGTGTCAAAGTTGGCGGTTGAGAAACTTTTCTCACAGCTACCCCATGGTGGTTAATTTTTAATATCTTTTGTTTTATAAGTCCTCTGGACTTGAAATTTGGTATGCATGTTTTTAACATAGAGGTGATGATGTTCCCAAAATTTCAGGGTAAAAGAACAATTTTTCAGCCCTGTGGAGGGTGTCAAAGTTGGCAGCAGTGTGGGACACCATCCCTGGAATTGCCCAAACGCCAATTTGAATGTCACCCTATTGTACATTGCATGTCCCTACATGTTTTCCATTCTCAAGTTTGAAATACATGCTCACGATGTTGTTTGCACCAATTTTAGATTTTAGCCCTTCTTCTAGTTTCTCAATTGATTCTATTTTGCTAAGGTTTTTAGCAATTAAGATCAAAGCATTTTTTTTCAATTTTTCATCCTCACTCATTTTTCCATTGCTCACAAAATTAGGCACAAAAATTTCATTTGCAAACGCCACTTTGTTGTTCTTGACTATGGAAGCCATCTTAGGTGATGTGGTTTTAATCCATGCAAATTCATTGGCTGCCTTTTTCTCTACCCCGATGATTTCAAAGTTGAATCCCCTAGCAAAACTCTCTTTTACAATTTCCTCATGCATGGTAAACCATTCTTTGTTATCTAGAGTTGGACCCGTCACTTTTACCGAAAGACTATTAGATGAGGCCAATGGATCATAAGATTTGCATACCTTGCCTTTGTATGGAATACCCTCGTTTAGGATGAAGATGAAGGGTTTCACACCAAGTAGAAGGGCGCGTGCATCAACTTTCGGGTTCCTCAAGTGGAGTTTGATTGTCCCACTCCAATTCTTAGATTTGTAGTGGCAAATAATGGCAATGGGTTCACCCAACAACGTCCCAAGGGGTATCTCCAACTCCTTGAGCCTCTCCACAACCATAGCATAAATGACCTTTCGCGCACAAATTTGATCTCCTAGTTCGAAGTTGATTGCCACTTGGTAATCTTTAGCAAATCCCTCATCATCAACCACAATCTCACTTGGAACTTGTGTCAAGTTGAAGTGATTATCTTTTATCCCATCATGTCTTGAAGTGGGCCACTCCTCTTGTGCGACGTACAGAAAAGATGGTAGGGCTTCAATATCCGCTTTTGCATGGTCCTCCCACATACCTCGCAATTTTAAGTCCTCCATGCTAAGAGTTGGGATTTTGGACAATCCCTTGCTCTTAGCAATCGTGTTGAGAGTGCGAAACCCTAGCCAGTACTCAGGCCTAGTCATGGTGGTGGCTTTGGCCTTTTTCTGGCTAGGGGGGGTCAAGCCATCTAGATTCCTTTTTGGAGCCGCATTCACTTCATCATCCGTGCTCATCACCGCAACATTGAATGAGAGTTGTTTAACAACGGGTGCAACATTGCTTGATTGAGACATTCTGCAGAAAAAGTTATAGCTTGACGTTAAGTATTTATGTGTACTTTTACCTCTTTGGACCAAGAGAGTACCTTCATTCCACAATTTAATTTGTGGGCCTACTGAAGGTAGTTCTAACAAGGAGAGGTGAGTTTTTAAACTAAGTTTAATGTAATGGCATACATCAAAGTTACAAAGAGGGGTGACGTATCCCTGATCACTAGTTACAATCAAAGGCATTGAATGGTTGATTGAATATAAGTTCGTATTTAAAAAGGTAGCAATTGAGTGTTTGTTTGATGAACATACCTTGTAAAATGTGAAGAGCCGTTCTGCTTTGGCGGCGTTCTGACGCGACCAGCTGGGTTTACCCTTCGAATCGCCTGTACGTTGAGTCAAGGGTGCGGCCTCAATTTTACCTATTCTGGCGCCTGATGTTGTGTTCTCTGCTGTCTCTGCTTCGAGGTACTTCGCTGTGAGTATGACCGCCGAGAATCTTTGCTGGGAGTATGGCCGCCAAGGTGCTTCGCTGGGAGTATGACCGCCGAGGGACCCAGGGAGGGGAGTGGAATATGACCGCCGAGGCTGCTTCGTCCGCTTCTCTTGGCGGTTCCTCTCAGTGCCGTTGATCTCTTCGGCGGTTTGAGCAGGGAGGGCGTAGGCCGACTCTCTTCTGTTGATGGGTTTTTCTCTAACCCGCCTGTTGCGCCGTGTGATCGCCGTCTCCCTGGCTGTGACGCTAGGGTTTATTGTCTGCGCGCCTGCGCACCGTCTTGTCTCCGCAGCTTCGCGCCTGAGGCTTGGGGTACTTGCACCTGCGCTTGTGTTGATCCGCTTCAGCTTCTTTTTCTTGTCCGCTCGGTCGTGAGTGTTGGTTCTCCAGTTCGCACTTGTCTGCGCTTCCGTGTCTTCGCTTTTGTTCCTACGCGACCTCTTCTGCTGGGTTGTGACTGCCTCTGCTTCGAGGGTGCCTCCAACTTTCAGGGTACTACGTTTGTTGCTATTGTTTGTTGCCTGTAACGAAAGGTACGAGTGGGTGTTAGCCTGTGAATTTGTGCACATCAAGTGGAATGTAAAACCTAAGTATCGTAAAGAACAAAAAATCAGAAAGGGGGTGGTGAGAATGTTGCTCTTCATTGAGGAGTTGTGTCGGCTTGGCTCTACTTTGCAATCTGTGATCTTGTTCTCCTGTACAGGACATAATTCTAGGTTAATACGCTGATAGAGACATGGTGTGACTTGCAGGGAAAATAAAAACGACAGTATGATAAGGGAGCAAGGTAAGGAGTCGGCACACAGGGGGGAGAACCACTCTATTCTGCTCGGCTCGTGGTCAGTCGAGCTCCACTGAAGGTGTCTCTCCCTGCTCCAGCTCCAGCTCCAACTCCAGGTGAGGTCTTCACTCTAGGTGTAAGTAAAGCGCGGAGACGTTCGGCTGAGGTGATGAGATGAACAATGAGGGGGAGGGGGGTGTTTTTTATACCTTGTTGTTCTTCTTTCGATGGTTTCTTCTGTTGATGACGATGAAGGGCTTCCTTGTGGAGATAGTTGGAGGCTAGGGTTGGGCTCTCCTAGATGATTGTTTGGCCGTTCAATTTGAGTTTGATGGTTGAGATGAGTTTCCCTCGGATCTGGATCCGTTTTCTTGATTTCGTTGTGCTTGAGATTAAGGCGGCTAGGGTTTCTTGGTAGCAGTTGTCGCCTTTCTGGTTTGTATTTGTTGGTGATGTTGTTGATGCAGTAGAGTTGAGTTCGGCTAGGTTGATAGTCATTCATTGTTCTCTCAAAGAAATGTGTGGAGAAAAGTAATGTAATGGACAAAGAGGTAAGAAAACGTACCTGTTGGGCTTCATGTCGCAGGGTGGCCTTCCTGTGTTGATGTCTCTGGAGTTGGTGGTGACTTTTTGGTCCTCTTTTGTGTTGCTGCAGGTTCGCTTCCGCTGGACAGTGCAAGTTCAGCTGCACCTTCACGGTGTTGTTGATTGTTGGGATCTTTACCAGAACTGTGTCTTCTCGGCATCCTCTATCTTGATCAGGAGTTTGCAGGGATTGCTTCAGATTACTGCTGCGTTTTTTTGACATTGGTGCTTGTTGGGAGCCGTCGATTTCTTCTGTGTTCTGATTTTTGTCTAGGTGCTGTTCTCGCAGGGAGCTGTATTTTGTTGTTGCACCACGTCGCAACTCCGTCTGCTTGGCTTTGGATCTCATCTTCGTTTTTTTTTGCCTCAGATCTGAGTTGCATCTTCACGTCATAGATGCAAGCTGTAGGTTGCGCCAGAGTTGCGTCTTCTCGGCAACGTCTTCCTCGAGTTGGATCTTGTTGGAGCTCCACCAGCTCGCATCTGCCTCTTCCCGGTGTTGATGTTTGCTGGGAGCCGTTGCCTGCTTCTGATCGCAGCTTCGTCTTCTTTACGGCGGTGCTTGCTGGGGGCTGCCTCCGAGCTACGTCTCTTCGGCCTCGTCTTGCTCGAGCTTGATCTAACTGGAGTATATAGCAGCTTCTCCTCTTCAACATCGGCGCTTGCTTGTAGCTAACATTTGTACCTGTAGCTTGACCTCTATGCACCGGAGCTATGTCACCACGGCATCTTCTACTTCGGATCAGAGTTTTATGGAGCAGCACCAGTTCGCAGGGGTGTCTCCTCGGCAGCAGTGTGTGCTTGGAGCCGGCATTTGTTACTGTGGGATGACTTTTGACTTGGTATTGTGCTCGCAGGGAGCTTGTATCTGCTAAGAGACAGTGTTTTTCTCCTACCACACTTGCTAATATGTGTGAGATCCATTCTTGGTTCCTAGTGTACCTTATTGCTAGGTCTCTATTACAAGAAAAATCTAACTTACCGTTATTGGTGAAATACCTTACGAGTTTCGTTTTGAAGGAAAAATCTAGCATGCATTCTTTAACAAAAAACAGTGTAAGTTTGGTTTGGTAAGAGAAGTCAAACATGCATTTTTTAACAAGAAACGTTGCAAGTTGTATGTAGCAAGGGAAAGACTTAACTGATCTTGCAGAATTCGGTACTTGATCGGATGGCCTTGTGTTGTTGTAGCTGGTTCGAATCATGTGTATGTCAGGGTTGGTCTTCATGATGGTGCTGGAGTCCAAGTAGAGGAGGGGTATGGTGTGGAGTTGCTATGGTGTCCTGGTAACCTAGATCTAGATCTAATTGATTGAGTGATACTTACAGGGAATGCAACCTCTAGATCTAAATCTGAGCCAACACAAAGCCCCGCCACAGATCTACTCTCTCAAACTAGTACTAGATCGTTGCATCCCCATAAACACTTTGTATCAATAGATCTAAGACTTTGTAATCCCATTCAACACTCTCTACACCATCAACAACCTTTCAACAACAAAGCAATGCACACAGGGATTAACAATGAGCCCAGCAACTCTCATTGTTGAGTGCATCTCATTTGCGTCTAACACCAAGATATCCCTCCTCACCAGGATTTGCGGAGCTACTCTTCTCTCATCTCATCCTCTCTCCAACAACAACCCGTCAAATAAATGCAACATAGAGGCATGAAATTGTAACAAAAATTGTAAGAGAATTTTTCTTATTTTTTATATAAGAAAGTTGTATAAAATAAAAAGTAAGAAAAATAAAAAGTAACTTTTCTTACTTTTACTTTTGATATAAGAAAGTTATAATAAAAAGGTGATTGATTCGTTAGAAACTAGATAAATGGCACTCATTAACCCCTAAAGAACCATTGTCCCGAAATGGGCTTTTTGAGAATTTGGGCAGGTTCCCATGATGTGAATTTTAAACAATTTTTTTTGAGATTTTTATTGAAGAAGGGGAAAAGTAAGGGCTTTGTAGGAGTGTAATTTTTTCATGAACTGGACATATAATGAAAAAGTTATGACCCACTGTATGCAATATTCTGCTCGTCGGGCAGGTCAGGCATGAGTCTTCACCAATGACGTGAAAGGGAGGAAAAAGGGGCAGCCAAGGAGGCATACAAAGTCAAAGAGTGGAGAAAAGGGTGGGCAACACTAAATCATGGAGGACACTGTGCTTTGCAAGACCCCGTTTTCATCTACGAAATTTTTAAAAAAAAATTTCTTAAAAAATTTCGTATGAGCACGAAAAATTCTTAAAAAAATTTGCCAGGCCATGGAATTTAAAAAAACCCAGAGGCCGAGGTCGTGTCAGCCCCGACCTCGGGCTGTCGGGCTCAGGCTGCCGACCAACGATCGCCGTGGTTGGGGGTCTACCGCCCAAGCCGCCTGGTCGGCGCCCGGAGGCTTCCCGCTCCGCCCCCTCTCCGCAGATTTTGAATGTTGTTGCTGCATGGGTGCTAAGCATGCAAAATTAGAAATTTTTTACAAAAAACCAACCTCCCTCCTCAACGAGCAATTCTCATACCACAACTCAAATATTGCAATAAAGAATTACAATGTCAAACATAATTATTGAAGCATACCGTTTTGCAAATTTTAGAATCCCGAGCATTATTGCAAGAACGTTTCAAACAAATCAGAATTAGAAACAAAATTGAATGCACTGCACACAGCTTCATCCACCACTGAACACTTCAACTCTACACATCATATTCAGAAGAAACTACAAGTGTAAGCTTAGACTTGCAAAGCAAGACCAAAATCATATACACATGAGCTGTAGATCTACTTCATCACTACATAGCTTTTATTTCTGAAGACTATCATTTCAAAGATGCCACGGAGACCTGCAAAGCATGATACAGGGAAAGAAGTAAGTGTCACATTCACTATCTGTGTTTTTTCAAATAATGCATAGATCTTCATAGAATACAACAGATTGAAGCTAGCTGAAAATCAATTTTACCAACTTTTTTTGATGTATGTGAGATCTAGGTTGCGAATGCAGTGCAACGTCGACGGCGCAACTCTAGAGTAGAGGTGCTGCAGGCTTCTACAAGCTCCCAACCAACACCAACACCACCATCAGCTGCAAGAGTCGCCTCACATCTACCTGCCACAGTTCTAATACATGAAGACACATGTGATGATTTTGACAATACTCTACAACAACCTATCATCGACTTTGATGAAGAGTATTTTGATTGTGAAGAACAACAATGCAGGGACTGAAGTTGTGAAGAACTTACAGAGGACGAAGACTTTGATGCAAGTGTTCCTTCTACCTTAGAAGATCTTTGGTGGCGTCCTAAAATGCTATTCGCTCCTTCCAACAACACCCATATTATGAAACAGAAGATTACTAACTCTACAGGTGGAGAACTCTAGTATAAGTCTGATGTTGCAGGAGCTCTACACTCAAGCGTTCAAGAAGAGGCGGGGGTACATCGATTTGAGGAGGTGGGGTTCACCAGACTAGCAAGGTTTGAAGACAAAGTGGGCGACGAGGAGGCGGGGCGCCGAGCAAGAGAGGCGGGGCGCTGCAAAAAGGCGGTGAGCCCATCTGGGCTTGACGTCGACCCAAACGTCGGAGTCCCCCGACCCCGTAGCTTGGCCAACGTGGTCGAGGCGGGGATGGGTCCCTCCGCTCGCACCACGTGGCAGGAGGGGATGGGCAGTCCTGGAGGGCCCAGCTGCCCCCTCCACCCATACTCCACTCTTGACAGTGGGGGAATGGGGGGACCAACAGAGGTCACTTTGGATGGGGGGATTTTCAGAGGGAACTTGGGCAAAGGGTTACAAAATTCTCACATTGAATTTGGGTGTTAAAGGGAGCTTGACCTACAAACTCACTTTCACATAAACCCTAGAAACCCTAATGAAACCCTGATTTTCTCAAAACTCCTCATAAAACCTCAAATCACGTCGGATTTTATTGGTTAAGTCATAGTTTGTACATGGCAAAGTCTCTTGAATTCAATGTGACCTCAAAACCTCTACCAAATCCTCAAACCCTAATTGTGTCTAAGCTCTAGCTCTAAGTTGCAAGTGTGTGAAAGTGAGAGAGAGAGAGAGAGAGAGAGAGAGAGAGAGAGAGAGAGAGAGCCCCAAGCTCCCCCTCCATGTGCACTGTCGTACCACAGATTTTTAAATTTTTTTTAGTTAGGTAGTTTAGAGTGTTAAAGTTGAATTTGAAACTTGGGCTAAGGCATCAATTTAAACTAGGATTAGCCTCTAAGTAGAATTAGGGAAAGATGAGTAAGGGGTTATTCTAAAATCCTTATTAGGGCTAAAGGAGATCCTAGACCTAAGCCTAGACCCAATCTTAAAAACTCACTTAACCCAGGGATAAACCGGATCACCTCAACTGGAGGCAATCAGGCCTCCCAAGCTAGTAAAAGTGACGGAGCGCAAGGGCGGACATCATGGTACCCTGCGGCTTCCACCGAGGCGGACCCCAGGAGCGCAAGGGCGGCCATCAAGGGCCCGAGGGTGGAGGCTGTGAACCCAGCCAAACAGGGAAGAACGGATCCCGGCAATACAACGGTGGGACCCAATAGCAAATCGCAAATAGGAAGGGCAGACCCCGCCATAACAAGGCTGAGTACACAAAGATAGACCCTGAGCACCGTTAAACACGAGGGCAGGGCCCAACTCCGCAGAAAACGAGCGGAAACACAGGACAAAGCTCGGCTGCCAAGAAGGACGCCACAAGGAGCACATTTTTTGGAGGGAGGAGCACCGAAGGCGGACTCCCACACCAGCAGGACCAAGAGGGCGGACTCCCACTCCAACAAGACCACGAGGGCGGACTTCCACGACAACAAGAGCAGGGAGCACCTTGGCTAGAGGGCGGAGCACCGAGGGCGGACTTCCACACCAGCAAGACCACGAGGGCGGACTCCCACGACACACGAGTAGGGAGCACCTTGACTGCAGGGAGGAGCACCGAGGGCGGACTCCCACGACACACGAGCATGGAGCACCTTGATTGCAGGGAGGAGCACCGAGGGCGGACTTCCACACCAGTAGGACCAAGAGGGCGGACTCCCACTCCAGCAAGACCACGAGGGCGGACTCCCAC
Source organism: Bryoerythrophyllum caledonicum (assembly GCA_963971425.1). Lineage (NCBI taxonomy): Eukaryota > Viridiplantae > Streptophyta > Bryopsida > Pottiales > Pottiaceae > Bryoerythrophyllum > Bryoerythrophyllum caledonicum. The sequence continues at coordinate 4,677,631 of OZ020525.1, read as the reverse complement.
GACACAAGAGTAGGGAGCACCTTGACTGCAGGGAGGAGCACCGAGGGCGGACTTCCACACCACCAAGACCACGAGGGCGGACTCCCACGACACAAGAGCAGAGAGCACCTTGACTGCAAGGAGGAGCACCGAGGGCGGACTCCCACACCAGCAGGACCAAGAGGGAGAACTCTCACACTAGCAGGACCAAGAGGGCAGACTCCCACACTAGCAGGACCACGAGGGCGGACTCCCACGACACACGAGCAGGGAGCACCTTGACTGCAGGGAGGAGCACCGAGGGCGGACTCCCACGACAGCAAGAGCAGAGAGCACCTTGGCTGCAGGGAGGAGCAAGAGGGCGGACTTCCACGGGCAGCTGCAACAGCTAGGGCAGGAACTGAGCACCTAAAATCAACAGCAAGGGAGGGACAGAAGCTATGGCAACCGATCCCCCTCACCCGTAGCCATGTGCCCAGTCCTTCCCAAGGATCCTCTAGAACTCACGGAGCTTAGGGAGGATCTCTTACGCATGGGCTGCCTCTCCCTCATTGATTTTTGTTGGAGCTTTTGTGTTGATTCTACACTACAGGAAATGCGGAGGAATCCCCTACCGCAACCGGAGGGAGATAGCATCAGGGCTTGTCCAGACATGTGGACCATGGGGAGGTGGCAGGAGGTTTATGGATTCCCACGACAAGGAGGAGGATGGACTAGTTTGAGGAAGGAGGAGTACGCCAAGGGGTGTTTCAGCACCAAGGACGCCAAGAACGGCTACTCCTTACAGGATTGCTCAGACTCGCGGGCCAAACGGGTCTTTGCCTTCCTCGTGTCCATCCTACACCCCGAGAAGCCCTCCCGAATCACGGTTACCCTTGCCAACACCGTGTGTGGAGCTTTCCTGGGGGAGAGGATGGTGAATTGGGCCATTATCGTGAGAGAAGTGGTGCTCAGGTTGGTGAAGGGCATCAACAACGCCAAGCGGTCCCCCCTCTGTCCCTTCTTGATCCATCTCTACCACCACTTCAAGGAGACCATTCCGGAGGAGGACATCGCGTATGGGACTCAGCTCATGTTGAAGAAGTTCGAGGGGACCGAGTCGGAGCCAGAGCCAGGCTCTGAGGGAGGAAGCAGTGCCCCGCAGTCGGAGGAGGAGGCGTTACCACCGCCCAAGCGCCAGAGACCGAGGCACCGCCCAAGGATGCAGATTCGGAGTCCGATACGAACTCGGGTGGGCAAGGTTTGGATGGCCAAGACAAGTCAAAGGAGGTGGTTGATCTTGATAGCCCAGACCTTCCACCGCGAGCTCCAGTGGTGGTAGTTGCTGCATGCCCTTCCCCTTCGGAGATCACCACTCAGGCACAAACCGGTTGGAAGGAGGGCACGGGTGTCACAGGGGAGCCTTCATCTAAGGTTGGTCCCCCCACCCTCCCTCTTGGAGGCCCCGTTTGTGACGCGTCATTCGTGACGCCTTTGCCGGGTGTATCCCACCCGGGGAGGTCCACGAGTAAGAGCTCCGCTTACTTGCACCTTCCGGTACCCACGAAGGACAAGTCCGGACCCATTGCTGCGGAGAAGGTCCTCACCGCGACTCCAAGCCTGATACCCGCCTACACGACCCGACCCGGGCTTCACCCGAGCACCACTTCCGTGTTACTCACTCCAGGTGGCCCGGAAGCCTCTTTGACCTCGAGGGATACCCTCCCTCGTGCGTCCGGGTCCGGACCGGCTTCCTCGTTGTCCGCAGATTTGTTATTTCCTTTGGCAACCCTTGCGAAGGCCGCCTTCAAGTCGACCTCGAGCCGGACTGCGAAGAAGCGGAAGAGGAAGGAAGAGAAGAAAAGACTTGATGAGTTGACTCGGCAGTAGGGTCGGTATCTTAGTTTATAGGTCACTGTTCATTCGCGGACTAGGCCCCGGTTTGACTTTGGAGTTTGACTTGTTTTGCCTTGGGAGTTGTGTTTAGATGCCTTTTGACTTGGCGTTGAATTGGTGGGATGACGGCTACGCCGTCAAGGGTAGTTAATGCCACCATGTTTAGTTAGATGGCATCTCTTGCTTTGGACGCTAGTTTGTGTTTGCTGCAGTATAAGAGGGGAGCCTCTTGGCACCTCTCTTCACTGCTTGTTGTGTGTATTTACTTTCAGTTTGAATTCTAAACCTACGCTCTCAGAAAACCTTCCACGGTTGGAGAGTTCGGATTGCATATATGATTGTGAGTACCATTTCAAGTAGTCCACTCCTCAAGTCTATACTAACCATCGAAGTTGTTGTTTCCTTGTTCTATCAAGTAGAGTTAGTCGTGTGGATGGGAATAACAGGTGAGATGGCTAGGGGGTTAGTCGGACGTGACTCTAACTCTAACTCGTGCAATTGTTTCCTTGTTCCATCAAGTAGGGTTAGTCCAGGTGGATGGGAATAACATGTGAGATTGTACGGATTCAGGGAAGGACAAGGGGGGAGTGACCGGTGAGGGAGGAGTCTTGTTGCGCCTTGTGTGACCTATCGGTGGCGGATGTAGCCGATTGTGAGGACGTAGTCAGGTTCCTGCTACACTAACCTTTGGTCGGATGGTTGAGTCGTAAGGAGCATTAACTTACCTTAAAACATTAAGTCTAGTTTCAGTCTTCTCCTTTGTGCGGATGTCTATTGGTAAGGACTGACCCAAAAACCATGTGTTAAGGATTGAATAGGACCTTGTTAGATCCCTTGTGCGGATGTCTATGCGGATACAACTAGGACCTACTCTAACAGCTCGGGTTACCTTGAGGGAAGGACGGAAAGCTAACTGACCCCCCTTTGTGCGGATGTCTATTGGAGGTGAGGGAGGAAGGACGTCGCCCTCTGAAGGAAAGGAGTAGAGTCTATGGTCCCTTGTGCGGATGTCTATGTGGACCCCCTAGATAAAGCTCTTTTAGCCATTTCGAGGCAAAGGAAGGACTACTAATTCAGATGGTAGGTAGGTAAAACTACGTGGCCGCCACGAGAATTACACAAGTCCTAGAGGCCAAGGGCCTAAACCCCCTCCCCTAACGGGGGAAATACAGTGAAACCACAACCATCCCAAGTTAGAAGTAGGAGTCAATAGAATAGGAGGAAGGAAGGAAAGATGTTACTTGTGTCAAACCCTCAAAATCTCTACGAGTTCACGGAGCAATCGTCCGTGGTGATATACCCCCCCCCCTTCGGATGTTTATGATCTCCGGATGTCCATAGTGTACATGGGTGTATAGTTGTTCCTCCACAAGCACTAAGTGGGTGTCCGCCGTGGGTTTCCGCCGTGGGTGTCCGCCGTGGGTTTCTGCCGTGGGTGTCCGCCGTGGGTGTCCGCCGTGGGTGTCCGCCGTGGGTGTCCGCCATGGGTGTCCGCCGTGGGTTTCCGCCGTGGGTGTCCGCCGTGGGTTTCCGCCCAAGGAGCAAAGTCCTTCCCCTACGGTAAAGAGGAAGGGTGGTTGTAGATAAGACTAATCCGTATGGTCTAACCTTTCTTTCTTTCTTAGTATGTATCTATTGTGGTATGTTTAGTGTTGTATAGCTTTAGAACTGTTGTTAGTTGTTGTAGTTCTCGGTGATTCTCTGTGAGAACGAATACCTTAGGGTATCTTTGTGTTAAGATGTGAATACTTGCCAACACGTGCTACGACATGCACCAAACCCTAATGGAAGTCATCCGGCAGATGAACATTGGGCTGGATGGAAGTCATCCAAATGCCCAGGTTTATCCAACTGACGGATGAAACTGGTCAGGATGGAAATCATCCGCCTGGCCAGGTTCATCCACTAGAGAGTCCAAAAACTCAACCGGCTTCAAAAAGAAAAACACTACCCGGGTCGGCTAATCCTGGTTCTCCGCTTAACATTGGGGCGGTGGAACCCAAAAACTATGAAGAGAATTTTGGAGATTTTGAATGGGCAAACCGTGAGAATGAGAGTGACAGAGGAGTTTTTGAGAGAAATGTGAGGAGGAAATATGCAAGAGGTGAGGGAAATGAGGTGAGAGATTATGGTTTGCAAAGAGACACACAAAGGCGGAGTGGTCGTGAATATATGGAAATACCTGCAATTGATGAGAGTGGAAGTGAAGGCTCCGATTTTGCCTTTCATTATAGTGATGATGAAGGTGATGGAGGTGACATTGAAGATCCAAATAGCATCAAGTACATGTATCGTGATTCAACATGGAGCACACATATTTCAACTTATGAACCTCCGCCTATAGAATTCATTCAAACATCTATGAGCACCAATTTCTCCCGTTGTTTCCCGACATTCATGCAATTGTTTTCATTATTTTGGCCTTCTACCATTCTGCAAGATATAGTATTGGAAACAAATCGGTACGCAAGAGAAGAATTGGATGATAAAGGTAATACTATGGGAGGAGCAAATTGGAAGGAATGCAATGTGGAAGAATTGAAGGCATTTTTTGCTATTTCATTGATTATGGGCATGAAAAGACAACCAAATATAAAGAGCTATTGGCAAACTCAAGGTTCCATCTTTCATTGTCCTACCATTTCACGACTTATGAGCCGCCATCGTTTTCAATCACTTATGCGTTGTTTGCATATTACCGATTTGAATCATTATGTGAGAGAGAGAAGACATTACCGGGATATGACAAATTAGGACAAGTTCGATGGTTAGTTGATAAAATTCGAGAGAATTGCAAAAAAGTATGGATACTTGAAAAATTTGTTACAATAGATGAGATGATGATCCGATATAAAGGATCATATTGTCCGTTGCGACAATATATGCCACAAAAACCACAAAAATGGGGAATCAAGGTTTGGTGCTTAGCATGTTCAGTTACAAAATTTGTTTGGAACTTTTCCGTTTATTGTGGCAAAGAACAAAATGCAGAAGCCCGGACACCAACAAGAAAAGGAGAACCAAAGTTAGCACACACAGTGGTTATGGACTTGGCATTGGATATTGTAAACAAGGGGCACGTGATTGTGATGGATAACTTTTTTTCAAGTATAGGGCTCTTTATTGATTTATTATCAAAGGATATTTATGCAACAGATACACTACGATCAAATCGTGTGGGAATTCCAAATAAGTGCAAGAACACGAAGTCCTTGAACAAGAGCATGAAGCAAGGCGAGTATGAATGGAGAATGCATGAGTCTCGAAAAATCTCATGTGTTGTATGGAAAGACAAGAAGGCAGTACTTTTGTTATCTACACATGCTATGCCACGTGGCCTACCGATCACCCCTATTATAACTGTTCCAAGAAGAAATGGTGCGGTCTGCGAAAACATTATGACATCTCCAGTTCATCATGAATATACCACACACATGAGAGGTGTAGATGTTGCCGACCAATTGCGGGCCTCATATTCTACACAGAATCGTTCACTCAAATGGTGGCATCGTGTTTTTTTCTATTTATTAGATATGACAGTAGTCAATATGTTTATCATTTATCTAGATAAATCCAAGACTTGCAATCCACCACGTAGACCAATGTCTCATTTGCAATTTAGAACTGAGTTATGTGGAGCACTTACACGAAATTGGGAAGGAGTATTACAGGATGACATACACAGTACTAAACCTATATGTATTCCAGTGTATACAAAGAGAGAAGTCTTTGTGTAGTATGCAAAACGGCCTCATTGGCATTGCCGCACAAGAAGCCATCCATGCAAGCAGCAATATATGTGCTTGACAAGAGGGTGTTTTGAAAAATTCCATAAGAATTTAAATCGTCATTAGAAATATAGTACGGTAGAGTTCTAGGTTTTCACAACTTTGTTCCAGTGTTATTTGAACACTGTATGAATCCAAACAATTCTTTTATGTATTTTTTATTAAAGATATTTCCATTGCATAGTGCATAACAATTGTGTATATGTAAATTATACAAGCTGACTATGTATTGGAATGAGTTTTCATAGGGAATCTTTTTGTATATATTTGCATAATTATTTGCAAAGAAATTTATAGACTTAGACTTAGACTTACACTTAGACATAATTTTAAAAATAAATTGTATCAATTTGCAAATTTTTCACTTTTTTAATTAATATTATGTATTGTTCATACATATTTCGCTATTTGAATTTAACCCCTAAACGTCCCTGATGTCGAAAAACGACATTCCGGATGAGCTCGGGGAAGTTCAAATGGCTGCCATTTTTTCATCCGAAGTCCGTTTCATTCGTTTGTTTTTGGAAGTTACTATAGACCGGGTGTAGTTTACTATGGAGTTATTTCCTTTACCCCAAGCGTTACTCTGATTTTTGTAGGGAGGTTTTAGATGGAGGAGGTTTTTGTTTTGAAGCAAGTTTTGCAATTTTTGGTGAAAATTTTGGCTGCCATTTTGAGTTGGGGCAGTAGGGATTAGTGCAAAGATGAGGAAAGAAATTATGTTGCCCTTGGTGGTTCAGTTCAAGAAAAGTGTGTTTTTAGAAAGATAAGTAATTAGAGCAAGCTTAGCCGCCACGCCAACGGCTCCCGCCAACAGCGCTTGGCGGGCCCGGCTCTTTAGCCGCACCCCAATCGGCTCCGCACTCCTCACTCCACCCTGCCGCGTCTCGCCATCCACCTCCCGGTCTCGGCAAAAATTGCAGCTTTGCAGGGAGACATTTTCCTCCCTGCAAACTCAGTCAACGCCACCATGGCAAGTGTGGAGGAGGGAAGGAGAAGGAAGGGGAAGAATTTTTTCTGTAGAGGAGGAGACGTGCTTGTATATGATGCATTTTTAGTATGTTGCCCCTCCCACATTGATTTGAATGTTTGAGAGTCATTTTTGGTTGAAATTCAATGAGAAATGTAAAAGCGTGTTGAGGTGTGCTTGAGGTGTACCTGAAGCACACCTCAACACACTTTTATTTTTTACTTGTGGTTGAAATTCAATGAGAAAAGTAAAAGCGTGTTGAGGTGTGCTTGAGGTGTACCTCAAGCACACCTCAACACACGTTTACTTTTTACTTTTGGTTAAAATTAAATGACAAAAATAAAATTCTTTTATTTTATTTTTTTAATCTTTTATTTTACTTGAAGCCTATCCCAACACATTCTTTCACTTTTTATGTTCATCTGAAGTGTATATAAAGATTAAAATGAAGTAGTATTGTTTTTCTTGTTAGATGATGCTTCTTTTAAATATCCAAAGAGATAGTACTTTTATTTTAAGTGGTTTTTGACAGGTGAAAGAAAAAACATTGTTTAATTATAGTTATTTCACTTCTATAGTTGGATGTCAAATACACAATATTATTAATTTAATAATCTCGATTGTTTTTTATAATGAAATCTCCAATTGCAAAAAGTTCTAGGGTTGAAGTCAAAAGTGTGATTTATATTGAGGACAAAAATATTTTGGAACTTAACTATGGAGGGGAAATGGCTAAGGGTTGTGTATTTGGTAATCATAAGAGAAGAGAGTCATTTTCAAAAATGTTTGTGGTACCATGCACATTTACCTTACAACTTCCATATTTTAAAAATATATTTGCACTAAAACCTAAAGAACATCAATCTCCAACCCCACATAAAAATTATTATAGAAGCCATTGTCATAAAATTTGTGAATCTTGTCTAAGAGAATTTACAAACAGTCAAATTACATGCAAAAAATGTAAAGTACCTAATAATTTTGAAGTAGAAATTTTTTGTAGGAGAGAGATGAACTTGTGTATTTGTGGTGTGGTGCCCATTAAAGACATAGAAGAATTTCATAGAATTGTTGAGAAATTTTCTCAATACATCATAAATGAAAAACAAAGTGAGCAATATGTTATTAAATGTAAAATAGAAGCTAATAATGTTGCAAGTGAAATATTGCAACACTTTGGAATTAGTAAAGTAATTGATGTTCATATATGTTTTACTACATTATCTACAAAATGTAAAATGATTGATAGTACAGGACAAAACAAAAAGAGAAAAAAAAGTAAGCAAAATCAATATGAATTAGAAGATCCTTTTTGGATACATTCAAAATATAAAGATACTTGGGAGCAGAGTTATTTAGAAGAAAAAATAATAAGTACAAGAGATTACCACAAATTACTTCAGTGGAGCCTCTGCGCGAGAATGCGGAGAGTTCTCGACAGTAAACCCTAGAAAAAGAAAAAACGAAAGACACGAAATCCTAATACTAAACCCTAATGCTACTCCGCTCACACGAGGTATGATCTCGGCCTGAACGGCGCAACGCGATTGTAACGATGATTTGAACCGAGTACAATGTGATCTTGAAAGAACGATGTGCACTTTGCACGTCTCACGTGAACATGCGGCAACGCCGCAGCTGCACGCGCGACCTCATCGTCTGATCATTTGAGCTTTCAATTTCTTGTAATCTCTTAAAAAAAAAAGGGTTTGGTTTTGCAATAAGCTTCAGTTGTGGGTAGTGACAAACTGCCAACCAAAACAGGCAAGCTAAGATGTAGATGGGTCTTGTGGACTATGGTCGGGCTGCATGGGCTAAGACCCTCAATAGGTGCAAACAAGCTCCAGAGAAGAGTGAGCTTTTTACTAAGTGCTTCAAGGAACAATCTTAGGAGTAGCATTAGGATTGACCCTCATCCTAACACACATACTGACCACTAACCCGGCACGGGTTTCGGCCCGGCCTCGCCGGTCCTGGCAGGGGTTCGCCTTGTTCTTCTTCCCTGTAGTAAAGGCTCTCTTTACTTGTGTCAAATTTTTTTTTAAAAAAATGATAAAGATTTGATATATTGGCAAAGTTATGACATTCCCACTTCTAGTAAAAATCTTAAAAAAAACATTCTAAACTTATAGCAAAAAAAGCTGCACAAATTCTTTGATTTCCTTGCATAAATTACAATGCCTAATTTTTGAAAACAGATAATTAATTTCAAAAATTAATATTAAAAAAACCAAATAAACCACCCCCCAAAAAAACCCCCAAAACAAGACTTCACAGCAGCATGCATTGCAACCATGTCAGGCTGTCAAAAAACGGGGAAAAAAAAAACAAATAACGGTCGAGCATGGAATCTGACATGCTGCAACGGCACTTTCCAAACATGCCATCATTCAACAGTTCAACAGCCTAATTTGCTGAGATTTTTTGATAAGTTTTTTTTGGGACTCCTTGTCCTTTTTCGACTGCCCAAGTCCTTTCCTCAAGTACTTGTCAAATTTTGGACTTCAGACTTTGAGACAGAGCAAGGGTCAGCTTACGTGGCCCCCTTCCAATTTCTCAAACCCTTTATTTTCAACACAGCCCTTGAATTTGAGCTGATATTTACTCAGATTGGATGTAAAATGCTTGGATTTTGTTTTTTTGTGTTTTCTTTTTTCCAACACCACCTATATTTTCAACTCCTCATTCCAACCATTTGGATTAAGAATTTTGCTAAGTATGAAATCATGATAAATTCTCTTACAAGTTGAAGTCATTTTACACATTTCTGTACCCCTAGTGTTTTGATAATTAATTTAGATGCCCTACATGTCTAATTCACTTTTCAAATTTTGCACACAATCAGGTAATGCCATATACACTGTGGAGTTGAAGAGCGACAACTTCGTGAAATGTAAATTATTTAACAAAATTCAAAGTCAAACACTGCTGACTTGACCGGGCATGGTTGAAAAAAACTTTTTTTTGTTTGTTCATATGCTATTACCTTACCATCCGCATGGTCATTTTTACCAAAAAAAAATTTGAACACATTCCTAAAGTGGTTAAAAATAGAAAATTACAATATTTGCCCTATTTCAACCCCGGTCACTATAGTCAATCCGGGTTCGCGGTGTCAGGGCCCGATTTTAGCCCTGACACCGCGAAGACCGGCCCTTCTCCCCAAGCGCCTTTTCGCCTCCTTCCCACGATAACTGCCACTCTCGCCCTCAATTATTTCGCGCTGCCCGTCTCTCTTTTCGGCACTTCTCTCCGAAAAGCCCCTTCGCCCCCGCCTTCTCCGGATCACCGAAGTCACCTTCTCGCCCCCGCCTTCTTCGGATCACCGAAGTCCCCTTATCGGCCCGACACGTGTACTCTAGAATGACCCGCCCTTCTCGGCAGCTTCAAACTGCCATCCACACCGTTTCGTACGGCGCCGTCTTTGGCACGATCATTGTGCCGTGTAGAATCCTTTCGGAAGGGGAGTGATTGTCTGCGCCTGAATTGAGTTCCTCGATCACAATCTTCCCATACAAGACAAGTCGAATGGAGATTCTAGCGAGACGGCGCCACCAACCGTTGCCAATAACGAGGCAGCAGGGAAGAATTGGAGGCATCAAGGGAGAAAGAAAGAAGCTGGCGTGCAAGAGAAGGGGCTGGAGGACCTTGATGCCGCGATTAGGGTTTGGCCCGCATGCAGACTACCTGAAGACACACAATCACAAGGTTCTTCGGATGCACGATTCGAAGAGTAACGCAATCCAAGTTTATCGCTGATATTCCCTCAGATTGTAGGTCCAGGCTAATCGGTTTAGGCGGCGTAGGCAATAATCATCATTGCCATCACCATCACCATCAACGTGAAACCCTAATCCAGGCATGGCAAAGTTTTGTGTGGCGGCACCATTTCTAGCACTTTCGAACTGTGTTTTTTGCCTTCTAGCGACATATCCAGGATCTTCAAGCTCTGCGTCAGCGATCGCTGCTTCAAAACTCCAGGATTTTCAAGCTTCTGCGTCAACGATCGCCGACTGAACTTTTCGGTAAGTTCCCTGCCGTTCTTGCTTTTTATTTAATTCCATTTCGCTAAGTTCTTTGTCATTCTTACTTTCCATTTCTTTTCAGTTATGCATACGGGGGGTCCTTCTTCCATTCCGTTTCAAATGTGGGGCGTTGGAAAGTAAGCTGTGTGAAGGTCTAGAAAATTTTGCAAAGCGTCCAGGTTTAGAGTTTAAGAGTTTTAGGGTTCCCGATAATCGTTTCTTGCGATAAGGTTTCATGTTCGGCAATGTCCTTCCTCGCAGGACCGTAAAAATGCCGAAACGGCCGGTGTGTTTCTGCAAGCCACTGTTTGATGAGATCCCGGAGGAGAACAGGAAAGGGATTCCGCCCACCTACAACAAGGAAACGGGGAGGATCGAGCAGCTATTCGTCATTGAGAACGACCACATTTGGCGCGATAGCTGGGAGGTGATGGAGGCGAGGGACCTTATCCTAGAGCTGCATGGACCGGACTCATCCATCGTACCGCCTGGACAAACCGGCCCTAAGCAGATACTGTGCATTCATTGCAACACGACACACCAGAAGCACAGGTTCAACCTCCACCGGAACCATGAATTGTGCGAAGGGAAGGAGGCCGTGAAGATGCCGTCGTATCCCAATCTAGGCGTCAGGGATGTTGCGAACTTTGTGGCACGACTTCGGGATTGCCAGTCGGCCGAAGATGCAATTCAGGTATTCGGCACCATAGAGCCGATAGCCACGAAGAGGAGGCCTCGGAAGGGTGCCGATAATGACGAGGAACCGAACAGTCGACGTCGAATTAAGCGCGGGAAGAAGCTGTCACAGGAGGGCCCTCCGCAGAAGCGTACCGCGGCGGCTTCTCGGAAAAGACCTCCGCCCCCAAAAGCTATGTCGAGTGACGATACTTCTTCCTCGGCAGAGTCGGGAGGAGATCACAGCACAGATCATGAGGCCGATAACGCACGGACTTTGACTGTGCACGGCGAGAAGGGCGGTCTTCCGTCCGGAGATGATGCCTCTAGAAATTCCGGTGCCGATAACCCGATGTCGAAAGTCCGGAAGTCCGCACTCGCGCCGGCGCCCAAGAGGGATTCATCCATCGTCCTCCAGAAGGCGGAGCTTGCGAAGTAGAATGTACCGAAGAAGGTGGCACAAGCTGAAGAGGCCACGAAGAAGGCGAGATTTGAAGAGTCCTCGAAGAAGGCATTCCGGCCCCCATCAACGGCGAAAAGGCTTACAGGAATGTCTGTGGAAGAGACCGCGACGGCGAGAAGGCATCGATCCCCACCGGTGCAACAGCGGTTCAGAGAGACGAGTAATGCCGAGAGACCCTCCGACTCTGACGAAGGAACGCCGATAACCTCGCACGAATCCCCCCAATCCTTGGCCCAGAAGGAACAACGACCGCCGCTGACATTGGCCAGTATACTTCGATTAGGCTCTAATGATGGTGTGAATCCCGATAAGCGCCTCATTCTCTCGGCGAAAGGTAGCAGGGAGCAAGCTTTGGAGTCGGAGAGGGCCGAGATGATACGGCAGGTGCAGGAGGATGCTGCGCGCCTTTTTCCGTTGAAATTGGTGCACACCCCCGAGAGGAAGGTACCGATAACGCCGCTATATCTACTCCTCAAGCATGGTCTGCTCGACAGTATCACGATGGGCAGTCTACATTCCGAAGATGAGCTGTTGAAGTACGTTTTGTCCATGGTGGAGTCTGGAGGCAACTAGGGGAGGTTCCACCAGGCTCTCGGTGCCTGCATTTCCGAAGGGGTCGGCTTCGACGATAACCCTATTTCGCTTCAACAGTTGTCAACCCTTTGCAATCTGGCAAAGAATCCGGATTACAGTACAACGAAAGAGGTCTGGACAGAGGCATCGAGAGGAACGTGGGCATACATGACGCATATGTTGGAGTGCGTCCAGTTAGAAGCGGCTTTGCAGGCCAAAAACGACAAACAAAAGCGGTGCAGGGAGAAGTTAGTCAGGATGGAGATGAGTAGATTTGATGCCGAAAAGGCGGTGGAGACAGAGGCTATTCGATGGGACTTCAACAATCTCTTCGGGTATTGTGCGATGAATAAGATTCTTCGACCATTGCTGCCCCCACTGCCATGGACGCACAACATTGACGAGGCTCGAGATGTCGTGCACCGTCTAATTTCAATCAGAATCGACATTGCCCCGTCTCCGGCTCCAGCTAAGCTGTTAAAGTGTTACTTCGTTTGCAACGGGTTCTCGCAAGTGTAAGTTTTTCCTTCTCGCCACAAACTTGTCCCTTATCGTGTCTTCTCGCCCCTTATCGTCTCTCATAGTCCCTTATCGTCTCTTATCGTCCCTTATCGTCTCTTATCGGTTTACTTGACTCCGTTGTTTTTCAGGGGCCGGAATATGTGCAACCCTAGCGTAATCCCCGGGCCTGCCAGCATTGAATTGTACTTGGACGCTCCAGCGGAAAATTGGGATGGGCCGTCTCAAATGTACGAAGTCCTGAGTCCCTTCCTCTTCGGAAGGGACGCATCCGATATGCACCTCTCGTTCTCGGCGGCGTTCTTGCGGCTCCGCGATACTAAGAACGGCGGGCGAGATTCTGTGCTGCGCTTCATCGAAATGGTCCATGCTCGCACTGTCGTGGACACGGCAATGAGTCATCCAGAGGATTTCGTTCGACAGTGGTGTGCTGCCGATAAGGATACCTACGAATACCCTGGACGAAAACTGGAATACCCTGGACGAAAACTGCTCGGCAAGGGAGGATCTGGACTTCATGTATGCCGGCTACGTTCCACGTAAGATTTATCCGATAACCCCGTCATTCATCTAACTGTTTTCTTCCTCATTCTTGGTATCTCCATTATTTCCCTGTGACTAACGATAAGGCTTTTGCAGGCACTGTAGATCCTACCGAGGCACGCGAAAGGGATCTTGCAGAGGCAGATTGCAAGAACGCCATGTCGCGTCTGGTAACAAGAGAGTGGGATCGGCGAGAAGGGCATCCAGTGACTTCACATGACGAAATTCGGCGGGAGACTTCTACCCGAACAAGGGACCTCGAGGGTGCAGCCACCCTCCTTCACATGGACGAAGGAACCTCGAATGAATTCCGCGTCCAGACTCGGTTCCCGGGGAGTAACGACGACGAAGGATTCCCCGATAAGTGTATGGACGAAGTTACGGAGGAAGCACAAGAGGGGCCTAGCGACGAAATACGTCAGGGAGGTGTTCCCGATAGTGTCCAGGAAGAACCCGCTTCTACAACGGTGAAGTCGATAACCCATCTCCCATGGAGTTTTCATGGACACAAGCTATGAATGACCCTACCCTCGGCTTTCCGGAGTCTTCACAGTCGCTGATGGGGCTATCTCAATTCGACACCCTTCTTCAGCATGTTGTGTTTTCGGGTACGGGGGAGACGGAACCCGGCATTAAACCCCACCGTCTATCGTTCCCTTTGTCGAGTCAAGGTATTGAAAACCTGGACTCTACTGACAGTCCCCCGGTGGTTCCCGAGGCGCCTTGCGTGACACCCTTGGAAAGTCATCCAATCCCACAGAAGGCTCCCTCTCCGGACTCCGATTACGCTTCTCCGCCAGGGCCCGATAACCCTGCTCCTCCGCCAGAGCCCGAGAATCCGCCAGAGCCCGAGAACCCACCAGAGCCCGAGAACCCGCCAGAGCCCGAGAACCCTTCTAGCCCGCCAGAGCCCCAGAACCATGCCAGTCCGCCAGAATCCGTTGAGCTTGCTTCAGTGCCAGATTCTGATAGCCCTGTTCTGGTATCTGAGCCCGATAAGCCTACTCCTTCGCTAGAGCTCGATATGCCTGCTCCTCCGCCGGGACCCGTTTAGGCTCCTCTTCCGCAAGAGCCCGATAACCCTTCTCCAAAGGAGATGGACCGCGAGGAGATCAGACTGGCATTGCGCTTTATCAAGGAAGCACAGGAATCTGGGATGTCTAGTATTTGGGTTTATCCTGGACTCGAAGAGCGTGTTTTGAACAGAAGGGAAGGACAGAAGGCGGCGTATACCTGCATGTTGAAGGAGAACCGCGGAGTATGTACGCCAGACTGTGTGTCCTGGGAGAAAGCGCCCTCGCTCTGCTACGAAGCCGAGGAGCATGACGCATCCATGATAGAGAAGAACCTCAACATTATTGTAGAGGTCCTAATGCGGCGGTGAATGTCGTCGTCTATGTTATCGTGTTCTCTGACACTTACTGTTTATCGTCACCTGTTGTCTAACGTTCGCTTTCTTCTGAATTGCAAGCCTCGTTTTATTCACCCGAAGGACCTGATTGGAGGTATGAGGTTTTTCGGTCCAGACCTTCGGCAAGCCGTGGATGTCTCGCTCGCACTACAAGACTGGCATTGCGTGCTAAAGGACAAGCGGGAAATGGAAGGCACATTTCTGGATTTCATCCTTAGGCATGTCGTCTACCGTACGAAGGAGCATGTTCGAATCCAGTATCATCACACGCACAACTGGTTATCGGCGACCTTGCAGTGCTATCTGGCGGATGAAGGGAAGGGTTGGGATGACATCGTGAGCTTTCTCAGCCGCTCGTTCCGTAGCACCACCAAGACGCCGAATACCCTTATTGTCCCTTACCACGATAAGGGTCACTGGAGCGTATTCGTCGTGGAGCAAAGGCGAACGTATCACTTGGACCCAGCGAAAGGCATGCACAAGGGTCGGGAAGTGAACAACTTCATCTTCCTTGTGCACATGGGATGGGCAACCGCGAAGGGCGTGAGGATCGGATCTCGGAGTTGGACTGAATGGCAAAGTCGATCGCCGATAAGGTTGCCTCTGCCTAGTCAGAAAGAAAGCTGGGAGTGTGGTTTCATGGCAGGCTTGGGCTTCTGGCAGTACCTTATCGCACGTGGTGGGCGCAAAGAGGCGGAGGAGAAGACCGTGACGGAGACCAAATATCTGGACTGGGACGGGAAGAAGGCGTACCGATGGTTCATGCAAGCGCTGTATACGGAGATTGTCGCACCGCTTCCGTTCCATGATGCCCTTAATCTATGTGGTCAAGATACGGTGGGGTTCGGAAGCGGAAGTCCGGACGTAGTTTTCGTGGAAGCCGGTACAGAGACGGCGAAGAAGAAGGAAGTCCCAGTTCTTGGTATTTCGGAGACAGTGGGGGATCGTGATCTTCAGGGCTTCAACGTGCTCACAAACCCACCAGTGACTCGAGGAAGGCGGAAGAAGTCAACCGCGTCGAAAAGCCCGAAAAAACCGAGAAAACCGAAGGGCACCACCAAGATGAAGAAATAGGCGATAATGGGGGGGGTGTTGTACACAGCCGATAGACTCCAGGAATTTGTACAGATTAATAGGATGCCAATGTTGTACATTTCATTCATTGTAAATGACAATTTTTTCGATAGCGTACATAAACAGATTTTGGGACCCCCTTGCACACGCTTGTAAGCCGAACTTAAAATCCACTCTTTGCCGATTATATTGAATGTTGAGTTTCAACTTTCATACTAAAGAAATATCACTTCAGTGGAAACTTCAGCCGATGCATGGAACTTAATCTAAGAGCATATTATCGGCAGTATTCTATAGATAAGATTACTAATGGTTATCGGTGCACGTTTGCAGCTGAAATCCTCTGCCCTTTATACTCATCCACATCGGTGCCGATAACCTAAGTCGTTTCTTGAGTTAGTCTTTCGCTAGCTGGAACGGACCTCACCCGAAAACCTCTGGAATCCAGGAAGTCATGCAACCTTCGGAGCGTCATTCCAAGACCGTCTTCATTTGTGGGGAGCGATGCAGCTATATCCTGGAGTGGATGAAGCATTCCGGCTTCGATTTCAGCCTCCAACCTTGAGAGGGTGGCGTCGGTGTTGCGCAAAGCTGCATCCAAGTGTCTTGCTAGCAACGGTTGGCGATAAGCCTTCTCGAGTAACTTCAGGACAAGTTGATGCATACGATCAAAGTCGCATACCCATGTCTCGCCTAATTCTCGAAGGTTGGAAGTCACTGGGGTTACATCTCCGGCTTTGGTATCGGAGGGAACATCATTATCGGGGAAGCCCTCGGTATTCGGGTGTCGACCATTGTCTTGGCGGAGAAGATTCGTCATTCCTCCTTGGATTGTGCCGCGAAGGGAGCCCAGATATCTAGCAATTTTTCCCTCCGCCAGGTCAGGTCTTGTCATTTTCAGGACCTTAACCTGGTGCTTACAGATGTTACCTTTCTGGGAATGAACACATTGGCAGACGGCCCATTCGGTGCATGGATTGTATACCGCATACGTAATGTGTCTCCTATTCGAGGATTTAACGTATGCAGGACCTCCCGACCACTCAGGCAAGGTGACCACATTATCGGGAATTGTATTTGCTTGGTTGATTGCATTGACCATGATCTGCCGCTGCCTCTTGTTCTTTATAAAACCGTTTAGCTTACAGCAGTGACTGTAATCATACTTCTCGATGACATTTCCAGTGAGCTCATAAATAAGCCAGTCCATCCTTCGGCCGATAAGCTTCCTTTTGGATTGCCGGAGCACTGCTTTCATGTTAGAATGGTATGATTCGATCGCTGCAGTGGTGTCCTGGCCAGCATGGGGGATTTTCCGGTCTCCCACAATCCACATTTTGATTTTCGGGAGCCATTCCTTGTCGAAGTACTTCCAGTATGCATCAGCGTCTGGCAAGAGAGCCTTAGCTTCGCCGTAAACGTGCCGCACCCACTCTACCAAATTCCACACCTTATCGCCGGGAGCTCTCGCCGAAGGGTCTTGGAAGTCACTAGGTGTCTCTGATACGTACATAAGTGAGCCCACAATTCGCAAAGCTCCGGCCCTCGTCTCCATGTCTTTCAACTTAGCACATGCATTCTTCTGTCACGCTCGACGAACATGCCAGAGACATAGAAATAGATGCGAGTGCGGCCAAACCTCCCTGCGATAACCCGACAAGCCGATAAGTACAACTCGCTGAAGCTCGTCATCCGATAACGTATGCATGCTAAATTGCTTACCGAAGAGAGTTGATCTCATTATCGGCGTCGTCAAGTACAAAGGCAGTGGGTCTCCAGTCCGGCCTTATCTGCACCAACTTCTGCTTCAGAGCGCGCATCCAAGGGACGAGATCTGCTTGTTTGGATTTCGCAGTGATCACGAAAGCCACTGGAACACCGTTTCTCCACTCGTCGAATATCATCATCGTGAAGAGCGGATACTGGACACGCAAGGAAGGAATTAAGCGGTATTCGAGTGAGTGCTCCTAATTTTTATACGGACCCTACATGGAGCACGAACAAGGTATGTGTACCTTTTTGTTGTTCGTTGCGAATGTCCCGTCTATAGCAATAATGTTATCGTGACTGTATTTCAGCATCATGTGCGTCTGAAATGGGGTTTGAATCCCAATTACGAAGGGTACGTTATCGGCATTCAACACTCCGTCGACCTTGCTCCCCGGGTCTTGGTAGTAAAAAACCGTACCTCGGTTTTCTCGGACCCACATTCTCACACTCTCAGCGTCGTTGTCGTGTTTCTTGTATAGTTCTTGCGCACGGAGTCCGCATATGTTGCGGATGTCCTCCATGCTAAGGAAACAATCCCGAGAAGGCGTAAGAGTGCCCTCATCCCGTGCCTTCAGTACCAGCTTCTGGTGCTTCTGTATTATAGCTGCCATCGGAACTTGCTCTTCAAATTGCCTCAGAACCCAAAGCCTTACTTCCTCCGATATGTACTTCTGAAAGCGGAGCTTTCCCTCTGCACATTGTCCTTATCGTGGACGATGAGGCCCTGTGTGTCGACATGTTCCGAGCAAAAGTACCCTATCTCGGCGATATATGGTAGAAAATAGTACCTCTTTACGTAGAATCGACATTGGCAGCCCACTTTCATAGAGCCCCCCTCCTTCGCATCAGTGGCACGAGGGCCTTTCTGGCCAGCGCCGGACGTAAGTTGTTTCCCTTTGTGATTGTATTTCGATGGCGTTGGTGTCATTTTGGGCGTGATAGCTTGGATGTTGTCCCTGTTGTCTTCGGGACCGTATTGACAACGCCATCTGCTTATCGGCGTTTACCATCAGAGATACGTGCGGTACTGAAGAGATGTAACGGCACAGCCGATAAGCAGATCTACCGTGCACATCGTGATATCAGAGGTCGTGTTTTTACTTACCGCTGGTACTCGATGTGGCAGTTCCACCGATAGTGCATCTTCTCGCCGACGTTTGTGGGGTCGTTCTTGTCGCGGACGAAGGTAGTCTCTACATCCTTTCGGCCAGACTGCTCACCCTCCACGAAATCCGAGACCCTATCCCAGGGAATGTAGGCGATAAGCTTGGACTGCTTCTTCTTCGATGATTGCGGATCGTCTACAAACCTCGTATCATTCTCGGCCTCCATGTTCCACCTAGGACATTTCCATGTCAAAATCCCTGGAGGAGGGTTCCATAATGAATCGCGCATCCGAAGAACCTTGTGACCGTGTTTCTTCAGGTAGTCTGCATGCGGGCCTTCCCGGAACGCGGCATCAAGGTCCTCCACCCCCTTCTCACGCACGCCAGCCGGTTTCTTTCTCCCTTGACGCCTCCATTTCCTCCCTGCTGCCCCGTTATCGGCAACGGTTGGTGCCGCCGTCTCGCCAGAATTCCCATTCGGCTTGTCTTGGATGGGGAGATTGAGATTGAGGAACTCCATTCACGCGGAGACAAGCACTCCCCTTTCGGCAAGGTGCTACACGGCACAATAGATCGTGCGAAAGACGGCGCAGTACGAAACGATGTGGATGACACTTCGCGCCGGCATCCGCCGAGAAGGGCGGGTCATTCTGGAGTACACGTGGCAGGGGAGAGGGTGACTTCGGTGATCCGGAGAAGGCGGGGGCGAAGGGGCTTTTCGGAGAGAAGTGCCGAAAAGAGAGACAGGCAGCGCGAAATAATTGAGGGCGAGAGTGGCATTTATCGCAGGAAGGAGGCGAAAAGGCGCTTGGGGAGAAAGGCCGCTCTTCGCGGTGTCAGGGATAAAATCGGGCCCTGACACCGCGAACTCGGATTGACTGTAATGACCGCGTATTTCAACCACTTCTTTTAAGAATGGCAGAATTGGAGTGTTTTTGGAGAAAACTGTCAGTCATTTAAAGGTTAAATAATTCGTTGACCAGCACTAAAAAACTACCTTCAATAGTCTTCTTTACAAGATTCTTTTTTCCTTTCACCAAAACCATGAAAATTGATATCAGCTTACGAAAACAGTGCACGTCTTCGTAAAAAATCACTAATATATTTTAAAAACTTTTAATGCTAAAGTATATGCGCAGTCAGACTACGTTTAGGCGTTGCCCCACATTGCTACTTTTGCATCGAGACTGCATGGCATTCCACTGATAGGTAGGAACCATTCTTCTGGTGCAGTGGTTCCAGGGAGGCACATGTGGAGCTTTACCAGGACATTTGGCCGTGTCACGAGGGGAAGGCCACGGAGACTGAACGGGAGATCCATGATGTCTTGATCCCACGTCCACTCATCCCACAAAAACTCAGATTCGACACCACTAGCGTTACACACAGTGACGGAAAATGGAGGGGACGATGAACAGAGTCTATCAATAAGAGCGTCTCTCAAGTTCGATGGTAGAGCCGCGCGACTCCGAATGCGCAAGCTGTCGAGCTTTGGTTGCAGCGAGTCCTGATCGATTTTGACGTCCAGGAAGAAGAGGGCTGCAAAGAGCAAGTTGGCTGCTTTCTGGACAACGGCGCTTGCACCTTCATCGAGAAACTTCTTGGTCACTTCCTCCAAGAATGGTATACTCCCCGCATCATCAAGCTCACATCTTACATCCTTGGGTACGTCGATGGTCGGATTCAGGCGGAGGCCACATTCGCTTGATTCGGGCTGGAGCTGCTGTAAGAGGTCAATGGCTTGCTGGCATTGCAATTCGGTATCGGTCACGACGTCCACAACAGTATTCAAAAACTGAATCAGATCGTCTGAACCTTTCTGCTTCGTATCATATACCAATCGACCGCAACCTAGAGATATGAGGGCGCTGGCCTGGCGCTTAGGCCACAGGGTTCGGGCTTCTTGGATGCCGATTTCGGCCGGGCCGTTGTACCGCAACCCCCCATCAATCCAAAAACGGCTGCCGGCTTCATAGGCTGGGAAATAGGTGCCAGCGGCTGATGATGCTGCAGCGGCATCTGTCGCGCTGTAGAGATGGTTATCGGGCACACGCCCGAAGAGCAGACTGCGGGTTGGCTTCTCCGTCTCCTCCAGGGTTGCCTGGTTAACCAGGTCATTGTACTCATTTTCCTTGATCGCGCGGTTGTAGGAGGTGAACCATGCAGCAGCAAGGCGGTTATCCCGGTCACATGAACTGACGATGACACGCGGCCCACCGACACAGCTACGCAGCAGCGATTCTTCTCCAAAATGCTCTTTCAGAAGCTTCAACAGATTATCGTTTTTGTATTTGGTGTCGTAAATCCCAAAGACCTGACAAAACCGCAGTATCCAAGAATTGTGCGCGAAAATTCTCTTCATTTCTTTCGAGAATACCTGTGTACACAACTCCCGGAACAGCTGGATTACATCTGGCAGGCGCTTTGGTGGCTCATTTCGTTTCCGTACCGTAAGTGCGAGTGCGATGATGCCCCCGGTGCTTGTACCGACGATGATATCGAACAGATCCTCGACATGCATACCATGAAAGAAGGACATAATTTTTCCGAGAGAGAGCAGCTCAACGATGCCGCGGACGCCTCCGCCGTCCAGTGAGAGGATGCGGTAGCCAGCCAACAGGGGCAGATCCTTCGGATACCACTCGGCAGAAGACCGACAAACGGGGCATGTCAAGTCAATGATCATGTTCGGCGAGCGCATATCGGCCTCTTCCTTCGCACACATGGCACAGATAATGTGGCCACATGAAAGCACCTCCGTCGGCAGCTCGATCATGCAGCATACACAAACTCGACAGAAGGTGAAAGCTGTCAACCACGGATAATTCTCACGCTCATACAGAAGCTCATCTGATAGACGACCCCGAATCGCTTCCATATCCAGCGACCACTGGAGGTCCCGTTTCACTCGATTGACGAGCCTACAGGCTTCTGCAGCGCGTTGCACTCTGGGCTCCGGAGTGAATCTCCCTTTCCACCGACCAGGTATTTGCGAGGAGCAATGGTGAAAGTCACCTGAATGCATGTGTTGCACAGTGTCGCACGTTCCCCGACGAGAGGGATGGACGGCGGCACACGGCAGCTCACCATCGATCAATTCTTGAGCTTGATCCAGGGCTATTTCAAGCTGCTTGGGTAGTTGGGGATTTGCACCGACCGGGAGGTTCAAGTCCAGCCGGCGCATCCAGAGGAGCACTGACAGTGCGATGCGCCTCCGGAGAATCCTGAGCGATATCTGGTGCCTCTCGTACTTGTTTGTACATTTCGAGTTCGCCTGCTCCACTGCCCGACGAAACTCAACAATGTACCCTGCAAGTCCGACGAAGGTCGGTCTCCGAGCCACGCTCGCCTTGTATATGTCGAACTCTCCATCTGGGTTCTCGTTGAAGGTGTCCGCAGCAAGTTGCATGTAAAGCTGAAGCTGGCGGCGATTGAAGAGTTGATTCGCCTCCTCTCGAGATCTCCGAACACGCATGCTACATTGCTGGATCTCCCAACGCAGCGACTTCACTCGAGATAATAACGTATGGACACTGATGTCCTTCTGCGGCAGAAGACAGACTAGAGGATCCGAGAAGTAGCGTTGAAGTTCGTCCCGGCTTCGGTTCTCGTCTCCCTTGATCCATTTAATGTATGTTTTTCGAAAATCGTCGAATTCCGCAGCTACAGCCTCCTTACCCACCTTGTTAAAGATGAGAATCAATTGAGGGCGATGCTGATTTGCCGCTCCGCGAGCCGCGTTCGAACCCCATTTCAACAACGGTTTCACGATGGTCTCTTGCTCCTGCCAGCTGCCTTGAAAGACATGACAGAGGACGTCGGAAAAGATGTAGAGCATGCGAGGATACGAAGACTGAACATGTTTGGAGCGTATATTCTGGAAGTCGGTTCTATTTCCCAGATACCCCGGGGTATATCTGTTGAACGTCTTCCACAGTTTCTGGATGGCGAGCGGCTCCTTCGTGCCATGGAGACCTTCGCTGTCGACATAGAGCAGAGGGTCTGTTGAGGATTGCGGCCTTGAGTTGGCCGACACTTGTCCGCCGTCGTACATGCGAATATCGGCAGACGTTGATTGCGCATCGCCCGCCGCCCCGGCCACAGGCATGCGGCCTGCTCCTCGCCTACCATCCAAAGCCATAAGGAGTCGCACCAACGTGCTTTTGCCTGCTCCAGTTGGTCCGACAAACGCCACCAAGGATGGTTGCGCATTCGGATCTGCGACCAGCGATGCGAGCAGCGGAAACAAGTGGATTCTATTATCGAACGGACTGAAGAAGCAGAACATGTTGTTCTCATCTGCATCCATTTGCTCATCTACGGGCGAGGAATCGCCCATGCCGCACTCCACCATGAGGTACTCGTCAATCCCCATCCGCACATGCTTACGAGTAGTTTTAGACTTGTGTACCTCACTATCACACGACTCGCACAGGTATACACTGCAAGGGACGCAGAAAACCACCGCCGGAGCTTCTTCGCACTCCCTGCACTTCCTTAGGTCAGGCAAGGACGACGTCGAGACCGCGACGGAATTGGACGTTCCAGGCTGGTCAGATCCATCGACGTCACCCGCTTCATCAGTCGTCGACATGTTACGGTGATAATCTGATGTCGCAATGGGAGCAAACAGGGGCAATGGGTGGTTATGAAGGGGACATGAAAAGCTGATTCAATAACAGTTATAAAAACATCTCCATCGTACGACCATTAGTGTTCATGGCAAATCAAATGCGACCACTTGGGCTTGTGAGAAAGCTCTCCGTGATAGAATCGTACATGCTACAGAAGCTTGCAATCAAGACACTTTCACCCATGTACAGTGGCTCTTAACTGCATGAAGCTGGACAACAGTCATAGGCAGGGAAGTTACACATTTACCTGTTCAAATACTTCAGGTCTCACTGAGCGCAAGCGACACTCTATGACGTCAGTCCTGCCGAGGGTAAGAGTCCTTTGGGCTCAAAGAGCAATTTCCGGATGTGGTTGATAAGTGGTGCTAAAGAGCTCATATGAGATTTGCTGAAAAACTTCAGAGGAATAGAAATAGGTAAGACACCGACATTAATACCTACTCGAGCAAAGATTGTCCAATTCAAACACATTTTTACGAATCTCTTCAAATAGACTTGAACATCTTATCAAGCAAAAGTCTGACTAAACATCCAAGTCAATAAGATATTCCTAGATGGCTTCAAGTGAATAACAAGTGATTGAGTACGTGAACGAACAAATAAGTAAATAAGTGAGCAATTGAGAAAACGGGTAGGTGAACAAATGAATGAATCAGTAATTGAGTAGATGAATAAATGGGCACCTCAATCAACAACTAGACGAGTAAATGGATGATGAAGTACATGAAGTGGAAGATCAGCAATTTTCGTTTACAGCCAAAATGAATTCAGTTGAAATAAGGTCATCGATACTTGAACTGATAACATCAGAAGCAAAGTGACGGTGAGACGAAAAAATGCGAGCATCTTTATGAAAGTGCAATTTTACCTTCTAAAGTCGACGCCGCCGCACTAATACGCCTCGTATTGTACCCGAGGCTAGCTCTTACGCATCTAGTGCTTGTGCACCCCTGCCGATGCAACAAACACACGAGATTGATGCGGTGACGAACCTGAGACTGAGCACTTCTAGCAGAGAAGGCCCGGATGAGCGCCGTGGTAGTGGCGGCATAGGGCCTGAACAAGTGGCTGATCTGAGGAGAGAGCCTTCCACCAGCACGCAACCGACATGGTGATCTACGTCCTAGAGAAGATAGCTGGGTTCCTTGCTTCGCATTCGCATCCGTTCTGCATTATAAAGGAGTTCAGCTGGTGGAGTGGGAGGGCCCGGGGGCACCGAGCCGTCCGATAGCCAACCTCCATCTCGTTCGTCCATTGTGGGCGAGCTTGGCGGATGTGGGGCCTCGGACATGGGCGCGTGGCGGGGAAGGGGACGGGCGGGAGTCACCGCGGGAGGTGGGGTTTGAAGATCAAGGCACGGAGAGGAGGCTTGAGGGGAGGTACGACCATCTCAACTGCGGCACAGGGCCCAGGGAGAAATGCCGGAATTCTGCAGAAATCATTGGTGAAGCCCACGGCGGGGCTCAGGCCAGCATCCCGGTCCATCGGGCTGGCGGCGCCGGTTCGTTCCAGCAGAATATTTTCGAAAAATAATGGGGACACCAAATACCCCGGGAACATGTGTCCAATCAGTCAATGACATGTGGCGGGAAATCTATCAATCCGTGCGGTGGATTGCAACCAAAATTGGATGGCATGTTTATATGGAAGTCTTTTTTAAGATCTTACGGTTGAAAATCCAAAATTCACTTTAAAATGTGATTTTCATGTCTCTTTTTGACTGTGGCAGTTTTGGATTGGATTTCGAGCGAAATAGGTCGTGGTCCTTTAGGGGTTAAGAGTAAGATACTTGACTGTATTTATGGCTCTCCACTGACCTATAAGGGTTAAGTTACCCCTATTACTAACCAATACTCATAACTGACATCTATAAAATTGGAATATATACACCCCACTTCCATCCCAGTACCATCCATTTAGCTCCAAATGGAGGTTTGCTATAAGTCAGGGCCCTTTAATTTTTGTTGGCACTTATACAAGGTACCTATTAGCCACGGCCACCGGATAAACATGGCAACACACTTTGAAAAATTCATAACTTTAAATTCACATTTCATTAAAAAAAATAAAATGAAATCAGGTTGAAATTGTAAATCTTTTGGCTCTCACTGAAAAGTTAATGTATTATTCTCTATTCCCTCTAATACATATATATAGAATGCACATTGCTTAACTTGTCAATCATGGAGGCCCGAGTACTCTCACACAAGGTGGGACAACCCAATGCCAACCTGCGACCTAACACCGCACCTTTCTATACCCTTCCTAGATTTAGCCTAAGGAAGAAATGTAGCCTACTTTTACATGAGTTGTGATTTGAGCAATGAGTTTATTAGCGATGTGAAGATATCATTTACATTTCGTCCTGAAATTTAGGAGTGTTTGGAAAGGTGCTGTGTCAGGTAGCTGGTCCGTTTAATGGTTTTGTAGATAAAAACATAACATGTGTCTTGGAATTATTGAAGACTTGTTGAAAAGTCTATGTAGACCTCGTCGTTTCGGACAGACAATCTTAAGATAACTTAATGTGTAGACAACTGCACAAATTACATGTACAGCTGATGCTGAAGTCGTGCCTTGGACGAGGTCGGAGCAATTTTGGAGGAATGTGCATCGGCAACCTTGGTACCAGGAATAATCTCCCAAAGATCTGCCAAATCGGCTAATCACCGCAGAATGCACATTTAAAAAGACGCCCTTCACGTGCTTCCAGTGAATCCTTCTAGGGTTGAAGGTAGTCATGCCTAAAACCGCCGATGTCCTATGGCTGCCAGCTATTTTTTTACCAAAAATCGCCACTATTTTCACATGTAACCAATTCTCTATTTTTAATGGCGGGAGAAAAAGCAAGGGTGGCATGAATTGATGCACAGTTGGTGTTTATAGGAAAATGGGATCTTCTAGATTTTTTGTACATGCAAGAGTGGAGAAAATGGAATATTTCTAGAATTAAGGTTGACCCATTGCCGGTTTTTAGTTGTTATGCATGCGGTTTTAGGCCATTTGTGGGAGGGTCATGGCCCCACCTACTGACGGTGACCCAACATTCTTCACATGGACCTTTGAAAAATCAAACTAATTCACATTTAATCGGAAAAATATAAAATCACTTGGGTTGAATTTATAAGTCTATTGGCTACTACTGAAAAATAAATGAAATATTGTTAGGGCTATCCGTATATATACATTGCTTAACTTGGTGGTTTAAGGCATAACTACCTTAGTTCAGCGGTTAACAAATACACAACCTCCTTACCCTAAACCTCCTTACCGACGATAACTTGACCCAATTCTTCATCTAAGGGTTTAACAATGAGAATACAATTAGGGAGATCCTTAAGGCACGTCTTGCCTCCTTAGCGGCCTCTATAGCCCAAGCCAGGCTGATAAAGCAAATCGATAGAGATCAGGAGAGGATGTGGAGGAAGGAAGAGCACCACATCCCTAGTTTTATTTCTATCCATGCAAAGGGGAAGGAAGCAGTCCATGAGCCAACTCAAGGCACCTTCGGCACCCCAATTCCCATGTCAAACTATTATGCTCCACCTTTCAGTGTTAGACCACCAATGCCTCTTTCTCAAATCACTTATCCGGTTGAGGGAAGCACGTGGAAGGATGACATTAAAAATGAGATCCTTTAAGGCCAACAAGGGTTCCAGAACTAGTTAGTCCAGCAAATTAAGACCATGCAAGATCAAATGGCCATGTTGATTAGAAACCAAAATCCTAACCAATCACCTCCACCCATAGAGTCTAGTTGACATGCTTCGGGCCTTTGGTGCACTCAATGTGGCCAACCAGGCCATACAAGTCCATTCTGCACCTCGGGGGCCGTTGCACCTTAGCACCACCCTAACTAGCAGCCCTACGTGTGTCCTCATAGGAATTAGCCACAGATAGGGCCTAATCAGGGGCAACAAGGCTATGTATCCCCTAGTCCAGGTTTTGGAGGTCAACAGAGGTCACGTCATGAGATCCACAACGTGTGTGGCCGGAGGCATGCACCTGGGCAATGTTGGGTAGAGAGTGGGGTAGTATGCGGCAATTGTGGCAATAACCACCCTACCCACGTATGCCGGAGACTTGACAAGGTGATTCTCATGACCTTCCCGCCAGGAAATTACCCACAACAAGCCCAAGATCACTTGAGGGGGGCACGTTATCCTCCCTCTGATAACACCCTTAGGCCAACTAGCATCTATTACAATTACAATAACAATCGTCAGAACCAAAATCCTAGAATGGGGGTAAACACCAAGGGTGGTTATATTCATCTTAGCCAAGGACAACCTCAAGGAGGATGGCAAAACCAAGGGCCTCAAGACGTCCGTTATGCAACTGTTTCGAGCGAGGTAGTGTCTGAGCACTCTCATACTCTTAGAGAGATCAACGTGGTCTACCACGAAGTTAGCTCATCTAAGGAAGCGAAGTCTTGTATATTGCCAGCCTTAGCGGTCCAAACTTGGGCCAACCGTCAAGACCGTAGGTATTTGAGCCCTCCTCCACCCATACAACATGATAGTGATAGCTCAGATGAGGATCTCCTCAATTTTCTGATTCGAATGAGACGACGAGGGAGGCGGTAGAGAACATCCAAGGGGCCAACTCTAGGTCCACTCACGGGAAGTCTAAGTCTTGGAACCCATCCTTACACTCCAATGAGGAGTGGGAGGGCCCACAAATTCGCATTCCCGAGCTTAGGTCGTCTCCTCTCATAGCGGAGAATGTAGTAGGAGGTTCGTATGACTTGTGGGCAAATTTGGGTCGTCTCAAGGCCGACATCACCATTGCCCAATTGTTAGAGGTCTCTTCAGCCATGAGAAGGGCTCTTAGGACTAGAACCCCCGTGAAACGGCGACCTAAGGCTAAGGTTAGACTAGCTGGCCATGTTAAGTCTACACCACCCAATGCTGAGGTTCAAACATGTACAATTGAGGTTTCTATTGTGGACAAGGTAGTACCGAATGTGCTTGCAGATTGTGGTAGTGGTTTGAACATTATGCCTCTCTCCACCATGGAGAAATTGGGTCTAGACATCACGGGACGGTGGACCCTCACCTTACATCATCAACATGGGCAACCTGAGTGCAGAGGCACCTCTAGGGCAAATTAGTGGTTGTAAGGTCATCACGGGGGGTGAAGAGTATTCTCTCACCTTCGAAGTCATTAGAATATACTTTGTTAAGGAAACTTAGCCTTTGTTATTAGGCCGACCTTGGTTGAGAGTCGCTAATGCAAAGGTAGATTGGGGAGGACTTAGGCCCCACATTACTTATGGATTGCCGCATAACCTCATGGAAGTGGATATCAAGTCTTTGAGGTGTAGATTTTGTTGTGGATATAGTAGCCCCTCCGATGACGAGTCAAGGAAAGTGTTAGCAAAGGATCCCCCGAAGAAGGTGAGGTTTTTACCTCACGAAGCTGCCGATAGGGTCCATCCAGTGAGGGCCAAGGAAGTCCCGTTTAGAAGTATGGATCCAAGACTTCATTAGTGGGCTCCTACTAAAGAATTTGTAGAGTGGTTGAGGAAACACCCCACTTCGAGTGCATATGAGGCTATCTCGGTGAATTTCATGGAAGGTATCACGGTGGGTTTGGAGCTAGAGTTGGAGTCACGCCTAGTTCCTATATTAGATGACTTAGAACCCGCGGAAGTGTTTGGTGTGGATGTCGATGGCACACAAGCACAAGAGTTAGAGGTTTTGGTGGATGAGGAGCCTCTCACTCCATCTTTTCACTTTAGGACATCCACCGGCATTCTAGCTGGAGGTTCGGGCGCGGTATATCCCCAAATCCTGAGTGATTGGTACAAAGGACCTACTCAACAACCCCATGTGCATCACGATGATTGGAAGTTGATGGAGGTCTCTTGTGAGGGTGAGGAAGTCTGTAGTATCAAGGTTGGTGTTGGATTGACCGAGGAGGAGATGGCGGAGAACATGGCGCTAGTGGTAGAATATCGTGATGTTTTTGCGTGGTCATACAAGGACCTCAAGGGCATTCCCCCTAAGGTGACTCAACACCACATTCCTCTTCACCCTGGTACCATTCTCATTAGACAGAATGAGCGGCGTATGAATCCTAACCTACAGCTTATAGTCAAGGCTGAATTAGAGAAACTTTTGCAAGCAGGGTTCACAAGACCTGTGGAAATTTCAGATTGGGTTTCCACCATGGTTTTGGTTAAGAAGAAGAATGGGAAGCTACGGGTGTGCATTGATTACCGGAAATTGAACCAACACACCCAGAAGGACCACTTCCCTTTGCCTTTCATCAACACCATCCTAGAGGAAGTAGGGGGTCACGAGCTTTACACATTTATGGATATATTTCATTGCAATAGAAATCATTATAGTTTGCTAATGCTTGCACAATAGGAAATCAAGGAGATGCGCTCGTGGCTGGATCACAAGCCCATTCAGGGTCTCCTTGCACATTACCAAGCCCAATTAATTCCATCTGGAAGAATCTCTGTAGCGTAGAAAGTATACCAACTGCCTTGAAGTGGTGTGTGATGCAAGGCCATATCTAGATAGCAAGCATAGATATCTGGTAGTGGTTTTGTCTGCATTGGTCAAGTATATTGAACAGGAGTAAGGTAAGCGACCGCCGTTGACGTTGACGAGGTGGTCTATATTATTGCTGGGATTGCGCGAGGAATAATGCACGTGCACAAGACTGGGTATTTGCACCACGATCTAAAACCCCTGAATGTGTTCATGAGAAGGTCGGATTTACTCAGCGGCTTCCATCTGGACGTGAAGGTTGCAGATTTTGGTAGGTCTGAGTTCATAAGTGGCAGCGTTTGCGACCGAACTCCTGGCACGTCACGTTACAAGGCATCCGAACAATTCGATCGAGATCCATGTTTGCGACTGGGCAAGATGGATGTATACAGCTTTGGGTGTGTCTGCGTCAAGGTTTAGACGGGGTAAGACGCACCATGCTGAGCTAATGGAGCTCTGGAAGCAGAGGCGCGCTCGGAATTTTTCTGGTGATGTTGAAGGCATCATCACGGAGTACTTGGATACAGACCCAGATGCGAGGCCAGGGTTCATTGGCGCCTTGGATGCGGTTTTAAAGGAGAGGCAGGTGAAGCAGGAGCCACATCATCGCAAAGAAGTGACAGACGAAGAAGCGGCGGATGTTGTGGTGAGGAGGAGAGAGATTTTGAGGGAGTTGGGACTTGATCGAGGTGTGAATGGACTAGATTATGTCATACTTCCCGACGAACTAGTTGTGCTTCGCAAAGTCGGAACTGGTATGTTGGCGAAGGTCTACGAAGTGGACTGGAAAGGGACACCGTGCACTGAAAGTGATTGATGTATCTATTTCCCTAAGCACTAACTTGGATGCAGATCTACAATCGTTCAAGAGGCTTCTTCACTCATCCACGATATCATTGTGAGATTCCTGGGATATTCTTTGCCCAGCTCAGAGGACCGTGGCGGCAGAAGCGTTTTGGTATTATAATGCCGGAGTTTTTAGGCTTCGATCTTGGGCGTATTCTAAACAATTTTCGGAGAAAGCACAACTCTTCCGAGTCTATACCCGAGTAGAGAAGGCGGAAGATAATGCAGGGAATTACTGAGGGAATGAAATTTTTGCATGGCAAGGATTGGGTGCATGGAGACCTGAAGCCAAAGAATGTGTTGCAGATCAAGCCGAGGATGCTCATGACATCGTTGTGAAGCTCATCGACTTCATTTTGATTCGTCCAAATGAACATAGTTATACCGTGCGTTATGCCGCACCTGAATTACAACGATATTATACAAGGAGACGAGATTACAAGAAATCAAATGTCTATAGTTTTGCCATTACCTGCTCTGACATTCTAGGCAAGGATGAAGACTTGGGAGTAGAATCATCAATTCATGTCCTACATTTGAGACCTCCATATTTGCCGCAGGTTTTACTGTCACGTGTAGCCTGTAGGCTTGAGTTGAAGTCAAATTTTAGAAGACCCTGACTTCTAGGAGGAGTGGGTGAATGTTGTGGCCCTTTATTTCAAGAAGGGTCCCCAATTTCAAGCTCTGCCCTCCCCCATAATGCTCAAATAATTTAATAAATTCATGAAAATTAGAGATTTGATTGTCTTAAGAAATTTACTTTTCTAAAATTAGTAAAATAGAAATGGCACATATGAGCCGTTGGGATTCTAAAATTTGTTAATAGAAATGCATAATTTGATATAGCAAGAAATTTCTTACAACTATTCAACATATTCTTATGATTTTATACCTCCTTTCACTAAAAACACGCAATTAAGCAATTACGCACTTGGCCAAGTGCGCTAATTGGCGCTCAATAACAACAAGATTTTGAGCGGAAATGTCTTTTGGAAGGAAAAAAAAATCCGACAATCCCTATTTTTTCTTTGCTATATTTTTGTGACAATTTCATTGAATATTGGTTTCTCAATGTGTACATAAGTAAATCATTTTCACCATTTCGGTAAGATTATGCATAATATATGATTACGGTATTTCATTTTTATTCCAATGACAATATTACATTGACCATGTACTTACAAGAAACTATTCATATACAATTTGTTGCATGAAATAAATTTTATATGAATTTAAATACATTTTAGTGTCGTGCTACAAATACAATTTGTAGGAGATGTAATGATAAAGCACGCGATACAATGATGAAGTGTGAGGTTTAGAACTCTATATTTTCATATATATAAAACCATACATGATATAACTATTGAATATTACAAAGATCATATACTACAATCAAACAAACCGTCTCTAAAGCAAATATACCAATCACACAGTACTAGTCACCTAAACATCATGTATGCATAGCTACGGTATGACCTCAGAGTCTTCATCATCCTATGGCGATATTACCCCCGTAGCCTGTTCCATGGCAGTATTTACCATTTCAGCCAACTCCTCTTCTCGCACCGGACTATCTCCAAGACTGACTGATGTAGACTGTTCATATCTGTAGCTGCCAGGGTCGCCGTGCTGCGTGTGCCTTACGCCATTTGCATCATAATAGAAGCCATCCCTAAATGTCATCGGTGCAGTGAAGGTCTCCCGAAATTCAGCAACATCTTCCGATTCGCTCTATCTTAAAACAGATGGCAATATTGGTCCAGTGTCCTCCAATACCTTCAACGCTCCCATGTGTCGCAGATCCAAGCTCTGATGGAGCAGGCCCCAAAGACTGTCCACCCCTACTGAACTCCAAAAAAAACATGAGAGAATCGGTCGTACATTGCTCTGATTCTGACAACTGAGAAATGGATATGTTCATCCCATCTGTTGGTGCCTCTGAAGGAACATCCAGTACCATGGTATCATCCCCCATTCCAACAGGTGTCTCATATACACAAACTCCCACGTGCGGCGGCGGCGTTGTTAGAACCACGTCTCTCATAGGTGATCCCCCATCTTCACCTTTGTCTTTTTCTTCATCGTCCTCCTCGTCTTCCCCTTCTTCTGCTTCATTGCTTCGTTGCGAGTTGGGCGAGCGATTGTCAGGCGTAACTTCGTCCGTCCCATATTCACGTGGCAAGCTTTCGTTCAAGTGGGTGTACAAATCCACATCATCGTCACCTTCCGTTCGTAAAGGAATCGCATCTTTGGTAGCATCCACACTAGTGGGAGCACTGTCCATTCCATCGATGTTGTTAGACATCAACAAATGCCCTTGGAAGTTGTTGGACAACTCACCGTACAAGAACGAAATCCTCTCGCTGCAATCGTCAATGACAATGATCTTGGATCCGTGGAAATCCGAGTGTAGAATAGTCGGAATCGTTGTTGAGATGTTACATACCGCCAAACCCCAACCCCGAGGCAAGTACGAACCCACCATTCTTGATAACTCAGATGGAGATCTCTCGAGAGCATCAACAGTAGAGGGCTCTCGTGCTTCACCACGGTAATCATCAAATAAAAGAGGAAGTGGACGGCGGCCAGTAATAAAGTTTGCCTCAATAGACAATCCAACTGGGTGTTGGAGACAAATAATGATATCCCCTATTGGTTCAACTACTTGTTGTAAGTGCCCTCCCTCTGTAAAGTTCAGAGGATGATCAACAGAGGTCTGACCAAACGCCCAACATCCACGCCGATGAGAGCAACCCTCCGGGAGCTTCAACTTCATAATCAACTCTTTGGTGGCGAACACGGCCGGTGGTAATAGGAAAATGACGTTCCATCCTTTGACGATCGTCAT
Organism: Bryoerythrophyllum caledonicum; assembly: GCA_963971425.1. Taxonomy (NCBI): domain Eukaryota; kingdom Viridiplantae; phylum Streptophyta; class Bryopsida; order Pottiales; family Pottiaceae; genus Bryoerythrophyllum; species Bryoerythrophyllum caledonicum. The sequence goes on along the minus strand of OZ020525.1, from coordinate 4,644,023 downwards.
CCATAACACCAGTTGTGCAAAGATTCTAGTGAATTGTTCATCTTCCCAATGACCGTTGCCATACCTTCCACCGCCACGGCGACAATCAATAATCCACAGGTATGGCCGTGTCAACTCCGCATACTCTGAACGGAATAGTCCTCTTCTACACCGAATCAGAAGGGGATCATGTGTGTTGTTCTGGCCTCGCCTCCGAACATGCAACTGCCGCTTCCGCCTCGGTCGAACATCCGCATTCGGATCCAAGTTCTTCTTCAGTGCCAAAGCCTTCTACCTCTTCTCCTCATCCTTGTTGTAAAATAGGAAGCCGTTTTCGTAGTCCTTGCTGACTTGAAGGGCAGCTTCAAAGCACTCATCGCACGGATTCCAAGCATGCTTGGTTAGGTCCTCCACGATCTTTGCCAATGTGGACATTGTAATCTTGTTGTCATCTCTGTGAGACGGTTTCCGCACGGCACTTGCTACGCTCACCAGTGCGATAGCCCTGCGTTCATCGTCCGTCCGGACCGAGCTATCAGGCCTACCATACAGATCCCATATCTGTCGGAGCTTCACAAAATCCTCATTTATGGAGGAAAGTTTTTTTCTTTGCCACTCCGCATTATTGACCTGCACCTACGACGTGTTGCCTGTCCACATGCTCCCAAATGATAAGCTCTTGAAGCCAAGATAGTTGAGAGCCCGCAGTACCGTGTGTAGAAGCACCCGCATGGCTTAAGAACATCCGTTCAAACTCTCGTGCTCCTCCAGTAACCGGGAAATCCACTCCCTCATGCTCAATCATGCCAGTGTCGGTAGTGATATCCACGAGGTACCGGATTGGACGAAGTACCAATTTACTCACTCCGGTCCTGTTCTGGGGATCTCGTAAGAAGTGATACACTTATGATTTCCTCTTCTGTGATAGTATCCGATGGTTTGTCTCCGGATTCACCACTTTGACGATGCGGTCAATGTGCGCCTTGAACACAATGTCGCCCCATATAGAACCTCTCGCAACTTCCTCCTTCGTAGGTATTGGCGCTTTCAAATGCCTAGAAGTTGGAATGGTTGTTGGAATGTTTGCCTCCTCCTAATCTCCCAATGACTGATCAAATAAGTTGTGCAAGTCGTCATCCATGGCCGACAAACTCGCAGAGACACCCGCTGTAGATGTTGAGGATCTACGATGAATTTCGGCTTGTCCAACTATCGATTCACGGCCCTTGCCACGCGATGGCGATGTCTTGTCCCGCGACGTCGATGCCCTACCACACAATGTCAAGGCCCTGCCACGCGATGTCTCTGAGCGGCCACGCGATGTCTCTGAACGGCCACGCGACGGCCGTCCATCAGAATCTGGAGCTATGTTGCCATCTTCACGTCGTGGCCGCTTAGATGGACAACTACTTGTTGGTGCACGAACACGTGATGGTGGCATTTCAGTGGACGGCCGCCAATCCAACTGTGTCGGCCTTGCTAACGCACGATAAATGGGCTCGGTCTCCTCTGGATCCGTTGGTAGACTTGCACGCTCAACACTTGCACGCTCTGGCTCCGTCCGCCGTAATGCCTCATACGTGGTATGAGCACTCATAAATCTTCTAGCGCGTGCCTCATCCTCTGCAGATAACGCCAAACATGCCAACACATGCTCATGCCTAGCAGTGCGCACCACAAGATCCGTGCTGAGCCAAAACGTCTGTAACAAGGTTATGTTATTCACCCGCCTTGAATTTTGAAGGAGATCTGTAGGAACAGGTGCTAGAAGCAACTTCTTTGAAAGAGAAGTCTTTGATGCCGTTTGGCCAACCCCCGGTACGCAAATTGCATAGACCATATCGTCTGGTCGAAAATTAGTTGCTCGAAGTTCAGAGAAGGGCTTCCCCAATGCTGATGTGCGCATCCCTATTTGAAATGGATGTTCCGTGGGCGACAATACTGACTTCGACGCCGCCTCTACTGCAATGCACTAACCATACTCCTCCCAGCGCCTTTCGATTGGAAGTGGTGGTGCCATGATGTCACATACAAAAAACCTGATCATAATCACAATACATATACAATTGTCAATACGGTGTATGTTCATATACATCAATGCTTACACCTTCTAAGAAAAATACACAAAAGCATCATATTACAACTCAAATGTGGCTTCCTTGACTTGTAAAGGTAAACCCCTAATTTTTATGACTCTACAAAATGTCAATTTTTAAATCGTTAGTCCCATTTTTTTTTCCTACTATATGAAAACACACCTAAAAAGTTCAAATCCGAGGTCGAAATTCCAAAAAAAATATTATTTGGAAAGTTATAAACTCACTGTTAAGTGAAACTGCGGAAATTACAGTTTCATCCATAAAAGATGAAAATCGTAGCACGGGTGAAAACAGAGGATGACAAATCACAGCTCATGGAAAATCACAACGGATGAAATGCGTAAAAACAACGGATGAGGAGGCCAAAATACAACAGATGAAAAGGAAAAAAATCAACGAATGAAATGCCAATAAAGGGATGAAAAATATTGGATGAAAACTTGCGGATGAAATGCCAAAAAGTGGCTTCCGCTCTAAATCTGAAATTAATATGTAATTAAAGAATTACGGACTTGGCTAATTTCAGCAAATAAACCACAAAAATATGCCCGGATTTTTTTACAAATTTTTTACAGAATTTTTTGAATTTTATTCAAATTTTTCAGATTTTCAAATTGGAATGGAAAGTAGGCTTCATAAACTTCATTTCATTATTTGGACTCAAAATCACAAAATATCATGTTAGTGGCTCAAATTCAGATTTAGAGCTGGAGCTAGAATCTACGAAATTGGAAGAAATTCTGCAAATCTTCACTATGGTGATTTCAGCGACCTTGGAGGATTTTAAGAAAAAAGAGAAAAAATAAAAAAAATCCGAAAAACATTGGGATGATACCTCCAGATTCAATCTACAAGGGAAAAAAAATTCAAGTTGTTTTGAATTGTTGAAAATTACTTATAGGCATTTCAGTTTCGTCCAAATCTATGGAAAAAAAACTCTTTTTTTAATTTTAATTTTTAATTTTTAATTTTTTACCCTTACACCGATACAAGGTTTGATTGGGTATACAACTAGATGAGGGTATGACCGGATATATGACTAAATAATGGGTATCAATGAACTCTAGAAGGGGTATCAACGAAGAGCAACGGCACGATTAAGAGCCCCCTGCGTACGCACGGGCCGTAAGAGAGTTGAGCCCGCTCAACATTGCCGACGCCGAATCCTAGCCCGCCTACATTGCCAACCCCGCTCCGAATTCCACTACGCCGCTTTGACCCTAGCTGCTTTCATACTATTGACTTCGACACGCACAACACATGGAGGAGAGAGGAGGAGAGAGATGAGGGTGAAGTGAGGAGAGAGGACCAGTAGATTAGTTAGGACATTTGCAAGTTGGTGATGTTGCTTGTAGGTTTTTTGCACGTTGTTCAGTCATCTACTCGCAAGTTGTTCACGCGGCTTAAAGCGTTACCTACTCACTCACAGGTTGTTCACGCGGCTTGGAGCTTTACTCACTCACTCACACGTTGTACACTCGCACCTTGTTCTCTAGTGAAACCCTAAAACATCCTAGGAGAAACCCTAAGACATCCTAGGTGAAAACCTAAGACACACTAGTCGAAAGCTAAAGACACCCCTGCGTACGCACCCCCCTGAGGTGAGAAGTCCAGCCATAAAAATAGTGGCGGCGCCGAAATTAGGGTTCCAATTATTCGGGTTTCCAAATTGCCGACAAAGTTTAGATAATTAGGGTTTTCAAATGAAGTGTCTCATGTTTTCCAATTAAGTAATGACCCAACCTTAAACCCTAAACTGAAGTTCACAAGATATAACGCAAACAAAATTAAATCATAAGTAGTTTAGAATGGTTGTGCATCTGAGTAGTTTTGAAAGGACGTGCTACTCTCCGCTTTGAACCTGCAATCACATAAAACCAGTGAACAACATGATAGGATGAAGTAGAAATCTTGACCATCTAAAAACATCTAAAATCATGATATGTGGAGCGCACCTTTGGATGATCGTAAAAAAGAGACTCACTATTATGAAATGGCTGCCTTATATGGATTTCTAAACTTTGTGGTTAACTACTCTACTTTTATACATATACCAAATATTACCTTCTTTTAAGAATATTACCTTGTGGTCAAACACTCTACTATTATACATATAAAGAATATTATTTTATGGTCAAACAATCTACTTTTATACATGTAAATATTACCGTCTTTTTTCTTACAAAAAATAAATTGTTTAGTGTAAAAAGTACATTTTAACCCAAGTCGAACATTTTTAGACATTTTGAGGAAGGGGGAAAAAAACTTGTTTTCTACATTAAAACTAGAGATCTTCAAAGTCTTTGCCATTATTTTTTTTACCACAATATGTGGTGAAAACCTTAGTTTCAACCGTTTGGATTATCAAAGTATTCCATATTTGTGTTAAAACTTAAAAATAAGGTAAAACGTGAATTGGTAATTTTTCATTTGTTTTCAATAAGACGTCAAAATTAGATGATTTGCCACTTTTTAGTTGTGGTAGTTTTGGGGTGTTTCTTGATGGAAAAAGGCTTGGAAATTTAGGGGTTTGTTCCTTGAGGATACTTACGTTCATTGAAATTTTAATATAAAAATGTCCTTCATAACAACTTTTTGGAGGTATTTAAATTATTGTATTTGGGTTGATGGTTTGAAAGTTAGTTCATACCTAATATTGGAACTTACAACTTTTGCTATTACTCTCTATTGCCATTAAGATTTTCCATACCCATAAAGGAAAAATAAGACTTTTAGAATGGACTAGAAAATAATTATCATATTTTGTGTGAATTTCTAATTGTGTATAGATCCAAATCTGAGTCAAATGTTTTTAGGAGAATGATTGGAAAAAACCATACCTTCTATAGTAAAAAAAGCTTATAAATCTTCAAAGCATTCCCTTCTACTGTTTTTGATATCTATTAGTGAGAAATTTCTTCTTAACCGTTACAACTGTCATTCTAGAACATATTAACAATTTCAAAGTAATATATCCCGATGTAGCAAATAATGAATCTGTATTCATTGCACATTTTTCTTGTAATACGCTTTTATTTTCTACCTCTTAAACTTGGTTCTAAGGAACCAACAAAAACTATTAACAAAACAATAGAATATTTAGACTTTCTTTAGTGCAAAAATGAAATACAAAGTGAAGTCAAATTTGATCCTATACCATTAAAGTAGGGATGAGAATGAATCTTTTCCTCAACTTCAAACCTTATAATCTTTGAAGCTGTACGGCCAACATTTATGTCCTTTTGATAATTATATTGATCAATGGATCATTGTTGAGATGTAATAATTAGGACATCAAATAAATGTTGTTGACTTCTAATTTACACTTTGGAGTAGGATCAACAATTAGTACCTATATTTAATGTAAAATCGTAAATGAATTTTAGGAGTTGACATATGAAGATTTTAGGTTGTTTTCATCATGTGTTATATAATAACACTAATGTATTTGTTATAGTCAGGTTGTAAAGATTTTGGAACGAAAAGAAGAGCATAAGTTTTGGCAACGAAGATTGATTGGTGATATCGTCATATAGAGCGGCGTTGAACTCCGGTACCACGCCCTCTGATACTTACAATTAAAATCCAAGTCAGAAATACCTTCTTATACCGATATGATGGCTTTTTGGATGTATCATATGTATTGTGCTTTACATTGGATCACTTGAAATTGCAATTTTGTCCAATTAGCTTTGCTTGTGAATCTTATAAATGATCAATCATTATATGTGAGAGTATAAGTATATGTCTATGAGTGAATAGTCTATTGGATGAATGATGCTTTTGAATTGGAAAAATATATATATATATTTTGACAATCTTTCCACTATCGTGTCTATATTTGTCAAATAGTATCGATGGAAAGCGGAACATCCCAGATTCCTTTAGAACCTCCAAACATTCGCAGATCAAATATCCTTCCTAATAGTTCAGTGGAGGCTCGGTTGATATGAGTAGCACGGGCGCGCCAAATTTAAGAGAGATTGGTTGGAATAGGTGATTTTGAAGCGGGAAGGACTGTAGAATTACTCTCCAAAATAGGCATTGTCGTGGGTTTGACAAAAATGGAGCATGCCTTTGAAAGTGGAATGGTATTGCATGGATGTAGAATGTTTCCATCTGAGGTGGCAGTGCGTATAATTTGGGTTGACGATGCATTATATTGGATAGGAGAAGTTGTGGGTGAACGGCTTGGTTCATGTATGGACCTGATCATTTGTTGGAACCGGTCATTGCTTCGTGACTTGGCCACAACACCTAATTTTCCAAATGCCCATGGTGAAGATAGATCTCATATTTCACCTAGATGGACAATGGCCCCAGGATTTGATATTCAAAGGCAATCTATCACCCCCAAATTGAATGAAAGATCTCTGTGGAATAGCCAAGCTTCAAACCCCGTTGATGAAAGTTCACCATTTTCTCAATGCACCCCCTCTAACATTCGAGATTTGCCCCATGTGGAGGAATTTGCTCACGTTTGAACAACGCGCCGACCTTATTCTATGCAAAACAGAAGAAGGATGGTTTCAAACGAGTCAAATGTGACAAGAACTGCAGCATGTAAGGTATCTTTGGCAAGCGTGGAAAGGGCAATAATACAAGGAAGATGCAAACAAAATTGTTTGAGGGACATTCTAGCTAGGCATATTTTAGACATGCGATATAATGCTTAGGCACCAGAGTATTCAATCCGAAATACATGGATAAGACAAATGTTGGTTTCTTTTTATACACGAACGGAAGGATTTCTTCGAGATAAATTTGAGACAAAGTTAGATGGCAAGCCTGTTTGCAATGCTTGCTACGCTCTTGGGGTTGGTTATTCGCAACGGCATTTTAAGGAGTTAAAGAAAGATTGTTTAATATACAGTGGAGTGACGGCAATCCACGGTAACACACTATCGAATCCGATTAGAGAGAGCGCTAGAATGTCTGCTGCAGAGGCTTGCTTCAAATCATTTGTGGAAGAAGTTGGATGTCCTCAACCTCATCGTTCTATTTACCGTAAGAATGACAACATAGTGGTGCCTCTTATTCTCCTTCCAATGAATACAATAAAATTTGACGTATTCAATTACGTGAATGAAGAGGTGAAGAGAATATGCAATGGAGAAACCATTTCAATTAGCTCGTTCCATAGGATGTAGCGTTTGAGATATCTCCATGTCCAGGTTCCACCATTCTCAAGGTTCTCAAAGTGTTTTCATTGTTGGGAATATAAATGTGCTACGGAGTGAACAACCAATGCCGATGCAAGGATTAGGATCAAAGAATTGTTTATGTTGCATCTACGCATCCAGATGGAGGAACGTAGGCATTATTGGATATTCAAGAGTTCGTGTTATATCCACCATGAGTTGTACATGTGCATCATTGTGGATGGCTTGGACCAAAACACAACCATGGTACTAAGAATGCGTCAAACCGTAAAGAACATTGAACACCGGTTTGTGAAGATCCAACTATGCGGGGCTCTAGTACATGGAATCGGTTTGTATTGCGACGTATGGTTTGGAGCTCACCACAAACATAACAACAACCAGATCGTGAGCACATTGTTGTATGTGATTGGAGATGTGTTGCGGAGGAAGGGATTTTTGCCACCAACATTGCGCATCCAAGCAGATAATTGCACCCGTGAGAATAAAAACATCTATAATATGTTTGCTCTACGTGCATCCTTGGCGGGATTGGGATTTTTTCAAGAGGTGGAACTCTCTTTCCTTATAGTGGGCCATACACATGAAGATATTGATCAACGCTTCAGTTGTATATCAAGTACTTTGAAGAGATCGGACGTGGAATCCTTAGAAGAAATGCTTAATCTTATAGAACGGGGAATGTCTCTTACGGAGGCATTCGTCACCGCACGGTTGTTAGAGAATGTGTGGGATTGAAAACAATTCATAACACCCCACCTACTAACAGGTCCGGATTCATTGGTTGGCATAACATTTCCAGACCACATGTGATTCTATATAGATGATAGAAATGGGACCCACGAGGTTCGAGTGCAACACAAACATTACTGCAATGATGCTTAGGGACCAGAGACAAGGACAAAGACTTTGAGGTCGCTGCCAAGTAGAGATGAGCGACCAGCGTTCGCAAAATTTGTGTTTGCAGCGGACGAACGGGAGCTAAAAGCGTTGCATGACTTCATTGCCTAAAAACAGAGGTGCATTGAAAGATTGCAACATGTGGAAAGGAACCGTGATGCTAAAGTGGAGGCCGAGAAATTGAAACTGTATTTTGCCAAATTTCCACACAAAGACCGTAGCAACGAGCATCATTTGTTACCAGTTTGGCCTCCAGATGTGTCCAATACCGCAACTGCGGAACGTATTTCATTGGATGAAGTCAACGGCCCAGGCGACGAAAATCGCGAAGTAACCGTCGTGGACCAAATTGTGGCTATACTTCCAAATGCAGACTCTCGAGGATATTTTGGTCCGCGTAGAGGAAGACCATCGAATCAAGCAGTGCGTACGGCGCAACGAACGGAATGCAACCATGTTCAAGAACGAATCAAACAAGAAGCAGGGGATGAAGTTAATCACGACCCGTTTCCACCATTCAATTCACAATCAGATATTAATTGTGGACAATTTGTAGCCCTCAGTGTTGATAGAGCTGAGGTTGAAGGTGGTATACCATTCTATGTAGGGAAGGTGATTGAGGATGGGAAAAATCAAAAGAGTCATAAGATGAAGGTTTGTTGGTATTGGCCCATCATGCAAAGAGAAAATGTTGACAGAACAGGGTCCACCGCACAACGATATGCAAATTGCATGGATGCATTCTGGGAGCCCACGTGTGAGAGCCATAGTTGGGTAGAGAAAGAGGCATGCATCTTTTCGTGGATAGATGAACCTGAAAGAACAGTGGCTGGCGCTTTCCGGAGGAGAAAGCGAAATATATTTGGATCGCAAGTTGAAAGCAAGATTCAGATTTTTCAGTCGGCTAAGGCTCACATACTAGAATATATTGCAATGCAAACCGAAGCAATTGACGATGAGCGGTTGCAAGCAGCCTTGAATGATATGTAGTAAAGGAGGATACTACAATGAGTGTATGGTGTATGGTGATTGGCATGTAGGGTATATGCAAGTATAGTCTACCACAAAGGTTATGTAAGGCGTTTGGTAACAATTGACCAATAAATCCGAGAGGTTTTTCCCATTGTTTGATTACATCACCAAGTACAAGAATATATGCAATATGTTGATTTTCTTCTGTTTATGTATCATGTTCCATGTGTAATATATTCAAATCAATTGCCATTCATTGCGCAGTGTTTTAGTTTACATAATTGCGTATTTTGTATAGTTACTTGACAAGCTTCTTTCCAAAAACATACTACTGAGTATGAAACAAATATTTATCAAATTCTAACCAAGTTCCATATCAAATTTGTCAAAAATGCCAAAAAAAACTTATTGAATTAACATTTTTGGTTATATTGAAAATTGTTCTCAGATCCTAAATTTTTTAATAAAAAAGACAAGAAATCAAACAAAACTTAATTTGATCCAACGCATTGGCCGTCGTTGTCGCTAAGTGCACTTTTAAAAGGCCAAGTGCATAATTGCTTAATTGCGTGTTTAAGTGCTTATAATAGCAATAGAAGGCCTCATGAAATTAACGAGTTTTATATGCATTTAGGCATTGTTTTGTAGCCTTTGACCAAGAATCTAGTGATTTCAACATTGCAAACCAATTTTTTGGTCTGGCTTACCTTGTACCTGTGCATATATACTCAATGATGTATTTTATGTGATAGTTACATCATTCATTTGTGAGTTTTCAATATGAACACACGATGATATTTATGGTGCCCTGGTCCCTTTTAGGAGTTAACCCCTAAGGTACCGTGACAGTTTTACACCAAAAATACTTCAAAATTAATGGATTCTAGTGCAATGAATAAAGAAGGTAACAAAAACTTTGATTTTTAGTTTTGGCCGTAGGATCTCAATAAAGGCTTATTAAGTAGTACATGTACAAAATTTCATAAACTTTGACCGCACGGATTGAAAGATTATAGTGTTTGAAGTCAAGCAAATGGTTCATTTTCTTCCCTACGTTTAGTGGATCAGCAGACTTTGACTTCAGTTGGTATCAAAAAATTTCACTACACAAGGTCTAAATCTATTACCATCTTGTTAAGTTTGATGTTTGCTCCTTACACACCAATCTTTAGAGGTAGAGACGGGGTGTAGCATATTCAAAACAAGTGTGCAAGGAGTGGAGGCTCAAAATTTGTTAATTCACACTTTAACTTTTTTGAACTTAATATGTTTTCGATTGATAATCCGAATGGTTAATAAGAAGGTTTACATTACATATTGCTGTGGAAAAAATGAAAAGTGAAAAATATAAAGATACCTAGGTTTTATGTGGAAAAGAAGAAGTTTTTTTGGTACCTTGCCCGACAATGAGTGACAATGTGTGAAAATGTTTGACTTGGGTTGGTATGCTATTTTTCACTAAGGACAAGAACTTTTTTTTTGACAATATGAAGGGAAATAATATTACTTGCGAGTACTGAAAATCTCACTTTCAATAGAGTGTTCTATCAAAAGTTTTTGGAGGTGCCCGAGGTGCCCGCCCTCCCCATTTAAAATTCAAAACCCTATAACTTTTTCATCGAATGTCCAATTTAGGAAAAAATTATTTTCCCACTTAGGTCTTGGTAATGTCTTTCTATAGTAAAAATTTCAAAGAAGAATGTTGGAAATTGACACCATAGGAACTTGACCAAACTTTCAAAAAGCCCTTTTTGGACACTTGGTCCTTTAGGGGTTAATCGTATACATAAGTTACTCTATGTAGTGGTATTGGTTTGATGCATTTTGTATTTTATTCTATTATTTCATCAAATAAATGCAACATAGAGGCATGAAATTGTAACAAAAATTATAAGAGAATTTTTCTTACTTTTTATTTTGATGTAAATGAATTGACCAGACCTGGTTGCACACTTACACATGGAAAAATTCTTTGTGGGGATAACCTCAAAAATTAGACATGGAACACAAACAAACAAGAAGATCGCAAGAGTTAATCCCGAGTAATGGACACTATTGGAAGAACTTAGATGATGATACAAAATTATAACACTAGTTGCATTGGTTGTAAAGTATATGTATGGTCAGAATTGGGAATAGAAAATCCTTGTAAAAAAACATTTTTAGATTAGTTAAAATTTGGAAGAGCCTATTGATATAAGAAAATTATAATAAAAAGGTGATTGATTCGTTAGAAACTAGATAAATGGCACTCATTAACCCCTAAAGAACCATTGTCCCGAAATGGGCTTTTTGAGAATTTGGGCAAGTTCCCATGATGTGAATTTTAAACAATTTTTTTTGAGATTTTTATTGAAGGGGAAATGTTAGGGCTTTGTGGGAGTGTAAATTTTTCATGAATTGGGCTGTAGAGCCAAAATGAAAAAAATAGATTTTTTTCCGAAAATTAAGTATAAAAAGGGTTGTAGATATATGGAGAATTTAATAATTAATGCTTAAGTTCATACTAAGTAGTTAATTAATTGGAAAGTACCTATTCATATCCAAGAATAAGGAAATAATGGGAAAAAGGTTGAACTCACACCTTTTGGGTAGGGTGCACCTTTTCATGAATAGATATGAAGAGATGTGAAGATTTAGTGGAATTAATCTTAATGGTTAATACTAGGGAAAATCTCTTGCCAAGAGGTGTACCTCTTGGATGTTGAGTAGAATGACTAGCTTGAATTTTTAGCATTGTTGACCATTACCATAGAAATTCCTTGGAGGAAGATTGGAGTGAGCCCTAGCTTTAGGTGAAAGAGCTAGTTGATGACTCTTAATGTTGTAAGAGTATTTAATTTTATATATGAATATATAATTACTATTGAATTTGCATATGTAGAGTCTTGTGTGTGACTTGAGTCATATGTATAATTGCAATAATATGTGATCTTCATTGAATAAATTTGACATTGTGTGTTGTAAATGCAAGTGCCTGCATTAGGTATTAATTGTGGATAAAATTCCTATGCATGAATGCATTGTATATTTATTCTTCATGGAATAAGTTAGGGAAATACCCTAACTACTAAGGTCGTGTGTGTGACCTTGTGTGTGTTGGAGCATTAATCATGAGTGTGAAGATTAATGGAGAGAATGTGAGATTAAGTGACTTAGTACATAAGGTGTGTGATGCATAAGTACTTAAGAAGATCTCAAGTGTGAGTGAGCATAACTTGAGTATTATGAGAATAAGAGTGGAAATCTTATTCGTGTTAATGCAATTTATGCAATAAACATCAAGAGTGGCATACCTTGATGCATGGCAAGAGTGTCATATTATGCATACAAAAAATTAGCATTAAGTCTAACCTTAATAGAAGGGATTCTCTAAGGTAGGCTAAGTTGTGAGTATTTAAGAAACTATCATAAGAGAGAAAATAAGGAACAAATCCCAAAGTAAGACTTAAGAAGAAAACATAGAAACTTAAGAATCTTAAGTCCAAGTTTGGAAACATAAGTTTATGAAGGTTGAGATCTTAAGTACCAGGAGACCCTTAAGTTTAAGGGCTTGGACTTAAAGGTTCGTATGAGTGAGAATACGGGACAACATTTGCATTCAGTGAGATGCATTCCCGATTCTCGAAGTCTTAAGACAGAAACTTAAGAACATTGTGGGGCTGAATTGGTCTAGACAGTGCAGGATCTTAAGAATCAGTCCTAAGTGAGTATGTGAGTGCTTAAGAACTCAAGGACAGAAATTGTGTTCTTAAGAACATGGAGCCGACCGAGAGTGAAGTCTTAAGTAAAATTCAGACATCTTAAAGACTAAGTGGTACGAGTAAGTGTGGAACACCGTGGTTTTTAAGGGATAATTGTGGATAAGTGAATTTAAGTGGAGACTTAAGAGGTGAACTCTTTAAGACTTAAGTTAACTTGTGTGTGTGTTTTTTGAGACTAACCATTGTCTTAAGAACGTGATTACGTGGATTTAGTGGACGGACGTGAAAAGTGGAGCAATTTTACATGAGATAAGAATTTGAATTCTTAAAGACTGTAATTAAAGAACCAATGCAATGAGACTTAATGGAAACTTCCATTAGCCCAGTGTGGCAAGTACTTAAGAATTAGTGGCATAAGCACAATCTTAAAAGGACTAATGTACCTTCTTAAGGCACAAGAGATCCTTGGGATTTAGACTTTGTTTGTGGATCCCTTAAGAGTGATGCTAACAGCCCTAATTTCCTAAAATAGATAGATAACCTTAAGAATTAACCAAAAAGATAGCTTTAACGACACAATTAATCTCCAATTACTAAAAACTAGGCGTATGATCATCCCCGTAACGAATCCTATGAGGTGTGGGTACACTTGGGTGTTTTATTAGAGTGGTGAAAAATCACTCTACATGGACATATAATGAAAAAGTTATGACCCACTGTATGCAATATTCTGCTCGTCGGGCAGGTCAGGCATGAGTCTTCACCAATGACGTGAAAGGGAGGAAAAAGGGGCAGCCTAGGAGGCAGACAAAGTCAAAGAGTGGAGAAAAGGGTGGGCAACACTAAATCATGGAGGACACTGTGCTTTGCAAGACCTCCTCTTCATCTACGAATTTTTTTTAAAAAGAATTTTTAAAAAATTTCGTATGAGCACGAAAAATTCTTAAAAAAATTTGCCAGGCCATGGAATTTAAAAAAACCCAGAGGCCGAGGTCGTGTCAGCCCCGACCTCGGGCTGTCGGGCTCAGGCTGTCGACCAACTGTCGCCGTGGTTGGGGGTCTGCCGCCCAGGCCGCCTGGTCGGCGCCCGGAGGCTTCCCGCTCCGCCCCCTCCCTGCAGATTTTGAATGTTGTTGCTGCATGGGTGCTAAGCATGCAAAATTAGAAATTTTTTACAAAAAACCAACCTCCCTCCTCAACGAGCAATTCTCATACCACAACTCAAATATTGCAATAAAGAATTACAATGTCAAACATAATTATTGAAGCATACCGTTTTGCAAATTTTAGAATCCCGAGCATTATTGCAAGAACGTTTCAAACAAATCAGAATTAGAAACAAAATTGAATGCACTGCACACAACTTCACCCACCACTGAACATTTCAACTCTACACATCATATTCACAAGAAACTACAAGTGTAAGCTTAGATTTGCAAAGCAAGACCAAAATCATATACACATGAGCTGTAGATCTACTTCATCACTGCATAGCTTTTATTTCTGAAGACTATCATTTTCAAGATGCCACGGAGACCTGCAAAGCATGATATAGAGAAAGAAGTAAGTGTCACATTCACTATCTGTGTTTTTTCAAGTAATGCATAGATCTTCATAGAATACAACAGATTGAAGCTAGCTGAAAATCAATTTTACCAATCTTTTTTGATGTATGTGAGATCTAGGTTGCGAATGCAGTGCAACGTCGACGGCGCAACTCTAGAGTAGAGGTGCTGCAGGCTTCTACAAGCTTCCAACCAACACCACCATCAGCTGGAAGAGTCGCCTCACATCTACCTGCCACAGTTCTAATACATGAAGACACATGTGATGATTTTGACAATACTCTACAACAACCTATCATCGACTTTGATGAAGAGTATTTTGATTGTGAAGAACAACAATGCAGGGACTGAAGCTGTGAAGAACTTACAGAGGACGAAGACTTTGATGCAAGTGTTCCTTCTACCTTAGAAGATCTTTGGTGGCGTCCTAAAATGCTATTCGCTCCTTCCAACAACACCCATATTATGAAACAGAAGATTACTAACTCTACAGGCGGAGAACTCCAGGAAAAGTCTGATGTTGCAGGAGCTCTACACTCAAGCGTTCAAGAAGAGGCGGGGATACATCGATCTGAGGAGGTGGGGTTCACTAGACCTGCAAGGTCTGAAGACAAAGTGGGCGACGAGGAGGCGGGGCGCTGCGGGAAGGTTGGGCGCACCAAGAAGGCGGGGCGCCGCAAAAAGGCGGTGAGCCCATCTGGGCTCGACGTCGGTCCAAACGTCGGAGCCCCCTGACCCCATAGCTTGGCAAGCATGGTCGAGGCAGCGATGGGTCCCTCCGCTCGCACCACGTGGCAGGAGGGAATGGGCAGTCCTGGAGGGCCGAGCTGCCCCCTCCACCCATACTCCACTCTTGACAGTGGGGGAATGGGGGGGCCAGTAGAGGTCACTCTGGATGGGGGGATTTTCAGAGGGAACTTGGGCAAAGGGTTACAAAATTCTCACATTGAATTTGGGTGTTAAAGGGAGCTTGACCTACAAACTCACTTTCACATAAACCCTAGAAACCCTAATGAAACCCTGATTTGCTCAAAACTCCTCATAAAACCTCAAATCACGTCGGATTTTATTGGTTAAGTCATAGTTTGTACATGGCAAAGTCTCTTGAATTCAATGTGACCTCAAACCCTCTACCAAATCTTCAAATCCTAATTGTGTCTAAGCTCTAGCTCTAAGTTGCAAGTGTGTGAGAGTGAGAGAGAGAGAGAGAGAGAGCCCCAAACTCCCCCTCCATATGCACCAAACCCTAATGGAAGTCATCCGGCGGATGAACACTGGACTGGATGGAAGTCATCCAGATGCCCAGGTTCATCCAACTGACGGATGAAACTGGTCAGAACGGAAATCATCCGCCTGGCCAGGTTCATCCACTAGAGAGTCCAAAAACTCAATCAGCTTCAAAAAGAAAAATACTACCCGGGTCCGCTAATCCTAGTTCTCCGCTTAACATTATCTCCCTTCTAATCTACATCGGTCCTCCGATGTTTTTTTTTTTTTTTTCAGCTGAAGGGCATCTATGACTCCTTCTAGTGTTGCCTTTGAGTATGCCCTCGGCGTGTTTTCCCACCAGCTGCTCCAGTTATCAAGCCATCTCCGTGGTCGGGTAAGGATCGTGGATCTCTTCGTCCTCCGTCTCTCCTCAGTCCGTCCGGGTGCCGATACCCTATCCAAGTCCCAAAATCTCCGCCTTGACACCAACTTCCAAGCTTCACCTCGGAGCTAATATGTGGTCTGCCTATGACCGTGTGAACCTCTAATTTATCCGGCCGCAGTACTAGCCGGGTTGTACGCGGTTGCTGGAATTGACTCCCTACATCTTCTAGACCTTTTCCTCCTTGGTCACCATCTATGCTGAGTGAGTTGTCTTCTGCTTCCAGTGACTGACATCTAGTGTTGGCCTAGTCGAGTTGTCTTGCCAACACTTCAGTATCCGGTCTTCCCTCGGTGCCCGGGTAGTGATCGGGGATCTCCTTTGTCCTCCGTCCCTCCTGTGGTCCTCCCTTTCTGGGTGCCGATATACTGCCCTGGTCATGCAATCCCGCCAACCATCCATTGTCTTTCCTCCTTTCCGGTTAGCAGTGCATTCCTCTAGTCTAGGCGTTGCCTAGTGAGTAGTGTCCGCATATTGTAGCTGGAGTTTTCCTTTGCAATTCTTACCTACGAACCTAATATTAAAATTTTCCCAATATCCTTTTCTTTAAATTTTTAAAATATGTTTAAAATATGTTTTTTGCAAACTTACATGATCCGAGTGCACCATCCCCCTTCTAGAGTAGAACAGTCCTCTGGTCCGGGTGGTACGTTGGTGTTGACTGCTGCCACTGGGTCTCCAGTGTTCTTTGAATGTGTTCGGGTTGCCAGATTGGAACCTCCGGGTTGAGTTGGAGCTGGAAGGCCTCCGAATCGCCGGGTTTCACCGAAAGTGGTCTGGCAGCCAGGTTGGGACTCCGGGTTGACGTCGGCTGGAAGCCTCTTGGTCTCCGGGTGTCACTGAAAGTGATCGGATGGCCGGGTTGGTACTCCGGGTTGACTTAAGCCAAAACTACCTCGAAAATGATCTCTAAAAATGTCTCTAGAAGTGCCTCTAAAACAGCTTCTAAAACAGCCTCCAAAACTACCTCGAAAATTGCCTCAAAACGGCCTCTAAAATGGCCTCTAAAACTGCCTCTAAGACTGCCTCTAAAACTGCCGCTAAACGTCTAGAAAAGTTCGCTAAACATCAAAAGAGTTCCGCTAAACATCAAGAAAGTTCTGCTAAACGTCTAGAAAAGTTCGCTAAACGTCCAGAAAGTTCCGCTAAACGTCCACCAATTAGGAAGGTATGACCGGGAGTAAAAAAAAAATTTTAATCAAAAAATTTGAAATGGGCAGGGGAAAAACTTCCCTAGAGATGTGTTGTTTGCCGCCGACCTTGGCCGGCTCCTGATGTGGTGCTGCCCGACTTCCTCCAACTCCCTGTTACCGCCGCCTCCTGCTCTTGGGCACTGTGGGTAGGCTGGACTGCTGTCGGAACTGGTCCGGGACTACTGGCTGCCCGCTCCAAGACGTCCAGAAACCCTAACTACGCATTTTCTTCAAAAAATACAAAATGTTGGGATTTTTACAAAAACCCACTAAAACCTAGTAGTGCATTGTATAGAGAAGCACTCCAAACCTACGATGCAACTCAAAAACCTTCAAAATTTTCGAAAAGCAAGCCTCAAAACCCTAGATTTAGATCTCAACGCTTCAAACCCTAGTTGCCTCCTTGTAGCAGAAGCCACATGATTCGAACTTGTGCATGGTCGCCAATGTTGAAGTGAGCTTGACCTACAAACTCACTTTTACATAAACCCTAGAAACCCTAATGAAACCCTGATTTGCTCAAAACTCCTCATAAAACCTCAAATCACATCGGATTTTATTGGTTTAGTCATAGTTTGTACATGGCAAAGTCTCTTGAACTCAATGTGACCTCAAAACCTCTACCAAATCCTCAAACCCTAATAGTGTCTAAGCTCTAGCTCTAAGTTGCAAGTGTGTGAGAGTGAGAGAGAGAGAGAGAGAGCTCCAAGCTCCCCCTCCATGTGCACCAAACCCTAATGGAAGTCATCCAACGGATGAACACTGGGCTGGATGGAAGTCATCCAGATGCCCATGTTCATCCAACTGACGGATGAAATTGGTTAGGACGGAAATCATCCGCCTGGCCAGGTTTCATCCGGCCAGCCCAGTGGATGAAACATTGTCCAGGACGGAAATCATCCGCCTGGCCAGGTTCATCCACTAGAGAGTCCATAAACTCAACTGGCTTCAAAAATAAAAACACTACCCGGGTCCGCTAATCCTGGTTCTCCGCTTAACATTGGGGCGGTGGAACCCGAAAACTATGAAGAGAATTTTGGAGATTTTGAATGGGCAAATCGTGAGAATGAGAGTGACGGAGGAGTTTTTGAGAGAAATGTGAGGAGGAAATATGCAAGAGGTGAGGGAAATGAGGTGAGAGATTATGGTTTGCAAAGAGACACACAAAGGCGGAGTGGTCGTGAATATATGGAAATACCTGCAATTGATGAGAGTGGAAGTAAAGGCTCCGATTTTGCCTTTCATTATAGTGATGATGAAGGTGATGGAGGTGACATTGAAGATCCAAATAGCATCAAGTACATGTATCGTGATTCAACATGGAGCACACATATTTCAACTTATGAACCTCCGCCTATAGAATTCATTCAAACATCTATGAGCACCAATTTCTCCCGTTGTTTCCCGACATTCATGCAATTGTTTTCATTATTTTGGCCTTCTACCATTCTGCAAGATATAGTATTGGAAACAAATCGGTACGCAAGAGAAGAATTGGATGATAAAGGTAATACTATGGGAGGAGCAAATTGGAAGGAATGCAATGTGGAAGAATTGAAGGCATTTTTTGCTATTTCATTGATTATGGGCATGAAAAGACAACCAAATATAAAGAGCTATTGGCAAACTCAAGGTTCCATCTTTCATTGTCCTACCATTTCACGACTTATGAGCCGCCATCGTTTTCAATCACTTATGCGTTGTTTGCATATTACCGATTTGAATCATTATGTGAGAGAGAGAAGACATTACCGGGATATGACAAATTAGGACAAGTTCGATGGTTAGTTGATAAAATTCGAGAGAATTGCAAAAAAGTATGGATACTTGAAAAATTTGTTACAATAGATGAGATGATGATCCGATATAAAGGATCATATTGTCCGTTGCGACAATATATGCCACAAAAACCACAAAAATGGGGAATCAAGGTTTGGTGCTTAGCATGTTCAGTTACAAAATTTGTTTGGAACTTTTCCGTTTATTGTGGCAAAGAACAAAATGCAGAAGCCCGGACACCAACAAGAAAAGGAGAACCAAAGTTAGCACACACAGTGGTTATGGACTTGGCATTGGATATTGTAAACAAGGGGCACGTGATTGTGATGGATAACTTTTTTTCAAGTATAGGGCTCTTTATTGATTTATTATCAAAGGATATTTATGCAACAGATACACTACGATCAAATCGTGTGGGAATTCCAAATAAGTGCAAGAACACGAAGTCCTTGAACAAGAGCATGAAGCAAGGCGAGTATGAATGGAGAATGCATGAGTCTCGAAAAATCTCATGTGTTGTATGGAAAGACAAGAAGGCAGTACTTTTGTTATCTACACATGCTATGCCACGTGGCCTACCGATCACCCCTATTATAACTGTTCCAAGAAGAAATGGTGCGGTCTGCGAAAACATTATGACATCTCCAGTTCATCATGAATATACCACACACATGAGAGGTGTAGATGTTGCCGACCAATTGCGGGCCTCATATTCTACACAGAATCGTTCACTCAAATGGTGGCATCGTGTTTTTTTCTATTTATTAGATATGACAGTAGTCAATATGTTTATCATTTATCTAGATAAATCCAAGACTTGCAATCCACCACGTAGACCAATGTCTCATTTGCAATTTAGAACTGAGTTATGTGGAGCACTTACACGAAATTGGGAAGGAGTATTACAGGATGACATACACAGTACTAAACCTATATGTATTCCAGTGTATACAAAGAGAGAAGTCTTTGTGTAGTATGCAAAACGGCCTCATTGGCATTGCCGCACAAGAAGCCATCCATGCAAGCAGCAATATATGTGCTTGAAAAGAGGGTGTTTTGAAAAATTCCATAAGAATTTAAATCGTCATTAGAAATATAGTACGGTAGAGTTCTAGGTTTTCACAACTTTGTTCCAGTGTTATTTGAACACTGTATGAATCCAAACAATTCTTTTATGTATTTTTTATTAAAGATATTTCCATTGCATAGTGCATAACAATTGTGTATATGTAAATTATACAAGCTGACTATGTATTGGAATGAGTTTTCATAGGGAATCTTTTTGTATATATTTGCATAATTATTTGCAAAGAAATTTATAGACTTAGACTTAGACTTACACTTAGACATAATTTTAAAAATAAATTGTATCAATTTGCAAATTTTTCACTTTTTTAATTAATATTATGTATTGTTCATACATATTTCGCTATTTGAATTTAACCCCTAAACGTCCCTGATGTCGAAAAACGACATTCCGGATGAGCTCGGGGAAGTTCAAATGGCTGCCATTTTTTCATCCGAAGTCCGTTTCATTCGTTTGTTTTTGGAAGTTACTATAGACCGGGTGTAGTTTACTATGGAGTTATTTCCTTTACCCCAAGCGTTACTCTGATTTTTGTAGGGAGGTTTTAGATGGAGGAGGTTTTTGTTTTGAAGCAAGTTTTGCAATTTTTGGTGAAAATTTTGGCTGCCATTTTGAGTTGGGGCAGTAGGGATTAGTGCAAAGATGAGGAAAGAAATTATGTTGCCCTTGGTGGTTTAGTTCAAGAAAAGTGTGTTTTTAGAAAGATAAGTAATTAGAGCAAGCCCAGTCGCCACGCCAACGGCTCCCGCCAACAGCGCTTGGCGGGCCCGACGGTTTAGCCGCACCCCAATCGGCTCCGCACTCCTCACTCCACCCTGTCGCGTCTCGCCATCCACCTCCCGGTCTCGGAAAAAATTGCAGCTTTGCAATGAGATATTTTCCTCCCTGCAAACTCAGTCAACGCCACCATGGCAAGTGTGGAGGAGGGAAGGGGAAGGAAGGGGAAGAATTTTTCTGTAGACGAGGAAACGTGCTTGTACATAGTGCATTTTAAGTATGTTGCCCCTTCCACATTGATTTGAATGTTTGAGAGTCATTTTTGGTTGAAATTCAATGAGAAATGTAAAAGCGTGTTGAGGTGTGCTTGAGGTGTACCTACATGTCTAATTCACTTTTCAAATTTTGCACACAATCAGCTAATGCCATAAACATTGTGGAATTGAAGAGCGACAACTTCGTGAAATGTAAATTATTTAACAAAATTCAAAGTCAAACACTGCTGACTTCACTGGGCATGGTTGAAAAAAACTTTTTTTGTTTGTTCATATGCTATTACCTAACCATCCGCATGGTCATTTCTACCAAAAAAAAAAAATTGTGCACATTCCTAAAGTAGTAATTTACAAGATCTTACGGTAAAAATAGAAAAACACAATATTTTCCCTGTTTTAACCACTTCTTTTAAGAATGGCAGAATTGGAGTGTTTTTAGAGAAAAATTGTCACGGTCCTTTAGGGATTAAATAATTGGTTGACCAACATTATAAAATACACCTTCAATAGTCTTCTTTACAAGATTCTTTTTTCCTTTCACCAAAACCATGAAAATTGATTTCAGCTTACGAGAATAGTGCATGTCTTCGAAAAAATTCACTACTTTATTTTAAAAACTTTTAATACTACGTATATGCGCAGCCTGACTACGCTTAGGCGTTGCCCCACATTGCTACTTTTGCGTGGAGACTGGATGGCATTCCACTGATAGGTAGGGACCATTCTTCTGGTGCAGTAGTACCAGGGAGGCACATGTGGAGCTTTACCAGGACATTTGGCCGTGTCAAGAGGGGAAGGTCACGGAGACTGAACGGGAGATCCATGATGTCTTGATCCCACGTCCACTCATCCCACAAAAACTCAGATTCGACACCACTAGCGTTACACACAGTGACGGAAAATGGAGGGGACGATGAACAGAGTCTATCAATAAGAGCGTCTCTCAAGTTCGATGGTAGAGCCGCGCGACTCCGAATGCGCAAGCTGTCGAGCTTTGGTTGCAGCGAGTCCTGATCGATTTCGACGTCCAGGTAGAAGAGGGCTGCAAAGAGCAAGTTGGCTGCCTTCTGCACATCGGCACGTCCGTCTTCATCGAGAAACTTCATGGTCACTTCCTCCAAGAATGGTATACTCCCCGCATCATCAAGCTCACATCTTACATCCTTGGGTACGTCGATGGTCGGATTCAGGCGGAGGCTACATTCGCTTGATTCGGGCTGGAGCTGCTTTAAGTGGTCAATGGCTTGCTGGCATTGCGATTCGGTATCGGTCACGACGTCCACAACAGTATTCAAAAACTGAATCAGATCGTCTGAACCTTTCTGCTTCGTATCATATACCAATCGACCGCAACCTAGAGATATGAGGGCGCTGGCCTGGCGCTTAGGCCACAGGGTTCGGGCTTCTTGGATGCCGATTACGGCCGGGCCGTTGAACCGCAACCCCCCATCAATCCAAAAACGGCTGCCGGCTTCATAGGCTGGGAAATAGGTGCCAGCGGCTGATGATGCTGCAGCGGCATCTGTCGCGCTGTAGAGATGGTTATCGGGCACACGCCCGAAGAGCAGACTGCGGGTTGGCTGCTCCGTCTCCCCTAGAGTTGCCTGGTTAACCAGGTCATTGCACTCATTTTCCTTGATCGCGCGGTTGTAGGAGGTGAACCACGCAGCAGCAAGGCCGTTGTCCCGGTCACATGAAGTGACGATGACACGCGGCCCACCGACACAGCTACGCAGCAGCGACTCTTCTCCAAAATGCTCTTTCAGAAGCTTCAGCAGATTATCGTTTTTGTATTTGGTGTCGTAAATCCTTAAGACCTGGAAAACCCGCAGTATCCAAGGAATATGCGCCAAAATTCTCTTCATTTCTCCCGAGAACACCTGTGTACACAACTCCCGGAACAGCTGGATTACATCTGGCAGGCGCTTTGGTGGCTCATTTAGTTTCCGTACCGTAAGTGCGAGTGCGATGATGCCCCCGGTGCTTGTACCGACGATGATATCGAACAGATCCTCGACATGCATACCATGAAAGAAGGACATAATTTTTCCGAGAGAGAGCAGCTCAACGATGCCGCGGACGCCTCCGCCGTCCAGTGAGAGGATGCGGTAGCCAGCCAACAGGGGCAGATCCTTCGGATACCACTCGGCAGAAGACCGACAAACGGGGCATGTCAAGTCAATGATCATCTTCGGCGAGCGCATATCGGCCTCTTCCTTCGCACACATGGCACAGAGAATGTGGCCACATGAAAGCACCTCCGTCGGCAGCTCGATCATGCAGCATACACAAACTCGACAGAAGGTGAAAGCTGTCAACCACGGATAATTCTCACGCTCATACAGGAGCTCATCTGATAGAAAACCCCTAATGGCTTTCATATCCACCGACCACTGGAGGGCTCTTTTCGCTAGATTGACGAGCCTACAGGCTTCTGCTGCGTGTTGCACTCTGGGATCCGGAGTGAAGCTCCCATCCCACCGACCAGGTATTTGCGAGGAGCAGTGCTGAGAGTCATCTGAATGCATGTGTCGCACAGTGTCGCACGTTCCCCGACGAGAGGGATGGACGGCGGCACACGGCATCTCACCATCGATCAATGTTTGAGCTTCATCCAGGGCTTCTTGAAGCTCCTCGGGTAGTTAGGCATTTGCACCGACCGGGAGGTTCAAGTCCAGCCGGTGCATCCAGAGGAGCACTGACAGTGCGATGCGCCTCCGGAGAATGCTGAGCGATATCTGGTGCCTCTCGTACTTGTTTGTACATTTCGAGTTCGCCTGCTCCACTGCCCGACGAAACTCAACAATGTACCCTGCAAGTCCGACGAAGGTCGGTCTCCGAGCCACGCTCGCCTTGTATATGTCGAACTCTCCATCTGGGTTCTCGTTGAAGGTGTCAGCAGCAAGTTGCATGTAAAGCGGAAGCTGGCGGCGATTGAAGAGTTGATTCGCCTCCTCTCGAGATCTCCGAACAAGCATGCTACAGCGCTTGATCTCCGAACGCAGCAACTTCACTCGAGATAATAACGTATGGATACTGATGTCCTTCTGCGGCAGAAGACAGACTAGAGGATCCGAGAAGTAGCGTTGAAGTTCGTCCCGGCTTCGGTTCTCGTCTCCCTTGATCCATTTAATGTATGTTTTTCGAAAATCGTCGAATTCCGCAGCTACAGCCTCCTTACCCACCTTGTTAAAGATGAGAATCAATTGAGGGCGATGCTGATTTGCCGCTCCGCGAGCCGCGTTCGAACCCCATTTCAACAACGGTTTCACGATGGTCTCTTGCTCCTGCCAGCTGCCTTGAAAGACATGACAGAGGACGTCGGAAAAGATGTAGAGCATGCGAGGATACGATGACTGAACATGTTTGGAGCGTATATTCTGGAAGTCGGTTCTATTTCCCAGATACCCCGGGGTATATCTGTTGAACGTCTTCCACAGTTTCTGGATGGCGAGCGGCTCCTTCGTGCCATGGAGACCTTCGCTGTCGACATAGAGCAGAGGGTCTGTTGAGGATTGCGGCCTTGAGTTGGCCGACACTTGTCCGCCGTCGTACATGCGAATATCGGCAGACGTTGATTGCGCATCGCCCGCCGCCCCGGCCACAGGCATGCAGCCTGCTCCTCGCCTACCATCCAAAGCCATAAGGAGTCGCACCAACGTGCTTTTGCCTGCTCCAGTTGGTCCGACAAACGCCACCAAGGATGGTTGCGCATTCGGATCTGCAACCAGCGATGCGAGCAGCGGAAACAAGTGGATATTATTATCGATCGGACTGAAGTAGCAGAACATGTTCTCATCTGCATCCATTTGCTCATCTACGGGCGAGGAATCGCCCAAGCCCCACTCCACCATGAGGTACTCGTCAATCCCCATCCGCACATGCTTACGAGTAGCTTTAGACTTGTGTACCTCACTATCACACGACTCGCACAGGGATACATCGCAGGGGACGCAGAAAACCACCGACGGAGCTTCTTCGCACTCCCTGCACTTCCCTAGGCCAGGCAAGGACGACGTCGAGACCGCGACGGAGTTGGACGTTCCAGGCTGGTCAGATCCATCGACGTCACCCGCTTCATCAGTCGTCGACATGTTACGGTGATAATCTGATGTCGCAATGGGAGCAAACAGGGGCAATGGGTGGTTATGAAGGGGACATGAAAAGCTGATTCAATAACAGTTATAAAAACATCTCCATCGTACGACCATTAGTGTTCATGGCAAATCAAATGCGACCACTTGGGCTTGTGAGAAAGCTCTCCGTGATAGAATCGTACATGCTACAGAAGCTTGCAATCAAGACACTTTCACCCATGTACAGTGGCTCTTAACTGCATGAAGCTGGACAACAGTCATAGGCAGGGAAGTTACACATTTACCTGTTCAAATACTTCAGGTCTCACTGAGCGCAAGCGACACTCTATGACGTCAGTCCTGCCGAGGGTAAGAGTCCTTTGGGCTCAAAGAGCAATTTCCGGATGTGGTTGATAAGTGGTGCTAAAGAGCTCATATGAGATTTGCTGAAAAACTTCAGAGGAATAGAAATAGGTAAGACACCGACATTAATACCTACTCGAGCAAAGATTGTCCAATTCAAACACATTTTTACGAATCTCTTCAAATAGACTTGAACATCTTATCAAGCAAAAGTCTGACTAAACATCCAAGTCAATAAGATATTCCTAGATGGCTTCAAGTGAATAACAAGTGATTGAGTACGTGAACGAACAAATAAGTAAATAAGTGAGCAATTGAGAAAACGGGTAGGTGAACAAATGAATGAATCAGTAATTGAGTAGATGAATAAATGGGCACCTCAATCAACAACTAGACGAGTAAATGGATGATGAAGTACATGAAGTGGAAGATCAGCAATTTTCGTTTACAGCCAAAATGAATTCAGTTGAAATAAGGTCATCGATACTTGAACTGATAACATCAGAAGCAAAGTGACGGTGAGACGAAAAAATGCGAGCATCTTTATGAAAGTGCAATTTTACCTTCTAAAGTCGACGCCGCCGCACTAATACGCCTCGTATTGTACCCGAGGCTAGCTCTTACGCATCTAGTGCTTGTGCACCCCTGCCGATGCAACAAACACACGAGATTGATGCGGTGACGAACCTGAGACTGAGCACTTCTAGCAGAGAAGGCCCGGATGAGCGCCGTGGTAGTGGCGGCATAGGGCCTGAACAAGTGGCTGATCTGAGGAGAGAGCCTTCCACCAGCACGCAACCGACATGGTGATCTACGTCCTAGAGAAGATAGCTGGGTTCCTTGCTTCGCATTCGCATCCGTTCTGCATTATAAAGGAGTTCAGCTGGTGGAGTGGGAGGGCTCGGGGGCACCGAGCCGTGCGATAGCCAACCTCCATCTCGTCCGTCCATTGTGGGCGAGCTTGGCGGGTGTGGGGCCTCGGACATGGGCGCGTGGCGGGGAAGGGGACGGGCGGGAGTCACCGCGGGAGGTGGGGTTTGAAGATCAAGGCACGGACAGGAGGGTTGAGGGGAGGTTCGACCATCTCTGCTGCGGCACAAGGCCCGGGGAGAAATGCCGGAATTCTGCTGAAATCATTGGTGTGAGCATCTCCACCCCTGACAGGGTAATTCCCACGGTAGAACGGGAGAACCCCGTCAGGGGCGGAGACGGTTCACAGGCGAGCAGTGAAATGTCACACCCACGACCGGAAGCAATCACGGTAACCCGACAAAAAGTGACGCGAACAACCGGGACATGCGGACATGTTGAGAATTCACATTTACTATGTGCCCATTCAGTGTTGGAAGAGAATCACAGATGCTGAGTTTGAGGGGAGTGAGTGGTTTTCGTGAAGTAGGTCCTTATTGCGCTCATCCTTCAGATTTTGGTTTCTGAAGTTTTGAAACAAAGATTAAGGTAAACTGTTTCGGGACACATCCTTCACAGAATTCAAGCTCTTTCTTACAAGGAAAAAACAATGAAACTACACAATCATTGCATTGTTCATCCGAGAAGCAATCTAAGTTTGTGGCTTGGTTTTCTCAGTCTGAAAGACTCAAGCCATGCATAGCCACATCACTAAAATTAACCCTAAGGTACCATAATTGTTTCAAACCACAAACACTTCAAAATTGTTGAATTCTAATGCAATAAATAAAGAAGGAAACAAAAAATTTATTTTTATTTTTGAATGTAAGATCTAAATTATGAATTATTCAAAAACATACTGACAAAACTTCAGAAACTTTCACTGCATGCATTGAAAGATTATAGTGTTTGAAATGGAGAAAACGGTTCATTTTCTTCCTTGTTATGAAGGGATCAACCAACTTTGACTTCAGTTGGTGTCAAATTATTGTACTACACAAGGTCTAAAATCATTACTAGCAGGTCAAGCATGATATTAGTTCCTTGCTCACCCATTTTTAGATGTAAAGAAGCAGTGTAGCATATTTTTCAAAATTTTGCAAAGAGTGGAGGTTAAAAAATTGAATAGTCACATTTTACTTTTTTGTGAACTTCATATGTTTTCCACCATATCATATCATGTAGTTGAAAAAATTGAAAATGTCAAAACTTAGGTTTTATGTGGAAACAAAGAAGTTGTTTTGGTACCTTGCGTGACAATTTATGACAATGTGTGAAAATGTTTGACTCTAGATAAAATGAATTTTTTCACCGAAGATAAGGATTCTTTTTCTTACAACACTTAATGAAATAAAATTACCTTCTAATAATGAAAACTTCACAGCTAATAGATTGTCGTAGCAAAAGTTTGTGGAGGTGCCCAATGTACCCGCTTTCTCCCATTTGAAATTTAGAACCATATAACTTTTTCATTCAACGTGGGATTTGGAGGGAAAATGGACTCAGAGAAAGCCGATTGGACTAATCCATCTACAATACAAAATTCAAAGAAAAATATTATGAGCTAACACCGTAGGAACTTGCCCAAACCCTTATAAATCCCCCGAGAGGAATGTTGGAGATTTAGGAGTGAAGACTGTAAAATTAGAGAACATAAATGACATCAAGACAAACAATGGTGAACATTTAATTCATAAGTGAAACATTATAAGGGAAATCATAAAACTCCATTTCACACCCGCAATCTGCATTTCTATTTCACAATATTTAACTACAAACACGTATTGTATAATATTGTATACTACTAGAGTATAATTGATCATTGATTGCCCTTCCACGCCCATAAGTGTTCGATTAAGTCTCTTTTCAGTTGATAATGTCCATCCTCATCAACTATGCTCGCCATCTCACTTGCATACCTCTCGACAGACAACGGTCGTTGAAGATGTTGGTGTGCTCTGCGATCAATGCTACTGGGAGATTCTATGGTGGATTCCTTTTGATAATCTTGATTCAACTCAACATACGGTTCCTCATCCTCAATTACCATGTCGTGTAGGATTACACAGGCTATCCATATAGTTATCATCTTAGACTTCTTCCACTGTCGTGCAGGATTTCTTAGGATTCCCCACCGTTGCAATAAAACTCCAAATGCGCGTTCAATATCCTTTCGAGCGCCCTCTTGTCTCTTTGTGTAATATTTGTTCTTCTCACCTTGAGGATCAGCTATAGTTTTCATGAAGAGACTCCAATTTGGATATATACCGTCCGCTAAGAGATAGCAATAGTCGTATTCATGATTATTGACGGTGAATTGAACTTGAGGTCCTTTACGTTTTATGTAATTCACCATCAATGGACTCCTATCAATGACATTAATGTCGTTGTTTGAACCCAACATTCCAATAAAAATATGCCGAAACCAAATATTTTGGGACGCAATTGCTTCCATTATGACAGATCTACTTCCATCTTTGTTTTGGTATTGGCCGTGCCAAGCAATAGTGCAATTCTTCCAATCCCAATGCGTGCAATCGATAGAGCCAAACATTCCGGGAAAGCCCCAGAGCTTGTTAATATGCAACTGCTTATGTATATCTTCATCGGTGGGTTCTCTCAAGTAGTATCCTCCAAAAACCTCCACGACAGCCGTAACAAACTTCTTGAAACTCTTCTGAGCAGTTGACTCCGCTATACGTACGTATTTGTCAATAAAGTCCACCGCTATGCCACCACTCAAGATACATAACGCGGCCGTTATCTTTTGAATAGAAGATAATCTCAGCCGCCCCACAGCATCTGGTTGTTGCTTGAAATATGGATCAAAATCAACTACAGCGTCATGGATTCTTATAAACACGGGCTTCCGCATGCGAAAGCAATGCCGAAAAAATGACTCATAAATTGTATCGTCTGGAAAATAGTCCTTCCAAATGCGTTCATATCCTTCAGCATGACCCCTATCGATGTTTTTTTTTTCCCGGGTCTTGACCCACCATGTGTCATGCCCAAGATTTCAGCTTTTTCCTCCTCAAGTTTTTGTTTATGTTCTTGATACATCATATGTAGTTCAAAAAATTCTTCTACTTTATCCTGCGTTGAAATAAAATCTTGCACCCACTTTGAGAATTCAATGTCTTTATCCATTGAAACGTGTAGATGCTTAAACCAACGTAGGCTATGGCACACAGAAGAATAAATACTTGTAAAATATAAAGTGGAACAGAAAGAAGGACAAGTGGGGTGGCTTTCCTCTCATTTATAGTTTCAGAAGTTCTTTCCTAAAGATAAAAGGGGCTACAGAAGTGAATGCAGTAGAAAAGTAAAATAAAAATAAATATAAAAGTCAATCTAGATTAGAAGTAAAAGTGAACTAAAAGCAAAAGAGAACGCAAAATAAAACAAAGGTGAATGCAATAAAAAAAACACTAAAAATAAAAACTAAATGAAAGAGCCACATCTAAAGTATGACAACCATGACTGCAGAACAGGAGTACTAAGTTTTTTTTGCCTCTTCTACAAAGTTTCTATTTCACAGAATGCAGGATTTGCTTATAGTTATCATGAGTTGATATAGGATAATCAAAATACATCCATAAATTGTTGAGGACATATTGGGTGAATAGAAGCAAAGAAGTAGCATCCCAAAATATGGCAATTGTTTACAAAAGTGCATAGTAGTTTTTTTTTTAAAACATGCCGCAATAAATGAAAATTTCTAACACATGCCACAAGAAGCCGAAAAGGATAATGTTCTCCGTACATAAAAGATTAGCTACTACAAGCCCAATACATATCATGGTGAACATTCATACTTCAAGCGTTTTGATCATAAGAAGTGAATAGTTAATTCATTTAAAACTCTGACCGAAGATGTTTGTGTCATCGTAAAATCTCTCGCTAGGTCGAACAACCTCAACATCCGGGCGTGGAGGGGCCGCTAGTGTGAGAATGGGGGAGTCATCATCATCTTTGCTTCCGGGACTCTTTAGAATAATGTAAAAGTGAGTGAATATCGCATATGCATTTTGAGAGCATTTCAAGTATCTACAATATAAATGAATGTAAAGGGTGAAATTACAGGTACAGTACCTCAGGTTCGGACTCGATGGGAACCACTGGAGGTTCTATTGCCACATGGGAGGGCCGTGGAATTGAAGCTGCAGTGCGTGATGTTGTTAACTCTTCCATAGCTTGCTCACGGAGTAATGTGTAGTATTTTGCGCTCTCAGCTGGCATCTTGGACAAATCCATGGAGAAGAGTTGTATATTCACAGCCTTCTCCAATGCCGCAGTCCTCCTCTCATGCGATTCGACCATCTTAGCAGTTGCTTTCTTGAATTCCTAGTCAATATTCTTGGTCTTTGCGTCCACCTTTGAAATCGCCTTCGCTTTCTTATTTCTGATGGGGCGCTCTAGGGGGTCCGCAGTAGCTTGCACCAGAGTCCTCTCCCTCTTGTGGTACCGCTGCAGATGGCATTGGGGATTTTCTCTTCCCGTTGACAGTCAAACTCCTCCATTTCTCTTTGTCCTTGAGGTACCTCCAACACTCCAAGTACCCAAAAGGTTTGGGTTTTTTTCCACTTCCACCGTAGAATTTGAAATACAGATTATTTGCGTCGTCAATGCGGTCCTCTTCGTTTGTTCCAGATTTGATCATGAGTTGTACTTGGCTGTAGAACCTGTTGAACTTTGTGACGTCCTTATTGATCTCCTGCCATTTAGTCTCCAAGCTCCGCACTGGACGTGAAGGAACGTTGTATGGCTCGATCTTCTCGTACGCCTTGTGAATGCTTTCCCAAAAAGATAGAAGTTTCTGTCCAACCCCTCTGATAGAATCCTCAGATTGTTGGATCCAGGCACGACAAAGACGCATGCACTTGGCGTCCGAGAAGTTTGAGCCACGGGCCGTTTTCACAGCGCTACTAGAAGCCATAGTACTCCACCTGGTTTGAGAACAAGGCATCAATGAAGGAAGAATTAGAAATTCAAAGTGAAAAAATACAATCTTTCGATCCCTACGCTCAAAGTTGATGAAGTATTGTGAGTATGTTATTTATTAAGTGTTTTATGAGATCCAAGGGGTAGAACTAGGAATATGATATTTGATTTTCTTCCTTGCTCATTGCACTAGAATTAATAGTTTAGAAGTGTTTAGTGTGAAATTGTAAAGGAAATTCAGGGGTTAATTGAAATTGAAGAGCTAAGTCCAAAGATGTTTGGAATCTAAACTTATGAGTTCCACGGTTTGAATATTAATTTTTATTAAATGTAACTCCAATTTTTCAAGCTTTCATATTCAAATATTTAAGCATTCCACTATGAAAAGATCTTTTAAAGAAAAAAACGAAAAAAGGTTAGTGAATGTACCAAAATATAAAAGAAAAGATGTATTGCCGACAATAAGAACTGTGCACCCCAAAGAAGAGTAGGTAAGAGACCAAAAAATATAACATGGCCGTGATAAAGGAAAAAAATATCACAGAAAGAGTTATATACAAATCACAACGGTGGTGAGAAATAGAGAGAAAGTCAAGTCCCGAAAAGTAAACTTCACTTATTAACAAGTAGTGAAACTCCAAAGAAGGTGGCCACTTGTAGCCACTGCCAATCATAGCTCGCCACGTGGCATTGAATGATTGGACAACTCAAGCGGGGAATTATGGTGCAACCCTTTACTTTTTGTAAATATGCTGTGGAGATGAACCGGCGCCGCCAGCCCGGTGGGCCGGGACGCCGGTCTGTGTCCCGTGGTGCGAGCTGTACCTGTCTTTCTTGCATCATCTCGGCATTTCTCCCGGGGCCTGTGCCCCAGTGGAGATGCTCTGAAGCCCACACCGCGAGGCTCAGGCCGGCGTCCCGGTCGACCGGGCTGGCAGCGCCAGTTCATTTCAGCAATATATTTACGAAAAGTAATGGGACACCAAATACCCCGGGAGCATGTGTCCAATCACTCAATGACACGTGGCGGGAAAAAAAAAACAAAAAATCTGGCCAACTGCGGCATCAGCACCGGGTGCTAGCGTTCCCTCAGAGTGGCCAATTTGAGGACGGGTGCGGGGGGAAGAGGGTAATCCCCCTCCCGTCCCCTCAAACTTCGGCACCTCTCCCCTTGGCGTGGGAAATTCCCCATCAGGGGTGGAGATGCTCTAAGGTAAACAACATTGTTTCTGAATTTCCATCTATTGTACAAACTATTCTTTATTGTTATATTATTATTAGTTCCATGTTATATATTTTTAAATTTTTAGTTTGGTACTTTTGAAAGTGCACATGAATAATACAAAAGACAAAACACTTTTTTTTTAAATAGCATTGTGAAATTTTTTAGAAGATATGCACTGTTTTCTTAAGGTGATTTTCATTTTTCAATATTTGTTAAACAACTTGTCAATAGCATGGTTTGAGTGATAAGAAAAAAAAATCTTGTAAAGAAGACTCTAGTAACAAAGAACTTGTCAAGAATGGTGCTATTCAGCTCTACAACACCCTGCCCGCGTTGCCCTCACTCCTCATTTCAAACTTTGAACCTCAATAACTTTAGTTTTGTGTACTTGTTTCATGAAAAAAATTCTCCCACAAAGCTATCACTTACACACATCTATGATAAACATTTCATGATCCAAATTGACACCAATGTAAGCTAAGCCCACCTTGGGACTTTTTGCATCTAGGGATTAAAGTATGAAAATTTTCTAAAATAGCTAGTATTGTTTCATTTATGAACATTGATAGATCAACACCTTAACCCTTAAAGGTCTATGAAGCCACTTTTGGGTTGCAACGCTTTTTTTTTTATGTATTTGACATACAAGGTGTAAGACATGATGTATACTCTAGATACAAGAGTTTGTATGTGTGTTGAGGCCAATCCAACGACACATGACAATTCTAATTTAGATCTTTGTTGCACTTACTACATGCTTGAGAAGTTGCAAAATGGTCATGTATTCTACATCTATGATGTCGTATTTGAGCATGATAAGGTTCAAATATAGAAACGACCTCCAAAAGAAAGATGTAGTTTAGGAATATTCAATCCAAAGGTGTATGTCTTGCTAAAATTTGGTACATTTGTTTTATGTTAAGAGTAAGATACTTGACTGTATTTATGGTCCTCCACTGACCTATAAGGGTTAAGTTACCCCTATTACTAACTAATACTCGTAACTGACATCTATAAAATTGGGATATATACACCCCACTTCCATCCCAATACCATCCAGATAGCTCCAAATGGAGGTTTGCTATTAGTCAAGGCCCTTTAATTTTTGTTGGCACTTATACAAGGTACCTCTTGGCCACGGCCACCGGCTAAACATGGCAACACACTTTGAAAAATTCATAATTTTTAATTCACATTTCATTAAAAAAAATAAAAATGAAATCAGGTTGAAATTGTAAATCTTTTGGCTCTCACTGAAAAGTTAATGTATTATTCTCTATTCCCTCTTATACATATATATAGAATGCACATTGCTTAACTTGTCAATCATGGAGGCTTGAGTACTCTCACACAAGGTGGGAGAACCCAATGCCAACCTGCGACCTAACACCACACCTTTCTATACCCTTCCTAGATTTAGCCTAAGGAAGAAATGTAGCCTACTTTTACATGAGTTGTGATTTGAGCAATGAGTTTATAAGCGATGTGAAGATATGATACATTTCGTCCTGAAATTTAGGAGTGTTTGAAAAGGTGCTGTGTCAGGTAGCTGGTACGTTTAATGGTTTTGTAGATAAAAACATAACATGTGTCTTGGAAATATTGAAGACTTGTTGAAAAGTCTATACAGACCTTGTCGTTTTGGACAGACAAACTTAAAGATAATGTGTAGACAACTGCACAAATTACATGTCCAGCTGATGCTGAAGTCGTGCTTTGGACGAGGTCGGAGCAATTTTGGAGGAATGTGCTATCGGCAACCTTGGTACCAGGAATAATCTCCCAAAGATCTGCCAAATCGGCTGGTCACCGCAGAATGCTCCTTAAAGGAGCACCGTATTCCTTGCACACGGTCGTTGCAGAGCTCCCGAGTCGCTGCCCGGGCAGCTGCGGGGAGAAAATTCTGTCGTGCCCGATACCTGGGCGATACCCGGTCAGTCGCGGTGGTCCCGCCCAAACCCTATCCAACGCAGACTCATTCTCCCGCATTCTCTCTCGTTTGCCTAGCGTCCCATCTTCCTGCTCCGCTTCCGCTCCACTCCGCTCCGGCTCCGCTCTGAATCAACACTCTGGCTCCTCTATGACTCACCCCGGCTCTGAAGGGTCATTTACACGTGGGGCAGAAGAGGGTGCGGGTGCAAGAGGGTTTACTTTTTTTAGTATCCAAGTTTGTAGGAGGGGGCAGCAAGCGGGTGCAAGAGTGGGTGCGGGTGCAACGAAGTGGGTGCGGTAAGATTGAGGGGACTCTTATTTACTACTTTCAATGGCAAGATTACTTTAACCCCTAAGGGACCAAACGTCCCCCCGGGGTCAAATTGGATTTTGGGCATGTACCTACAATTTGGAAAAAAATCCTTTTTGATTGAAAATTTTATACAAGATATCCTCTGATAAGAGCTTCATGGATATATTTTAATTTTAATTTTTGTATTTGTTGTTTGAAAGTTAGTACCACTTATAGCCAAAAGTGGGGACTCCGGGCACCTCCAATATTTTTGATAGAAGTTTCTATTGACATTGAGATTTTTCACACATATAAAGATTTTATTTTTTTTGGAAATTTACAAAAAAAAAATTGTCTTTAGTGTAAAAAGGCATTTTATTCCAAGTCAAACGTTTTCACACATTTTTGAGCAAGGAGGGAAAAAAATTCATCTTTTCTACATAAAACCTAGAGATCTTCATACTTTTAACTTTTTATTTTTTCAACAACAATATGTGGTGAAAACCTTCTTATTGACCGTTTGGATTATCATTTGAATACATACGTAGTTCACAAAAAAATAAGACGTGAAATTGTTTTGACTTTATACATAATATGTAAACATATTGTTTTGTGTATCTTTCAAATATTAAACATAATGTACTGACGTATGGTCTTACTACACATGATTAACATGAATTTGGTGGATGGAGCCATTATTTTTTACATGGGAAGACCAAGAAATCTTGATGTCAGAAGATGGATGGCTAAGTACTTCAATAATGAATGTTGCGTTTAAAATATTATATGATGATATTTTAGTACATAGAAGATTTCATCCTCATGAAACTCGCTTTGACGGCAACTTGAAGAAGCCAAGACGACCATTGCTAAAACCATGTCTCCAATTTTTTCATCACAAAGAGGGTATGCATTGGATGTTAACATATTTTAATGCCACTAGCGATCTCTTTCATCAATGTCATGTATATGACACTTTGGGTAGACATGATATTGATTTTAAAATTTTGAGTAGATTTGGCATTCCTAAAAATATAGAATATAAGTACATTCATGTACAACAACAAGCTGATTTGTCATCTTGTGGATTGTATGTCATTGCCTTAGCAGTGGATATAGCATACTTTAATGATTTTGAGAATGCAAGTTATGAGTTGACACAAATGTGTGCGCATTTGTATAGTTGTATTTTGAAAAGGAAGATGATACCATTTCCTAAGATTGTATTATGAGATTTAATCAAAAGGCTATAAAGATGTTGGCCCATTTTATATTTTCAATAAAAAAATCATCTATCATTTATTTTTGAAATAAGAAACTAGTGTTTCATTTCATATTACTTAAATCTAAAAGAATGATTTTCAACAAAATTCCGTTTTAAAAAGATTTTCGAAGAAAAATGCATCAACGATGCCATGGTAGTCTTCATTTCACAATTTTCGTGAAATAGTTGCATGTTTTTTTAAGAATCATTTCTTTTATTATGTAGTGCATGAATTGATTTCATCCAATCTTAATTATCTCCAATTAAAAACACAAATTTTTCTCAATTCTAAAAAATATGTGTGTGTTGATAACATATTTTTATAAAATACATTGGCTATAAAGGTTTTTATTTAAGACCCCAAATTCACATATTACAACACACTTGTGTTGTTTCCAATATTTCTACTTTCATTTAGAGGTTGACCACAAACCAAATCTTAATTTTTTTATCATTCTTTCATTTAATCCTATATTCCTTGTTGAAAAACTCACCCTTCCGCCCCTAGTGCGGCTACCTCAAGTGTAAATGAAAAATGGTTCTTGATACAAGGGTGGAGAGAGCCGGGGCAGAAAAATGGGTGCAGAAGTGGGTTCGGCCGCTCCACGTGTAAATGACCCTTGACTCACCGAAACCCTCACGTCTTGAGCTTCTTCTTCATCAATCTAATACATCTTGGAACAGTCACCGAAACCCTCACGTCTCCAGCTTCTTCTTCATTAATCTAACACATCTTGGAGCAGTCATTGCACAGGAGATCAGGCTATGGAGCTAAGAAAGCTGTGCAATCATCCGTTTTTGTGTGACGGACTTGAGGAGAGCATTTTGTCCAAGTGTCGCTCAGTCCATGTACTCTCCTCCCTCAGTTCTTTGACTTTCTGCAACAGATCTTTGGTGAAAGCATTTGATAAGCTGATGTCGATGTGGGTTGGTGTGCCGTAGGATGGCCTGAGTGCGTCAACTTGGCTGAGACGCTCCTTTCTCAGAGCTCTGGAAAAATGGTAGTCATCGACAAGCTTTTGCCGAAGCTCAAAGAAGCAGGTCGTCGTGTTCTCATCTTCTCTCAGGTGTGTCACTTATGGTTCATTAGTTTGTGATTAGTTGAGACATTCCTGACTCATCAAGGTGCATTCTCCGATTGTCTGTGTCTTCCTTCTCATGGGAGTAAAAATATCTAGGTGGAGTCTCTACATGTCTTGTCTGCAATTTATATTGTTCTCACATACCGATGGATTTCTTAGTCCACGATGATGATCGACCTTTTGGAAGACTACGTTCTTGCTGAGGGGTACTCTTATGAGCGCATCGATGGCAAGATACGCGGTTCTGATCGCCAGGTTAGCAAGGAAAATAATCTTCGTCATGAAGAATTTGGCTCTTCTTTGATGCAACTTTACCGGCTAATCTACTATTGCTCTTGTACTTTCATAGCGTTGTTTTCTTTGAGACTTTTATTTTATGGTTTACTGAATACAGTTGCTGTTGCGTTGGTAGAATGGATTCTTTGAAATCAAGAGCAACATGAGCGTGGACGCGGATCCCGACGTCACATACGAAATTTTGACGGATCACGAGAAGAACCCCGACATCTTCAAGACCATACTGCCTGCGCACCTAGAGTTTCGTGCGATGTAGAGATGAGGTTTCAAGATGAGGTGTATTGGTAGAACAGTGCTACAGCCTACATCTGCTCACTCTCTCGGCCATCTGTAATTACATATACCGCAAGGAATATTTTTCGTAAATTAGCTTCTGCAACTTGCATTGAAAGAATTCCTCACGATGCTCTTTGGTTTGATTTGGTTTGGTGCTTCTTGTTGGTGTTTAGGTTTACAGTTTGTTTTCCCATGGGTAGCAGCCTCATCTACCTACAGTCCTTTCTGCATGTTGCAAAAAGTTTCCAACTCATTATTAGGTCTCCATGTTCGAAATGTTTGTTCTTACTTTTATCGTTGTATTCTGTGTTTGATTTTAAGTTGACGGGTAGTATGTCCTTTACGGGTAGCCGCGGTTGTGGCGTCATCAGAGTTTTTTTACCTGATCAAAATGAGCACTTGATGATGTGTTCAGCGTTAATTATCATCTACTTGTTTGAAGAACACAGCTAGCAAGTGATTCTTCTCTACAAAACAATAATATCCAGAAGGATGTGGAGAGTGATAGAAACATACCATGGAGGGTGAGAAACCGAACTTGTTTCTGAGGTGTATCATGATTCACCTTCACACAACAAGCCGCTTTGAATGCAGGTAAACTGGCTAGCTGGTCATCATCCCAGAACCATTAGCAAAGAAAATAAAAAAGACATAAAAGTAGATAACACACCATTCTCCATCTAAATATAAAACCAACTGAACAAGAATCTAGTCATGCCATAACAATTCCCAACCATTGCACATTTCTTCACAAAATATGGACAACGGTTGATTATCCATCACACAAATGAAGAAGGTGTTTATCTCAAATAACACGTCCCACGAAACAAACAACTCTCCACTGCAGGGTTCATGTTTTATTTATTTTACATAAAAGCTGATGCATCTGCCATAATGCGCTCAACAGCACAAGATTGTTATAGAGCATCATAGCATTCTCCTCTTCTCCACCCAAAACAACAATAAAATTTAGATCACGGCATTGTGAGGAGTGTGGGCAGAGCTACAACCCAATGTTATTAAAAGAACATGAGATAATTCAACTCAGCGGAAGGAACTCTTATGCATACAAACCCTAAGACAACATTGACCTTTAAAATCCATTCTTTGACGCCCAATGTTATCCAAAGGACAAGGGTTGCTTCAGCGAGAAGAACTCGCTAGATCATATTATTTAGCGACGGGAAGAGCAGGGAAGAGCAGGGAGACGGGGTGAGTCAGAGAGGAGCCGGAGTGTTGATTCAGAGCGGAGCCGGAGCGGAGTGGAGCGGGAGCGGAGCAGGAAGATGGGACGCTAGGCGAACGAGAGAGAATGCGGGAGAATGAGGCTGCGTTGGATAGAGTTTGGGCGGGACCACCGCGACTGACCGGGTATCTCCCGGGTATAGGGCACGACAAAATTTTCTCCCCGCAGCTGCCCGGGCAGCGACTCGGGAGCTCCGCAACGACCGTGTGCAAGGAATACGGTGCTCCCAAATTTAAAAAGACGCCCTTCACGTGCTTCCAGTGAATTCTTCTGGGTTGTAAGGTAGTTATGCCTAAAACCGCCGATGTCCCATGGCCGCCAGCTATTTTTTCACCAAAAATCGCCACTATTTGCACATGTAACCAACTCTCTATTTTTAATGGCGGGAGAAAAGGCAAGGGTGGCATGAATTGGATGCACAGTTCATGGTTATAGGAAAATGGGATCTTCTAGATTTATTGTACATGCAAGAGTGGAAAAAATGGAATATTTCTAGAATTAAGGTTGACTCATTGCCGGTTTTTAGTTGTTATGCATGCGGTTTTAGGCCATTTGTGGGAGGGTCATGGCCCCCACCTACTGACGGTGACCCAACATTCTTCGCATGGACCTTTGAAAAATCAAACTAATTCACATTTAATCGGAAAAATATAAAATCACTTGGGTTGAATTTGTAAGTCTATTGGCTACTACTAAAGAATAAATGTAATATTGTTTGGGCTTTCCTTACATACACATTGCTTAATTTGGCGGTTTTAGGCATAACTACCTTAGTTCAGAGGTTAACAAATACGCAAATGTCCTTACCGACGATAGCTTGACCCAATTCTTCATCCAAGGGTTTAACATAGAGAATACAATTAGGGAGATCCTTAGGGCCGCTTCACACTATGCCCAAGTCGAGAGGCGGACTGTCAAAATGAGTGGCCAAACTATGGCGAGAGGCGAAACTTTTTTGCTAAAAAATACATTAACCCCTAAAGGACCACGACCTAATTCGCTCTAAAACCAGTCCAAAACTGCCACTGTAAAAATGAGACATGAAAATCACATTTTAAAGTGAATTTTGGATTTTCAACCGTAAGATCTTAAAATAGACTTCCATATAAACATGCCATCAAATTTTGGTTGCAATCCACCGCACGGATTGATAGATTTTAGTGTTTAAAGTCAAAACAATGGTTCATTTTCATCCCTGCGTTGAGTAGATCAGCTGACTTTGACTTCATTTTGTATCAAATTTTTGCATTGCACAAGGTCTAAATCTTTTACCATTGTCTTAAGCATGATGTTGTTACCCTACACACCAATTTTTAGAGGTAACAGAGGGGTGTAGCATATTCAAAACAAGTGTGCAAGGAGTGGAGGTTCAAAAATTGCCATTTCACGTTTTATTTTTTTGTGAGCTACGTATGTATTCAAATGATAATCCAAACGGTCAATAAGAAGGTTTTCACCACATATTGTTGTTGGAAAAATAAAAAGTGAAAACTATGAAGATCTCTAGGTTTTATGTAGAAAAGATGAAGTTTTTTTCCCCCGTTGCCCGAAAATGTGTGAAAATGTTTCACTTGGAATAAAATGCCTTTTTACACTAAAGACAAGAATTTTTTTGAAAATTTCCGGAAAAGGAAATATTCTTTACATGTGTGAAAAATCTAAATGTCAATAGAAACTTTTGTCAAAATTTTTGGAGGTGCCCGAAGTCCCACTTTTGGCTTTAAGTGGTACTAACTTTCAAACCACAAATCCAAAAATAAATAAATAAATATCTCCACGAAGCTCTTATCAGATCCTATCTTGAAAAAAAAGTTGAATCAAAAAGGATTTTTTTTTGAATTGTAGGTACATGCCCAAAATCCAAAATGACCCTGGGGGGACGTTTGGTCCTTTAGGGGTTAAATAATATAGATTGAAGGTTTGGCCGGTTGTAGTGTGAAGCCCCAAAGGCCAAGTCCAAAGTCCAAACCCCATATCATTACGCCAAAAAAAATCAGCCCAAAAAGATCAGCCATTAAAAATCAGCCAAAAAAATCAGCCCCAAAAAAATCAGCCAAAAAAATCAGCCAAAAAAAATCAGCCAAAAAAAATCAGCCAAAAAATTCAGCCAAAAAAATCAGCCAAAAAAATCAGCCAAAAAAAAATCAGCCCAAAAATTCGGTCTCTTTCATGTAACGGTCTTGATCTTGTCAGTTTTTTATTATTTTAATAAAAAAATCGACGGACTCTCGATTGTAGTTTGGGTCGACTAAAATGGGCGACCCAAGTTTTGCTCAAGAGGCCGTCGCTTTGGTGCCAAAACAACCCAAAAGTGTTGCCATGTAGGACGACGGCCTTTGGAGTTTGGGCACAAGTGTGAAGGCCCAAAGTCCGGACTTTGGCCATTCTAGCAATCTCATTAGTGGAAATCGACGGCCTCTCGACTTGGCCACCAAGTGTGAAGCGACCCTTAACCCTTAAATGTCAGAGCCAGCCCGAGGGGCTTGGTTTTTTCAATTTTCAACTCACTTTGACCATGATTTTCTAACGATGGATATTCATTTTAATGATTTTTCTTTTTCAAAATTCTTTGAATGTATAATAAATCATGTGATATAATCAAAATGTAAATGGTAGCTAAATATGGGTGTTAAAATTCAAAGATTCTATAAAATTTCCATAGAAAGATTTGTCGTTTAAGGGTTAAGGCACGTCTTGCATCCTAAGCAGCCTCTAAAGCCCAAGCCAGGCTGATAAAGCAAATCGATAGAGATCAGGAGAGGATGTGGAGGAAGGAAGAGCACCACATCCCTAGTTTTATTCCTATCCATGCAAAGGGGAAGAAAGCAGTCCATGAGCCTGCTCAAGGAACCTTAGGCACCCTAGTTCCCATGTGGAACTATCATGCTCCACCTTTCAGTGTTAGACCACCAGCACCTCTTTCTCAAATCACTTATCCAGTTGAGGGAAGCACGTGGAAGGATGACATTAAAAATGAGATCCTCGAAGGCCAACAAGGGTTCCAGAACTAGTTAGTCCAGCAAATTAAGACCATGCAAGATCAAATGGCCATGTTGATTAGAAACCAAAATCCTAACCAATCACCTCCACCCATAGAGTCTAGTTGACATGCTTCGGGCCTTTGGTGCACTCAATGTGGCCAACCAGGCTATACTAGTCCATTTTGCACCTCGGGGGCCGTTGCACCTTAACGCCACCCTAACTAGCAGCCCTACGTGCCTCCTCATAGGAATTAGCGACAAATAGGGCCTAATCAGGGGCAACAAGGCTATGTATCCCCTAGTCCAGGTTTTGGAGGTCAACAGAGGTCACGTCATGAGATCCACAACGTGTGTGGCCGGAGGCATGCACCTGGGCAATGTTGGGTAGAGAGTGGGGTAGTATGCGGCAATTGTGGCAATAACCACCCTACCCACGTATGCCGGAGACTTGACAAGGTGATTCTCATGACCTTCCCGCCAGGAAATTACCCACAACAAGCCCAAGATCACTTGAGGGGGGCACGTTATTCTCCCTTTGATAACACCCTTAGGCCAACTAGAA
Organism: Bryoerythrophyllum caledonicum; assembly: GCA_963971425.1. Taxonomy (NCBI): domain Eukaryota; kingdom Viridiplantae; phylum Streptophyta; class Bryopsida; order Pottiales; family Pottiaceae; genus Bryoerythrophyllum; species Bryoerythrophyllum caledonicum. The sequence goes on along the minus strand of OZ020525.1, from coordinate 4,601,491 downwards.
TCTATTACGATTACAATAACAATCGTTAGAACCAAAATCCTAGAATGGGGGTAAACACCAAGGGTGGTTATATTCATCTTAGCCAAGGACAACCTCAAGGAGGATGGCAAAACCAAGGGCCTCAAGACGTCCGTTATGCAACTGTTTCGAGCGAGGTAGTGTCTGAGCACTCTCATACTCTCAGAGAGATCAACGTGGTCTACCACGAAGTTAGCTCATCTAAGGAAGCGAAGTCTTGTATATTGCCAGCCTTAGCGGTCCAAACTAGGGCCAACCGTCAAGACCATAGGTATTTGAGCCCTCCTCCACCCATACAACATGATAGTGATAGCTCAGATGAGGATCTCCTCAATTTTCTAATTTGAATGAGACGACGAGGGAGGCGGTAGAGAACATCCAAGGGGCCAACTCTAGGTCCACTCACGGGAAGTCTAAGTCTTGGAACCCATCCCTACACTCCAATGAGGAGTGGGAGGGCCCACAAATTCGCATTCCCGAGCTTAGGTCGTCTCCTCTCATAGCGGAGAATGTAGTAGGAGGTTCGTATGACTTGTGGGCAAATTTGGGTCGTCTCAAGGCCGACATCATCATTGCCCAGTTGTTAGAGGTCTCTCCAGCCATGAGAAGGGCTCTTAGGACCAGAACCCCCGTGAAACAGTGACCTAAGGCTAAGGTTAGACTAGCTGGCCTAACCTTAGCCTACACCACCCAATGCTGAGGTTCAGGCATGTACAATTGAGGTTTCTATTGTGGACAAGGTAGTGCCTAATGTGCTTGCAGATTGTGGTAGTGGTTTGAACATTATGCCTCTCTCCACCATGGAGAAATTGGGTCTAGACATCACGGGACGGTGGACCCTCACCTTACATCATCAACATGGGCAACCTGAGTGTAGAGGCACCTCTAGGGCAAATTAGTGGTTGTAAGGTCATCACGGGGGGTGAAGAGTATTCTCTCACCTTCGAAGTCATTAGAATATACTTTGTTAAGGAAACTTAGCCTTTGTTATTAGGCCGACCTTGGTTGAGAGTCGCTAATGCAAAGGTAGATTGGGGAGGACCTAGGCCCCACATTACTTATGGACTGCCGCATAACCTCATGGAAGTGGATATCAAGTCTTTGAGGTGTAGATTTTGTTGTGGATATAGTAGCCCCTCCGATGACGAGTCAAGGAAAGTGTTAGCAAAGGATCCTCCGAAGAAGGTGAGGTTTTTACCTCACGAAGCCGCCGATAGGGTCCATCCAGTGAGGGCCAAGGAAGTCCCGTTTAGAAGTATGGATCGAGGACTTCATGAGTGGGCTCCTACTAAAGAATTTGTAGAGTGGTTGAGGAAACACCCCACTTCGAGTGCATATGAGGCTATCTCAGTGAATTTCATGGAGGGTATCACGGTGGGTTTGGTTTTAGAGTTGGAGTCAAGCCTAGTTGCTGTATTAGATGACTTAGAACCCGCGGAAGTGTTTGGTGTGGATGTCGATGACACACAAGCACAAGAGTTAGAGGTTTTGGTGGATGAAGAGCCTCTCACTCCATCTTTTCACTGTAGGACATCCACCGGCATTCTAGCTGGAGGTTCGGGCGCGGTATATCCCCAAATCCTGAGTGATTGGTACAAAGGACCTACTCAACAACCCCATGTGCATCACGATGATTGGAAGTTGATGGAGGTCTCTTGTGAGGGTGAGGAAGTCTGTAGTATCAAGGTTGGTGTTGGATTGACCGAGGAGGAGATGGCGGAGAACATGGCGCTAGTGGTAGAATATCGTGATGTTTTTGCGTGGTCATACAAGGACCTCAAGGGCATTCCCCCTGAGGTGACTCAACACCACATTCCTCTTCACCCTGGTACCATTCTCATTAGATAGAATGAGCGGCGTATGAATCCTAACCTACAGCTTATAGTCAAGGCTGAATTAGAGAAACTTTTGCAAGCACGGTTCATAAGACCTGTGGAAATTTCCGATTGGATTTCCACCATGGTTTTGGTTAAAAAGAAGAATATTATGGGAAGCTACGGGTGTGCATTGATTACCGGAAATTGAACCAACACACCCAGAAGGACCACTTCCCTTTGCCTTTCATCAACACCATCCTAGAGGAAGTAGGGGGTCAGGAGCTTTACACATTTATGGATATATTTCATAGCAATAGAAATCATTATAGTTTGCTAGTGCCTGCATAATAGGAAGGAGATGCGCCCGTGGCTCAATCACAAGCCCATTCAGAATCCCCTTACATGTTACCAAGCCTAGTTAATTCCATCTGGAAGAATCTCTGAAGCGTAGAAAGTATACCAACTGCCTTGAAGTGGTGTGTGATGCAAGGCCATATCTAGATAGCAAGCAGGAGAAGAAGAAGAAGAACGCTGGTCTCCGAAGAAGCCGGCGTGAATAAAGTGTCTGTTCGTTCCACTACTAAGACCATGCCCACTCGACAAGGAATTAGTAAGCTCGAACTACTTCCCTCTCTCGAGGGTAGACAATATGTAATAAGAAGCCAAAGAACCACAAATCAATGAACCGACCAACGAATCACAAATCAAGCAACTAGCCAACGAACCAACCACAAACCAAGCAAGTAGCCAAAAACCTCAAAACCAACTAGTCATGAAGATCAAGGCGAGGGAAGAATTTAAGGGAGGTCCTGTACATCGGGGAGGGCTTGGTTGTTTTCGATTTTGCGTTTATGTAGACGAATGGACATTGCATGTTGAGTAGCTATGGTGTTAATGTTTTTAAAGGAGGTTTTAACTGTTTCAATGGGTATCTTGAAGGTATCTTCTAGAGTTTTCATAGATGGGATAAAGGTGGTGGCACGAGCGCCGGATGTGATTACAATAAGGGGGTCAACCTTCCATCCTAGGGCGATGATGTCGTCCATAAGGGGTTGGTATTTATCTATTTTGTTTTGGATTGTTTCCGGGGAAAATCTGTCGTTGCAATATGTGAATTCAATGAATTGAATGGTGTAGTCTTAGTTGATGTTAACGGGTGGTGAGTCCTTATATGGTAAGCCTTTAACACAAAGGATGTCCGGTTTGAGCCTAGCGTTGCAATGACATCTTTGGGTCATACATGAGCATGGGAGTAGCCAAGGGGGACCGTATTTTCTTGTGGATTGTTATTAAAAGTACCGGCGTTCATTAGTATAAAACATCTCAATTTATTGTGGGAGGTGATTAGTTTTCGGACTTCCCATACCACTTTATTATGCCTTTTAACAATTAGGGAGTGTATGTGGTGGTTTTGGGATTTGAGTAGAACATGTAGCCATGTGTCGGGGTCCATTGAGGGGGCATATGGGGCATGTTATGGATGGAAATCTTTCTATTCCAAAGAAGAGTTGTTTATGGGCGTTTCCCATGTATTGACCGGTACAGAATTTGATAAGGCATGTTATTTGTGAATTTGTAGAGAGTTCTTTGTCTATGTCATTGTTGTTAGTCCACTTTTCTATATTAGGAAAGTTGTCTGTGATTGTTTCAAGGTTGTTATATAGGTCTTGTTTTTTGAGGAATTTACTCAGGAATCTAACCGGGCCTTTATCGGGGGTGTCTTCTTTGGAGGGCCAATCTTCATTTTGGAAATAGTAAAGGGTGGCGTGGGCGTGTTCATGTGGGTCTTTGGCATTTTTATGTGATTTTTCTCTTCCTTCTTTTGCAAGTTTATCCGCTTGTTCATTGCCATCAATATTAGCGTGGACTCGGACTTTGTGGAGGGTTGTGATTTGTTCTCTCTTTAGTATCATTTGGACCACAAATTCTAGTATGATTCGGTCGGGGTGACTATTATGGAGGGTAGGATGTGTTATTTGGATGTTTAATAGATATAGTGCGTTGATGTAGTTCGTAAATATGTGCACCGGTTCATTGTTGTATTTTGTTGAGACGATTTCTAGTGTTTTATGGATGGCCATTAGTTCTGCTCTGAGGATATTTTGCAGTCCATGTAGTCTTTTGGTTAGTTTGATTTCTTTCGTAGCGTTGTATATTCCATAACCGGCTTTTTCTCTGCGCCAAGATCCCGGGCTAATTTGTTCTGGCGGTTTGAAGGAGCCATCAGTATAGTAGCTATATGCGGGGTTAAATTTAGGTGGGGTGTTAGTTTGATACTCCGGGAGGGGTGTGGATGTTAGGGTGTGGTTTAGTATATTGTTATTGTAGTGTAGTTTTGACCATTTTTTGCTTCTGTTGACAAGTGTTTGCATTGGCGTTGGTGGGGCCAATTTTGTGAGTATCCAGTGTATGTTTAGAGTCTTTGCTATGGAGGAGAGTTCTTCTAGTTGTTCTTGTGTGCCTAGAGTTTGATTTTGGTGGTGGATGCATATTATTTGTAGAGTGGATGATTCAATTCTGGGCTTTATTAGATCTGGTGGGATAGTGGGTTCTTCGTATGTTATTGAGTCCGCTTCGAATAGTGCAGTGATGTGTGTGTCAGGAAAGGGGCCCGAGTGTGGGTTAGGGTTTTGATACCAATTTTTATCAGGGGTTATGATTAGGATAGAGGTGTGGTTTGGGTCATGTTTGGGTGCAAGGCGGGCCCAATGTAGTGCTTGTTGTGTTTCTTCTTCATTGTGGGGGTGGGCCATACCATTACCTATCCATTTGTGGTCAAAGGCTTTGCCTAGTGATCCAAATATTTTATCTCTTTCAAAGGGGGAGTAAAATTTGTTGAGTTTGGTGGAGCATGTGACGGGGGAGGAGAAGTATGAGTGCTGGATGTTGAATGTGGAGATTAATGAGTTTATTATAGGTATTGGTAGTGTGTATTGTGTAAGTTTTGAGGGGGTTATTTTTTGGTATTTTATATTTGTATCTTTGGTATAGCCATATGACTTCGGTTTCAAATGGTTGGGTTGTTGGTTCTAGTTTGTAGGGGTTTGTAGTTTAGTATTGTATTGATTCCATAACCATGTGAACCTAGTGATTGGAATGGTGAAGAGGTGTCGTCCATCTTCTTCGTATAAGTGTGCTTGGTCTTTGTCTATTTTAATTCTGTTAGATGAGGTGAGAATGTCGTTTTCGGGGTTACATTCCGTTGTGTAGATGTTTAGTAGGGGGATTATTGTGGGTGGGGTGACGGACCTTGTGTCCTGGGGTTGATTTTGTGGGTGGTGAGCTCGGATAATTTTGGTGTAGAATTTGTACTGGATTCTTTGATAATATTGTGTCAATTTATTGGTATTATGTGTAATGGTGTTTTTATTGTGTCTTGGGAAGAGGTCTCTTTGGGGGAGCCATTTGTTATAGGTGTAGTTATTGTGAGTCCATTGGCATAGGTATCTAGTGTAATTGTTTTCGATTTGATTTTTATCTATTTTTTCCTTATATTCGTGGTGTATGATGTTGTTAATGGGATATGTGGTGGGGTTTTTAAGGATGTTGTTTGGGGGGTGGGGGTGGTATGGGTGGGGGTGGGGGAGATGTGTTGATTGTGGGGGGGTGTTTCTTGGGGTGATGTCGTTGTTTATAGTGATGAATGGGTCTCTAAGTGTATGGGAGTGTATATGTGTATTGGTATGGGTATTGGGTGGAGGGGGGATATTGGGTGGCAAAAGAGTTGTCGTGCGATTTTGAGGGCACTTTTGATTGTTTTGATGGGGTGAAGTGGTAGGTTTTAAATTCTTCATTGTTCATGATGTGTGTTCCATTAGGTAGGGAGATTTGTTTTAGTTCGTAGATATTTTTTTATAGGAGTTTTTGTAATAATTTTTGAGATAATTGTGTGTTGAGTGTATTATGGCTTTGTGTTTCAAGAGTCCAAGCTTTTCTAGTGTTGTTGGTTCTATAAGAAAGTTGGGGAGAGTACTTTTTAGGTGGATTTTTGCTACATGTTTTAGTAAGAAGAAGGTACGTGTTATTGGTGATCTTGTACAAGTTGTCTTTTTTATTCTAGGTATGTTTACGGCCCCCCCGTATTGGGCAAGGATGTGATGTGTTAGGCCCCTGTATATTTTCCCAAGTCTGCCGCTGTCATTTAGAGCGTTCTGTAGTTGTTCTCCTATGCATCTAAGGTATGCGTTTTTTAGTGAGAAGGCTTTAAGTCCAAAGAGGTTGTGTGGTAGTTGGGTTATTATATTAGACATACATTTTGGCATGCCGCATGCGGTTTTTTGTGTGGTAGAAAATTTTTTGGTCCAATTTTTTGATGGCGGGCATTGAGTATGGTACCGCATAGAAGCTGTATGCCACGCCCGGTCTTAAAACCGTGTCGATCATTTTTATTTTTTGTTTCATAGTGGCCGGACAAGCTACTAGTTCTTTGCATTGTTTGATTAATTTTGTGGTGGTGGCATGGATTTGGGTTTTCCATTTTAGGGAGGGGACAAGGCTTATTCCTAGATATGTGTATGATTCGTTTTGGTGTAGTACGGGTATTTGTTGGTTTCGGTAATTAATGTTAGAGGTTTGTATTAGGGCTTTGAATGCGGTGGGGTTTGTTTTTGATTTATTTGGGCATCCAATGACGGCACATTTTGGGACCCCTACGTCCATACCTGTCCATTTGCAATACCTGTCTATTTTGTTAAGTTGTATTTTTATGGCGTTGATTTTGTTGGTTATGGCCGCAAGGTCGTCCGCGTATGCCGTGGAGTTGATGGTGGTTTTTGATGTCCCAAATGTGTATCCATTGTTACCTCTATCTAGCCATCTAAGTAGTGGTTCTAGAAATATAATGAATAAATATGGGCTTAGGGTATCTCCTTGTATTGTCCCCCTTTGGATGGCTATGGGTTTAGTTTTACCAAAGTGTTCTCCTATGTAGGAGGTCGAAGATTCGGAGTATATATTCCCACTAGTGCGGTGGCGTCTTTGGGGTATGAAAGGTCCTCCATTATGGCTAAAAGTCTAGCGTGGTCAATAGAGCCGAAGGCATTTTTAAAGTCAACATGTAGTATAAATATGTCTTGGTTTGTAAATCGTGCATCTTCTAGTGCGGCTATTATTGTTTGGATTTGTCTAGCTATCATGCAGTATTTTATGTTTTTCGCCATATGATGATAGTATTGATGTGAATGTGCTCGTAAATAGTTTATATATGGTATTGGCTAATGCAATAGGTCTATGGTTCGGTACCATGGATGGGTCTCCTTTTTTGTATAGTAGGATTGTTGCGCTTGTTTTCCATGAAGCAGGGATTTGTTTTTGTTTATAGCATTGGGAGAAAAAGAGGTTTAGTAGTTTGTGGAACTTTGGGGGCATATTTTTTAGAATAGAGTTTGGTATGTGGTCCGGTCCGGGGGCCTTATTATTTCCTAGGTTGCGTAGGCAAGTATCATATGTAGCTTGAGTGAAATATGTGTGTAGTGGGGTTTCTGGGTTTCCTCTTTTTTCTAGTGTAAATCCATCTAGGTCATGCCATGGATATTGACGTACTGTGCATGTGCATGTTGTGTGGTGTTCCAGTTGATATTTGCATGTTTCTACTGTAGGTTTGTTATTTTTTGTTTATTGGATAAATATTTCGTTTGCAATGTCTTCTGGGCTAGTTAATATATTGTTATATTGGTCGGTGATGCAGTCTAATGGTGGGGATTCCATATTCTTGAATATTCTTCTGTTTATTTTCTTGGAGCTATTTTCATAAAGTTGTCTGTATTTTGAGATGGCTTTTCTAATGTTTTCTTGGGCATATTTGGTGGTAATTTTTCGGGCTTGTATGTTGGCGTTTTTTGCAATTAGTGCTATATCACTTATCCATGTGTCGTGAGGTAGGTTTATGGGGGGTGGATTAGGGATTTGTGTGTTTTGAAGGTTTTGTAGTTCGTTGAGGATAGGGTGGCTTCGCCATTGGGGGTTGGTATTTCCGGTTTTTATGGTTTTCCGTATGGTATGATATATGTTTAAGTGTTGTTTCCATGTTTTAGATAATTTTTGAGGTAAGTATCCACCCTGTTGTGATGTTCGATTTGTCATTTGTGGTATGGGTTGGGCTTTGCAGGTTTGTTCAATTGTATTGGATATGTTGTTAATGATTATGTCTAGTGTGTGGCATGTTTCTTGCCATTGGATTTAGGAAAGATGGTTGTTAGCTGTTAATACGTTTGTTAGGGAGTCAATGCGTACTGAGTTTTCCTCAAAAAAAATTGTGTTGAATAATTCTATGTTGTCTTGTGGGATGGGGTTTAGGATCCTTATGTGTTGCTTCTATGATCTTAGGAGCATTGGCTGCAATGGCTCAAAACAAAGTCAAAAGACTTTTAGCTTATAGTTCTATTGGACATGTAGGTTATCTTTTTATTGGTTTTTCATGTGGAACCATAGAAGAGATTCAATCGCTACTAATTGGTGTTTTTATTTATGTATTAATGACCATCAATGTATTCGCCATAGTTTTAGCATTACGTCAAAATCGTTTTAAATATATAGCAGATTTAGGTGCTTTAGCCAAAACTAATCCTATTTTAGCTATTACCTTGTCTATTACTATGTTTTCATACGCAAGAATACCCCCGTTAGCTGGATTTTGTAGCAAATTTTATTTGTTTTTCGCTGCTTTAGGCTGTGGGGCTTACTTACTAGCCTTAATAGGAGTTGTTACTAGTGTTATCAGTTGTTTTTATTATATACGTTTTGTGAAAATAATGTATTTTGAGTCTTTGTTTGTGGTGGTTGGTGTACGATTTATGAATGTGTTGTTTGGAATGTGGAGTTGAATGGGTGAGTGATCGGAGTTTAGGTGAATGTCATTATTTGTTGTGGAAGTAAATGTGTTATGGTTAGTTGCGCGGACATAGAATCCATCGATTAGGCTACAGTTGCTATAATTGTGTCCTCCTTGTCTAGAGTGTGTGGTATTTGTGGGTATGTAGTTAAAGTTTAGGTTTTCTGTAAATTGTTTCCATTGTAGGTCTTTCATTTGTGGTGGTGTATATTGGTTTCCATTTTGTCTTCCTATGAGGGCTATGTCTCTGTTGAAGTCTCCACATAAGATGTGGTTGTGGTTGGGGTTGTTGTTGATATTTGTGGTGATGTTAATTTTAATGTCTTCAGTGAGTCTAATGTCTTCGGGGTGGGATGGCATGTATATGTGGTGGAGATGGCATGTATATGTGGTGGATTAGCCATGCTTGTAGTGGGTGGTTAGAGATTTCTATAATTTGGAGGTATGATGATATGTTCATCGGGGTGAAGATTTTTTTAACATTGCCTGGGAAAGCGTAGTTTTTGTGTATGAGAGTGAGGAGGCCTCCTCGGCCCGGTGTATATGGTCTTCTTTGTTGTATACATCGTGTTAGGGCATGTGTGTTATTGAAGATAAGCTTGTAGTCGGGAAATAGTCTTTGTATGTATTTTGTGGATTTTGTGGCCGAGATTTTTGTTTCTTGTATAACTATAAGTGGCGATGGTATGTTAGTGCTCATAAGTATGTTTTGTATGTTTGGTAGTGCGGTGTTAAGGGATGAGGCGTTCCATGTTATTATGCTTGTGTTGTTGTTGTTTGTGTGTGGATTGTGGTTTTGTGATGGGGTGTGATTTGGCGGTGGGGGTGGGTGTGTGTATGTAGGGAGGGGATTTAGGCATTTTAATGACTCATTTATTATTGTGTTTGGGAGGTAGGGGAATTTTTGTTTCATTATGTCAGTTGATGGGGGTGTACTTTGGTTGTGTATGAAGTCAAATAATTCTTTATTTATTGATGTGTTGTGATTTATGATATTTAGATTAGTTTCGAGGAATGTTGCGTAGAGGTGTGGGGTGTTAGTGTGTCTTTTGGGTGGATTTTGTAGGTTGTGTAGGTTGTTTAGGAGTGTATTGGTCTATTGGGTTGTGGCTCGATTTGGTGTATTTAGGAGTTGATTGCAGTGGTCTATGTTTGGGTGTATAGTATATGGGACGGTGGGTGCTCGTTATGTTGATTTATATATCTGGCAATATATAGATATGTATCGTTATGTGGTTGATGTGACATGTGTGTGGTTTTAAAAAGGGGGGCAAATTTTTGGGCAATGTGTTCGTATTCGGGTTGTAGTTTTATGGTATTCAGAATAAAATATATTTTGGCATTCTTTTTGTGTGTAGCGGGGTGTCTTTTTAGTACGTTTGGCATGGGTCTTGGGTTGGTCTCTATGTCTCCTCTATTTAGTATTAATAGTTTATAGTATGTGGGATTTTTGATTTGGTTTAGAGTTTTTTGTTTTTGAATATGGTTTTGGTGTTTTATTTCGTGTTTCCTTGATTGTATGTATTTGTTTTTGTATGTGTGTGTGTGCATTTCTTTGGTGACATGTGGTTGTATATGTGTGTATGTGTTTAGTGATGTGATGAATGATGTGTTTTATGTTTAGGATTATAGTTGTGTTCGAGTGAGTTATTTTTGGGTGTGTGTGTTTGTTTTGGGTTTTTTTAGTGGTATTAGATGTATGTGTATTTTTGTTGTTAAGGAGGCTTGTTGTGTGTTCATCTTAGGCATGTTTGTAGATATTGATGTTGGTGGGGTTTGAGTTGTAGTGGTTTTATGTTTTGTGGTTAGAGGTGGGGTTGTATGGATGTTGGTTTTTGTGTTTGTGTTTTTGATTTGTGTGTAGAGAGAGTTATATGGGTGGTGGTGAGTGTTCGTTGGAGGTGTATTTGGAGGTAGAGCTCGTATGTTGTATGTGGGTGTGTGTGTTGCGTCTTTGGAGTATATATGTAATAGAGGTGTGTTTGTGTTGAGTTTGTGTATTTTGTATGTATTTTTCCAAAAGATATTCATACCGTAATGGTATATGTGGTGACAATGCTTATAGATGTGGAGTTTAAAACTCCAAAACCAATACATTTGTCTATCATGTGGTCTCATAGCTATGCATATAGTTGTGGATGTGTAGTAATTATGGTATAAACTGTGTCTAAAGTGTGTGGTAGCTTGAGGGGAAGATATAGGGACTATAGGGAGGTGAGACTGTGGCTCCACATTGGTGGTGTCTTCGGCCGTGGTCCTTGATCAATCCACGTTTGAGTGGTCTTCTAAGGTTGGAATGGTTGGGGGTCGCGTTCCTGTAATTTCAATTGCATAGCCATCAGAGCAGACGCCACTAGTTGCTCCACATTTGAGAGCTTAGCTTGTAACTCACTGGTGCGGTTGTCAGTGTAAGCTTTTGTGTCCTTGATGATGTCTTCACGGAGGGTGGTGAGCTCTTGGCGTAGTCTCTTGTTGCCTACATCTATGATGGAGGTCATTTCTGACCTGGTAATGCCTGCAGGAGTTGGGGTGGCTTGGAGAGATGCCACCGTGTTCACGAGTGCTTTGTTGATGTCGTTAAAGCCCCATTTCTCCAGGAGGATAGTGGAGGAGGGGTCATCACCTTCAAGGCTGCGGCGGTGGGGGGAGACCTCCACTTGATGTCGCCTTATAGTAAAGGTTTTGTGTAGAAACTGGCGGTAGATGATGGGGTTAGGGAATTGCACATTGGCACTGCCATTGTGCATTCCTCTCTGCTGCTTGTGGAACCAGAGGGAGATGACGTTTTTGGCATCAAAGGTTTGATGGATAGCCGCCGTAGTTTCTGCCACGCTCATAAGGATGGAGAGATGGGAGAGGGTGACTGTAAGCCCGTCCTTCTTGGCTCTGTCTGTAGATGAGAGGCTACCAGAGCTACTAGCACGTGCAAGGATCACCTCGTGATGTGTGGTAATTTGGTGGAGCTTGAATTTCTTGGCTTGTTGAGGGGTTGGGGCTACTATAAAGGCATGTGATTCTTCCTGTACCTTCTGTACATCGGTGATCTCGAACTCTAAGTTTCTCGAGAAACTGTTTGTTACTACATCCTGGAAGAGGGTGTGGGCAACAACACCCTGAAGAGTCCCACTTTTTATTCGTACTGATAGGTTTCTTTTAGCCACCGCATGGAAAGTTTTGTACACTTTCCCTAGGGAGGCTTGTCTTGTAGGATCCAAGTGTAGAATAAAATAACGGGTGCCTCGAAGGAGAGCAATGGCGTCGACCTCCGGTCTAAGAAGATGCAGTTTTATGATACCTGACCAAATACCCTTTTGTCCCTCTTTTTTGACCCCTTTGCAGAGAACTGCAATGGGATCCATTAGGTTAGTGCCTAGTGGCATCCTCATGTGTTCTAGCCTTGCCAGGGCAAGCCTCTTTACATCATCGTGGTGCATGGGGTGGTGTGGTGGTTCAAAGTGTATTGCCACATGGAAGTCATATGATAAGCCAGTTATGGGTTTGTAGGGATATCGAAGGGTACCTGTGTAATGTTATAATGTTGCCCTTCAATATTGTCATTATGCACCAAAGAGTATAATAGCTGTGGGATCCTAGGATATGCCACGATAGCTCCTAGGGCCTCCTCTGCCTCTTCTTTGGGCACTCCACGAGTAATCATATCTCTGACAGTCTCCCCACTGAACAGGGGCTCCTGTCCTACATCTATGGCAAGTTTTTCCATGGTGGAAAAATCCAACCAGAAACGAAATGAAGAGAGGTTAGGGACAGAAACTTGGATGGGGTTGGGAGACTTATCTCTTGCTTTCTTGGAGGGGGTTGGGCCTTCATTTGTCATTAAGACTGACTTGCCAGTGTCCAAGGTCTTCTCAAAGCCAGGAGGGGAGTTTTCCGTATCCATGACATCCATGCTTGTTGAGGATGGGGACTGCTGATGTAGGAGGGTATTGGGTTTAGGGAGGTGTTGAGGTCGCTGGGTTAGGGATTGTCTGGGTTTGTACTTGCTGGAGGGTTGTTGATGTTGGGGTAGGTCGCTAGGTAGAAGGCCGCTGAGAGGTCCGCTGGATAGAGGATCGTTGGGTAGGGGTTGTTGGATAGAGGGAGGTCGTTGGGCCAAGGGGGAGAGGTCATTGGGTTAGGGGAGGGGGGTCGGGTTGGGAGGTCTAGTGAGGGTTATCAAAGAGGGCGCGGCACAGTATAAGTCTTGTATCAGCTTGTGCCGAGTATTGCACGTTGTTGGTCTTGTGTTCTTCTTCTGCGTACTTCGTCTGTGTTCTTCTTCTGCTGGCCTGCGTCGGTTTCTTTGAGTGAGCTCCTCTTGCCCTCGTTCTTTCAGCGCATCTGTTGCTTTGGGAGCCCGGCTTCGTGTCTTCGCGTCTTACTCGTCTTGTTCTGTTGAAGGTGCAGGGAGTTGAGCTTGTTTGTCTGCTTGTCCGTATGTTGCAGGGCCTGTTCGTCGGTTCGTTTTCTTGTCTTCCTTATGCGTCTGCAGCAGTCGGTACGCTCTTTGCTCTTGTGTTCTTGTTTTCTGTGTACCTTGTTATGCAGTCAGTGCTCTCCCCGTAGGTTGTACCTCTGTGCGCCTCGTGTTGACTCTGCACCTGCCTGGTCTTCACTTCTTTATGCACGACCTTTAGCGTGCACGTCTTGGTTGCTCCTGCTAGGTACTCGTCGTGTGCCTCCACCTTGTTTCGTGATTTTCCTCGAGTTGGTTTTCGTATCTTGGTCGATTGTTTGTTCCCTGTTCCTTTGTTCAGTGCGTATGCTCCTTTCTCTTCCAATCAGCATCTGCTCCCTTCGTCTTGTGTTTATGTCGGCTTCTCTTCGTCTTGTGTTCGTCTCTTCTTGTATGTCCGTCTTGTTCCTTGTTTCATATGTGCGTCTTGTTCTCTTCGTCTTGTGTGTGTGCCTCGTGTGTCGGCTGCTCTGCTTCCAATGTCTTGTGTCCGGCCCGGCTCGAGTGTACTGCCCGGTTCTTGTCCTGTACGTCCAGTTGTCTCAGTTGCTGGCTTGCTAGGTTGTCAAAGTTGGGCTCGTTGTAGGTTTGATGTGGCTGAGTAGGGGTGTTGTTGCTTGAGAGCTTAGGTTTATCTATTGGATTGGGTCTATGTCTTGTTCTAGTGGGTCATGTTTCTCGTAGTGGTAGGTTTAGGGTTTGTTGCTGTCGGTTTGTCTTTGCCTATAGCCCTGGGTTTCCTAATGGTGTGTTGCAGGGATGTTGAATCTTGTTGTGATGCTGGTGACGATGGATTTGTGGGTTTACTGAGGTTGGTTTTGGTTTGGCAGGTTCGGGAGTAACGGGTGTTAGGTGCTGCTTCTCTTGAAGTTCTGCAAAACACAAAAAAATTTGGCAACGCTTCCGTGCTCTACTGCGGACGTGAAGAACCCTAAATATGTATATCAGATTTCTGTTTATTTAGGGTTAAGATGTTCTATGTTAACATTAGTGCTATCACTACTGGCGATGTATGTAATGTGAACTACTGAATTTTAAAGAGAGGGTTATGGAAGAGAGGGTTTTGGTATATGTGCTATGGATTAACTATCTATTGCAATAATTTAGAGAAAAAATGAGAGGTGAAGGTTTTAGGGATACTCACAAAGATATGTGTGTATCTTATTTGTGGAGATCTTGGCGTATTTGTTTACTGTGGTTGGTTGGGCATGCTTGCTTCCTCGTGTTTGTTGTTGATCACTGCTGCTTGCTGTTTGTTGGGCGTGCTTGCTCCTTCCTGCTTGTTGTTGATCGCTGTTGCTTGTTGCTTGTTGTGCGTCCTTACTGCTGCCTGCTTGCTGCTGCCTACTTACTGCGTCTGGTTGGGCGTACTCGCTGACATCGGCTGGTTGGACGTGCGTGCTTGCTTGTTGTTGATTGCTTGCTGCCGATTGTTGGTCTTGTTTTCTCTGCACTAGTGGAATGTAACGATCTGAGGAGGGGAGGTTTAGTGACCTAATGAAGAGGCGTTCAGATCTAGTATCCGACCTTGAGATCTAGGGTAGATCTCTCGTAAGGGTTCTGCTAGACCTATGTGCCAACACTTGCTCCCAGGCTTTCAGTAAACACACAACAAAGATCTTTACACAACTCACCCGTTCACTCTTCTACCCCCAGATCTAATGTATGAGCTCTTTCCAACATAGTCTGCTTCCCTAGCCTCTTCTTTCTCTCAAAACTAAAGTGTGGGGAGCTCTCACCAAGGCCAACCACCTCTTCGTGCCCGTGCAGTCTTGTTTCTCGAGACTAAGTCACACCTCCCCTAACCACAAATCTCGGAGCTCACTCAGCCATCGTCCTCCATGAGATTTTCAATACTAGCAAGCAATAATATGATAGCAAGCATAGATATCTAGTAGTGGTTTCGTCTGCTTCGGTCAAGTATACTGAAAAGGAGCGAGGTAAGCGACCGTCGTTGACGAATGACGAGGTGGTCTATATTATTGTTGGGATTGCGCGAGGAATAAAGCACGTGCACAAGACTGGGTATTCGCACCATGATCTAAAACCCCTGAATGTGTTGATGAGAAGGTGGGTTGTACTCAACGGCTTCCATCTGGACATGAAGGTTGCAGATTTTGGTAGGTCTGAGCTCATGAGTGGCGGCGTTTGCGACCGAACTCCTGGCACGTCACGTTACAAGGCGTCCGAACAATTCGATCAAGATCCATGTTTGCGACCGGGCAAGATGGATGTGTACAGCTTCGGGTGTGTTTGCTTCAAGGTTTGGACGGGGGAAGACGCACCATGCTGAGCTGATGGAGCTCTGGAAGCAGAGGCGCGCTTGGAATTTTCCTAGTGATGTTGAAGGCATCATCATGGAGTACTTGGATATAGACCCAGATGCGAGGCCAGGGTTCAGTGGTGCCTTGGATGCGGTTTTAAAGGAGAGGCAGGTGAAGCAGGAGCCACATCATCGCAAAGAAGTGACAGACGAAGAAGCGGCGGATGTTGTGGTGAGGAGGAGAGAGATTTTGAGGGAGTTGGGACTTGATCGAGGTGTGAATGGACTAGATTATGTCATACTTCCCGACGAACTAGTTGTGCTTCGTAAAGTCCGAACTGGTATGTTGGCAAAGGTCTACGAAGTGGACTGGAAAGGGACACCGTGTGCACTGAAAGTGATTGATGTATCTATTTCCCTAAGCACTAACTTGGATGCAGATCTACAATCGTTCAAGAGGCTTCTTCACTCATCCACAATATCATTGTGAGATTCCTGGGATATTCTTTGCCCAGCTCAGAGGACCGTGGCGGCAGAAGCGTTTTGGTATTATAATGCCGGAGTTTTTAGGCTTCGATCTTGGGCGTATTCTAAACAATTTTCGGAGAAAGCACAACTCTTCCGAGTTTGTACCCGAGCAAAGAAGGCGGAAGATAATGCAGGGAATTACTGAGGGAATTAAATTTTTGCATGGCAAGGATTGGGTGCATGTAGACCTGAAGCCAAAGAATGTGTTGCAGATCAAGCCGAGGATGCTCATGACATCGTTGTGAAGCTCATCGACTTCATTTTGATTCGTCCAAATGAACATAGTTATACCGTGCGTTATGCCGCACCTGAATTACAACGATATTATACAAGGAGACGAGATTACAAGAAATCAAATGTCTATAGTTTTGCCATTACCTGCTCTGACATTCTAGGCAAGGATGAAGACTTGGGAGTAGAGTCATCAATTCATGTCCTACATTTGTGACCTCCATATTTGCCGCAGGTTTTACTGTCACGTGTAGCCTGTAGGCTTGACTAGAAGTCATATTTTAGAAGACCCTCACTTCTAGGAGGAGTGGGTGAATGTTGTGGCCCTTTATTTCAAGAAGGGTCCTCAATTTCAAGCTCTGCCCTCCCCCATAATGCTCAAATAATTTAATAAATTCATGAAAATTAGAGAATTCATTGTCTTAAGAAATGTACTTTTCTAAAATTAGTAAAATAGAAATGGCACATATGATCCGTTGGGATTCTAAAATTTGTTAATAGAAATGCATAATTTGATATAGCAAGAAATTTCTTACAACTATTCAACACATTCTTATGATTTTATACCTCCTTCACTAAAGTATTTATTTCCACATGTTATACCCCTTGACTTGACCCCAAATTTTGCACACAATTGGCTAACATCATATGAGTCATATTGGTAATGGTTTTGAATACACTTTAGTGTAAATGTTACAAGATATGCTAAGTCAAAGTGGTTGATCTTGCCTAGCAAGGGGGGGGGAAACTATTTCTTGCACTTTAAACACTATAATCTTCATATCTGTATAGAGGATTGCTACTAGAAAAGTACGATATATTTGTATATGAGTCTATTTTAAAATCTTAGGGTAAAAATTCCAAAATATCACTCGAAAGCGTGATTTTTGTGCCTCTTTTTGACAGTGGCAGTTTTGAATTAGATTTTGAAGAAAATTGTGAAGGAACTTTAGGGGTTAACCATGGAATGTCGCAGGAGCGAGAAATTGGCTTCTTGGATGACATTTCAAGGATGATAATCAAAGTGAATGATCTTTTTATATCCAATTTTTTTTTAAGAGTTCATTGAATGTGTAATAAATAGACGATGATGAAACTTGCCTCATTGAGGTAGTCATGTTTTATCTAGAGAAGAAAATCTTTGTGGCATGGATCTCAATATAGTCTATTATGGAAACTTCTAGCTTTTGCTTTGAATTAGAATTCGAGTCATTCAAATGATATTTTTTTTCAAATTTGAGTCCAACTAATGAAACAAAGCTTATGAAGTCTGGTTTCCATTCCAATTAGATTTTTTTGAAAAATACATAAAATTGAGTAAGTTATTGTAGTTTGAATTTGGGCCTATAACCATGGTCGACCAATTTACTAATCACCCCAAGTTTCATCTACACCCCAAATTTTGGCACTGTAATCTACACCTTTATTATTATTTTCAAAAAATTTAAGCATACTTCACATTTGATATGAATTTTCTTCACTTTTTGTTTGAAAAATCACAATAATCAGAAACTTTCACCAAAAAATCTGCAACTTTTGAGACATAAGCAAGACATGTGATCTCATGTGTGAAAAATAGAATCAAAAAAATTCCAACTATATGTAATGAAGAAAATGAGTACACAGTGGAATGGAAACATCACGGCTCAGTCTTAGAGGGGTTAAGGTAAGCCCCCTTATAACCAACAAAAACCCATAGCCAACGCCTATAAAATTGGGGTATATCCAACCCTCTTCCATCCCAATACCACCAACTCAACTCCAAATGGAGGTTTTGCTATTAGTCAAGACCCTTACTTTTGGTCGTTGGTTATTGGGGGTACCTACTGCTGGCCACCCACTAAACATGGCTGCAGAGTTTGAAAATTCATAACTAATTCAGTTTTCATCGAAAAAATATGAAATCGCTTGGGTTGGAATTGTAATTCTATTGGATATGAGTGAAAAATAATAGTATAATTATCTCCTCCTCTCTCGATGTATGCACATTCCTTAACTTGTCGGTTTTAGGGGGGCTTACCTTAAGTAAGATTACCATGGCAAACTGGTCACTTCCACTAAAATGATCCACACAACAAAATCCCAATTCTCATGGTGAGCACACCTCTCCCTCCAATGAAACCCTCCGCTTTCCAGAGAAATCACCTCCATCACCTCCATCACCTCCATCGACGCCATCCACACCCGCACTCAATCCGAGCAAGCCACATGCAAGCACCCGAGCGCGGGCGCCACGTGACGCCCCACTTTATCCCGCAATCCACACCCGACTATGGCTCGCTCCCAAGTGGCGCCACCCCAACCCACGCCAAGTCGGATCCGCAACGCATATAAACCCAAGCTGCGGCCTGTCTCGCATCACAGCTCATCTCTCGCATTCATCATCAATCTAGCGTGCGCGTCGCCGAACAATCATATTCTCTCAATAGTGCCAGTTCTAGATTCTCACTCCACAATGGCGTCCGCTACCATGGCTGTTGCGGGGTCTGCTGGTGCCGTGGTCGCGGCCCCGGCGATGGAGTGCCGCTCCGCGTCCAGCGCTGCGTTCGGCTCCGTACGGTTCGCGCCTGTCGTCAGGCGCGCCTCTGTCAAGGTTAACGCTGCTGCCGTCCGCGCTAGCGCTTCGGAGGTGAGTACGGATTGGGAGTTACTGCATGCATGTAGATGAGGCTCGGAACATATGTTGTTATGATCTGGAACTGTGATGTTTTGAGGTTTGGTGTTTAGTGGGTTGGAGGTGTTAATGTTGATGTT
This sequence comes from Bryoerythrophyllum caledonicum, assembly GCA_963971425.1. Lineage (NCBI taxonomy): Eukaryota > Viridiplantae > Streptophyta > Bryopsida > Pottiales > Pottiaceae > Bryoerythrophyllum > Bryoerythrophyllum caledonicum. Next base: position 4,582,598 of record OZ020525.1, on the reverse strand, counting down.
GTTGCATTGTCATGTAATTTATCTCTGGCGTGATGTTTGGCGGGGTGTTTTTTGAAGTTTTTGTGTCGCGGTAACTGGGATGGTTTAGGGATGTTTATGGGGATTATTGTGAACAAGCTGGGTGAATTGTTGTAAACATGCAGACGAGAGCATGAACTGTTCATTGAGTTGCATTGTTGTCTGGAGTGCTGTTTTTTGAAGTTTCTGGTACCTGGTGATTAGCGATGTGATTAGTGGTGAATGGAGGGCTTCGGGATGCTAAGTGGGGTTTGTGGTCTGGGGACGTGCAGGAGCCGAAGTCGGTGAGGCAGGCGATGGTGGGGCTGTTGGCCGCCGGAGCGATTTTGGTGTCAGGAGTGCCGGCGCTCGCTCTGACGGGTCCCGGTGGGGACGGCGCCGCCACGACCGCCAAGGAGGCCGATGCGCTGCTCAACCAGGCTGATCAGCTCACCAAGAACGACTCTCCGCCCACGCAGAAGGGGGGAGCGCAGAGCGGAGAGCGTTTGGGATCCACTGCCAAGCAGTAAGCCACAACCACCCTTCCTTTCCAATTGATTAGCTTTGGTCAGTGAGAGTAGCACCACTGAGAACGAGTTTAGATCAAACGATCTGGTGACAGGGGAATGAATCGATCGATTCGGGCTTCTAGTCTGATTGTTTTGCCTGTGACCTTGCCGTTCAGGGCTGGATCTGCGGCTGCATCGAACGTGCAGAACGTGGCGGACGAGGCTGTGACGAAGGCGAAGGAGAACCTGGCCAAGGCGAAGCAGAGCTTTGGCAACGTGTTGCCCAAGAACAAGCTGAGCGACGCCTCCAGCGTGATGCCAGGCAACAAGGCGTACACGATGAGCGACGCGTCCAGCCCCATCAACGACGCAAAGAACAGTGTTACTAGCGCCGCGAGCGATGCGAAGAGCGCCCTGAGCTCGCTGGGCGACAAGCTAACGGGCAACACGCCCAGCGTGGGCGACGTGCAGGGTAAGGCGGGCAGCGCCGTAGCTGACGTCAAGAGCAAGCTGCCCAACGCGCCCAGCGCGGGCGACGTGAAGAGCAAGGCCAGCAGCGCCGTGGCCGACGCCAAGAGCAAGCTGCCCAACGCCCCCACTTTGCCCGAGAAGAAGGCCGGACAGAAGTTTTAATTGAACAATCAGTCAGCTTTTTTTTCGGATTGTATGATATGTTTCGATTCTATGCGGCTGGCTGTGGCCTGAATATCACGCCTCTGCGGTGGAGGTTAGTGCAGATGGAGAAAAATATATATCTTATTGGTCGGTAGTAACCCCTCATTTGTACAAGTATTGCAGAGAAATTGTAGTTTAAAATTGGAATTTCCGAGTACATTTCGATAGTCGCTGTGTTTATTGATAGTGCTCAAACTTATCGTTCAAAAACAGGTAACCTCGACCACCTAAGTATCGTCCATGAATATCTCAAAGGAATATAACCTACTCAGTGTCAACCAACATACTGTACGAAAAGTTCGTCCTTCACCTAATATAATGAAAGAATGAATCAGAATATAACACTTATTCTGTCAATGACAATGTCAACTTTTTTACACTAACTCATGTAGCGGACATATCATCATCGAAATTCAGAATATACACCTGGGACATAAGTTCAACGTGAGCAGAAACATGTGTGTAGAATCCGGAACAAATCACCTACTCTCATCTTCCTACAGACATAATCATCAGGAAGAGTATTTACTTCCGAAAAATATCGATGATGCTTGAGTCTAAGTTGAAGCTAGAAGTACATCAGAAGGTTGACAATCTTACTAGCTGAGAATGACACCAAACCGGAAGAACCCTGATCACCTTGGACTAGTACCAAGACTTAGTACAAGAACAGATTCTGCAGGCGACGAACTGTGATTAAGACGCACCATCGTTCATGGTATCATGGATATTGACAGTAACTGGGGTCACCAGCGTGGTACAATAAGAAGAATCTATAGTACATGAGCATCAATTATGATCGATATTCTACTGTACGTACACTGTTTCTGAAATCGAGAGCTCCTCGTCGGTCATCCGTGGATGAGAATCCTCCCGCAAGTCCGGACTCAGCTTCGAAGACTTCGAGGTAGACGAGATTGTTGAATCGGGCAGGTACTCCCGGCAGCTGTTAGAATCAACCTTGAGACTGTCGCCGAGCAAATCCAGGCTGGGGACACCCACGAGGAGATTCACAGAATTTGTCAATTTGTCACGGACTCTTTGACTCTTCCGCATTTGTTAGCAGATATTGAAGTCTTCAAACTCAGCCCTGTATGACCTCTCACTGCTCAAGAGCGCCTACACAGACATCAAGTCTGCCCAAATTACACCCACCGTGCGGTGTGACACGATCCCTTACACTTCATTTCAACATTTACATACACCTAGCAATCTGGACAAAGGATTCAGGAATGAACTTGGGAAAGTTGTGTACCTGTAGAAGCAGCGACGGCGTGTTGCTCCGTGCTGGCGCTACACAAGTAAGCCTCCTGGCCGCCCTGGGGACGGGGGCCACTGGTGGGCTATTAGTGTTGATGAGATCCCAGAAGCTCCGCTTTCGCGTGCTGCTGACCACGGGCCGAGCTGCCAGAGTTTGAGGCCCTGGCTTGGAAGGGGAGAAGAACCTCGGAAGAGGTGGGCTCCGCGGTGGATGGTGCACGCTGCTCATCCTCCGGGGCGCAGGGTCGACGACTCTGGGCCGCGACGTCTCCTTCACGGCTTGGCGGATCGGAGGCAGGGACGGAATTTTGTTTGACGAGCGTCGAACCGGCCGAAGGCTCACCCTCGCTGCTCCTCCCTTGTCAGAGCTCGCTCCGAACACGACCGGCGAGGTCGTCCTCGTTCTAAAACTGTCCGTCTTCGACCTTGCAGCTGTGAGTTCGTCATGTGCAGAAGAAAGCATTCGAGACACGGGCCTGAGGGGGCTCCTGATGGGGCTGCCATTGGGCGGTCTAGCCATGGTGCGCGCCGAGGCAACGGGGCTCGAAGCCGGAGCCGCTGCTGGGACAGAATATATCGTCTCCACGGCCATGGCGTTCCGGGAGCCGGCAGCTGAATCTGCGCCATTGAAAGAGAGCCTGGAGATGGTTTTATGACTTGCTGCTGCCGTTGAGCGTGGCTCCTTCGACGCACTCAAGAAGAGCTTTCTGGACTGCAACAACGGTGATGTGGTCTCGGTTTCACTCAACGACCTCTGAGAAAGCTTTTCGATGATATCATCCTTCGCCTTGACCTCCATGCCGTGCTCCTGTTTGAGAAGGGCTATGGCTGCCTTGTACTTCTCATCTTTCCTTGCTAGTTCCAGCTTCGTCCGCTCCGCCTCCATCTCCAGCAGCTGAATGGTACGTTGGAGGTCTCGAATAGTGCGTTCGGCGGTCACTCTCTCAGGAAACTCCTGCTCACTCAGTGAAGTGTGGAAGCCAGGTGTTTTCCGGCACTGAAAATCCATCTGCACCTGGAGGGGAACATCAAATGCAAGTCCTTCAGTTGCAAGAAGGCAAAAAATCGTCATTGATAGTTACCAAACCCGTGTATGTCAATGACGGTACATGCGAGCAAAAGTGCGGTAGTGCACCTGTCCAAGGTCAGATGGTCTCGAGGAGTCCTGGAAAGGTGGGGAGATCACATGATTCTGTGGAGTCAAGACGTTATAATCCTGCTCCTGAATCGGCCTTGCCTCGTTCCTAGGAGTGTGCAGAGGAGTAGCGGCGACAGGGGAAGGGAAACTCTGCTGCGCAGCCAAGTACTTCTGATGCAAGCGGGCTAATTGAAGCCGAAGTTGTTGATTAGCGGTATGCATCTCGGCCATCACCTTCGACTGATCTTCAGTAGTTTCTGGAACATCACATTCTTCATGTGCTTCGTTGGACTGTCATGGCACGTTTCACGTTAGAAACTTAGAGGTATAAGTTGAACGTAGAAGTAAATAAAAAATAGCGAATAATGTCAACGAACATCTCATTCTACAGGTTGAATCAAAAGCCTTTAGATGATGATCCTAAAAGCTAACTACCCACCTTAGTCCGAATCTCCTTTGCCCTGTCCGCCCAATGAAGTGTGTTTTGCGTTTCTCCAAACGAACCATCACTAAGACTTATATTGGCAATCATGGCAGTCCGGCAAGATCCTCCCAGTGAATCCTGTGAACATGACAAGAGAACACCCAACGTTCAGGCGCTTGACTTCCAGAATTATACATAATTGGAGAGACCTAGCCATGGTGCAACCCTGACAAATAACTAACTATCACAAAAACAATAGACTCATCCGAGAGGGAGAGAAGAGTAAGGTGCGACCTTGAGGAGCTGAGTGAGCTTCGAATTCCGGAAAGGAATATGTTTCTTTCCTTCACAGAGAGCATTAATGCAGCTGCTCAGGGCAAGCAAAGACCGATTGATGCTCGCGCCTTCCACGGACCGCAGGGTTCGTTGGTCAGTAGCAAGTGCACGCTCCGACCCAGCCAAGTCGATGAGAGAAAGCTTCCCTACTCGTACAATCACGCCTGTCTCTTGCTGCAGCTTATACTCCGCCACAACTTGTAAGATGGCATGAGAACGGGACGAGGTTTCATTGACACGAGTGGGTTCCGTAGTTCGATTAAGGTTGCCCCTTTGCAGCAAGTGAATGACCTGTCACAGTCACGATTGGGATGAGAATCATGCAGGATCCAGAAAGACGCATATTGTGTTGTTCTTCAAGACCAAAAACCAACTACTTACCTCATCGGCTGAGTACGCTTGATATTGCGTCAAACCTGCCGCAACAATACCCTGCGAATTTTCAAAAGGTGCCTGGGTTGGTCAGTATCCATTACGTTGATTTTCCTCAATCCTTGTCAGATAAAGACTCAAAATCTTGAATACTACGCAGCGGCACTGTTACGTGATGCCACTTTCAAGGCAATGGTTTTGACAAGATCAGGCTCCGAGCTACAAGTTGGAAGAACTGTGGTGAATTATTAACCTGCTTAGAATCTTCCCGAAGGACGAGTGGTCGCCCAGGAGAGAGCAAGTCACGGACAGTCTCGTTGTACACTTCAAGGTAGGAGAGTCGAATGACATGGTCTCCATCCTTGCTGCGTTGCTTAATCTTGGCAAACAAGTCCTTGAGAGCCAACACCATAACTCCTGGACTTTGGATAGTCCCAAGCATGGTGTGTGTCTTCCCGGCCCCAGTGGCGCCATAACAGAACACTGATCCGTTTTTCCCTTGCAGCACCCCTTCCACAAGCTGCGCTGTGCTGAAAGAATCCAACATATCCATGCGTCAATGACAGTTTCATCAATCTAGACCAACTCCTGGCCACAACACCAAACAAGCCCACAATTTTACAAGTGGGGAGGCATGTGAGGACTCCACCGTAAGTTGACGTCAGGAAGGGAGTATCACCTCGTGTTATAGACCTCCTGCTGAGAAGTGTTGTCTGGAAAGGAGGCATCGAAGGCAAAGTGTCGACCGCGAACCCTTTTGAGCCGCAAGTAATCGGTTTCTGAAGCAAATTCCGTGAGATATATGTCTCTCCTATTTACAATGCGAACGCAGCTACGTGATCCCGCTTCTTTCTCTTTCTTTGAGAGAGGTCGAGCCCGAACATAAACCATAATGCGTGTTCCAATTGCTCCCCTCGAATCGCTCACCGACTCCAACTCATCACCCCCGGATGGAGCAACCTTCGCTGGCCTGGGTCTAGAATCATTCTTCGCTGAAACAGCTGAAGCTGTGGCTGAAGTCGCAAGAGAGAACCTGAAAAAAAAATGGCAAGAATATGTCAGCAACCCAGCGCACCTTCGTACCACATAGTAAAGTCTGAGCTGACTAATAAACTCGCATTGTGTAGTTGATGGATGAAGCTTACCTGGGCATGTTCTGTTTCTGATCAAAAGAAAGCTTGCTAGCCTCTCCCATGGCTGCATTCTCTTTGAATGCATCCTCTTGTTCCTTGGCCCAATTGTACGCCCCTAGAACCTGGGGGCTATACATTCCAGGTGACCTGACGGTGGCTGGAGGTTCAGTGTTCTCCTGCATCTCCAGGACTCTACGCTGGATAGATGACAACCTTGAAAGCTTCGACTCTTTCTGCGATGTTTGGCGATTGAGCCTGGGGGCCGGAATCAGCAGGGATCCTTGGTTAGTCTGAAGCTCAGCCTGAGCTCTCGGTGTTGCATGGTAGCCATCACCCCCTCCAAGGCGGCTTACCCGTTCCTTGAGGAGAAGCAGGGACTTGGAGGTGCAGCGATTCTCCGTGTCTGTGATTTTGTTGGATTTTATGTCCCCCCGTACATTCTCGTCCCCTAGTAAGCTCTCTTTCCGAGAAGTGTCCCGAACTCTGATCTTGTTCCCTCCGGCTGGGCTTATGGCTCCCGAGCGAGCCACAAAGGCGGGCATCTCCCCAGATACAGGCTATGGCTCTGGATACACTTCTGGTTCAATGATCACTTCTGACCATCCAAGAATTTTCTAATCTTGAACCTGGATGAAATCCATAGCGGTTATAGGGCCATTCTCAAGCTCTGGAATTAACAAACATGTCAGTGGCAAATATTTAATGAAATGCACCGGTTCTAGAGATCTCTTAATCAGAAGAGAACAAGTAGCTGTCACAAGAATGTGGACATGGAGAAGACAAATGGAAAAATCATAACCTGCACATCATAAGGATTGCTGGTCCAACGCCTAATCCAGCTTTCTCCCAACAGTTCTGCATTCCAAGTGGTGACAAATTAGTGAAGTCACGACATGGCACGCACACACAAGCTGCTACTCAGGTGCCAGCATCGACGTACAAGGACCCAGGACGCCACTACCATTGATCATGGTTGATAGAATCATACGCTCCAACACATCACTTTGAACCTACCAGGCGGTCGAGGGATACTACAGTGATAACGGATCTATTGGATGTGTGGCACGAGAGTTGGGGGTTACAAATTGTTAAGTACACGCAATCGGCTCGGAACGAAAACTGTGGCAGAAGACTACAGAGGAGCTTCTTGAAGTCCCACAAGTGCGACAAAAAACGCAGAGGTAGCGCACAATGTAAGTCGTTGAAATTCAAGAAACTCTTCAAGCCGAACAAAACGAGTATTATGTCCACAAATGCAGACTCATCGACGTCCTCGTCTTCAAAATCCTAACCTCGCAAGAACAGAGGAATGAGCTCACACCACTTCGATCGTCCACATGATTGAAAATCTCACTAAAGAAATTACACTCGGAATCATCACAGCTCGATGACGTGCAAAAGTCATTCGGAACGGTAAGATTGAAAAGGTGACGTACGCGACGCCGGCACCCGAAACACGAACAGAACAGAAAACACTGAAACTAAAACCAATGCACATTACGCGAAATGTAACCCGAACGCGATTACCCTCGCGTGAATGAAAAGGAAACAGAAAAAAAAAGAGCGGTGCGACTCAACTACACTACGTCGAAGCAATGCCTCACGTGGTATCAATGAGCGAAACTCGCACTCATAAGTCCCCACTCCGTGCTAACTTCAACCACTCAAAACTACAACAAAAACTCTCAGCAATCTCTCAAACCTCAGGAACTACTCAAAATGCTAAAAGAACCGGATCTCGCGTCGCCGCAATTTCCAACCGGGCTACTCAGAGGCGAGCTCAAATTACCACGAGGAGCTCCTGCAGAGAGCAATGCACGAAACGCACGAACCAAGGCCTTCAGTCATTACCGGATCATTGCTTCGAAAACTCTCACTAAAACTCTCAAACTTAAATTCTCACACTCCAAAGGCGGACTCCGGATCCAATCATCGTGACCGGGAGCCAATCTACGCAACGCAGAACCGAATACGCGCAGGAGAGGTGGCAGAGCGGGAATTGAGAGGAGTGAGAAGTGAGAGGAGTGCCGACCCGTTGCGCAACCAAATGCGGGCCCGGAGCTCCGCGCGTCCAGCAAAACGTGAGGATCGTCGAAGACCAGGAGTGATTCGTGATGACGCAGCGATTCTCGTCATGAATCGCGCGCTCGCGACGCTGCTCTCGCCGCGACCTCGCCGCTCTGCGCGACGTTCCCTGAACATACCCGGTTCTCACAGAGTTCCCTCTCACATGTACCCTGTTCCTACAGGTTCTCGTCCAGCTATTTGACGTTCTTTTGCGTTCACAGGATGTTCTCCACCCGCTACGTTCCCTTGAGTAACCGCGGCGTTCTCTTACTTCCATCGTTCGTCCCCTCTATTTGCGTTGGTTCCCAAGAGGTTTTCGTTCGTTCCCGAGGGAGTTTTCGAACTGTTCTTGTGCGTTCGCGTCAGGTTTTGCCTTTTCCTGTTTGCTGGAATTGAATGGGAATCAAGGGCGGGCTAATTTCGGGGGTTCTTTGCGTTTATTGCTAATTGTGGTTCCCCGTTTGGAGTTATTCAATCTGTGGAGTTAGCCCTTTACTTGTGTCAAAAAAAAAAAACAAAAAACAAAATTGTGGAGTTAGTTTTAATTTGGTGGAAAAGGTCAACTTGGAGCATTCAAATTTCTGTGGTGAGGTTTTGGGGTCTAATCCTGTCTCTTTAATTTGGTTTTTTTTTTCGCTTTTGTTATAGTGAGGCTATTTCGATTAGCTTTTGGGGAGGATTTGTGGGGCTGGTGTTGGGGTTTTCTTTGTGTCTTTGTTATTGTTCACATGAAGGTGTTATTGTTTCATGGTTTTCTTCTTCTTTTAAAAAAGAATTCCTGGTACAAACTTATGTAGGAGAATACCGTGGTTTGGGACACTCCCTACTGAGTAATTTATTTTTTTCATATCATAGTGGCTCGGATACCATGGATATCACCTAGGTACTACCTAGATAATCACCTGGGCAGAATCATTACCATGCACATAACATGTTTCTAACTTGGAATTTGATCAATGTGATTGGGTTCAGGTTCTACAAGTGCTCAATTCCAGAGCAGATCTGTCATGTTGAGGTTGTTGGGCTGTTAGTACAACCTTCAAAAGATGTATGTGAGTCGTGACTGACACTTTTTGAATTGCATTTGTAAACTGACAATTCCTTGTGTTTGCTCATGGAAAGAGTGTGAACCTCAATGTCTTAAGAGAATACAGATGACCAAACACCTCAAATGTACATTTGTGAACGAATTCTACCAGTAGCTCTATGTACTGTCACTTGGTGATAGGAACAATATTGGCCTTGACTAAGACCATAGCATAGAGCACACTGCACAGTGCAGGTCCTTTCGAAGAGTTACGACTGAGTTTGTGCAAGTGTATCTCTCTCACCCCGTTCCCAATCAAACCCCTTCTACTCAATTTTGAATTTGCTTGCTTCATCAGAAAGCCGAGAGAAGGTCAGGCTGTTTGGAAGAATTGCAAGTTACCGAGGGATGTACTACTGTACAGTCCATAGACCCTTCTGAGAGTAGAATTATTACCACTCCAAGCCGCCCTTATTTTATTTTTTTCGATCTGGAGCCAAATTGCGAAATAATTTCCCCATGAAAGGAATATTCCCGAAAAAGTGAGAAATTTATGATTTCATGTCGCCAAAACTTCATTGATGACCATTGCTATATCGCTACATTGCCACAAATGAACAGCCGGGACTCCATCCATTCGCCTAAAACAATGTACAATTCTATGTTTATGGAGATGAATTCTCATAAATGGATATTTATGGAGAAAAATTGATTTTGTATGGTTTCACGAGAAAGCCAGAAGTGCTGGCTTCTGTAGCCACTGTGGCTATCCCACTAAAACGAAAAAATAATTAGGGCTGACTCCAAGTGACCCACGCACGCAATTTCACCCAACGGTAAATACTGAAAGTGAAAAGCTTGGATAAAAATTCTGATTAGCTCAACCTGAGAGCATTGATCAGCGATGGGTACAAGTGCCCACGGTCACATCTGCCATGAAGACGGACAACAGTCGCATGAACTCCAAGCGTCGGGAACGGGGGAACGGGGGGGAACGGACGAAACGGTAACTGCGGAGACTGGGTCCGGGCGGGAACCGCAGGGGAACAGGAACGGCTTTGAAGTCAGAGAGCAACGGTTCTTTGCAACGGTATGGATGTCGCAACGGAGCGTTAAATGCGGGAACTGGCGTGCGTGTACACGTGGCGTCCGACGTGGCAGGCTGCTGTCGGTGTGGAACACTCAAGTCCTCTGGAACAAGTTAACCCTTACACGTCCCTGGGAACATATAGACCGTATACATAGACATGTATTTTACTCTGTAGAATATATAAAATTGATTCAAGTTTAGTAAGAAATTAATCTTTTGATTGTAGATTCTTCAACTAACAACTTTCATTTGGAGGTCATTTTAATATCTTAATCTTATCATGTTCAAATATAAGATTATACATGTAGAGTATTGTAGCCACTAGTGGCACCTTCTGACTTTTAAGGGTAAACCCTAAACCTTAAACCCTAAGACAGAGCCTATGATCGTGGAATCAACCACAATTTCCATTCGACTGTGTGCTCTAATTTTTTAGAGATGAGATCACATGTTTTATTCATGTCACAAAAATCACAATGTTTTTGGGAAAAATTGAATTTATTGTGATTTTTTTGAAGAAAAAGTGAAGAAAATTCATATCAAATTCAAAGTATGCTAAAAACATTTGAAAATTTCACCCAAGGTTTACATTGTAGGGACAAAACTTATGGCGTAAATGAAACTTATGTGTTCACCTAAAATTAGAAAATTGGTTATAGGCCCAAAGTTTGAATCTATCTAATTTTGAGTATTTTTCAAATTTTCAAACTAGAATGGAAACTAGACTTCATAAACGTCATTTCATTAGTTGGGCTCAAAATTTTAAAATATCCCTTTACTTACTCAAATTCAGATTTACAACTAGAGCAAGAAGTTTCTAAAATACACTACATTGAGATCCATGTCACAAGCTTCTTCTTCTTCAGATATAACATGATGACCTCAATGCGTTTATGTAGAAGAATGGACATGGCATGTTGGATAGCTATAATGTTAATGTTTTTGAAGGATGTTTTAATTGTTTCAATGAGTATCTTGAAGGTGTCTTCTAGAGTTTTCATAGATGGGAGAAAGGTGGTGGCTCGAGCGCCGGATGTGATTACCATAAGGGGGTCGACAATCCATCCGAGGGCGATGATGTCGTCAATAAGGGGTTGGTATTTGTCTATTTTGTTTTGGATTGTTTCCGGGGAAAATCTATCGTTACAATATGTGAATTCAATGAATTGAATGGTGTAGTCTTGGTTGACTTTATCGGGTCGTGGGTCATTGTATGGTAAACCTTTGACACAAAGGATGTCCGGTTTGAGCCTAGCGTTGCAATGACATCTTTGGGTCGTACATGAGCATGGGAGTAGCCATGGGGGGACCGTATTTTCTTGTGGATTGTTATTGAAAGTGCCGGCGTTCATTAGTATAAAACATCTCGATTTATTGTGGCAGGTGATTAGTTTTCGGACTTCCCATACTGCTTTGTTATGTCTTTTAACAATTAGGGAGTGTATTTGGTGGTTTTGGCATTTGAGTAGAACATGTAGCCATGTGTCAGGGTCCGTTGAGGGGCATATGGGGCATGTTATGGATGGAAATCTTTCTATTCCAAAGAAGAGTTGTTTACAGGAGTTTCCCATGTATTGACCGGTACAGAATTTGATAAGGCATGTGATTTGTGAATCGGTGATGATGGGGTTTTTCCAAAAGTTAGTGGAGAGTTCATTGTCTATGTTGTTGTTGGTCCACTTTTCTATGTTAGGGAAGTTGTCTGAGATTGTATCAAGGTTGTTATAGAGGTCTTGTTTCTTGAGATATTTGCTCAAGAATCTGATTGGGCCTTTGTCGGGGGTGTCTTATTTGGAAGGCCAATCTTCTTTTAGAAAGTAGTATGGGGTGGCATGGGCATGTTCGTGCGGGTCTTTGGCATTTTTGTGTGTTTTTTCTCGGCCTTCCTTTGCTAATTTATCTGCTTGTTCGTTGCCATCAATGTTGGCATGGGCTCTCACTTTGTAGAGGGTTGTAATTTGTGTACGGTTTTGTAACATTTGGACCATTGACGTTAATATGGTTTGGTCTGGGTGGCTATTATGAAGGGTAGGGTGTGTTATTTGGGTGTTTAGTAGGTAGAGTGCATTTATACAATCTGTGAATATATGTGCAGGTTCATTATTGTATTTTATTGTGATGATTTGTAGTGTTTTGTGGATGGCCATGAGTTCTGCTCTGAGGATATTTTGTAATCCATGGAGTCTTTTGGCTAGTTTAATTTCTTTGGTAGAATTATATATGCTGTAGCCAGCTTTTTCTCTGCGCCAAGATCCTGGGCTAATTTGTTCTGGTGGTTTGAAGGAGCCGTCGGTGTAATAACTGTGTGCGGGGTTAAATTTTGGTGTGGTATGAATTAGGTTGTCTGGGAGAGGGGGAGGTGTGACGGAGTAGTTTAATGTGTTGTTGACATAGTTTAGTTTTGACTAGTTTTTGCTTCTGCTTACGGGGGTTTGTATAGGTGTTGGTAGGGTCGGTTTTGTGTATAGTCGGTGTATGTTTAAATTGTCTGTTATGGAGGTGAGTTCAGCAAGTTGTTATAGTGAACCAAGGGTTTGATTTTGATGATGGACGCATAGTATTTGTAATGTAGATGGCTCGATTCGGGGTTTTTTTAGCTCGGGTGGAATGGTAGGTTCTTCGTATGGTATTGTATCAACCTCAAATAGTGCGATGATATGGGAGTCTGGAAATGGGTTTGAATGTTGGTTGTTGTTTTGGTACCAATTGTTGTTCGGTGTGATGATGAATGTATTTGTATTATTTTGATCATGTTTGGCGGCGAGTCTAGCCCAATGTATGGCTTGTTCCATGTCTTTCTCGTTGTGGAGGTGAGCTATTCCATTACCTATCCATTTATAGTCAAAGGCCTTGCCTAGGGATCCGATTATTTTGTCTCTTTCAAAGGGTGAGTAGAATTTTTTTAGTTTGGTGGAACATGTGACCGGGGAAAAAAAGTATGATTGTTTGATGTTAAAGGATGAAATGAGTGAGTCTAAAATGGGAGTGGGTATTGTGTATTGCGCATTTTTTTGGGGGTCAGTTTTTGGTATTCGGTATTTATATCTTTAGTATAGCCATATTATTTCGGTTTCAAAGGGTTGGGTCTTTGGTTCAATGTTTATTGGAATTTGTAATTGTGTTTTATATTGATTCCATAACCATTGGAGTCGAGTAACAGGGATGGTGAGTAAATGTCGGCCATTTTCTTCATATAAATGTGCTTGGTTGTTGTCTATTTGAATTGTGTTTGAGGATGTAAGGATATCGTTTTCGGGATTGCATTCTGTTATGTAGATCTTTACGAGTGGGATAATTATGGGTAGTGTTACGGATCTTGAGTCTGGGAATTGTTCTTGGAGGTGGTGGGCTAGGATGATTTCTGAGTATGTTTTGTTTTGAATTATTTGGTAGAATTGTTTTAATTTTTCGGTATTGTGTGTGGAGGTATTGGTGTCGTGTCGTGGAAAGAGGTCTTTTGTGGAAGCCATTTATTGTATGTATTATCATTGTGTCGCCATTGGCATAAATATTTTGTGTGGTTATTTTGTATGTTATTTGTGTCTATTTGTTGGATATATTTATGGTGTTTGATGTTATTAATGGGATATGTGGTAGGGTTTTTGGGAATGTATGTTGGAGGACGGGGATGGTGTGTATGAGGGGGGTTAGGGGGATTGATTGGTGTGGGGATATTTCTTGGGGTGATGCTATTGTTTGAGGTGATGAATGAGTCTTTAAGTGTATGAGAATATGGGTGTATGTTACAAGGGGTATGACATATAGTGGGGCATGTGGGGTGACAAAATAGTTGTTTAGCAACATTTAGGGCACTTTTTTATAGTTTGGATGGGGTGAAATGATATGTTTTGAAGTCTTCATTGTTCATGATGTGTGTGCCATTGGGTACAATAATTTGGGTTAGTTCAAAAATATTTTTTGAGAGGAATTTTTGTAGAAGTTTTTGGGAGAGTTGGGCATTAAGTGTGTTGTGGTTTAGTGTTTCTTGGCGCCATAGTGTTTCTAGTGATGTAGGGTTAATGAGGAAGTTTGGGAGCGTACTTTTAAGGTGGGCTTTAGCAATATGTTTTAATATGAAGAATGTTCATGTTATTGGTGATCTTATGCAATCACTTTTTTTTAATTCTGGGTATGTTTTCGGCACCACCGTATTGGGCAAGTACATGTTGAGTTAATCCATTGTATATTTTTCCAAGTCTACCTTTTATCGTTTAACGCATTTTGTAGTTGTTCACCTATACATCTGAGGTATGCATTTTTGAGGGAGAAAGCTTCAAGTCCAAATAGGTTATGTGGTAGTTGGGTTATTGCGTTTGACATACATTTTGGTAATCCACATATGGTTTTTTGTATGGCTATTATTTTTTTATCAAGTTTTTTGATAGCTGGCATAGAGTATGGTACACCGTAGAAACTGTATGCCACGCCTGGGCGTAGTACGGTGTCAACCATTTTTATTTTTTGTTTCATGGTGGCCAGGCAAGTTGTTAGTTCTTTGCACTGTTTGATGAGTTTCGTGGTTGTAGTGTGAATTTGGATTTTCCATTTTAGTGAGGGGACAAGATTTATACCTAAATATATGTACGGTTCATTTGGTGTAGTGTGGGGATTGGTTGATTGCGGTAATTGATGTTAGAGGCTTGTATTAGGGCTTTGAAAGTGGTAGGGTTTAATTTGGATTTGTTTGGGCATCCGGTAGCGGCACATTTTGGAACACCTACATCCATACCAGCCCATTTACAGTATCTATCAATTTTATTGAGTTGTATTTGTATATGTTTGATTTTGTTAGTTATGACGGCAAGGTCATCTGCGTATGCGGCAAAGTTTATTGTGACTTGTGATGTGCCAAACGTGTATCCGTTTTTGCCTCGTTCTAACCATCTGAGTAGTGGTTCTAAGAATATAATGAATAAATATGGGCTAAGGGTGTCTCCCTGTATGGTTCCTCTTTGTATAGGTATGGATTTTGTTTTCCAAAAGTGTTCACCAATATAGTGAATGGATGACTGGGAGTAAATGTTTCCTACAAGTGTAGTGGCATCTTTTGGGTAGCCAAGGTCCATCATTATTGCTAGTAGTCGGGCATGGTCTATTGAGCTAAAGGCGTTTTTAAAATCAACGTATAATATGTATATATCTTGGTTTGTGAATTTTGTGTCTTCTAGTGCGGCTATTATAGTTTGTATTTGTCGAGCGGTGCTTCTCTCTGCTTTAAATCCTTCTTGGCTATCATGTAAAATTTTGAATTTTTCTCCATATGAGGATAGTATAGAGGTGAGTGTACTAGTGAAGAATTTATATATTGTGTTATCTAGTGCAATTGGTCTATGGTTGGGTAGTATAGATGGATCACCTTTTTGTATAGTAAGATTGTTGCACTTGATTTCCATGAGGACGGTACTTGTTTTTGTTTATAACAGTGAGAGAAGAAAAAGAATAGTAATTTATGGAATCTTGGAGGCATGTTTTTGAGTATTGAATTTGGTATGCGGTCTGGGCCTGGGGCTTTGTTGTTACCAAGTTTTTGAAGGCATGTGTCATATGTGGCTCTATTGAAGTATTGATGTAGTGGGGTTTCTGGTTCACTTCTTTTCTCCAGGGTATATCCATCAAGGTCATGCCATGGATATTGGCGTACTGCACATGTACATTTGTTTTGATGTTGTAGTTGGTAATTACATGTTGGTACTGTTGGTCTATTGGTTTTTGTTTGTTGGTTGAATATTTCATTCGCAATGTCTTCGGGGCTAGTTAGATTATTATTAGATTGATCCGTGATACAATCTAGTGGTGGGGATTCTAGGTTTTTAAAGACTCTTCTATTAATTTTCTTAGGGATGATTTCATTTAATTGTCTATATTTTGAGATGGTTTTTTTAATGTTATCTTTGGTGTGTTTTGAAGTTATTTTTCTGGCTTGAATGTTGGCATTTTTTGCAATTAGTGCGATATCTTTTATCCATGTATCATGGGGCATATCCGGGGGCGGTGGGGTGGGAATTTGGGTATTTTGTAGAGTTAGTAGTTCATTACATATGGGGTGTTTATGCCATTGAGAATTATTTTTCACAATTCTTATAGTTTTTCGTATAACATGGTATGTAGTAAGGTGTTGTTTCCAGGTTTTAGAGAGTTTGCGTGGTAGATATCCTCCTTGTTGAGATATTCTGTTTGTCAATTGGGGTATTGGGTGGGCTTTACAAGTTTGTTCTAGTGTGTTGGAGATTTCTTTGATGAGTATACCTAGGATTTCACATGCTTCTTGCCATTGTACTTGTGATAGTTGATTGTTGTTTTCAAGAGTATTTATGAGGGAGTCTATTAGCATGGATCTTTCTTCAAAGAATTTTGTGTTGAATTTTTCTAAATTACTTTTTGGAATGGGGTTGAGTATGCGTATAGTGTCATTGTTTAGAGTTGTGGGAGTTCTATTAATTAAGGTGTTATTTGGTATGTGTAGATATATAGGTGAGTGGTCCAAGTTGAGAATAGTATCTTTGTTTGTTGTGGAGGTGTATTGTGTGTTGTTGTTGGTATTTATATAGAATCCATCTATTAGGCTCCAGTCGCTATAATTGTAGCTGCCTTGTCTAGAGAATTGTGTATCGATTTTTATGTATGTGAAGTTTAAGTTTTCTATGAATTGGCGCCATTGATAATCGATGGTTTGGGGAGGGGTGGTATGGTTTCCGTTTTGGCGTCCAATTAATGCTATATCTCTATTAAAGTCTCCGCATAGTATATGTGTGTGGTTGGGATTGTTACTTATTTCAGATGTCATAGTGTTTTGTATGTCGTTAATAAATCTAGTGTCTTCGGGGTGAGATGGCATATACATGTGGAGAACTAGCCATGGTTGTAGTGGATAATTAGTGATTTTAATAATTTGAAGGTAAGGGGATATGTGCATAGGGGTGGGGATTTTTTTGATGTTGCCCGGGAAGGCATATTTTTTATGTATTAATGTAAGGAGACCACCGCGCCTCGGTGTGTATGGTCTCCGTTGTTGGATACATCTTGTAAGTGCATGTGTATTGTTGAAAATGAGTTTATATTCTTGAAATCATTTTTGTATATATTTTGTAGATTTCGTGTTGGATAATTTTGTTTCTTGTATAACTATAATGGCTGGCGGTGTGTTTGTATGTGTGACCAAAGTTTGTAAGCTAGGGAGGGCGGTGTTTAGAGAGGAGGCATTCCATGTGATTATATATGCATTTTCTTGATTTAGATTATTGTTTTGGTTTTGTGGGCGTAGATAAGGGGGTGGAGGGGGGGTGGGTGGGTATATTCTGGTATTTGGTCAAGGCATTTTAGTGTTTCAATAATTAGATTGTTGGGAAGGTATGGAAATCTTTGTTTTATAGTTTCTTGTGATGGTGGTATATGATGATTGTGTATGAAATCATATAGTTCTTTATGTATTGATGTTTTATGGTTTATAATATTTTGGTTATTTTCAATGAATGATATATACGGGTGTGGGGTGTTAATGTGTCTTTCAGGAGGATTTTGTAGATTAGCAAGGGAGTTTAGTAGTTAATTAGTCCATTGAGTTATGTTTGGGTTTTGTTGATTTAATAGGAGGTTGCATTCGTCTATATGTGGGTGGATTGTAGTTACTATGGCGTATAGGATATGTGGTGAGGGGTGTTCGTTTTGTTGTTGTATATATTGGATAATGTGTGGATGTGTGTTGGCGTATGATAGGTGTAGTGTATGTGTGGATTTTAGTATAGGTGCGAATGATCGAGCAATATGTCTATATTCCGGTTGTAGTTTTATTGTGCTTGGTATAAAATATATTTTGGCATTTTTTTTGTGTTGTGTTGGATGTCTTTTTAGTACGTTTGGCATAGGTCCTGGGTTGGTTTCTATGTCTCCTCCAAGTATTAGTAGTAGTTTATAGTGTGGTAGTTTGTTATTATTTTTAATAGTTGTATGTTTTTTTGTTTTTCTAGTATATTTTTTTGTTTTGTTTGTTTTATCCTTGTATTGAAGGGTATTCATATTATGTTTTCTTTCTTTTGAGTGATTTTTCCTTGGATCGGTTTTCTTAGGTTTGTTGTTTTGTTTTGGTTTATTGTTTTGTGTTTTGTTTTTGTTAGTTGGTTTGGTGTTTGTTTTTGTACATTGGTTTGTGTTTGTCTTAATGTGTAGATATTTACTTGTGTTTTTGCATTTTTTTTCGTATGTGGTGGGTGTTGTATTTATGTGTGTGTATTGTAGATTTTATTATTTTTATTTGTGTGTGTATATGTATTTATATGTATTTTTTGAGGTTTTATATTTGTATGTATTTTGGTATTTGTATTGGTATATGTATTTGAGTATGTGTATATGTATTCTCCTTTGTATAGGATAGTATATTTGTATTGAGTATAAAATCTAATACAATATTTATACGTCCTATATATGGGTGTATGTATTTTGGTAATTGTATTAGTATATGTATTTGAGTATGTGTGTATGTATTCACCTATGTATAGAATAATGTATTTGTATTGAGTATAAGGTCTAATACAGTATTTATACATCCTATATACGGGTGTATGTTTGTACACTACTACATATAGTGTATTAGTATAGTATTCGTAACTTATACTAGACTTTGATGTAAGTGTTCGGTATATTGTACGGTCAATGGTAGTTACCTTGTAGTCTTTGAGGCCTACAAGTTTGGCGGCTTGTCTTCAATCATAGGTGTAGTCATGCTTCCCGTGATGGCTTGCATTGATGCAAGTGCGGTGCTCATTGCTTGTTGAATGCTCATCATTTGATTCTTCAACTCTTCATGTTTTTGATCGGCATACTCTCGTGTCTCCTTCCTCATTTTCTTGTTGCTTTCTTCTATGACCGGCTCCACGATCTCCAACACATCTTGCTTGGAGATGTTAGGTGAAGGTTCTTATATCTTGTAGGCCTCCAGCGTGTTGACCATGGCGGCGTTGACGTCGTCAAAGCCAAATGCCTTCACTTGTGCTTCGGAGGGGGGTTCCGTTCCTTCTAGGCTCCTCCGGTGTGGTGCAAACTCTACAAGGTATCCTTCCATGGCAAAGGTTTTGTTTACAAATTGCTTGTAAAGAATTGGGTTAGCACAATGTACGTTAGCACTTCCATTATGTCTAGTTCCACATTCCTTGTGGAACCAAATTGATCTAGCGTTAGCATCACCAATTATCTTACGAATGGCGTCACTTGTATCATAAACACTCATGAGAATGGGTAGTGGAGAGAGGGTTATGGTTAAGGCATCTTTTTTTGCCTTACTTTCTTGTGATATCTTCCCTCCGGTGATGTGCTTGGCTTGCATGACCTCGTGGTGTGTGGTGACTTGGTGTAGTTGGATCTTCTTCGCTTGTTGTGGTGTGGTGGTTATGATGAATGCATGGGTGTCGTCAATGCTTTTTTGAACTCCGGTAATCTCGAACTCTTGCCCCCTTCGAAAGCTATTCAATAGAACATCTTTGAAGAGAGTATTGGCCGAAATCCCCTTCAAGTTATCACTCTTCACTTTGACAGAAAGATTAGAATGTCTAGAAATGCTTTGGTAACTCTTGCAAACCTTTCCAATGATGTTATGACCGTCTAGTTTAAGGATGAAGAGTCTAAGCCCCTTAAGCATCATGATACCATCAATTTCGGGTTTTAGTAAGTGTAGTTTGATTATCCCCGCCCATACACCCTTCTTTCCCGCATTTTTGACACTCAAACATTGGATTGAGATGGGGTCTATGAGATTATTGCCAAGTTCGATACCCATTACTTCTAGTCTTTTTATGACCATTATTTTGATTTCATCATGCATGAGTTGGGAGGAAGGGGGTTTGAAGTGAATTGCAATGTGGAAATCAAGAGCCAAACTTGTGGAGGTGTTGACGGTGATGTCGAAGGGGAGTTGGGTGATGTTGTAGTGTTGTCCCTCCACTCCGTTTCTTGTACTTGGATAGAGTAGTTGCGGGATGTGAGGAAATGCCACCATTGCCACGCTTGCCTCTTCCGCCTCTTCCGCCTTTAATCCTCTTGTTATCATGTCTTCGGCGGTCTCTCCACTATAAAGCTCTTGAAGTCCTTCTTCAATTGCAAGAGCCTCCATGGTAGGGTACCCCAACCAAAATTTGAAATTTACGCTTACCGGTTGAGTGATGTGCGGTGGGTTTTCTTCAATCATGGCATTCTTCATCTTCTTGCTTGTAATATGGGAGTCTTCGGTTTGCCATGGTATCTTCTCAATCACCATTGTGTCTTCGTCCACCTTTTCTTTGAAGTTAAGGAGTCTTTTGGTGCTGCCCATGTGCCTGGATGCACTACTTCTGGCCTGCTTGGTTAGTGCTGGAAGGGGTTGTGATTTTGTGAAAACATGGAAGTGTAGAGAAGGAGGGAGGTCATAAGAGAGGGAGGGGGGTAGCAAGAAGGGGAGGTAGGTCGCTAGAGGAAGGTTAGGAAGGTTGCTAGATGTGGGAAGGGGATCGCTGGTCGTAGGTCGCGCCCAGGGAGGAGGGTCACTATTCAAGTGTCGCAACTGGGACGGGGGGTTGCTACTTACTTGTCTCTGCGTGCATTTCCTCACAGAGGGAGGGGTCGTAGATTCATTTCTTGCAGGGAGGTTTTTTGGCGAGGGTTCGGGGGTGTGCGGTGGTGAGGGTTTGGAGAGAGCTGGGGGGACTAGTTCAGGGTTTTTGTGGCCTGTGATTAGTGGGCAGGGAGGGGGAGGGGCTGTAGGTGGAGGTCGGGGGGGGGGCTGTCCGGGAAGGAGGTGATTGTTGTGGGGAGTTGGGGGGGAGCTGTCCGGGAAGGGGGTGATTGCTGTGGGGAGTCGGGGGGTAACACTGGGGTTCAGAGGGCGGGGAGGGATTGTTGGTGAGGGGGTAGGATTAGCTAGGAAGTGTACTGGGGCTGTCGGGGAGACTACGGGGTCTGTGAGTATTGGGATTACTGGAAGGGGGGAGGACTGCCGAGTGTTGCAGGATGGGAGGGACTGCTGAGTAGGGTTTCTGGAGGGGTAGAGGACTTCTGGGAGGGGAGAGGAGTAGCTGGGGGTGGGGGATAGAGGACTGTTGCGGAGGGGGGAGAGATTGCCGAGGGGGTAGATGTTTTTGGAGGGGGATTAGGGACTGTCGGGCGAGAGGTAGAGTGAGGATTGGGGGAGGGGGGGAGGTTAGTGAGGGAAGAGGACTTGGGGGGAGAGGGAGAGGAAGTGGACGGGGGGTAGTGATAGGAAGGAGAGAGGGTCTGTGAAGGTGTAGATCTGTGGGGAGAGTAGTGGTGATAGGCGAGGGAGCTGTGAGGGTGTGGTGTGGGTCTGTGAGGGTGTAGAGTGGGTCTGTGAAGGTCTATGAAGGTGTATGAGATCTGTGAGGGGCGGAGGCTGTGGGATTGTGGAAGGGAAGATACAAACGGAATTGATGGATCTGTAAGAATGCTTACCTCCTTGATTGTCCTTGATCTTGCTCTTGTACGTTTGTGAGGTGTTTGCTGCTGTGGGATTATTACTTGTCTGCTAGTCTCCTTTCTCTGCTCGTCTTCTGATCTCCTATCACTGCGGGTGCTCATGTGTGGGATTGTAATGTTGGTGCAGATCTCAGGTGGATGCGCGCGTAGTTGTGTAATCTGTGTAGATCTGTAGTGATATTGCCAAGATTTTTAATCTAGTCTGATGTGATGTGCATCTTTGGTATATGCTGTGTTGTCTACTGAGTCTATTAAGCAAGGAACTTCTAATGAATGATTGCAAATGAAAGCAAATGGGTATGATGCAAGGAAAATAAATGAATCTGGGGCAAATAATAGGAGGGAGAGAAGTGCTTATCATTGGTGTTGATGTTGATGCGTGAGTGACGTAGTTGTCGTGGGGCAGCTCTATCCTGTGTGTAAGATGTGGGTCTTCAATGTTGAGTGTTGCTAGTGTGGGTTAGGGAGGTAGAGCGACTGCTGGAAGAATGTAGATCTAGTCTGCGGAGTTCAGATCTGGGGAGATTCGCCACTTAGAGATATAGCTGGGGGCTTGAATCTCAGTTCCAACACTGGTATCCCCGCTTTCAGCAACTTACCACCTCAGATCTAGCACATCTATCCACTCTTTGTAAACGTATCTACACAGATCTTGATAAGAGCCCACTCCAACTTCTCCAACTCTCACGCAGCTTTGCAAACATCCAGACTAGTCTCAACTACACCACAAACGAGGGCTCCACAGCAACTCCAGCCACCTGTTGCTGTTCGAATGCTCGGTTTCTGAGATTGAGTCCCTCCACTCCCCTCACCACAAATCGCGGAGCTCTACTCAGTCATCTCTCTCAACCTTTGAGGTCATACTAAACACATTCAACTTCCAAACAACCACTTTTTGACTGCTCTAGTGTTTAAGGGTTAAATGTCACAAGGTGCCGTTAGTGGAGACGATATTCTACATGTATAATGTTGTATTTGAATACGACAAGGTTGAGATATTGAAATGACCTCCAAATGAAAGATATTAGTTGAAGAATTTTCAATCAGAAGGTCTAAGTCTTGCTAGACTTTAGTACTTTTTAGGTATTCTATAGAGTCAAAAATGGCCTTGTATATACGGTTCCCAACTAACGTCTAAGAGTTAAAC
This sequence comes from Bryoerythrophyllum caledonicum, assembly GCA_963971425.1. Lineage (NCBI taxonomy): Eukaryota > Viridiplantae > Streptophyta > Bryopsida > Pottiales > Pottiaceae > Bryoerythrophyllum > Bryoerythrophyllum caledonicum. The sequence goes on along the minus strand of OZ020525.1, from coordinate 4,559,969 downwards.
CCCCCCAAAAATTGAGAAGCTAAGCAATGTGCATATATGGAGAGAACAAATAAACTACATTTATTTTTGGTAGTAGCCAATAGAATTGCAATTTTATCCCAATTGATTTCATATTATTCCAATGAAATGTAAATCGGTTATGAATTTTCAAGTGTGTTGTCATGTTTAGCCAGTGGCCACCAATAGGTAACCTCCAAAAGCGCCGACCAAAAGTAAGGGGGCATGACTAATATCAAACTTCCGTTTGCAGTTGAGTGGGTGGTAATAGGATGGAAGTGGGTTGGATATACCCCATAGTGGTCTCAAAACTTTGTTGTATGAGTATCCTCAAAAATGTCTTAGGGGAGAAGACATTTTTGCTCTATTTAACCCCTTAGGACCAAAACGTCCCCCCGGGGTCATTTTGGATTTTGGGCATGTACCTACAATTAAAAAAAAAATCCTTTTCAATTGAATTTTTTTTCAAGATAGGATCTGATAAGAGCTTCGTGGAGATATATATATATTTTTTATTTTTTTTTTATTTTTTTATTTTTTTGGATTTGTGGTTTGAAAGTTAGTACCACTTAAAGCCAAAAGTGGGGACTCCGGGCACCTCCAAATTTTTTGACAAAAGTTTCTATTGACATTGAGATTTTTCACACATATAAAGAATATTTCCTTTCTTGGAAATTTTCAAAAAAATTCTTGTCTGTAGTGTAAAAAGACATTTTATTCCAAGTCAAACATTTTCACACATTGTCGGGCAACGGGGGAAAAAATCATCTTTTCTACATTAAACCTAGAGATCTTCATATTTTTCACTTTTTAATTTTTCAACAATAATTTGTGGTGAAAACCTTTTTATTGACCGTTTGGATTATCATTTGAAAACATACGTAGTTTACAAAAAAATAAAACGTGAAATGACAATTTTTGAACCTCTACTCCTTGCACACTTGTTTTGAATATGCTACACCCCTTTTTTACCTCTAGAAGTTGGTGTGTTGGGTAACAACATCATGCCTAAGACAATGATAAAAGATTTAGACCTTGTACAATGCAAAAATTTGATACAAAGTGAAGTCAAAGTCTGCTGATCTACTCAACGCAGGGAAGAAAATGAACCATTGTTTTGACTTCAAACACTAAAATCTATCAATTCATGTGATGGATTGCAACCAAAATTTTATAGCATGTTTATATAGAAGTCTATTTTAAGATCTTACGGTTGAAAATCCAAAATTCACTTTAAAATGTGATTTTCATGTCTCTTTTTGGCACTGGCAGTTTTGGACTGGTTTTAGAGCGAAAGTGGTCATGGTCCTTTAGGGGTTAAGGTACTTATAGTAGTGGTATGTTAGGTAGTACTTCACCTTCAAAAGGAGGAATTAAAGGTAGCTTGTGCTATTTAGGTCCTATTGATGAATTTAATTGCACTATCCTTAAACCCTGAAAGCCCAAGGCTTTTTAGAGGAATCTCTACTCCATCGATTATATTTTTCCAAGATGAACTCATTGAGAATGTAATTGTAGGATCGTCTTCTAAACTTGTATGAGGTGATGTGGTTAAAATGTTGTGATTTTGACCGTACACGTTGAAAGATGAATATAGTCAAAGTGTAATTTTTTGTACGTTGTAGGTCTACTGCCCCCGTTAAGATATGTGTTATGAATGCGAGGATTTTTAGTACAGGCTGAGTTGTATGGCGAGTCACTATAAAAAAAGTAGATAGAAATGACGGCAAAGAAAGGGGAGGAAATGTGTGTATCTTGAGAAAAAAATTGAATAAAAAGGTAACAAACGCTTATCTATGTTAATGTGACTTAGTGTTGGTGGAGAGTGTAGGGGCAGTGTGCCAATGCCGGTGTAATATGTGGTTGCTGTGGGTAGAGAGTACGAGGCTGAAGCTTGAAAACCTCAATTGTGGTGAGTTCACATAGCTTGGTGGACAAGAAGATGAGGGATGACATGTGGAGAACAAAGTGGACAATTCACAAAGCCATGGTGGAGAAGAAGATCTTCTTCACTTTGGCCATAATAGACAGGACAAACCACGAATCACTACATTAAACATCGCATTTAGTGTAGCGCCTAGTAAATGACTTGTAAATGCTATAAGTTTTTACTTTGAGTGAATATTTTTACCATCTATGTTTATGATGATCCTCTTTTTTGAATACTATAGAGAGTTGTGCTCTTGGTAAAAATTGGCATCAAGAGTAAAAACTTATAGCATTTACAAGTCATTTACTGGGCGCTACACTAAATGCGATGTTTAGTGTAGTATGACTCGTGGTAATTCTTGTTATTAGTGAATGATGTGTGGAAGTGGTAGTGCCGCTTTTGATGTGGTACTGAGAACTTGGGGGGTTCACTCCCTCTAATTTTTTGTATACACGTGCAACAATGCCCTATTTAGAGGGGGGCTATTTACCTTGGAAAGTTCATTAAAAGGCATGGTATTTTTTGAAATAAAGGTAAATGTTGGAAATTAAAAGCACCATATTGGTATTTAAATTTTTTCCAAAGGAGCATTTTAAAATGGGGTATTTTATTTATACGTATTTTTGCTCACCTACCATATTTTGTTTTACCACATTTTTTACTTGGACTTGTCTTATTGATGTTTTCTCCCTTTTTATTCCTTGAACTCTTAATATGATTCCTACTCCCTTGCTTGCACCTCATTTTGTTTTTGGTTCTTTTAGTCTTATTTTTTCCCTTCTATCTCATGTTCTTGAATAGACTTGAATGTTTTCATGTCATTCTAACTTGAGTCTACTAATCACCCTTTCTACCCCTTATTTAATATACTATTTTACATCTACCGATTTCCTAAAACTCCAGTTTATTTGCTATGCTATATTATTTATAATGATGTTTCACAATTATATGATACTCCCTCTGTTTCACAATAAAACCGTGGTTTCTATTTCAGAGCGGGATTAAGAACAGTGACCAGTTTTTCACCGCAATGCGCTTTTTAACCTCATAACGCGCTTTTCAAACGCATTTAATATGATCGGTGCTTTTAAGCGCATTTAATATATGTAATCGGTGCTTTTCAAGCAGTTTTTAGAAAACGCGCTTTTCAAATAACGTGCGCTATTCAAGTACTCTGAGTAGCATGAGTAGTGGTAATAACGAAACCATGGTTTTATTCTGGCACGGAGTTTATGCAGAAACCATGGTTTTATTGTGAAACAGAGGGAGTAGTGTACATTCCATATAATTTTTTTCCAAAATTTACAGAAGGTGAATATAATTGACCCTATTTTTTATCGCACGTGGTTCCTACGATTTTCGCCAGTGAACCCCCCGAGACTGAGAATATCAGTTGTGAAACTGGATTGTTATGCAGGAGCTACCTTGCATGTTTTTGAATATTATGTTGAGGACATCCTCCAATATACTTCTATGGTGATGGATGAAGAAGGTGGACCGGAGTGGTCCTTGTATTTTGATGTAGTTCTTGGCGACACATATGAACGCGCGAAGACGAGCTGCGATGGATGGGGACTCTTCTTCTCCGAGTTGGACATGAAGCCCGGGGACTTTTTGTTGTTTGAGATGATGGAGAGTGACGTCTTTCTCGTCAATTACTATGCTTGCAATGTGGGGCTGGAAGCATATTATGCTGCAAGATCTGCAACATCGGCTGACGAATTTTACAATGATCATTGATGACAACAGGTGCTTCCAAAAAGTTGTATGTAAAAGTCACACTAGCCATTATGTAAGTGCAAAAATGATACGTCGCATCTAATGTTTTTTTTCCAACTTAAAATGAAAGTGATACTAGTAATTGAGCTTAGAAAAATCTATGTGCAGGATATATCAGCAGCTTTTTTGCGACATAATGAGGTGGAGAATTTTAATTAAATCTGGTATTTGTTGGACGAGCCTCTATTTGCGAGAGAGGTCAAGGCACTGAAGTAAGATAAAAGCAACTGCCAAACAACATGTGTGCTAATGACGAGATGGGTTGATTTTTTCGCAAATATTGATTTCACAATGGGGGACAAGCTTATCTTCTCCATGACAACAGTTCACATTCAAGGTGAAGATCGCAGCATGCGCCTAAGTTTCGTTGCTTAGTTTTGGTAAAAATAGTGAAGGAAAGAACAAATTTTTTTTCCACAAGCAATACACACAATTGTAATTGCATTTGTTTAGTTCAAGGCCGTATCATAGGACAAGGTCAATTTAGAACAGCTGAGTTGTATGGCCCACTGCACTTGTACATATTACATGTTTTTGCAAATTCAGGCTACGCTACTTATTTGTATGCTCCGGAATGTAGTCCAGTTTCAAGCTCCGGAATCATGTCGTCATGTTGTTAGCTATTAAACTTAGCAGAGTGTACACTGTCTTGAATGGTATGTGTTCAAAGAGAACAAATACCCTACTAATATTGTTGTTATATCCATTTAAATATAATTTTTTAATAGAAATTCATGATGTGGATTGCCTAAGTCATACATCTGATTTTGAAAACCCGAACAAGTTTAGATTGCATTAGATTCATTAACTTACCGCTCACAATAAATTTAAAGTCCATCAATAGTAACTAACGGCCTATTACTCACAATAGCATTCCATTTAACCGTCGTCCATCTAGGGAATATGTCTTAGAAAACACTCTGAAAGACAGCCACGTGGTTGACACAGGTAAATGCCATGAGGAATGCATTTTTTTTAATCCAACGAAGTACAACAACGACAAAGTATGAACATCTGTTTCTACCTAGGTCGCATTTCATTGGTTCCCTTCCATGACCACACGGACACCTAGCATTGGAGAAGGAACGACGGCTTTGATTGGTTCCAAGCACTGCCAACGTTGGGAAGTTGGAAGCTGGTGGGAGAGGTTTCCCAGGGTACGTGACAAACAACTCCCCAAGTACGGGGTTGTAGTTGTGCAACTTAGATATGCCAACACAACACAAATCCACCTCACCACACCACTCCGTCCCCACATATTGTGACCATATCCCTTTAAAATTTGCCCCCACGTATAGTTACTATAAAGAGTACATAGTGTCCACCCTCGAAAGGGGGAAGTAGTTCCATACTACTAACCCATGCCCGGTGGGCATGGACTTAGTGGTGGAACAAACGGACACTTTACTCACGCCGGCCGCCTTCGGGGACCGGCGTTCTTCTTCTTCTTTACTATAAAGATGGTTGCTTCAAAGAACCAACAAAAGCCAACCCGGGACATTGGCATAGAGAAAAAGCTGAATATGGTATATAACTCCACCAAAGGACTATAGAATATTCAAAAGACTACATGGACTTCAAAATATCCTTAGAGCAGAGATGATTTCCTTCCATAATACCTTCCAAATTATCACTACATAATACGCTAATGAACTTGTAGACATATTTACCAATTGTATAAAGGTCTTGTATCAATTCAGAACACAAATAACACATCCTACCTTCCACAATAGCCACCCCAACCAAGCCATACTAACATCTATGGTTCAAATGCTACAAAATTGCACACAAATTACAACCTTCTATAAAGTTAGAGTACATGTCAATATAGAAGGAAACAAACAAGCGAATAAATCACCTAAGTAAGGACTTGGTAAATCCCATAGAAATGCCTAACACCCGCATGAACATTTTGACACTACCCTTTACTACTTCCAAAAAGATAGTTGGTCTTCAATAGAAGACACCCCGGACAAAGGCCCCATATGATTTCTAGACAATATATGAAGAAACAAGATCTAATTAACAACCTCGATTTTATCTCGGAAAGCTTTCTTGACATAGATAAATGGACTGGTAACAACCACATTGATAAAAAACTCTCTACAAACTTTTGGAAAAAACCCCACAATGACACATTCACAAAAAACTTGCCATATCAAATTTTGTATTGGACAATACTAGGGAAATGCCCACATCAACAGTCTTTGGAATAGAACGATTCCCATCCTAACATGCCCAAAATGCACCTCCACGGACCTGGACACATGGCTACACATACTCCTCAAATGCAAAAACCATCACATACATTCCCTAATTGTCAAAAGGCACAATTAACCGGTATGGGAAATCCGAAAACTAATTGTATCATCAAACAAATCCAAGTGCTTTGTACTTATGAACGCCATAACCTTCAGCTACAATCCACATAAAAACACGGTCCCCCCATGGCTACTCCTATGCACATGTGGAACCCAAAGATGTCATTATAATACCAGATTTAAACCAGACATACTATGCATCAAGGAACTAACATATAAAGACCCCCACCGGACCACATAAATACAAACCGTACAATCCAATTTATTGAATTCAATCATACTAATGACAAATTTTTCCCACAAACAATCAAAACAAAATTAATAAATACCAACCACTAATTAATGACATTGCAGCTCTTGGAAGGAAATTTGACCCCCTTATTGTCATTTCCGCTAGAGCTAGAGCTACTACCTTTATCCCGTCTATGAAAAGTCTCAGAAAACATTCAATATCCCCATCAATCCAATTAAAGAGACATTGCAAAAATCAACACCATTGCTATCCAACATGCAATGTCCATACTTCTACACAAACAAAAACTCGAAAATAACCAACCTCTCATAGAATTATATAATACTCCTTAAAAACTCAAAAACACACATTGCACCTTTATAAATCATCTCTTGGAATAAATCCTTGTGGCTCTAGTTGGTTCTTGTTTCCTGGATACTAGTTACTGGTTACATAGAGTCTACTCTTGAGAAGAGGGGGTAGTTCCATACTACCAAACCTATGTTCGGTGGACATGGATTTAAGGGTGAAACAAACAACCACTTTTTTCACTCCGGCCCTTTCCCTTAAAGGACCGGAGTTCTTCGTCTTCTTCTATAAAAAAAAAAGGCATGAAATTTAAATATATAGAATTTTAGGAAGCCTTACTATTTCACCTCAAATCTAAAGAATCTTTTATTCATTGAAATGACATTTAAGATATCTCAAACAAAAATGGAAATAGCATAATTTAATTATTGTGATATGTCGTTGCTTTAAAACCACATAATCCATTTTCTTTTTAAAAAACATTGTGCATCAAACATTAATTTACCAAATAAAATAAAAAATTTATGTGAGAGGTGATGAACCTTCTAAGGTATCAAATAGTTTTTACTCTATTCTGTAGAGACCCCTTGGAAGATCATTTTTTAGTAGGTATCAACATTTCAAATTATCTCTGTAAAATATAGTAGTACCGTATATAGATAGGTGCCACTTATCAAATCTAATTTGTTGCTAAATATTGTACTAGAATGGTTTTTTAATCATTTTTTATCATTTTAAAGTAAAGATAAATAATGTTACTTTGCAAAAGAATGAAATAATGTATTTTTGTTTTATTTGGAGGTTTATAACTGAATGTAATTAATAATTGAATACAATGTTAAAGGTTGAATTATCAAATTTGTCATTTAAATTAATAGATGTCAAAATATTTTTAAAAGTTATGAAATTTTCACCTTATTCTTTTTCAACATTTTTGAAAGTATAAAAAATTGTCACTTGTTGACCTTTAAAACTTTTGGCACTTGTTGTGCCAATGTATATAATGCTTTAAATTTGATAATATATTAAAATAAAAATTTAACATTAAATTATAACTTACAAGTAACTAATTTCATTTTACTTAAATTATAAAAATTAAAGTTGTAATAAGAAAACACAACCATTGTCTTATGAATTTTGCATGAATTATTTTGGTCTTTCGACTTAATAATTTCGAATGCCTTAAATATCACATAGCTTTAACAATATAATTGTGTAGAATATTGTTTTCAATAAGACAATGTTATATTTTGATTTTTATGTTGAATTATTTTTTGAGTTTTCAATAGATTCGATATGAAATAAACATGATACAATTATTGCATGACGTTTGTAAAATTTGTAAAAGAATATGCAAAATCATTCAACTATTATCCATATCCATTTGTGTTTAGTTTAAATAGACTTATAATTTAAATCATATGAATATAGAAATATAAAATATCAATGGTTTGATTGCAATAAAAAGGATGATTAACCAGGAAGAATAACCAAGAATGTGAGGATATAATTTCATGAATTTTTTATTCAAAAACAAAATTGATACGCATCCAAAATTGATACACAACCGCCACTAAAATGGGCTTGGCTCTAATCTAATGATTCAGATTCTCACTACATCATGTTTTCTACCTCAATATTTGTTTAAGCAAAGTCCTTCAAATCTAGGAGAGTTGGCAAGGTGGTTGACGATTGATTCCATGCCTTCCTAAACAAAGCCAATTAATCAGACCATGAAGAAGATGAAGAAAAAATTCAAAGATTTTTAAAATTTAATTTAATTTTTTGATACACATTATAATCTTCTGATTTGGATGCGCACCACATGGAGTAGACTAATTCCCACGAGTACAATGGTGCAACCACTAAACCAAGTCCCGCCACATGGTGAAGATTGCTTCCACTATCTCGGAAGCAACTACACTACGGGTGAAAGACCTTTTACAATGCAAATACCGGGCATGGTCATGTAATATTTTGTGTCGATGTGGACGTTCACATGTCCGGTGCTCTTACACTTCAGACATGGCTACGCCAACATCAACTTCCTCCGCCTTCTATCCCCACCACACCTCGCTTCTTCATCTAGCCACCCCGCTCCGCTTCGGCTTTTTCATTCACCCGTTCAAGCTGCCTGGTTGCTCGATGCAGTAGATGGTCCCTTTTCGAGGCACAAATATCCTGTCTTGCTAATCTCAAACAATCCAAATACCGAAGCACCTCAGTAATTTGCACTTGAGTACCAACGCACTTGAGTATCGTCGCACGAGTCCAATATTTCACTCACTAGGCTTGGGAGAATCTATAACTGTAGTAGATCTTACAAAACAACATCTAGACATTGGGTACCTAATGTATTTTTTTATAATCTTCAATTTTCCTATTCATTTTAGATTTTATATCATTTTCAAATTCAAAATTACCAAGTCTTTAAAATATTTTTTTTACTTAGCAATTATGAAATTTCATCACTGTCCATGTCATTCTAAAATTATGATTTCTACACGTTGGTCAACAATAAATCTATTAAATTTAAGTAAATTTCAGCATTTAAAGATATACAAATAATAAACAAAATGAATATTCTGAAAATTGAAAAAAAGTCTTTAAAAAAAATTAAGCTTAAAATGATTCTTTATGTATTTGAGGACTTGAGGGAAGTTGAGACTTGGAAATACTATTATGTTAATAATTGCTACACATACAATTCTATATATTATGAAGATTTATTCAATTTAAAATTACAATTACGTATTCTGTTTTAGTTTTTTGATTTCGACAGTTTTACATCAATACTTTTATTTTGTTAGAACCTGACTTATTATAGAAAATATTGAATGTTAAAATGATCTAATTTACTAGTAACAGTGGCACAAAAATAAACATACATTTCAAATGACCAAGTTTTAATATTATACGAAACCCACCCCGACGACCTCGTCAACGAAACCCGCCCTCGGCGACGAAAAACCACCTCCGTCGACGAAACCCGCCCCGACGAGCCCCACCGACGACCTCGGCAACGAAACCCACCCTCCGCGACGAAAAACCCCCTCCGTCGACAGAAAAAAACCTCCGTCGACAGAAAACAACCTCCGTCGCCGCCTCGCAATAATCAAGCCTGCACTCAAGCGCACCCTCGTCCATGAATTCTCAGCAATCTAGACGAAGAAGCGCAACCTGATCGGACGTAATTCCCAGATCTAGATAGTAGTACTCAATCAGTGAAGGCAGATGTACGTCGTCTAGAACGCATAATTATACGTGGGGAGTGTGGGCTTGGGAATTAGGGTTTGGAGCTGGAGCTGCAGGTCTTGGAGATGGCGTGACATGAAGCATGATTGATGGCGCGGCGGTGGACGCGGCCGGTGCGAGACGACCACGTCGCGGGGTGCTCCTTCAAGCGGGCCACGCTGGTGGTGTCTGCGTGCAATCTGGTGATGGTGCTGATGCTCGTGCAGTGGAGGCCTGCGCCTCTCGTCTACGTCCGCCAAGCTGATGGTAGGAATTCAAGCATTTCATGTCTCGAATTTCTGCTTAATTGTGGTCTGGACGAGGCTTGGAAGTTAGTTTCTCTCAGGTTTGTCGATGTGTGGTTAGTCATGTCTAGAAGTTTGCTGATGTGGGTTTTATGGTTAGGATATGTTCAGGTTTGGATTCAGTTGATGTGGGTTTTATGGTTAGGATTGTTAGTTCAAGAAGTTTGTTGATGTGAGTTTTCTGGTTTGGATATGTTTAGGTTTGGACTCAGTTAGTCGATGTGAGTTCTGTGGTCAGAAATGTTTAGTTGTGGAAGATTGTTGATGTGTGTTCTATGCTTCGGAATGTTCAGGTTTTGGAAGTTTGTCGATGTGATTTCTGTAATTAAGAATGTTCATTTTGTTTCATATGAGTTACATTGGCCAATCCTTGTTGTGTTGTAGAGTGAGTTTTGAAAGAATGTTCTAGAATAGAATGGGATTGGCTGATATACTTTTTAGGGCCAATTCAGGGTGTAGTATTGTGTCTATGGTGTTTTGAAGGTTTGTTGATTGCAGGTACGCTTCTTCCAACAGGACTGGATGTGCAAGAGCGGCTGCGTATAGCAGGAGAAGCGAACCGGGTGCGGCTTGCGGCGAAGCCTGTCGGGCTAATTGAGAGAGTAAGGGACTGTGAAGTTTCGCCTGGCTAGATGATTGTTTATTGTGTCTAAATGTCCGTTTTATTCCCTTGTTTATTTAAAGACTTGAGATTTCAAGGTTTATATATGGGTTCACTTGATGCTATTTGAAGGAGCTGTGTAGCGATATTCAAGAGCAGGCATGCTGAAGAGAAGTTGCACAGTATGTACATGTGTTGACATGAGATGAACATCAATGTGCGAGCCTGTTCAGGTGAAGGAAATACGACAAGAAGCTTTGTTCCAGGTGATTTCTGCCAGTGCGAAGACAACACAGAAGCAAACGGAAATTTCCAAACGCATTACTGGACTTAGATTTCAAGGTTTCTTCTTGTGATTCAAAGCCTTTGTGCTGTTGACTTGGGGGTGCCTGGGCTAGACTTCCCCCTTGTGTACTCTCGAACTTCTGTCGAAGTTCTAGTGCTAGTCTTTCTCCAGATCATTCGGAGGGCAATCATGAAGCATCCTGAATGGTAGCTCATCCCGTTCTGAAATGTGAATTCTAGAGGCACTCCGTTGAATGATACCCTGAGCTCACCAGGGCAAAGTTTGAGGAGTCATAGCCTTCATGATGTATATCTTATGTTGGTGCTTCTGTGTTCGCAGGTTTGGACAAATGGAGGAGGGAAAAGCTGAAACAAGCTCAGAGTCGGGAAGCAGCTTTACTGAAATCCGAACCCCCCACTCAAGGAAAAGGTTCATCTTACCATGTCATTTGTTTGTCAATTTTGGTTTAGTCGGTACAGTCCAATTCATTCAGCGGCATTTGCTACCCACAGTATTGCTGGAACATTTGGCTACCCTACATATCTCAAAGAAAGCCGGCTCTCCCTGCATAGAACTGATCTGCACTATCACTAAGCTTGAACTGGGATATTGGTGTGCAGACAAGGTGCCTGTGGAGGAGGATCTGATGGCTGAGGAAGACGTTAATGTCCTTGATCAAAGTGAAGGGAGTGGAATTCTGCAAGATGGAGCAGAGATTGGTAAGCTCTAGATTTTCACACTTGAGGGTTAGACTGAGTTATCAAGATCCTTGAACGTTTTGACTGTGTTATTATATTGTGGTAATCATGTTTATATCGTGATACTCATAATATGGCTCATCACTGGAAATGCAGAAGATGGGATCATCCCTGGAAGGCTTGTCCCTGAGGTGTGTCATGCAGAGGCGCATACAGACTACGGTGGCACGGCGGTGCGTTGGGGACTAACTCATCACGTGGAGAGCGCAGCTGATTGCTGCGAAGCTTGCCTGAAGCAGGCCCGGACGGCTAAAGGTGGAGACAACAAATGTAACATATGGGTGTTCTGCCCTGCGGAAGGAGGCTGCTTCTCTCCCGATGCTTATGAGCACAAGCACCAAGAGTGCTGGCTCAAGCAGGTAATCAAGCAGTGCCGCATCATTTTGACAAGACTGGTGCTCTTGTGTTTTATGGTTTCCTTAACCCATCACTCGCAAGAGATCCAAGACCTAAGTGGATATGATGACTTTTGAAATGCAGGCTGTTGACCCGAGACTCAACTTTAAGGGACACTACGACGAAGAATATAGGCGTTTGCATCCCTCTGCTCCTCGGATAGTGCCCTGGGTCTCCGGAGTAATACCATCGTGACAATTTTTTCTGCAAATTCTAACGCTAGTGCTGCAATCCTGAAGGCAAATGCTTTTCATTCTACAACAGCCTGGTAAAGGTTACGGTAGCGAACATTGTTCAAAGCCCTGGGGATTTGAGTTGGCTGAATGCTGGGAAGAAATTTCAGCTCCGCTAGTAAGAATGTGAAGAGCGAGAACTCTCAAGAATTAATGGCTCTTACGTACATTCCATTTAGCAACATAGTTGGATCTTGGAGGCGAGCATCAATTTTCTCCGGTGCAGTGCGCAGAACTTGTTTTTGGACAAGACTAGAAAGGATCATTTAGAAGCCTGCTTTGAGGATGATGTGCAGACCATACTTGGATATCTGAGCCTGGTGATGGTTTGCAATTCGATGACGGCGGAAGCTGACAGCGTCTGAGCACAAGTTCAATTGGCGGTCGCCGCCTTGTAGCAGTCCATAAATATTAAAGTTCCATATCTCAAAGGCCGGCATCATCCTCAAGGCAAGAAGGCGTCTGGATCAAGTTTCGTGCAGAATCTCTACTGTACTTGTTAATGTGTACAAATATCAAAACAATACCTCAACTATCACTCCATTTATGCATTTTCCTTCAACGTAGTAGATGTCCCCACCTTCCTTCTTCCGCTTGGGTGACAGACGATCGCCACACCGCCCAGACGACAAACTGCTGTTCAATCCAGAGATCTATTCCCTTCATGTGTCAATGATATGGGTCGCGAATGGTTGCGGAGTAATCTCCATTAGTGGTACCTTGTGATACGACAAGGCAAACATTCAACAGGCTAGCAGAAACAGCTTCCGGGTACCAGACGTAGAGGCGAGGGTGTGCAACATCATTGCTCCATATTTACCTCGAATCGCAAAAGCAGAAGCATACTACTTGGCATCAAGACAAATATTAGACTTCTAAACTTTGTAAAACACGAAACAGTTGCGAACATCAATGTAGTCCTCGACTTCAGGTAATATTTACATCCGACATCAAATTTCACGTAACCATGGTCATCACAAACTCAAAAGCGAACTGACTACAATATGCATTTTCGTGTATATCATTTCTTCAGCAGCATCTACCACATCTGGTCCAGCATCTTCAGCATTGGCATTTTGTATAAGCAATCCGAAACTGGGCATCGATATACTGACACAACCTCGTTTCATGGTCAGATATCTTGGAGTGCTTGAGCTTCTCTTTGCATCCGCTCAGGGCGTTCTTGCAACTTACTTGCGCACACATTTTCAATTGCCAGACACCGAATGTACACACTGTCTGTACATGAGTGGCATCCTTGACCAATCCTCGGACAACATTTTGAGCACAAAACGTGACCATTCTTGCACTGTGACTCACCACAAAATCAGAGCATTGAACTCGTTTACATAAGTGAAGCAACATTCTAGCTAACCAAACCTACATGTTCCAGGGCACCATGAGATCCACTCTGCTATTGCTTCGAAGATTTATAATTCTAACCAACCTCTAGACCTCATAAATACATAATTGGTGGACCAAAGACATCAAGAGCATGGCAGGACCGTTGTATAACATATGGTTGGTGAATTAATACCTGGAAAACAGGAGGGCAGCGGGGCAAGTCGCAAAGTGGGGAGGGCTGACAAGATCATACTTGCGCTTCAAAGGCTGAATATCCGCTCCACCAGCGCTGCACGACATTCTTACAAAAATCCTGATCTGTAGCTCAAGCCTCCCATGAAACTAAGCTAACGATTTTCCAGCGGAAACCAGAAATAACTTCAGACCTGTGTGCGTGATCACAAGCTAGGTCTGACAATTGAATTGTTTGCACACTAATGTTGCACAATGCTCCTTTGGACGACACTCATTTTACCAGCTTGGGTACACATGAACCATCAGAACATGATCACTAGTAGCGAAACTGTTGTGTTTCACTTACTCTTCTGAGGTTCCTCACAAGTGACAGAAGAAGGTGACCTTTCCCAAGTTTCAGTGAGTGAAAAGCGACACATTTCAATTCAAAAGCGACGCCGTTGCTAGTAGTGCATCTTCTAGTTCTCTCACCATCACCACCATTTCCCTCACCCCAAACATCTCTGTCAACGAGCCGGTAAGCCTGCATGTGCCTGCGTCGGCGCCGAATGAGAAATCAGCTGATACTCATCAAATCGTGACACTGGAACTTGCCAATTTGTTGAAATAATGGATGTGGATGTGCACTAAAAGTTGCATCTGCCTCAGATCCACCATCTGCGTTTCAAGCGTTGCCTTTCGAGACATGATTTCTCCCATTATGAGATCAGTGTCAGAGGGGTTCACGCTACGGACACTACTACGAACAGCCTCGTTTTTCATTCAAAAGTGTCGCTCTTCTCTCACTAAATGTCGCTCTTCACTCACTCAAGATCGGGAAAGCGTTTACTTTATTGTCCTTTGTGACTTAATTGACTCCTCCGCTCAGAAAATCCTTAAAAATGTAAATGAAAAATGACAGGGTTTTGTTGTAGTGGGAGTGAAAGCTTCCGCACGGATCTGGCTAATTCACCCCGACGAGCGTTGGCCCAAGCTGCAACCTCGTCAGGGTGGTTGCCTTCGACCCCGACCCTCCTTCTCGACTCGGCCAGCCCGGCCCGGTTTCCCCCCGCCTAGCCCAGTCTTCCTCCCGCCCGCGCATGAGCCCGGCCGTCCCTGCCCAAACCCTTCCTTTTTTCCCCCCAGCCCGTCCTTCCCTTCACCGGGCAGCCCACGCTTTGTCAACCCTGACCGACAGTAATGTAGCAGCCGGAGGAGGATCTTGACACCTTGCCACTCTTGCCATAGCCGCCGTCGACATTAATGAGGGTTTGGGGTTTGCACTGCCCTCTTGTAGGCCAGGGAGAATGTTGTTAGAGTGTTCTGCGATCTGCGATGGCTGTGTGAGTTTAGGGTGAGGGTTAGAGTTTGGTTGTGTGAGTTTTGGTGAGTTTTGGTGAGGGTTAGGGCGCGGGAGACTGCGAGCATGGCGCCGCAGACCGCGAGAGGGTTTAGGGTGAGTGCAAGCAAGGCGCGGCTGACCGCGAGAGGGTTTAGGGTGACTGTGAGCAAGGCGTGGGAGATTGCCAGCAAGGCGCGACGAGAGGGCGAGCACAGCGCGGGAGAGCTGGCAGAGCGCGACCAAACACCGCGACTAGAGAGCACGAGCTGGGCGCGGGAGAGCGCGACCAGAGCGACGAGGACCGTGGGCAGAGGTTGAGGGTGGAGTGCCGATCGCATGCAGTGCCAAGGCGAGGTAGAGCACAACATGGCGAGGGAGAGCGCGACAAGGGCATAAGGTGAGCCATTCCAGGGTTTCGGGTTTTTTTTCGTGCCTTAGTTTCTTACTCTCATGCTTTCTGTTTTGTTGTCTTTGGATTGTTGGCCGTGGGTGATTTTGTTTAGGTTGGGCATTTAGGCGGTGCATGCAATGTGGAGAATTGCTTAGGTGTGTGGACTGTGGTTGTTTTCGAGTAGCTATGGTGTTTTTTTGGTTGCGCAACTAGCTTACAAGAAGGCCTGTTGTGTTACGGTTTCGTGTTTAGGGAGATTATTGGACACGGTTAAGGTGGAGGTCAGGGTCGCAAGAGCGCTAATTTGCAAGCCAGTTGCGAGCACTGGCTTCTAGTTTCCATTAAGGGTTAGGCGTGTTTAAGGTAAGCGTCTGTTCTTTCTCCATGTCAAAGTTTTGTGATTTTTCCTTTTAGTCTCTTATATTTCTCTCATCTGACCTTTTCCATGTTTGATTGTTTTTTTTTTCCAACCCTTATTGTAATTGATAAGTGCTGTCAAACCTCCTATGCCCTTAGTAGCAGCAGGCCAGTTTTTGCATCACCGCCATCTCAACAGTTGGTTGCTACACCATCACCATGCCACACCAAATTACGCAGGCCAAGATGCACCTCCGACAGCCATAGTTACATTGCTCATGTTAAACTTAGTTCAGGGTTTAGGGTAGGCCAGGGTATTTTAGACTTAATTCATAAGTAGGATGTATGGTTTAGGGTTTTAGGAATTCAGATCTGGCTTTTGAAGAGTATTGCCAACCTTTATCATCATGGCCACTGTGATTGAACGGTTGGTGAGAGTCTGTGGCCACATTACTCGTGTATTGCATGTTTCATTTAATCAATTCATACATAGGCCAAGATCTACTTAGACCAACTTCTTCCATGTTTCTATTGTGTTGGCCTGCTTTACGCATACTTGATTGTGGCCTGGAGTTAGGTGAGAGACCCGGGTGTCCCAAACCTACGGAATCTACGAATTGAGGATGTTGTGGAGGTGCTCAGGGCCAGGGCCACGATATTGGATGAGGCCTCACTAAGTGCTTATTGGCGGGACTATATCAAACAATGCGAACCTGGCATTGTTCCCCATGTACATGTAGTCCTGCCCTTCATTAAATGTTTGCACATATGCTGGCCTATCCTATTCTAATAGAGGGTGTCCCATGTATAGCTTATGGTGGAGGGCAAATTCGGTGAAGAAGGGGTTATAGTATGCCAGAGCCAATAGATACGCTCCATTCCAAACCGTAGCGCATTCACCATCTCCGAATACGAGTTGCTGATGGTAGAAATCAACACCCTCTGGAGGCGCGAGAAACCACGGGAGGGAGGCTCCACTGCGCAGGCAAAGGTCCCTTTCTTTTGCCGGTACTGTGGCCAAGACTTCATCGACAAGTCGGCACTCGGATATCACTGGCAGGAGCGGCTCTGCAAGGAGTTCGATTACGAGCAAGAAGGGGACTTGAAGATCTACCCTTCGCGTGGAGTCGACGGCAACAGGGAGGCCCGTGATGTTTTCCAGAAGTATATTCCCATTCCTTTTGTGATGACAGGCAAGACAGCAAAGTGGACGAAGGGCATAGGTACCAGCCCGGCCCCTCCACCACTTTCAATTCCAGTAGAGGTCCTTAGCTCTGGGGAGGACGATCGGCCAAACCGGAAACGGAGACCGGGGATTCACTCCACTTTCTCGAATGTAGCCATGGCCGGCATGTCGGTTGTGGATCTCATGGCTGCGTCCCGGAGTGCAGGGCAGAGTTCGCAGCCAAAATGGAGAGGACTCAAGTGGAAGGGAGACAGCCGCGGTGAAGCTGGCCAGCATCGAACTCCACCAAGGGCTGCTAAGCGGCAGCGTGCTCCTGCGGCGGCCACAGCCACACCCTCAACGTCCAAGCGGAATCTCCGACACAGGCCACCCCACCGCGTGCCTCCGGAAGCCACAGTCCTACCCAGGGGAGCTCATCCTCCCCATTCCAGTGATCATGCCGAAGCTCCTGCACACGGTTCTCCCGGTGATCCAGCCAGTGCTCCACTTCTACTTCAGTTTAGGGCCGCTGACCCTCTTCAGACATGCTGCGTTCCGGAGGACACCCTCCCGCCAAGCAGTCCGGAATATGCCGGGCTTGTGCCAGACAGCCAAGCGCAGGACAATCCTGGCCTTGGAGGACCTGCCCTGGACAGTCCCCACTGTGGCCAGACCGAAGATAGCTTTCAGCGCAAAGTTCCAACATGGCGGGCAAGCGACTCGAGGGCCCGGGAGCTTGCGAAGATCATAGGAAAGGCCAAGCTCAGATTTCCGGATGTTAATCCAGATTTGGAGCCGGATGCCCTTCCAGCGGCTCTTGGATTATATTTGCTTATGAAGTTGACAGGTGATGTCATTCCATTCAAGAAGTTGAATGAATTGGAGAGGCCCGTATCCATGCTGCGGGCAATGCACGGCGACGGACGATTGCCAAAGATACTTTTCCGCGCTTGGGGAGCAGTCCACTGCGACTTACAACTCCTTGTAAGTTGCTGGCCACGTCTATTTCCACTTTTGTCTAACATGTAACAATTGTGATTGATAACGGTGCATGTGTCCAATTTCGATTTTGCAGGACGCGATTTCTACCCGTAACCTGGATGCCATTGATGCTTGTAAAGATGTTTTCATGCAGCAGACAGATGCCTTGACGGAGGAGGAGATTGAGAAGTTCTACCTCCACCACGATGAGGTGTTTACCTACAAAGACCGGCTTCGACATTTCAATGCCCTGGTTGCAGAGACCACGGAAGGGAGAAGTGCATATATTTCTCATTCCATTGGCGCATATGATCATCGCGTGGCCATCGACTTGGAGAGTTCTCAGTGGGCATGGTCTCCACTTTTTCTTGTTTTTAGTATGCTACTGATTCCACCAGTCATAGAGCGTCCCTTTCCGCATTCTGACGTGGAGTTTGATGTGTTAACATCATGGATGTTAGAGGAGGAGCGGGACGGCAAGCTGGATGTCACACCGCCACCATTTGCACGCGCCCTGAAGTTGCATTCGTGCAATGTTAGAGAGGCTACAGGGTGCCCATGACGTGTCATGTGCGTGGATTATCGGCAGATAGAAGTATGGATGGACCGGTGTCTTTGGTGTTCACAGCCATGCGTGAACTCGTTCGCATGGAGAAGATTTATTTTCCCGACATGGATACCACCGGACCAGATTTTAGGGCTTTTCGAGATGCGCTGGAGGTGCGAGACATCAGCTCCGAGCTCCGCAGTGAATACCTTCACTGGCTGCGGGCGACGTTTGTGTTCGCGTGTTGTGACATCTTGCACGCAAACATGGCCAATGAGCTTCGCAAGTTGTGGGTCAACGATGGGTCGATTGTGTTGCCATTGGAGAGTCCTAGGTTTTAGCATGTTCCCCTCTTGCGTAAGAATATCTCTTTGGGCTATGCTCTAGGTTCTGTAGAGGCTACGGGTGTGTGGCCAGCAGGTATCCAGGAGCGGTTGCAGCTTGTGTCCAGAGATCTGATGGTGGCTAGTGTTGTAGCTTGTCGTGCGAAGTTGGACAACATAATTGTAGATGGTGACCAAGCAGAATTCACGGGCTCCATGGAAGCTGAGCTACCCAGCTCATTTGAGGCGGCCAATGACTCGTTCGCGGAGGCCTTGGTCGTAGCCCAGGACATTTTGGCTGCAGGTTTTGGGCGTGCAGAGGAAGCACAGTTACCCTCCGGAGTGACTTTGGTGGCGGGCATGCCCAATACTGCCGTAGGCACATCAGATCTTCCCGCTCCGACCCCGGCAGCGTGCCTCTCCGAAGTGACCTCTGTTACTACGTGCTCCACGGCTGTCCTGGCAGCTGCAGGCCCTCCCGCAGTTCCTCTGGAGGTCACCTCCGCGGTTGGCCTCGCCACGGTTCGGTATGATGTCTCCATTGATGGAGAAGGCCATGTCGTTGTGTCGACATGTCAGGCTGCGTAGAAGTCTGGAGAGTTCGTCCAAATTTTTTTTATTAGGCTTAGTAAGTATGGAGGTTCATGTTTTTGTTTTGGGAGGTACGCGTGTTCTAGTGCAGGTGTACTTATGATTCCCGTTCAAGCCACGTAAACGGGACTTACTCTACGTTATATTATCGCTATGTATTTACAGTTCTCTTTTTAATAAAGACCAAAAATGAAAGTCTTTGACGGGGTTCTAATAATATTGAAAATAATAAAACTTCTATGGTCCTTAAAACGTAACCTCTATAGGTTTTTATTTGTGGGTGACACTGCTAGACAATAAAGGTCGTGCGTATATTACTTCTACGTGAATGATTTAGATTTCCGTACTAGAGGAATCTTCTAACGTTTAGCAAACTCTTTATCTAAGAAACAAGCAGATGCTCTTGAATCTAATAACTTCTAAGGTTTCACTTTTTGAGGGCCAAAAGACAAAGGAATAGTAAAGCAACGATCATGCACAACGGAAAAAGAAGAAACTGGTTCTTGTTGCCGTATTGAACTATCTAGCCGCACGGTCCGTGTTGTGGTTGGGCATCTTTGTTTTCCTGCATTAACGTGCCTTTGGTCTTAGTAGAGGGTCGATTATGTTTTTTGGGACAATTTCCAGCTTTGTGGCCTCCTTCACTACAATACAAACATAGTTCTTTGTCTATACGTTACTTCTTTTCTTCCGGAGTACGATATTTCACTCGAACCGCGTCAATTTGCATGTCTTCCATCTCCAAATGTGAACCTAGGCTGCTTGCCAACAAAGTTGGACCGTGGCGAGTTGTATGTTGTCTTGAGCGTTGATCTTGACGACGTTGAAACATGCGGTTATTGCACTTTACACCTAGGCTAATGGCTTCTTTGAGCGATCTTGGATCAGAAAGAGATGTCGCATGTTAATTGCCTGAAATTTGATGCATAGACTTATGCAGAGCGTACTCCTTGTTGTAGCGACCGAATCTTAGTTGTAGCCCATCGAGCCTTGTCATGTTCGCCAAACGCTTCTGCAAATGCCTCTAAAAAAGTTTTGAAGTTGTTCAGAATGGGCGATCTATTCTCAAACAAAGGAGCAAACCAAGATAGAGCTTGTCTTGAAAGCAAAGTTCCAACCAACCCAACAAGTGACTCCTCTTTTGGATAGCATTCAAGCTGTGAAGCTATTATCAACCGGATTTAATTGACAAAACCCCAAAACTTGGAGCGTGTACCATTGAACTTGTTTGGAAGGCTAACCCGGGGTTCCTTTCATGGTAAAATCGGCGGTTCTTGTTGAACCAAAGGTAATGCTGCTTCTTCTGGTGCGGAAGCCTAGGTCTGGTGAATCCTAGATTGTACTATCCCGGATGCTTCATCGTTGTGAAGTCTTACAATGACTCCTTCAATCTCCGCAGCTCTCTGTGATAACGTAGCAAGAGCATTCATAATGGCATCCAACTTGGACTCTAAAATTTCAGCCATACTAATGTCTTGACCTTCGACCATTTTAAGATAAAGAAAGAAGTAACTTTACTAGAAGGCAATATTGGTTTAGAGGAGGGTACTCCGCAACCTCTAAGACGCCTTAAAAACTCAAGAGTGGATCCAAGAAGAATAAGACTCCAATATTGTAATAGAAGAAATATCAATTTAGAGGAGGGTAATCCGCAGCTTCTAAATTGCTAGGATACCTTCAAGAAGAGGGATAATCTACACTTTAATAAGGAGGAACTAGCTATAATATTTGAGATAAGTTTAGTCTCGACAAATTGTCAGGGACACGGAAATAGCTAACAAGTGATCTGAAGCTAGAAGAGAGTTCAAGACAAGAACAAACAAGAACTTAAATTAACATGATGAGTACACGAACAACACCAAGAAAGGTGAGCTAGAAATCCAAGAAGTACGTTGTCGAGACTGAAGACCTCTTCAACCTCGACTCTTATATATACTCCTAGAACTACTACCAACAGAAACTTCTACAGAAGCTTCTCGGAGTTGTCGACGGAAACTTCCAGAGAAGCTTCCAAAGGTTGCTAACGGAAACTTTTA
Organism: Bryoerythrophyllum caledonicum; assembly: GCA_963971425.1. Lineage (NCBI taxonomy): Eukaryota > Viridiplantae > Streptophyta > Bryopsida > Pottiales > Pottiaceae > Bryoerythrophyllum > Bryoerythrophyllum caledonicum. The sequence goes on along the minus strand of OZ020525.1, from coordinate 4,538,337 downwards.
GAGAAGCTTTCAAAGGTTGCTAATGAAAACTTCCAGATAAACTTCCAATGGAAACTTCTAGAAGGTTCTAATAAACTTGCTAGAAGGTTCTAGAGGCTATGTCCCTAATAGGGACCAGTTCGAGAGGTCGACAACGTTTAGAATGCCTACATAGCAGCAGTATTTTGAAGATTTTGGTGCCTAGAATTTGGCCTCTTTGGAAAAGTTCAGGTTGAATGTGAGTAGAAATCCAAACTCTTGCCGAGGTGCCAAACATTTATTTCATTAGAATATTCAAAAGGACCAAGACTCCGCAAATTGCATGTTTTGATGTTTCTTTAACTCCAAAATCGGCCTCTTGGCATATCCTATGCAGTAGTCCCTCTTTGTATATAATTTCTAGGGCCTTTCCAGGGCTTTCCTTATACACGACCATTGACATATGCACCAGAAACGTTACCAAAAATACAAATAAGAAGAGGCACTACAAAATTCTTGTTGTGATTTATGATAAATGACTTATGCTACTTCTCAGTTCAATCAAAATATATAGGATTCATGCCTGTGAAAAAGGAATGCGGTCCAAGTCACATCTAGGATTTTTGTAACATGTTTTCTAGAATTTCAAATTGTTTTTTTTATAAAAACAATAAAGTAACAATGGCAAGAGGCCAAACTCTTGGGCTAAAAAAATACAAAGTGAAGGAGAGTTGACAACCTCTCTAAGGAAGTTTGGGTCGGCTAAAAAATGGCGACCCAAGTTTGCTCTTCACCCCTAAATTAAAAAAAGTCTCAAGGTGGGCTTTTGCAAATCTCGGGCACGCTTCCATGGTTGCAATTTATATTTGCAATTCTTGAAATTTTGTACATAGATGCAAGAAGACAAGAAATACGTGGAAGTATAATTTTTTTTTTCATCGGCCTTATAGAAATTTTTTTATGCCATCTTAAAGGAAAAAACTGTCGAGTGTGGGCACGCTGGGCAACTCCAAAAACTTTTGCTACTCAAATTTACTTGAGAGTACGAACTCTCTAGTAAATTTGAGATTCTCAATACTAGCAAGTAATAATACTTCCTGTCATGTAGTCAACAACATCTCTTGTCTTTAGTGAAAAAATACATTTTATTCCAAGTCAAAGATTTTTACACATTGTCGAGCAAGGAACCAAAAAAACTTCTTCATTTCCACATAAAACTTAGAGATCTTCATATTTTTCACTCTTATTTTTCCTATTACAAGACGTGGTGTAAACCTTCTTATTGACCATTTGGATAATCATTCTAAAACATATTTTGTTCTCAAAAATATAAAACTTGAACTGGCACTTTTTGAAACACCACTCCTTCCACAATTTTTTTTTGAATATGCTACACCCCTTTTCTACCTCTAAAAAGTGGTGTACGAGGAGTTGATATCATGATCAACATGATGATATACAATTCAGACCTTGTATAGTGCAAAACTTATACAATTATCCACTCTGCTCGTCCACTCAACGCAGGGATGAAAATGAAGGGTTTTTTCTACTTCAAACACTATAATCTTTCAATCCGTGCAGTCAAAGTTGATGAAATTTTGTGAGTATGTTATTTACTAAGCCTTGAATGAGATCCTACTATAAAAACTAGAAATACAAATTTTTTGTTTTCTTCCTTACTCATTGCACTAAAATCAACAGTTTTGAAGTGATTTTGGTGTGAAATTGTCAAGGAAATTTAGAGGTTCAAATGCCGTTGCCCTAGCACCAAAACTCTTTAAAAGTGCTGCCATGTAGTCACAATAGAGGGTGACGGCCTTTGGACTTTGGCCTCTCAAAACCAAACTTTGGCCATTCTTGGAATCTCATCAGTGGAATTCAACAACCACTCAACCTTGGTCTCCATATGAAGTAGCCCTCGTTCCAGGTCAGATTTGTTTACTTTTTATAAAAATAAACTTCGACATGCCGGTGGAAGCAGTGACACGTCAGATTTTTTAATTTTTTAATTTTTTTAATTTTTTCTCCTCCTCCTCTAGGTCAGGTTCCCGAGGTCACCGACTTGGTCTCTCTTCCGTGAAGGCTGATTTGTAATAAACAGTCATAATAGTGAGCAATAATGTTGCACATTTCTCTTGGTCGAAACCACCGCGGTCAATCATTGATGCTAATTTGTCGAAATGATAAGCTTTCTGCTCTTGAGGTGTGTGACCTCGCCTTCTGCTCACCATTCAAAGACCAAGTTTCTAGAAGTGGTGGAGGAGTACTAGATCTCCTCTTGAGGAAAATAATGCAAGCTGAACAAGCGTTTTTTTTGCTGTGAGTGCCCAGTTTTTTCACAGTTTTTTCACAGTTTTTTCACAGTTTTTTGAATGTCTAGATTGCTCTTTCTTCTAGCTTTTAAGCGGACACGTGATGCATTCTGAAACCAAGTTTCTAGAAAGCGGTGGTGGAGTAGATCTCCTCTTGAGGAAGACATTGCAAGCTTAACAAGAGATTTTTTCGCTGCAGGTGCCCAGTTTTTGACTGCTTCCGTGTCTAGATTGCTCTTTCTTCTAGCTTCGAAGTGGACACGTGATGCATCATTTTGCGGTGGAGTTGAGAGGTGGTGATGATTTGAGCTGCTTGAGCAGTTTTGTGATTGCATCTAGAATACTAGCTGTGAAAACTTGAGCTATTTTGTTCTGGTCTTTAGCTCTCTGTTTTGCTTCAAGAATGACTGTGCTAGTGGTGTGTTCATGTCGAGAAGTGATCCATTTTGGGTACAAAAAGACTGATTTGTGTAGCCTGCACATTGTGAGAGGCGGTAGTGGTTTGAGCCACAGTGGCTCTTGTCACTGGAGCAGTCTTGTGATTGACTTTGTGCTTTCTAGAATAGCTCTGAGTTGTACCTTCAGAGTCCACTTCCAGAGCAACCTGCATTGCCTCTGATCTAACTACTAGGGCTTGCGCTCTTTTATCCTGAATGCGGTAATCATGGATTAGTCAATGAGGACCAGCATGAGAGATGGATTGGGATTCAGTTAGTGATATTGAATTAGGGTTGAAGCTCAATCAGTTCTGATCGCCTTACAGGTTTTGCGTGAAGGTCATTGGAAGATGGTGCGCTTCCTCAAGAGGCAGCTCAATAGGGCAAGGTTGTGACAAGTAAATTTTCTAGTAGATTGGAGGTGTTTGCCAACATGGGGAAGGGCCAGCAGCTGAACATCGCTGTGGAGACGCCATCCTCGACGATCCATGGCCTGTGTGACTTTCGAACCTCGGAGCCGCGGCAGAGGAGAGTGGTCTGCATCACTTTGGCCGCAGCCCTCCTTTCCTTTGTCATCACACAGTCGTATTTCTCCTTCACCAGCTCGGATGCTGCTTCCGAAGCCACCAATTTCTTCGAAGAGCATCCACCACCCACAGGACCCCGAAGGGTATGTATGAAAGCTGAAAAACTGAAAGTCAATATTGATGCAAGGTTTATGTACTTCATTTTACTGTTTTGATATGATATCATGCTAATGTGACAGTTGATCGTGTTGAATCAAGGTTATTTGGATTTATGTAGAATTTGCGTGCATACTAGTTTCATACAGTAACTGCAAAAGAGTTAGGTTACTCATTGGACGTTTTCTCACGACAGGAAGGTGCCCCAGAGTTTGCACCTTTCCAATCCAACAAGAATGATTCAGAAACTAGAAGTGAGCCCATTATTTCTGAAGAAACTGGTGGCAACTTGACGTCCACTTCCGGTGCAAACGAAACCAGTGTTCAGTCCCTAGCAAACGGTCCATCATCAGAGAATGGTGCAAATTCCACCTCTGCACCTCTAAATAGCACAAAGGATCCGAGTGGTGAAATAGTGATGGAGCGAGCAGAAGCACCATCTGGAATGATTTCTCAAGGTTGGTATTCTCACCTCTTTTTTGTTGTATGTTCATGTGGAATAGGTAGATGTTGCTGAAGAGAACAAATGGTGATATTTAAAATAGAACAGTCTTTCTAAACAAAAATTCTCAGTCTCAAAAACACTAGATGTCCGCCTTTAGCTCGTACTTCCTGAACAGCCAATAAACTGCCAATTTAACGTGAGTTCTTCTAATGTCACCCAGAGTTTTGATATCCCCTGTTTTTATTTTATTACTAGTGTCTGTTCAGTCATATTAACTATTAGATCTGGTGGTCTCTCAGCTAGAATCCTTGTTGAGTATGAAAGATCGTCTAAACTCAAGTTAGAAGTAGTTTTAGCTTCTTTTGAGAAGAAAGAAGGAGAGGTCATGAATCTTAGCCGCCTTTGATCCTCTTTCAGCTGATTTTTAGACCAAGTGAGAGGTATTTAGGGCTGATTTTTATGATTAGAATGAGAAAGGAGGTCAAAAGTCGTGGTCTCTTTCTTCTCACTGCAAGGTCATTTGTGAAATGCAGGGGTTTGTAACTTGGAGCAAGGGTCCTGGATCCCAGATTCTCAGCCGCCTCTGTACAACAGCACCACTTGCAAGTACATCCAAGGCCTCCAGAACTGCCTCAAGAACGGGCGGCCGGATGACGGGTACCTGTACTGGAAGTGGAAGCCGGAGCGGTGTGAGCTCCCTAGAATCAACGCCGCAGCTTTCCTGAACGCCATGCGCAACCGGACTGTCGTCTTTGCCGGGGACTCCATCGCCAGAAACCAGTTCCAATCTCTGCTTTGTGTCCTCTCCCAGGTAAGTGTCAAGTCAATAAGATACCCCTCCTTTCATTATAATACTAGCATCTCTGTCGAGCATTTTAGAAGTGGGTGAGTCAATCCGGTTACGAAAGCCAAAAGAGAACACCCTTTTCTGCATTCAACGTCAGTGAAAAAGCCACACCTTTTCAGTAAGAGCTTGGTGCTAGAATTCTTAGTAAGTATGAAAGAGCTTGGTGGTGAAGTTGGAAGTAGTTATAGTTGCCTTTGATAAGGAAGGAGTGGTAATGTTGTAGCATGAATCTAAGCCGCTTCTTTCCTCTTTGAGCTGATTATAGATTGATTGAAAGCTCATGGCTTTTTTGACAAAGAAGTTCAATATCCTAAAGTGTCTACCTTTTTTTCATCTTCAGGTGGAGGATCCGAAGCATACGTATTGGAGTGAAGATGGCAAGAACAACATTCACCACTTCCGGTCGTTCAATTTCACTCTCTCAGTCCGGTGGTCGCCCTACCTCGTGCGCATCGAGGAGAAGGTGGTCACATGGGCCGACAACCACACGGAGAATGTCAGGCACGTCTATCTGGATGAGCCTGACGAAATGTGGGTGAAAGCCGCCGTGGGAGCCGATATTCTGCAGCTCTCAACAGGTGAAACACTCTAAACCCTGGCTCATAACATGTATTTTCTGTTGTGTTTTAGATTGTTTGGATATAGACGCTCTACTTACATGGGATGGGACGTTCTTCTTCTTCTTCTTCAGGACTAGCTAACTTTCTGGTTTTGTTGTCTCTGTAGGTCAGTGGTGGTACCAGAGGGCTAGATACCATGAGAAGAACGTGAGCCTCGGTTGCCACGGTCTCCCTCACTGCGACAAGAAGATAGGCTTCCCGGACCCTTACCTCTGGGCGCTGGCCCATGTTTTCCGAGGGAGCCTCAAGATTCCTGGCTTCACCGGCATCGTGGTGTACCGCTCCTTCAGCCCGGAGCATTTCGAGAATGGCAACTGGGACACTGGCGGCAAGTGCGTCCGCACCACCCCCGGCGGCGTGCCCATGAGCTACGACACAAACGAAATGTTTGACAGACAGAAAAGATCCTTCAAAAACGTCACAGGTGAGCATGATCAGTACACAGTTCAAATCCTTATCATTGTCACGTGCAGGCACTAACTGTTCAAATATAACAGAAGGGTATCCTATGTAAGTAGTATGAGTATCTTCTTACTTGTTGATATATATCTCCTTATCGTTGAATATATATTTCATTTTTTTTGTGCAGAGGGGCTTGGGAGCAAGGACAAGGAGAGGATTAAGCTGCTGGGGATAACCGACCTGGCGCAGATGCGAGCGGATGGGCATCCGAACATGTACAGGACAGAGGCGCTGAAGCGAGCGGAGAGAAAGGGCAACTACACCCCGAATGACTGCCTGCACTGGTGCCTTCCCGGGCCCATCGATACATGGAACGACCTCCTCGTGCAGACTCTAAACGACGTAATCTTCACGTGAATGCCAGTGTGTGAGGGAGGGCTACAAAGATAATTGTATCATACGATCAGTCTAGTTGCGGCCTTCTCACTCACCATGTATTATGATTTTGTCAGTATAGTAATGCTGTAGTTAGGTCATGATCTAAGGGTTCGCTACTTGCTGAGCGTTCAACCAGGAACCAGTGGCTTGAGTGGATCGATTTGCAGATGCTTCCAAATAATTTTCCATTAAGAGTTGGTGGTCAATTCTTAATTTGCAGTCGTGCAACATCGTTTTATTGTGTGATTTCTAGCTTCAGGCACGAAGGAATACCTCATATTTCAAAAGATGCACACATATCACATTAAAAACCAAACGTGAAACTGTAGAGCGTTGATTCAGAGATTCGTTACATCTAAGAGGCCTTATGGCTGCTGTCGACGACGAAAAAATTGGTGAGGAAGAACAAATGGGCATCACGAACAGTGAGCTTCTGTACAGTGAATAGACGAGAAGATGCATCTTTCACATGTGATTCAGAGAACTAGTCTACGCCTGCGTGTTCTCTGTACATTTTCTTCAACTGCTCCGCGCTTTCCTTCATCTCCGAGATGGTGGCCTGCGCTCTCGCATGCACGGTTTGCACGATCCGCTGCCGCTCCTGCTCGAACCATTCCTCGACTGTGACGCCTGGCTCTTCATCCTCTTGTTCTTCCTGCACTTCCTCTCTCTGTTCGTCATCCTCTTGCTCTTCCTGCACTTCCTCTCTCTGTTCTTCCTCCTCTTCATCAACCTCTTGTTCTTCCTGCACTTCCCCTATCTCTTCTTCGTCTTCTTCTTCTTCCTCGATCTGCACCCTGACCTTGATACCTTCCCCAAACCTCACTGCGTCGCCGTTCTGCAGCGTGACGGGCTCGTTTTCCACGAGCTTGGTCCCGTTGACGTCGGTGCCGTTGGAGCTGCCCACGTCCACGAGCACCCAGCGATCCGCGCGCCACTCCAGGACGGCGTGCCTCTGCGACACCGTCGGGTCTTTGATGGGGTAGTTGTTGACGCGCGTCCGGCCGATGGTGACGCGCTTCAGGTGCGTCGCGGGGAAGCTCGTCCCCTCGCCCGGGCCCCGCTCCATGCGCAGCGTCAGCGGCAGCCGCTCCATCGCCTTCTTCGCCTCCCCACCTCGCGCCATCACCACACCTCTGCTTCTGCCTCCTCTTCAACAACCCATCTCAAAAACACACGATGGCTACCGAGTTCTCTGAAACTGAGATCACTTGTAAAAGCTAGTCGATGGTATCATCAGAGAGCTAACACACCACTCTGTCTTACGCGGAAGATTGCACCAGCGCCGTCTCCACAAACATCATCCCAACTCCATCAACAAAACCAACACTTGCAAATGTTTCCCAGTTGATGTTCTCGAAAAATAAGCCTACAAGGAATCACTTGTGAAAGCTAGCAGTTGCAAATGTATCCCAGTTAACTGCTCCACAATGGATCACTAGGAGTAAGATTATGAGAGCTTGTAGATAGGATCATGAGACAAATAAAATGCCACTTAGTGATGTGTGAAATATCACACCATCGTCAAATCCACAATGGTTCCACCCCAATATTGCAATCCCTATTCTCAATTTCGCAACACACATCCTCACACCAAATGAACTTTCGAGCTTGCCGATTATTTGGATGTACATAATCTTACCACTGAGTCCACAACGGTTCACTTTCGGTGTGGATTTTTTCAAAATTTTGAAGAGAATTAAGACTGGAATGATATGGTACCTGCTCTGTGATTTTTGGAGGAATGGAACTTTGATATCAGCGCTTGCAGTGACTTGGACGTAGTTGACAGTTGTGGCACCGACAGATGAGGCAAGTATTTTCAAATTTTCAAATTCAAATGCTGTGGTGCCGTTTTCTAATGAATGAAAAGTGTCCGTTGGACGAGAACTTGCAGAGTTGTGCGATTAGTAGCTTTCATAGTTCTAACTTAGTGCAATTGAATTCATATTTATTCTTATCTCATTTCCAAATATGCTTGTGGATTTATTTCTTAAATGGTGTTTTATGAGTAGAAAAAGTCTTGGACCTTCAAGGGCTAGAAGTTGAAGGCAGTTGCATAATGAGAGTTGAATTGCTACACTAAAGTTGATATTTGGTGTTAACCACACTAATTGATTAATAAAACATAGTTGGGAAGATACTCATCAATAGTAAAAACTTGTAGATTAATTAGTATGGTTAAAAATCAATTTGTGGAATGTACATAAAAGATGTTGATGTAAACACCCATGAGCATCACCTAGAAGGAAGAACATATCACAAATATCTTGCCAAAGTCATCTTTCACTATTTTCAATCAGAAGGATCAATATAATAACAAAACCACTACTTAAGTAGTTAAATATGAAATCACAGAGTGGTTATTCATAGTTTACCTACAATAATGTGTTTATGCAATTTTAGGCCCTAATATAGTTATGAAAATTTGAATAAAGGTTGTAAACTTTTACAAAAGAATTGATTTTCTATTTTTAAAAAAAGGCTATATCCATTGTAAAATGCCCCACTACATGGAAATCACAGTAGTTCGTCAATACTAGCATCAATTGGAGATCAAGGAGATGTGTTGAAAACCTCTAGTGAAGCTCCAAGAGCATTCTGAGTACCACAACAACACCAACAACGAGCAATTGTGGAAAGAGTTATATGCACCTAAGCACCAAAATCGTCAGGGTTAAGTCCAAAGTTGTACAGGAAGACTTCAAGTGCTCTGAAATGACAGTCTGAGACACAGCGCAGGTGTACAGTGTCGAAGTTTGAAAACAGTAAATGTACCCAATCAAGCACCTCTCATGACAACTAATACTAAGAAGCAGATATTTGAGCTCCCAACATCCAATCTCTTCTGAAGGATAAGGTGTTAATTTGATGATCTCTCTGTAGTTTCAAATGTGTAGCATCCTTCAAGAGGCACAAAAGGGTTCGAAGTTCCAACACAAGAAACCGACATTACAGTGTACAAAGCCAGTACTGATCCTGCAAGCGGCAGTGTCACATGACGAGACAGGTGAGCGGGTCATTAATGGTGAGTACACTCGGGAAGCGTAGTGAAAGTATCATAAAAAAAACTGTCTGACAGAATCCGTACTCAATTAGGCAGGCTGTCCTCGAAGCATGGACAGTACAGGAGAAAGCAATCAAGGAAGAAGAGGTTTGACGCACATTTGGATGGAAGGAAGCACATGATAAAGAAGAGCCTGAACAATAATTACAAAATGCCTAGTCCAGCCCTGGCAAGGCAGAGTGAGCTCTCAGCCAATCTCTGGAAGAAGCCTGCAATTTGAAGGTGCCCCATGCCTTCCAGCTACACCTACTCGACACCCCCGGATCCACAGCCTGTAGATCCCTCCATGAAAAAATGCACAGATTCCAGAACCACCGTAAGTTCGTTTCTGTCACCGCCATGCAAGCAAGCAACCCGTGATGAACCACACATGATGCACACTGGCAAGCAAGCCGTAGAGAAGACCCAGATCCAGACACACGCACACACGACGACTAGCGGACCACTACACAAGAGCGATGGAGCTGACACCGCCGGGCGGTTTCTTGATGCCTCCCAGCACGTCACGGGCTCTGGGCTTGTCGTCCGAGAAGATGTCGTGGCCCGTGATCTCCTTGAGCTTGGCCTGGCTCAGATGGTGCTGCGCCTTCTCGTCGGCGGCATTGTTCGCGTCGCTGAAGATGTCGTGCCCGGAGAGCTCCGCGCTCTTCAGGCCGGAGAGCTTGTGAGTCACAGCTTCGATCCTCGGCGTCGTCTCCTCGTCGGCGCCGCCGAACGAGATCTGACTCCGCCCTCCTGCAGGCTGCCATGATAAAAAGCTCCAAACCACAATTAGGCGCTGCTCAGAAAGCTAACTATGGTGTCATCCAGCACGGGAAAACACCGAGGAATTACAGGAGACTGGCTCTGATGAAGCTTACGTTGGAGATTTTCACGGATGTGTGCAGAGCTCGTGGTTGTGGCTGCTCGCAGGCCTTGGACTCCTCCCTCATTTCAAGCGACCGATTGTTCCTGGGGACCTCCGGGGGAGGGGGCCCGAAGATGTTGCTGCCCACCAGCTCCATGGCCTTGGCATTGGAAAACTGCCCTCGCTTGTGATGGATGTCTTCGGTGGTCTCGCGGGTGCCGCTCAGCTCCTTCTGCTTCGCTACCTCGGGAATGGTGACGGGCTTCTTTGGCGACGCGCTTTCCACGACCCCGAATGCGATCTGGCTGATCCCACCAGCTGGCTGCTAATCACCAAGAAAATCAACAATATACTCGGATTCAGCAACTCGAGAGAATGAGGTTTAGTATTTTGAACTCTGAATAATTTCCACACTAAAAAAGAAGACATTAGTATTCTTCATAGAAAGGTAGAGAGACCATTAGGCAGGAAAAAGTGCGAATGTCCGTCAGAAACTGAGACGCCACTCATTGAAGCGACTTCTGCTACGACTGCTATACGATATTCCTCCTAGCAATAGATGTTACGCCGTGCGATTCATCCTACCTCAGATGATTCACGCTGCTGACAAGTACATCATAGGCGAAGTACTGCGAGGAGGACCTACGAGGTTTCATTACGAGAGCACTTGATCAACTGGGCTTTGTAAGTAAATCTCTCACCGTGCTACAAAGCATCACTGTGAGAACTACTGGATAGAAACGATTAGCTCACGGATACAGATGTCTGGTTACAATAAGCGTGTACGTTCGTGAGGACAATCTCATCTAGCGGAGTACATTAAGGATTGACACTGGTAGTTTTTGCCCGGACAGGTTGTCTACGATAATGAACTTGTTGATGGGAAAGAAATGTGCGAAGTAAAATGCGACAATGAGAACGACGCAACCTGGAGAAAAAAAATCCCACCTGGTGCATGCGCACAGCAGTTCTATCTGCGCCATTAACTTCCCCATTCCCAGCACCACCTCCATTGAAAATACCGCTTCCGTTCATCTCCCTCTTCTTCAAGTCTGAAGCAGGCCGGCTGTAAAAAAAACACGTACCACATCAACATCAGCCAGGCTCCATCACCTTCCTACAAAACCAACTATCGTTATGCACTAGAAAGTACTTCATCAGCTATCGTTTAAAAGGTTATCGAGTCTGATCAGAAGGGACCGCACCTCTTCAGCAGAGCTTCAGCTTCTTCGGCTGACAATTTCTCACCAAATTTGATCGTGCTCATGCCACCTGCAGGCTGTAATTCACAGCGCCAAACTAACGTCAGAGAACTCGCCGCAGCATTAGGCAGGTCCAAGCTCCATGGGTACGCATCCGTGTGCATAGCTATCCCTTCAGAAACGGTGCTAAGTCGAAAACAGAGAGAAAGAAAGCGCACCTGGTGCATACGAATAGTCGGCTTGGGCGCAGGGCTCTCATCGCGCGCCGCGATGATTGCATGGCTATCGTTGGTGGCATTGTGGCGCACGGGCTGTGGAGTCCGCGGCACCTCCGGCACCTCGGACCAAGTGAGCGTCACCGTGGACTCGCCTCCCGGAGGCCGATAGCCCCTCCTGTGCACCGCCGGGCTCCCATTGTCAACAGACATCGCGCTCGCTCGCTCGCTTAACCTCTCAAAACTCTCCCAGATCCAGTCACCACAGAGAGCTCCACGCTCTGTCAAACCCGCTCCCCGCCCTTGAAGCGATCGCAACCCGGAAAACCCCCACCCAACCCTCCCGCAGCTGGTGCTCCCGTCCGAAAAGAACAGATGACTAGAAGTGATCGGACAACCTCCCTCCGCAATGGCAGCGGGCTCAAGACTGCACCAAAAGCTGCACGGAAACGCACTAAAGAATGAGGAGAGGGAGAGGAAAGCAGTAAGCGTGAGAGAAACGGAATGCTAGCTGTGGGACAGCAATGCGACAGAGGGCGGAGCGAGGCGATGCAGCAGCGACGGTGCTCGATGCGCAGACAGACTATGACAGAGCCAGCGCTCAGACAACACAGAACTCTCCCGGAGACGAAACCCCAAAACCGCCACTAATCACAAAATGAGTAAAGATCAGGTTCAAAAATCTACGTAACCTCCACACCTGTGATGGTTTTGGGTACAGTGACGCGTTTTTAAAGGAGTACTTCACGCAGCAGCTGACAAGGTGCATTTTCAAAACCGACACTATCTACTACGGGAGTACATATGACTTCCTAATATCCACGAGCCTCGTGGTTTTAGGTGTAGTGACGGTTTACCGCATGAGTATGTCGGTGTACTGTTTAATCCAATAAAATTTACTCCATTGTTACATTCAAATGAAGCAGATGTGCCAAGATTGTAGATGAACACGGTATTAAGTTCTAGCGTGCTTTTCAAGATGGTGGAATTCAGGAACGGGTTGTCCTCTAACAGGCGGGTACATTTGAAGACTCGCGGGTTTTGAAGCAGTGACTGTTTCGGGTGCGGGTATCGATGAGGGTAGTACCTAAATCCGCCATAATTTGTGGCGGAGCAACATTTTGTATTTGAGTGTATTTGACAATGTATTCCAAGAGTTCTAGAGCTCCATACCCCAATTTGATTTTTGAAAAGTGTATGCAACTCTGAACTTTAGAATTCGCAATCTAAATACTCATGAATATCATGCAAATTGAGAATTTAACCCTTAAATGTCAGAAGGTGCCACTATATTCTACGTGTGTGGTGTCATATTTGAACATGACAAGGTTCAGATTGATTGAAATGACCTTGAAATGAAAGATGTAGGATGAAGAATCTTCAATCCAAAGGTGTAAGTCTTGCTAAACGTTATCCTAGATTACAAAATACGTGCCTAAACAAACAGGAACCCCAACTGACGTTTAAGGGTTAATACATTCAGAGACCAGAAAAGGGTCCCATGGTTCACTAAAGGGTTAATGGTATCTCAACCAAACATGTCACCGTAACCCAAACTGGTGTAATCTACATGGATAGTGCAATTTCGGGTTCTTGGAATCTATTCATAATCTAGATATGGTCGGCAGCTGTGCCGGTTTTGGATGCCCGGGTACAATGGCCTTTGCGTTTGTGGATGGTGTTGGTTTTGGATGCAGTGCGGGGAGTGGGACCCCGATCAAGGCAAGGACTGAGCCTGGTGGCGTGGGCCACGTCCGGATCTGGATGGCGCACTTAAAACCCAGGCACATGATCGCATGGTGGTCGTACGACAAACATGGGGAGCAGATTTGAACCAGTCCAGGCGGGAAGTCTTTCAGGAACTCTGTGAGTCCTCCCTGTTTTTGTCAAAAATTCCCCATTTTCTGAAACAGGCCCAAGGTCCGAGAAATCTGCTCTGTGCAATGTGTATATTTAACTATGGATTCCACTTTACTATTGCTGGGGAAAATTTTGGTCAACATGCACCATGAAATACACATAGATAATAGCAGAGGAATAACAAGATCCATTCATAAACTGGCTTTGAATAAGGTAGAGGCACCCAATCCGGATCGACCACCCAACTCCGATCAGTAGAGTATGCATGGCATGGTGCATGGTAATGGTAAATGCATGAAATGGTGCATGACACAACCCAAAACCTATAACTCAAAATCTGAAAACCCCAGTCATTATCGGCATTGGGTCATGAAGTGTGCAATTTTGGGTTGCTCCACCTCAATTGAGGTCAAACAAGGTCAATCAGTATTAGGTACCCTCCACGAGTTGGTTATCCATGGCATGTCTTCTCTCTCTTTTACTCACTCTCACTTGTTGGCATTGGGTGAAGGAAGGCACCAAATCTCACCTACGCTAGGGTTTGATTATGGACTCCGGTGGTTTCTGGGCTTTCAAATTCCATATCAATTCCAAATCTTTGTGATTAAATTTGAAAAAAATATTTGTTCAGTTTCATTCAAAATTCCGCATCTTTCTACATAAATGGTTTAGACATACAATGTCATTTGAGTCTCCAACTGGCTTAACCCCTAAGGTACCAAGGCAGTTTTACACCAAAAACACTTCAAAATTAATGGATTCTAGTGCAATGAATAAGGAAGGTAACAAAAACTTTTATTTTTAGTTCTGACCGTAGGATCTCAATAAAGGCTTATTAAGTAATACATGTACAAAATTTCATAAACTTTGACCGCACGGATTGAAAGATTATAGTGTTTGAAGTCAAGCAAATGGTTCATTTTCTTCCCTGCGTTTAGTGGATCAGCAGACTTTGACTTCAGTTGGTGTCAAAAAATTTCACTACACAAGGTCTAAATCTATTACCATCTTGTTAAGCATGATGTTAGCTCCTAACACACCAATTTTTAGAGGTAGAGACAGGGTGTAGCATATTCAAAACAAGTGTGCAAGGAGTGGAGGCTCGAAATTTGTTAATTCACACTTTAATTTTTTTTGAACTTAATATAATTTTGATTGATAATCCGAATGGTTAATAAGAAGGTTTAAATTACATATTGTTGTGGAAAAAATAAAAAGTGAAAAATATGAAGATCTCTAGGTTTTATGTGGAAAAGAAGAAGTTTTTTTGGTACCTTGCCCGACAATGAGTGACAATGTGTGAAAATGTTTGACTTGGGTTGATATGCTATTTTTCACTAAAGACAAGAACTCTTTTTTGACAACATGAAGGGAAATAATATTACTTGCGAGTACTGAAAATATCACTTTCAATAGAGTGTCCTATCAAAAGTTTTTGGAGGTGCCCGAGGTGCCCGCCCTCCCCATTTAAAATGAAAAACCCTATAACTTTTTCATCAAATGTCCAATTTAGGAAAGAAAAAAAATTCCCACTAAGGTCTTGGTAATGCCCTTCTATGGTAAGAATTTCAAAGATGAATGTTTGAAATTGACAGCATAGGAACCTGACCGAATTTTCAAAAAGCCCGTTTTGGACACTTGGTCCTTTAGGGGTTAAGTGATCGGAATTGGGTGCCTCCACCTTACAACGTATTCAATGGTCCGTAAAGGGTGGAAAGCTTGTATGGGCATTGGGTAAGGTTGTCAACAGTCCTTTCAGGTGACAGATTAAGCAATCAGACATGGCACCTGCAGATGTAAGTTGTTACGGCTTCGTTCATGGTGGCGACATTGGTGGATGAATTTTCTGTTGATTAAATCATGGCCTGAGCGTGTGATGATAACTTTCTGCACCATTACTTGGCGCTCGCAAGGAACAACATTGAATGCACCAGCTGCAAACTCATCCACTGGAACTTCCTGAATAATACGTAAGTTACAGAACTGTTGAGATTGTGCTCATTCTGGGAGAAGCCTGCATGTGATGGCCTGTGCCACCCCATGTGTATTGGTCTGCGAAACACTGAGATGAAGTGGAGTGGCATGGTACAAAGTCAACAAGGTGGCCTTGGGTTGAGAGTACCACCCTGTCCAAGGCTTTTTTTTTTGTGGGCAATTTGGAGCCAATCGGCTAAAAAAAATCCGGAAAAGGAACATTCCCAAAAAAGTGGGAAAATTATGATTTTAAATCACCAAAATTTCATTGATGGCCGTTTCCATATCAACATATTGCTACTAGTAAGTAGCACATGTCGTCAAGAAGGATGTACAAATCTTGCACCTAAACCTAGGAGGTGGTTTGAAAATTGTCAATGTGCGATTTATTTTTTGTGAATTGAATATGTTTTCAAATGGGAATCCAAATGGACAAGAAGAAGGTTTACACTAGATCTTGTGGTAGAAAAAATAAAATGAACAAAATATTATGATCTCTAAGTTTAATGTGAAAAAGAAGTATTTTTTTGGTACCTTGCCCAACAATGTGTAAGAATGTGTGAAAATGTGTGACTTGGGTTAATGTGCTATTTTTCACTAAAATCAACAAAGTTATTTTGACAATATGAAAGGAAATCATTTTACTTGCTAGCATTGAAAAATCTCAATTTGAAAGAGTCATATAGCAAAAAAAATTGGAGTTGCCCAATGTGCCAAATTTGGAGTAGTTTTACTTTAAGATGGCATAACATTTGCGTTAAATGTCCGATCCAGGGGAAAAAAATGTTTTGACATAAAGCTTTTATTAGTTCTTATTTACAATTTAAAAAAATCTAATAATGTTGTTATGAATTGACACCGTAGGAACCTACCCAAACCTTTCAGAGTCCCCTAAGGAAACTTTTGGAAATTTAGGGATAAAGAGGAAACAACTTTTTCATTATTTGTTGGATTGAGGAAATTGTACCGTCTCACACAAAGCTTTAGTAATGTCCATCTACAGTAAAAATTTCAAATTTAACCCCTAAAGTCGAAATCGACCAGAATGTGGTCGATCAGACTCTGGTCAGGCTCTCAGTTACTAAATTTAGATCTTATGAAGTTACAATTTTGGAAGATTGTAGAGTTTTCCCATACCTTTAAAATGACACCATTCATGCTTCAAAATTCCTCATACTTTAGGAGATATTCACGGTCAAAGTTTGAAAACACTGTTAGGGCATGCTGAAATCTGCCCAGAACTGCGGTATATGCTCATTTATTCTCAAAATCTGCCCAAAATCAATTAGATCGCAGTAACTTCAAAAATTCACCAAAAATTGAGATTTTACTTTTTTTCAAATTTTATTTTTCGTACACATAAAAGAGGTAGTAAAGCATGATCTCACCGTTTGGATTTTCGATCGGATAATTTTTTACATGCCTTTTTAATTGTTGAAAATGGGCATTTGTATTTGTATTTCAGCATACCTCCATGTGAAAAATTAAGCATTTCTTTAGGTTTTATAGGTCCTATGAGGGTAAAAATTATATGGACATATTCCTTACTCACATAGGAACAAGAATTTGAAGAGCCTCATGTCAAATTTCCTTTCAAAATTGGTTTTTTTGGCCCCCAAAACTTTAGTTTTCCATTCTACAACAGGGAAAAAATCTTTTTTTTCAACTTTGAACATTACGATCTCACAAATGGAGAGGAATTTGAATCTAAGATTCGGTATGCATGTACATGTACAAGTTAGGTACTAGATCTTACGGTTACATACTCAAAAATTTGTCAAAAGTTAAAAATTTTCACCTTGCATTGAAAGAGGGCAGTTTTGAGGGTTTTTGGCAGCTTTGAGGGCTTTCGACTTTAGGGGTTGAAGGCAACAAGATGAAATTGGTGAAATTGAGGCCATGGCCAGTTGAAGCTCTCAAGTGGCGGATCATGGTTGGTTGAGCCCATATTCTCCCGAACTGTGGCCAAGGTCCTCTAGGGGTTAACCCCTAAAGGTCAGTGGGGGACCAACGACTGACATCTGCGAAGGGGTGGGCCACCCCTTCGCCCAAAATGATGTCATAAACTGACATCTGCAATACCCATTGAAACTTACCCACACTCAGAGCTGGTAAAATGTGACATAATTTTTTTTAAATTGAAATAGTGGGGTTTAGATGGGCGCCCCTCTAACTGCGCCGTGATTAGTTTGAGAATATTAAATTTCGGCTCCAATTAAGCGAATCAAATGAGGCACAATTTTCAAGCCATATCCATTTCGCCTCAAACTTGTCTGCAGTTGTCCCGCAGCACAAGAAGTCGGTTACTATCTTTTTTTTTTAAATTGTATTTTTGAAAACAAAGATACTATTCGAGGTTTTTTTGGGGGGGAGAAAACCAGAAAATAACAACAAGAAAGTCTGATTTTTTGAATTGAGTACAGGACTTTGAGCCCTGAACTGGCATTTCTGGAAATTACAGGGGTTCGATTTTGTTTCTCACCACAAACTAAGGTAGAGGCACCCAATTCCAATCAGCCACCTAACTCCGATCTGTAGAGTATGCATGGCATGGTGCATGAAGCAACCCAAAATCGATAACTCAAAATTTGAAAAACCAAGTCATTATTGGCATTGGGTCATGAAGAGTGTAATTTTTGGGTCGCTCCACCTCAATTGAGCTCTCATTGGTGGCCTTGCCTCGAAAGTTGAACAAGGTCAATCGGCATTAGGTACCCTCCATGAGTAGGTTATCCATGGCATGTCTTCTCTCCTTTACTCACTCTCACTTGTTGGCATTGGGTGAAGGAAGGCACCAAATCTCACCTACTTTAGGGTTTGATTATGGGCTACGGTGGTTTTTGGGCTTTTAAATTCTATAACAATTCCAAATCTTTGTGATTAAATTTGAATTTTTTTTTGGTTGAGTTTCATTCATAATTCCGCATCTTTCTACATACATGTTTTTGAGATACAGTGTCATTTGAGTTCCCAACTGACTTAAGTAATCGGAATTGAGTGCCTCTACCTTACTTGACTTGTACACTAGACAGTGAACATAGTGTGGATTTATTGGTAATGTGGGCGAAAAATGACGTGGATCACATCAATTTAGGTTTTGGAACACAATTGATGTGGATACATATCAATATGTGTCATGCCATTTTTTGGTTGTAGTTGGGTACTAGGGGAGCCTATGATATGCTTGTAGATGTCAATTTATGGCATATTTGTGGGCGAAGGGATGGGCCCACTTAATCCTAGAGGACCACGGCCACGATTCACGGAGAATGTAAGCTTAACCGGCAATGATCCGCAACTTGACAGCTTCAACTGGCCATTGCCTCAATTTCACCAATTTCAACTTGTTGCCTTTAAATTTGACCAGCCATTAAATTTTTCCTGATAGTGTTTCTCTAAGGGAAAAGCTAGTAGGAATATGGTGCCAGACAAGACAATTTTATTTATGCACAAAAATAGACTTCCAAAAATCTCATATTGCCTTTTTCCAGCACCAATGAGATGCATGGGAATCAATGCTTTTGGGCCTACCCCATGCAAGCTAAAGCTTTCCCATAGTACCCCAAGTTCCCAAAAAGTTGACTGGTGGTTTCTCCACACCTTTCCCAAGCCAAGTCACCATGTGCATGCGGTCCCAATAACTATCATAAACCCCTAAGATTCGAGGTGAAAGATCTTTTACTTTCACGAAAACTCTATTTATCCATTGTTTTATATCAATGGCGCGCTAATTTCCTCTTTGTTGTAATGACAACCGGCTAAAAACTTGATCATTCATAAGGAAGCCGGTTTTTCTAGTGAATAATATCAACAAACAACATACAACAACAATGTTCAAAGAACATATCAAATTACAAAAACAATATGTAATGATATTAGACTTACAAAAACAATTTATCACCTACAACAAACAACAACAATGATCAACAATTTATCCACCGCAAGAGTTGAACCTAAACAAACCGACCAATCGATTGATAGCCATAGATATATTCTTCTATCATACCTAGGTCTTAAAATCTCACATTAGATTTGAAGCCACATCATGATAAAAGAATAACCTAACATACCATACTACATGCAAAAATAAAATTCATCAAACTTATGAATCAAAATCAACAGTATCAACTTATGAATAAAAATCAATAGTATCTTCACCTTCAAGAAATAAATGCCCTTGAAAGGTATCTTTCTAAATGTGAATACAACCATCTAAATTTTGTGGAGTTCCTCCACAAAGCGATAACTTCCATTAGTACGTTATCAAGATCATCATGAAGATTTTCCATAGCAATATGTGTAGTACACTCTAAATGTTTTGTGTCTAACTTGTTACAAGTCTTAGTTTTGATACAATCCTCAGTAAATAATACATGCTAAAATTGAGTGGTACTTACACATTGCACTCTAGCATTGTCTGCAAGAATACAAAAATTAGTAATTTTTTATTTTGTAATTTTTGAAGCCCAATAGCCCAACTTCCAAGACCCCTAATTTTTCATTTTGAAAAATCCTCCATGTCCACACTTGTACCGGCTGATATCCGGCCACTATATAGTCAAACGGGATGAAATCCTTTACATTCACATTCCATCTTGTTAGAAAACCTCCTCCTCAAAATGGTTGCTGGTTAAAATCTGTTCTTTTTTAGATGCACCGGTTTCACATCCTCCACTTTCCTAATTCAACCAGACTTTTTTTATAACCAACCAGGCGCCACTACACTAAACCCCGCTTCTCCCCGAACATTGACCACTGCATTTGAGAGGAATTTCTACTCATTTTGATTACAAATTGTTCAGATAAACTTTTTGAGAATGTAACTACTGGATTTTCTTCTTAACTTTAATGAAATGATGTGGTAAAAGTTTTGCAAATTTTGACCGTATGGATTGAAAAATAACTGCAACCAAATCAACCCTCTAAGGACGAGGTTGGAGCAACCATGGACAAAATGTACCAGATGCCCTAATGATGGTCAGCATAATCTACAACCCTCGTAGATTCCTGCTTTGATTGGACTGACCACGTTGATAACAATTGTCCCTTGAACGGACACTTGGTCCTTTAGGAGATAAGCCATATAAAAAAAATCTACGGTGATTACCATGTAGATTAGTCAGAACATCATCCATGGTGTTAGTACATTTCACATTTGTCCAACTTTTATTCGGTCTCAAGTGGCACTTAATACCAGCGTCTAATGAAATCTATGCGGGCTGCAGATCATGCAGATCATTATCTACGTTTCTGGAACCTTTCACCTTTTGTCTGATTGTTGGTCTTAAGTAGGCCTTATGGATTTGAGAATTCGCGGAGAGGGCCAATTATGTTTGTCTCCTCAAACTTCA
This sequence comes from Bryoerythrophyllum caledonicum, assembly GCA_963971425.1. Lineage (NCBI taxonomy): Eukaryota > Viridiplantae > Streptophyta > Bryopsida > Pottiales > Pottiaceae > Bryoerythrophyllum > Bryoerythrophyllum caledonicum. The sequence goes on along the minus strand of OZ020525.1, from coordinate 4,517,679 downwards.
AAAATGTAGGCATCAAAAAGATATTGACGCCGGAATCTTTCTAGTGGCTACATTCTAAAATTCAAGGATACAACTAGAATTGGCCTTGCTGGTGCTAAAGGGTAGATCAACCCCTAACTAAATTAAGGGAGACTTGATTGTTTAAGGGTTAAGGCCTATGAGGGCTTGGGAGGGTGAATTTTGGTGCTCTGGGTGTTGTAACTTTTCTTGTGATTGATCATTGTCATTGCGATCTTCTAAATGCACTCCGACCTCTGCGAGAGCTTTCCAACGCATCTCTATGATCTCCAATTGATGCAAGCATCAGTGAATTACGATGATTTCTGTGAGGTGGGGTCGCAATAAAATGTATCTACCGTGCAAATGATGTTTTGCATATTCTAGTACACTTGTAGACTCTCCAAGGGCCTCGTGGTCCACTTTGGCATTAAAGAGTTAACATCTATTTTTGGGTTGTTTGGACACGTTGTTTCTTTAAAGCAAGTGCTACACGTCACCTCTAAGGAAAAATTGAGGATATTTTAGAGGCGAAGTAAGATGAGTATCTATCGGGACCGACGCCACCAAAATTAATGCAAGCATTGCCGAGCTACAATGGTGTTTGTGAAGTGAGGTGGCTATGAAATGTATCCAATGTGTAGATGTTGTGTTGTATGATCTATCATGGTCGTAGATTCTCCCAAGCCTTGTAGTCTCATTAATCCTAAAGGATTACTCCTTAAATGACAAAAGTCCTAAGGTGGGATTTTGCCATCTCAACAATGTTCACATGGTTGCAAATTTACTTCAATTTTTTGAAAATTGCATACAAAGATGCAAAAAGACAAGAGGTGAACAAAAATATAATGTTATTCCCATTAGACCCATGGAAAAAGAAGTTATGTCATCTTCAAAAAAATGCCTTTTCAAGAGTTGGCACGTCGGGAAACTCCAAAAACTTTTGCTAAGTATATCAAATGTATCAAATGTGAGATTTTCTATAGTAGCATGTAATCCTTTCATACTGTTTTCTTTTATAGTCCCCAAAAGCTTTTCTCGTCTTTAGTGAAAAATAGCATATTAACCCAAGTCAAATATTTTCACATTGTCGGGCAAGGTACCAAAAAAACTTATTTTTTCCACAGAAAATTTAGAGATCCTCATATTGTTGATACTTTTAACCTTTTCCACAACAATATGTTCAGATGAAAACCTTTTTATTGACCTTTCGGATTATAGTACTATTAGTAAAACATAATAATTTTATTTCAAAACTAAACGTGATACGATCATTTTTGAACCTCTACTCCTTGCACAATTGTTTTGGATATGCTACACTTATTTTCTACCTCCAAAGTTCGGTGTACAAGGAACTAATATCATGTTTAGCATGATGGTAGTGAATTTAGACCTTGTTTAGTGCAAACGATTGACATACATTGAAGTCAAAGTCTCGTGATCAACTCAATTGTTTTCTCTACTTCAAGCACTAATCGTTCAATCCATGGAGTCAAAGTTTATGACTTTCTCTAAATATATTTATTACTTGAGATCTTAATTGAAATCCTACAGTTAAAACTTCAAAAAAGTAGTGTGTTTTTGTTTGTTTGTTTGTCACACATTGCCGTAGAATCAATGTTATTCGAGTGTTTTCGGTGTTCAAGCATGATAGAAAAAAAAGCACCAAGGTAGAGGCACCCAATTCTGATCGGCCACCCAATTCCGATGAGTAGAGTATGCATGGCATGGTGCATGAAAATGGCAAATGCTTGAAATGGTGCATGAAGTGACCCAAAACCAATAACTTAAAATCTGAAAACACAAGTAATTATCGGCATTGGGTCATGAAATGTGCAATTTTGGGTTGCTCCACCTCAATTGAGCTCTCATTGGTGTCATTGCCTCAAAAGTCGAACAAGGCGGATCGATATTGGGTACCCTCCGTGAATTGGTTATCCATGGCATGTCTTCTCTCTTTTACTCACTCTCACTTATTGGGATTGGGTGAAGGAGGGCATCAAATCTCACCTTTTCTAGAGTTTGATTATGGGCTCCGATGGTTTTTGGGTTTTAAAATTCTATGTCTATTTTAAATCTTTGTGATTAAATTTGAAAAAATATTTGTTGAGTTTCATTCCTAATTCCACATCTTTCTACATAAATGTTTTCAACATATAATGTCATTTGAGTCCCGAACTGGCTTAAGTGATCGGAATTGGGTGCCTCTACCTTATTATTCTCCAAATAAACCTTAAAACTTGAATACCGTTAGAAGGATGTGTTTCTATGAAACTTTTGCCAACTTTCAATAAACAAATCACACAATTATCATATTCTATGAATATATAAGGAATTCTATTCAAACTTTGTAGAAGAATGTTTGTGTTAAAAGTATTGTATGGAATATATATATATATACTAGGATTGGTACCCGTCGTCCCGACAGGGAGAGCAGAGGGTGGTGTGTTAAATTTACGTTTGTATGTTTTGTATTTTAAAACCTATAAGCTCAAATCGAATCTAAATGGAGAAGTACTTCCCCCGTTGTCATCAACTGGCCGGGCCAATTCCAAGTTAAATAAACGTATGTAAATGCAAAAATCAAATTTACCCATTATATACGCGTTATGTACTATATATACGTATTATTCACTTTAAATATCCATTATTTATTTCATGTACGTGTTATTGTCTTTAGATAGCTATCATTTATTTTATGTACCCGAGGTAGTATATTGTGTAGTTTCAATATGTTGGAAATTATGGTTTTATTTTCTATTTTTGATACATAATACAATTTTAAAACTCAATAAGCCAAATTTGAATAAAAGGGCACTATAAAGGATTCCTCCAAAGGACACTGTAAAGGATTCCTCCAAAGGGCACTATAAAGGATTCCTCCAAAGGGCACATATGGAGGATTCTTTCAAAGTTCACATTCAATTCAAAGGGCACATTTGATTCAAATGGCAAATCCAAAGGTCACGTGACCGGGAGCGGCGGACAGACGGACTGACGCCTATTATATAGGTAGATATATATATAGACATATAGGTAGATATATATATATATATAGTTCTTGGCAACCTTCATTGTTTTCACTTTAAAAGCGAAAGAAATTAAGGATTTTACTTGTTTGAAAAATATTTTCTTCTATTGTTAGAATAAATCAATGATAATTCTATTAATCATTCACATTTTAGATCTAACAATTATTTCTCATTTAAAAAAATAAAATTGCTTTCTTAAGGAAAGGGCCACTTTCTATACCCCTAGTTGTTGTAGGTCCATTTTTCTGATCGTAAACACCTCCATTACTTGTGAATTTTGGCGTGCGATGACCTAACACAAGGTAAAACATAGATCCATTGAGCTTATGCAATGTGTAGTGGAAAAATATGCATTATCTTGAGTCAAAGTATGCTGGCTTGTCCAGGCACAGAGGAAAAAAACAATTTTGCACTCTTAGAAATGCACATATCTTACAATCCGCATGATCAACTTCTACAAAATTTTCTGGGTGTCTTCTTTTAGTAGTTAGCTTGAAGATCCCATGGTTGAAAATAGTAAACAAATGTTTTAACTATCCTAGTAATATCTCATATCAAAGTGGGAGTTTTGGGATGGTTTTTGTGAAGCACCAGGGATTAATGTAAATATTGTTAATAAGTTGTGTGAACAACATTATTACATTAAATCACACCTTCATATAAATTCTCGAGCAGAATGGGAATCGCCGGGTCTCTGCTATCTCTACCATCCAACTATGAATATCCCTTCATCATCAGCTCATGCACAACTCAAAAACATGCACAACAACCAAATTGGGAGAGATTGGACAGCCAGGATCACCAACTTCAAATTCTTCAACAAAACTAACTCCATGAAATATATCACATGGCCACAATGATCCTTCTTCCGGAACTAATTCAGAACAACATCTGTACAAGAGCCAAGAATATCAATCCCTGAAACCACTTCAGCATTCCCTTCCATAGCTTTGAGTGGGCATGTCCACCATCTCCCACCTCCTATTGCCAATATTGAAGAGAATGAACCTGCGGCTAAGCTTCGTTAGCTTCGGCCACCGCGACCTCACCCAAGCGGATCGTCCTCAAGTCCGCGGCGTGGCGTCGGCATCCGCGGCTTAGACTTTGTCTACTCGGCGTCCGGCTGCGCAAGCATGTGCATGAAAAAGTAGCCGATGCAGTGGGACGCATGAGGTGCGCAAACAACGACCCTCGTTTCTGCGTGTACACAAAGCTGCTTGCTCGTTCTTGGTAAGAAAACATGGATGATCCTTGGGCTTTGACATATATAGACCTCCACTAAAGAACATGCAAAATATCCAAGACAACAAGATGAAGCCGGGCGGCAATATGGAGCTGGGCGTGAAGATGAAGCGCGGCGTGGCAAGAGCGGGGGGCGCGGCGGAGGTGGGAAATGGGAGGTGCCGATATTGGGCCTGGCATGTCCGGAGTGCAATGCCACAGGACATGCGCACGTCCACATTATAACCAAGAACAAAACTCGATGAGGCTTTGCGAAGTGCTTTGTGTGCTACAAGCCTTATCTGTCTGTGTTGTATGTAGATGCCACAAAGGAAGCAATGTATGCCATGTGGTGGGCCTAGGCTGCACCATCATAGATGGTTGTATTGGAATATAGTGTGAATGAGCTTCTTATCATAAGGTTCTTGCACAATGTGTTGATGTTATTGGAGATCAGGTGCAATGCAATCTCAAGGAGGTTATCTGATAGTTTATGCTCACGCGCAATGGGGGTTTCATCACTCGAATTTGCGGTGAGGGAGCCTTGTACAAGCGTGCTATGAGGGAAGGCTCTCAGAAAGGGTGCGTAAAATGGTTATCTTGCGCAAGCATGGGCTGCAGCTCAAGGCCATCATGGGCGAGCATCACCCATTGGACTCTTTGAGGGCGCCAAGTGTTTTGTGTGCTCCAGGTCATTTGATTACGTTGTATTGCGAGATGCGAAAGCTGAAACAACCATTGTCATGTGGTTGGAGGATGTTTAGTTGATCCACAGTTTTGGATTTTCATTTTGCAATGTGACAAGCTGGCTATGCCTTTGTTCTTAAAGTGTTATTTATTCCTGATTTTGCACTTTTGAAATGCGTATGGTCTTCTTGAATAATTTCGTGATAGAAATAGGTTTGAGGAAGTGGAAGAATATGCACTCAATCGATGAGCAAACGGCAATAGTGCCTTTTTTTTTGTACGACTTCCAATCAAATTTGCCCTTCACAACGTCGCATATACTAGATTTGCAGTCAATGGTCAAGCACTTGTCCCTTATTTGTGTAGAGGCCCGTGACAAATTGGAAATTGGAAAGCTCTGCTTGGTTCAAGTATGTTTCAAAACTTTCTACATAGTTTCTTGCTAAACTTTGCACTGATGTTGATAGACTATTTTTAGACACAAATATTAATAGAATACTAATAAACACATAGTAGATGGCTTAATATACAATTAATAGACACTTAATACTAAATTTTAATAAGTGCGTGTTAATAGTCAATGAATGTTAACGTGTGTTAATAGACTATTAGCGTGTATTAATATACTATAAATAGTCAACAAGTTTTAACATGTATTACTATAGTATTAATAGTTAATAAGTATTAACGGATTATTAATAAATGAGTCTATTAACACACTCTAAATTGATAATCAACATATGTTCATATACTATTAATAGACTCGCCTATTAAGTGTGTATTACCTGCAGATGCAAAAGAGGAAGCAATGTACAGTACCCACCAACAAGTTTACGTTCACAGCACTCATTTTGCAGAAACAAGACACTGGTCTCCAATTTCAAATTGCCACCATTTGCTCAAAAATAATCCAAATCACAAACCGCAAAGTGCATCGGAGAGATAATGAAATCTACTTTATTAATATATTAGGAATTCACACAAAAAATTATAGATTTATATGTAAATATAGCATTTTTTGACAAACTATCTACCATCTAGTGCTACCACCATTAGCTTTGATTACAGCCTTCATACGATGAGGCATGGTTGCAAGGAGAACTTCAATTGTCTCTAAAGACACCTCTTCCCATGCCCTTTCAATTGTGTTGACTAATTCTTCTTTATTTTGCGGTAGCTCTTCCTTTTGGATAGTATCTTTCACAATCTTTCATAGGTTTTCAATGGGGTTTAAGTCGGGAGAGTTTGCGGGCCATAAAAGCTTTCTTATGCCATGCGCTTGCCTCCAATCACTTGATTCTTTGCTACGATGCACCGGGGCACCATCTTCCATGAGTATAAGTGTCTGAGGGTGATCGTGGAGAAAATAGAAGCCACTCAAGCGACTTTCATAAACTACATCAACAAAGTCCCTACCTTTCCGTCTATCCGGTGGAATTATAACAAGTGGGCACTTGTCATAACCGGTGAATGCACCCCAAACCATCACTGATGAACGACTGGATTTGAAAGATGGTGCTAAACAATCCAAAGAAAAACGTTCATGTGACTTTCGCCATACCTTCACGGCGCTCGACCTTTTCCCAGTTTCAAATGAAGATTCATCTATCCATATTACGTTCTTTCAATCAGATATTGTCCAATGTCGGTGTTCTTTGGCAAATGCCAATCTCCTTGCCATGTGCTCTTTACTAAGAAACGGCTTCTTTGCAGCAACCCGGTTAGAAAATCCGATACTGTTCATCGCCTTCTTTAATGTGGTGGGGGAAACCTTCACATGCATCTTCTCTCTGATTGCAGCAAGTGGTAAGCGTCGATTCTTAGATAAAATACGGCCAAGCACCCTATTGTCACGCACATTGAGCTTTGGAGGCCTACCGCTTGACTTTAATGGTTGTGTAGTTCCACGCTCTTGAAAATTCTTCCAAGTAGTAAACACTGTGGACTGTGTCATTCCTAATTCTGTTGCAATACGATGTGTTGACATGCCAGCAGTACGCATACCAATGATCATCCCCCTCTCACCCTCACTTAGCATTCTAGTCTTCATAGCTCTAAATCCCACCAACAACATCAATAAAGTCAGCAACAAAACACCTCTTATTTCATGACCATATCCTTTGAATTAATGAAGACAACGTCACCATATACCATCTCAATTCACTATTTTGCTCATCATGGCCAGTAGACCATATCACATAAAGCTATGAAAGACCATTTGAGTTGAGAATGCAAGCATGAACACTTACCAATCTGAGTGAATTATTTTCTCCCAGTTGAGCACTCCCAGTTGATGTTGAGTTGATCCAGTTGATGTTGAGCTGATCCAGTTGATGTTGAGCACTCCTAGTGATGCTCAGCACTCCCACTTGATGTTGTACCCACCAAAATCCTCAAGGAGTAATGAATCCTTCAAATTCTACTATTGGTGCAAAATTGCAAGCTCAAGAAATAACACCACTAGAATTGTAACTACTCACCAAAAACACTCACAGAATGTATCCACAAGTTCCCCTATTGCTTGAATGAAGCATGTTTTGTGTTGAAAGGTTCTTGAAGATCCATATATGAAGCTCAAACTCACAAAAATCTAAACTGTGTTGTCTCAAGAAGAGTGGATGTTGTCTTCATATTTTAGGAGCCACAAACACAACTTGGAGAGCAATTAATGCAATCTGATTTTTCTCATACACATGGCTGAAATTTGTATGTTAATGATATGTGGAATGTAGTTAGCTTGTTTTTAAACAAACATGTGGCAGTTTCGTGAAGTTTGGAGTTGTTAATTGGGAGATTTTATTTTTCAAAGTTACAGTTTTTTTTCACTGGAACTTGGAGTTCGAAAATTTGAACGTAAACTTGTTGGTGGGTACTGTACACCATTAGCATGCTTAGGCTACACCATTAGCATGCCTAGGCTGCACCATTGTAGACGGTTGTATATTTTTGGATACAATTTCAATAAAGTATGAATGAGCTCAGTTTTTGCATGAGCTTCTTACCGTCATAAGTTTCTCGCTCAGTGTATTGATGTAAGCAGAGATATGGTGCGAAATGTTCTCAAGTGTGTGTTACCTTTAGACATGCACCTTTTTGCATACATATGTACATGATTCAATCTTGGTATTGTGATTAAGATCTATCATGTAATATGTTCTTGTAATTATATATTGTTTTATCTTAAAGAGTCATTTATGAGAATGAAAATGTTATCTAAAAGTTTAATGAGAATGAAAATGATATCTTCACATAGCTCTAATCTTCTTACATATTCATGCAAAATTTCAAAAATTGGAGATATGAATTGCAATGGTAGGAACGTACTCAAGACTTACAAAAGACTACCTCAAGACCCTTTGTCATTTAGGGTTTACCAGAGAGATTCTAAAATAAAAAGTAATCACCAAACTAAAAACCAACATAGTGTATATCACAAGATTGAGTCTAGTAACAATTAAAACATGATATTTAAACAAGATTGCCAACCATATTAATGAGCATTTGATGGCACTACAAAGGCCACTTTGAAAGACATTTATCTATTGTAACAACTAAAACAACTATCTATTATCGTGACAAATGTACAATATTTGGAGATTTTTAACTGAAAATCTTCAAAAGAATTGGAAATGAACTCGCATGTCTACATGTAATATATTGAGTTTGGTATCAAAAAGCAATGAGACTACTTTGTAGTGAGTGTTGTTAGTCAAGATTGAGTATCTATTCCCTTCCCTACATTTTGTTGTGCTTGTATGCTTGCTTGTCAACACAAGACAACCATTGTTTCTTCATGAATGAAACAATGTCACCTTGTTGCTAAAAGAAAGACGGTGTACTTGTACAACAACAAAATGGACACAAAGTAGCCAAATTTCTTCTACGCATAGGATTAAAGAGAGTCACCTATCCAATACAGCACTATCAGTACAAAGGCATACTACATAAGATTACAAAGTCCATAAAGAGGGCATGTGTAAGGGGTGGTTACAACAAATTGCTATGAGACCGCCAATGTTGCAACTAAAATATTATTTGCTGGCATCGAAATCTCACATTTAAAAGAGTGTCCTAGCAAAAGTTTTTGGAGTTGGCAATGTGCCCGCACTCAAGAAGTCTTTCTTTAATCCCTAAAGGACCAAGTGTACTTGCGGGGTACAATTTTTTTTACTTTGACTGTAGTAATCTTTCAATTCGTACAATCAAAATTCACAAATGCTTTACCACATCATCTTGTATAAGTATGAAAGAAGATCCTACGATTACATTTTCAAAAAGCTCAACTTTGCAATTTTTAATCCATGGAGTAGATATTCCTCTAAAATGTTTACATCCTTTTGGGATTAAGATGGCATAACTTTTTTTGCAAAGGTACGATGAGAATAATTTATATTCCTATGTACGTCTTGTGTTCTTGCATCTTTGTACAGAATTTCAAGAACTATAAATTTAAATTGCAATCATGGAAATGTAATTAGAGTAAAGGTAAAAAAATTCTTGAAATATATTTAGAGTAATTGCCAAGAATTCTAATTGCCATGAATTCTTAGAAATTTGTGAATTTCATTATAGCAAAGGTGAGAGAATTCACAAATGGTTTACCACATCATCTCATTCAAGTTGAGAAGAAGATCCTATAGTAACATTTTCAAAAATTTCATCTTGGCAATTTTTAACTCCTAAAGGACAATATGTACTTGTAGGATACAAATCAATTTTGGGCAGGTTCCTACAAATCTAATTTTGGATATAACATTTTGAACATTTTAACATAAATAGGAATCCAAGTTATTCTGGTAGGGTTTTTTTCTTGATTTGGACTCACTATCAATAAATTATTGTGCTTTAACAACAAAAGCTTGATTTTGGGGCATCTGGGGGAGGTATTATAGAGATGAATAGTGGTACCGTAGAGTTGATTAAATTGCACTTTTTGGGGGCGGGTAGCAATAAAAGAAATTTCTTGGCAACCTTTGTTGTATTTACTTTAAAATGCATAGAAAGTAAGGATTTTACTTTTTTCAAAAAATATATCTATAATTAGATTAGAACATAATGATTTTGACCACCATTTGGATTTTTTATCCAACAACTATTTCTCTATTAAAAATATAAAACAAATTTCCTAAGCAAAAGGCCACTTTCTATACCCCTAGTCATTGCAAGTCCATTTTTCTTGTTAACCTGCAAGAGCCCAGGGCATTTTTCCTCAAGAAACACTCCAAAAATGCCACTATCTACAAGTGGCAAGAAAATCTAATTTTGAAGTATAATTTTGGAATTTTAACTGTAATATCTTAAATAAAACTTCTACATAAATTTACCATATTTTTTGGCTACAATCCACCCAATGGATATGAAAATTACAGCGTTTGAGGTCAGTGAATTGGCAACCTTTGACTTCACTTGGTGTCATATTTTTGCACTACACAAGGTCTAAATCCCTTACCATTGTGTTAAGCATGATGTTAGTTCCTTCTACACCGATTTTTAGAAATAGATAATGGGTGTAGCATATTCAAAACAAGTGTGCAAGAAGTGGAGGTTCAAAAATTGCCAATTCAAGTTTCAATTTATTGTGAACTTAACATATTTTTAAATGACAATCCAAACGGTCAGTAAGAAGGTTTTCACCACATGTTGTTGTCAAAAATATAAAAAGTGAAAAATATGAAGATCTCTAGGTTTTATGTAGAAAGAAGGTATTTTTCTGATACCTTGCCCAACAATGTATGAAAATGTTTGACTTGGGTTAAAGAGAAATTTACACTAAAGACAAGGATTTATTTTGACATCTTCAAAGACGGTAATATTTTCTAAATGTATAAAAAATCTCAATATCAATAGAAACTTCTAGCAAAATGTTTGGAGCTACTCGGAGTCCCCGATATGACTTTGAAGAGTAGTAACTTTCATATTATGAATCCATAAAAATAAAAATAAAGATTCCGCAAAGATCTCATCAGGAAAAATCTAGTCTAAAATTTCAAAAGGAATTAATTTTTTCAAATTTTAGGTACGTGCCCAAAATGAAAACGTCCCCCCATGGTTAAACACCGCCCAAGGCGAATTGACCCCCTCGCTGGAGAGCCTACTGACAAAGGGAGGCCAACTCGGCCCTTGGCCATCATCCAAAACCCTTCCCCCACCCAACCAAGCTCGTCAACCCCCAAGTCCATTTTTGCCACATAAATAAAACCCTAAGTTTCCTTGTTTCTAAACGTCACATGAAACAAACGTTTCTGTACGTTTGAAACCGTACAAAAATGTGTTTCATTGAAACCATGGAAGATGGCCTTGGGGCAAGACTGATCTGTGCTGGAAGAGGTTTGCAGTTGGATCAACGCCAAGGCCACTATCCATGTTTGGGCTAACTTTTTACAGCGAATCATACTCTTTTCAACCCACTCGAGGCTTTTATGAGATAACAATGAATGATCAGAGTTGATGATTTACTTACACTCTTGGACGTGAACATTGTTGAACTCATTAAGAACAAGCGACACAGAAGTGTGTTAACACTGCATAGATTATGAAGGGCATCGCCCTGATTATATTCAGTTCCGGAAGTCAAGATGAATGAAGTTATATACAGTTACAGATGCTACAGTGCTACAGTGCTACAGGGTACGATGGAAGGAAGACGCAGGAGAATTCAACACCCTCCCTCGACTGCGACTTCATAATTTGCCACTTCGAGAGGGATGGTGAGGGTGTAGCCACGAGCAGGAGGAACTGCGATGACCTTGTGGGAGCAGATAGAGCGGCTTTCTGCGGTGAGTGGGTCTTTCTTGAGTTGTGGGAGGGATGTCGAAATGAATTATAACGAGGGTTTTGTGGGTGCAGGCGCAGATTGTTCTTCTGATGATGTGGGAGTGCGGTCTGCTGATGCGTCGGTTTTGGGATTGGGTGCTGGATACTTGTTGGTTCTGGATGTTTAGGGCCAGACGGTTGGAGGAGATGGAAGGTGGCAGAGCATATGAAGAGGGAGAGGTCGTGATGCAGGAGGGACGTGTGGGCGAGGAGACTTCGACGGAGTCTTGTTGGTTGTCATATTTTGAGGATCCAACTCAGTGGTATGATAACCGCGCAGCAAAGAGCAATCCAAGAGCACCGGACTTTCGACATAAGAAGACTAAGCGAGCATTGTGGGTTGATGGCTGGTATACTCCGCAGTGGGTCAAGGATAGGCTGTAGGGTTAGATGCGGTAGAAAGGATGCCTGCACTAGTTCGGTTGGCGATGAATTTCGAGTATGCCAATGGTTTGGTCAGAAAATCAGCCTGTTGAAGGGTGGTAGGAACATGCAGGACTTGTAATTCTCCATTGTGAGACGCTTCTCTAATAAAATGGTGCTGAATGTCAATGTGTTTGGTACGGGAATGTTGAACTGGATTTTGAGCTAGCTTTATACATGATTCGTTGTCGCTTAGTAGTTGTGTTGGCTGATCATGATCAAATCCAAGTTCCTCGAGAAGTCTGCGATAGTAAATGATATCTTTTGCAGCATCGGTGAGGACACGATATTCAGCCTCCGTACTAGATAAGGAAACTGTTGGTTGAAGTTTGCTGCTCCATGCGATGCTTGCATTACCGATTTTGTGTAGTATTCCTGATGTCGATTTTCTGGTATCAATATCTCGGCGCCAGTCAGCATCGCTGTAGGTGTGATAATTGTCTGAATTTCCTACAGGTAGGAAGAGGCCATAATCGATTGTCCCTTGGAGATAACGTAGGATCTTTTTGGCAGCTTGATAGTGAGCTTCTTCAGGAGCATCCATGTAGCGAGAGACGGTGCTGACCGCATAACTTACATCAGGCCTGGTGTTTGTTAAATAAATGAGGCTGCCAACAAGTGAACGGTAGAGATAAGTGTCTACACGACTTGTATTAGTGTGTCGTTGTAGCTGAAGGTTAGGATCCATGGGAAGGCGACAAGGGTTGCAGTGGGACATGTTGAATCTCTTGAGTAGTTGTGTGATGTAGTTTCTCTGAGTGAGAAAGATTCCAGCCTGAGTTCGTGCGAGTTCAGCATTGAGGTATATTCGAGCCAGACCTAAATCTGTCATGTCGTAGTCTCTACAGAAAGCATCTCGTAAACGGTCGATTTCAGCTGCATTGTCGCCCGTGATGAGAAGGTCGTCGACGTATAGAAGTAATATGACGCGCTTGCCATTGATAGTGGCATAGTAAAGATTGGGATCTTGTGCACTACGTGTGAGGCCCTGTTTACGCATCCATGCGTCAACTTCATCATACCATGCTTTGGATGCTTGTTTTAGCCCGTAAAGTGCCTTCTTCAAGCGACATACTTTGCGAGGATCATTGGCAGATGAAAAACCGGGAGGGATTTCCATGATAACTTCTTCTTTTAAATGTCCATTCAGGAATGCAGTTACGACGTCCATCTGATATATAGGCCAGTTGTTCTTGGCGGCCAATGATAGGACTGTCCGAATAGTGGACCAACGAACAACAGGGGCAAAAATTTCATGATAGTCGATTCCTTCACGCTGCTGAAATCCGCGTGCAACAATACGTGCTTTACGTTTGATGATATTTCCTGTCTGCTTGAGTTTGAAAAGCCATTTTGCTGTAATAGGCTTCTTGTGCAGTGGACGATCAATTATTTTCCAAGTGTTGTTCTTTAAGACTGAGCCTGTTTCGCGGTCAATTGCTGTTCGCCATTCACTATTTTGAATTGCTTCATCGTAGGTTTGGGGTTCTCAAGGTGTTTCCGCCGCAAGTGTCCAGAAGTCTTTCAATTTTACTGAAGGTCTCCGGTCTCTGAAGCTGCGGCGAGGAGAATCAATCTGATGATCGACCTGCGAGGGTGACAATGGTGCGACAGGGTGAGGTACTGCCGCGGCTCCCTCCAATAAGCCGGGTCTTGGGGTTGCATGGAGCCCGATGGGGTTTTGGGGCTGTAGCTCATGTGTCCCTCCCATGGGCCTGATACCCTCAGGGTACCCACCCTCCCCGTAAAGAAGCCCTCCCATGCTATGCAGGTCGCGGCTTGGGTCGCCAGGACTGATCCCAGTGTTCATTGAGTCTATCTCCATGCCCCCCGCATTAATTGATTCCTGGCATGCATTAGTGTGGGCAGGACTTGTATTGACTGTCGTTCTGACTTCAAGCGTGTGCATGTCTGCTGCGTCAGTGGGAATTGTATGGGGTGGTAGTCCTATGTCATAGATTGACGTGGTCTCTACCTCTGCTTGGTCAAGGTGATGGTATCCAACCTTCCCTTCATCAAAGATGACGTCTCTACTTAAGATAATCTTGCGCCGTCTTGGGTCATAAAGTCTGTAAGCTTTAGTTTCAAGGTCATATCCAACGAATAGACACCTCTGTGTCTTGCTGTCAAGTTTGTTTCTGTCTTCCTTGGGAACGTGGACATATGCCAGACAACCAAATATCTTAAGATGATGAAGGTCAGATTTGGTATCTGAAAATTTATTTTCTCGCGGGGTTCCAGAGTTGGCTCGAGTTGGGCTCCTATTAATGAGGTATGTGGCTGTTGCCACCGCCTCACTCCATAAATATGTTGGTAAAGTTGCGTCAGCTGCTAAGCTCCTTGCACGTTCCATAATTGTTCTGTTGCGCCGTTCAGATACTCCATTCTGTTGTGGAGTGCGTGCTTGAGTAAGTCCACGTTGAATGCCTGCATGGTTGCAATATTCAATGAATAGTTGAGATAAATATTCACCACCACGATCAGATCTCAAATTCTTGAGTTTATTTCCTGTCTGTTGTTCAAGCATGCTTCTGAAGATACGGAATTTGCTGAAAGTTTCACTTTTGTGTCGCAAAAAATAAATCCAACTCTTTCGTGAGAAATCATCAGTAAATACAAGAGCATATCGTGATCCTCCAAGAGACATATGAGGCATAGGTCCAATGACGTCTGTATGTACTTGCTCCCCTGGTTTTGATGACCTTGTATCTGACTTTCGTGGGAAGCGCTCTCGATGTTGTCGTCCAGCAAGGCAGCATGCACAAATTCGATTTGTGCAATCAATAGTTGGTATACCTTCTACTTCATGTGAGGATGATAATAGTTTCAAGCCAGCGTAGCTTAAGTGGCCTAATCGTCTATGCCACAGCTTTGCAGTATCATTTACTTCTACTGAATGTGCCTGTATGTTCTCATGAAAACAATATAAACCGTTTGTCGGGTCTCTAGATCCTGCTGCAAGTATGACAGTGGGGTGATTCTTGTCATAAACGTAGCAATGAGAAGCTGTGAATATAATGACATGCCCTGAATCTGCGATGGATCCGACCGAAATAAGGTTTTTCTTCATACTAGGCACATAGCGAACATTTGTCAATTTTATTTCACCACTGTTGGTATGCAAAGTGGAAGAGCCGGTGCCTCTCACAGGGTGAGATTCACCACCACCCGTCTTGACATCATGACTATTTCCTGAAGAACTTGGTTGTGCATCTAATTTCTGAGCATCAGCTGCAATATGACCTATGGCACCACTGTCAAAATACCAAGGGCCATTGCCGTGTTGGTCGTAATATCCGTAATAATCATCAAACATTTCGGCCGAGTTCGCGAAAACTTCAGGTGTCGTTGGTGCAGGTGGCATGTTGCAGTCGCGTGCGAAATGCGCGGGAACGCCGCAGTTGTAACAGAGAAAGCTTCCTCGTCCACTGCTGTATGGTGACCATCGACCTGGAGCTCCTCGTGTTGGAGCAGAGTTGCGACTCCCATTGTACTGCACCTTCACACCTGGCGACTGGGAGTTTGCTCCAGCAAAGTACCAGTTGCCTCGTCCTTGATGATAACGACCCCTCCCACGGCCCCAACGCCCTCGTCCTTGACCTTGGTAGCCTTGCGCCTCGTTACCATCGTACATATTTGTCTGTTTCTTGAATGTAGCAGACAAAGCTTCGTCATCTCTATGAAGAAGATTCCTGTGCTCTCTCCTGTAAAACTCAGACATAAGTTTAGAGCTGAGGCAGTCAAACGTCATGTCTGGATCTTGTTGTGCTAAGTTTTGTATAGTACTGTCATATGAGTGCGGAAGTCCATTGAGCACCACTTGTTTCATGTTCCTGTTTGTGATGCTCTCTCCCATGTTAATCAAGCGATTCTTGATTTCACGCGCTCTTCTCAGGTAATCTTCTATCAAACTTCCTTCTTGCATCTTCATGTTGGTGAGCTGACTGGTGAGTGTGAGTATCAGCGACTGATCACCAGATTGATACTGTTCACGTAGTGTCCTCCAAGCGCTAGCCGGGTCAATGCATTCTGCAATCAGTTCAATAACCTCATCAGATACAGACATCAATATGAGCTCATAGGCTATTGCCTTTCTCCTTTCTAGTTCCTCATCTAGCTCCTGATTGACATCGACTATCTGCGGATCAGGTGCTAGTGTACACTCATTTTCTGTGAGACTCCAGAGTCTCTTCGATCTCAAGATCGCTCTCATCTTGGTACTCCATATGTGATAGTTAGACAAGCCTTTCAGCTTGTCTGTCTCTCTGATCACTGAGCTTTCTGTCATGTCTGCGTTCTCTCTTTTCTGCAACTATTTCTCTCTTGCTTTGTTTGGGTAGGAGCAAGGCTACACTACCAGGCAATGTTGTTCTAGTCTAAAAGGTCTGATCATCCGTCTAATCGCTCTGATACCATGTTGAACTCATCAAGAACAAGCGACACAGAAGTGTGTTAACACTGCATAGATTATGAAGGGCATCGCCCTGATTATATACAGTTCCGGAAGTCAAGATGAATGAAGTTATATACAGTTACAGATGCTACAGTGCTACAGTGCTACAGGGTACGATGGAAGGAAGACGCAGGAGAATTCAACAAACATGTGTGCACTGGCATGATGTTGCTCGGTTATGGCCACGTCAAGACGTTGTCCACCAAGTTGCGAGCTTTCATGGACAAAAATGAGTTTTGAGGGTAAGCCAGGTTGCCATCTTAATGTTTTGTTAATCTTCCTTATATGCCTCCCAATGTACTGAGCTTATTGATTGTCATGATTGTTAAAAATGCAAACGAGATAACAAAGTTAACTGGTAGTCGAAAAGACACCAAAACCATACACTCACGCCAGTCTTGCCACTCAACGTCGTTTACATTTAAGCGAAGGCACCTTCACGTGAAAACATACACGAACTCATCAACATGTATGCATTGCATGGTGACATTACTGTTCACTGCCACACCAACTCGTATCCTACACCGGTCACCTGATTACTCTGCCCTACTTTCCTTGAGAAGCTACTCAAAATGATCGTAACAAACTAACAACCAGATCAAGCATAACCTAACAACCACATTGGTGTGGTGATTTTTTATTGCATTTTTCTTAGGACGCTCCGCTCCACGTACCCATTAATTTTAACAATGACTATAAGGCCTCGTTGGGCTACTTCACAACGCATATTGATTTGGTGAAACGACAGAAAGCCGCGTACAAAATAATACAATACAATACTATATTGACTTAGTATGTTGTTTGTTATCTTTCAACAGAATATGTACCTGCTCTAATCCATGTTGTTTCTAGAAGAAAAAGGTGGTATTTGTGCATATTCAAAGGTTCAATGATCTTATTTTCTCCAACTTGGAAGCCCTAGTGTGACCTTAGTTGCTACTCTTGATTGTACTACCTCTTTGATTATATTTTCAAAGAATGATATAAATTTATTCATGCGACCAATTGTACTTCCTCACTCTAAACCAAGAACCACATTCCTACATCGATAACAATGCAACAGGTTTTTCTCTGGTGTGGCTGTTTTTTGCTGCAAAGTAATCTCATTCTGTCAAATAAAATTTTCCTTGTTGTCCAGCGACGGCTTCTCCTCCATCGGCCGATCGAGCTCCACCCACTTCCCTTGATCAGACAAGAGAAGCCGCTTGTTCTCCGACTACCACCAATATTCTGGCTTCAACACGTCACAGTACTTGTTCACCAACGCGACGTCGCGCCTCGTCACGAGCTTGGTAACCGTCCAGATGGTCCAGGTAGCGCTCCAGGTTGGCTGCGCTTCAGGTACAGCAACAGCTTGGAGTCCACCTGCAGCTCCCACGCCCACTTGCTTGTACGTCTCGCCCCACGGCGGGTGCAACCCTTTAATCGACTTGGGCACTACGTCGTCGTCGTTCACCACCCTTAAGTGCGTGCACCTGCAGCTGCTCGAATACCGCATCGCTGACGCAAGGGTTCGCGAATGAGAACACCGTCATAGAAATTGTGGACCCGTTGCTCGTCTGTTTGTTCATCTCTCGCTCTGCAATCTTGTACGTCGTGAGTATCGCCAGCGCTCCACCGAGGCTGTGCCTGGTTATGCACAGGAAACTTAGGAGGCGTTAGCCAGGGCTAGTGTTTTGAGGGTTAGCCCCCCTTTTAGCCCCCTCTTACAAAGCATGTGGAAAATCTTGGGTGTCCTTTGCTAAATGGACTTTAGCCCCCAAAAATGTTCCCCTTGCCCGGGCTAAAGTTGAAGGGCTAAAGCTTGATGTATTATATGGGGCTATTCTGCCTTGTATTAGCCCCGGGTAATCTTTCTTTTGTTAGCCGGGGCTAATGCATCTTGCACTTCCTCTATTAGCCGGGGCTAATGTGTTTGTCTTTGAAATGGCTTGTGTGGCAATTTTTAATGCTGACAAGTGTTGCGATTACATTGAGCCAAATGGACCAATACTCAAAAAACCTAGAAAACCAATAATAGTGGCAAAAGTTTCAATTATTATAGAATTCATAATAAATACAAAAAACATATGTCACTAGTCCTGAAACACAAGTTCTCCTCAACTACGTATCGCCTGTATCTCAACTGTAAACCAGGCTATCATGCTGATCACCCTGCCAAATAAGCTGGAATCATATTCGACTTCAAACAAGTATCTGTCAACTGCAAGAACCAAGGCAAGCGAGTCATCAACTACATGATAAAAAGGTGATCTGGTTAATAAAAGAAAACATGAGAAAGGCTGCATCTAGAGAGGCCTAAAATAAGTGTGAATAGGGAAAGGAACATGAGCATACCTCAAAAAAACGTGCACGATGCTTGGCGACGAATATGGACGGCTCCAACAGTGCATACAGTTTGTTGTAAAAATCAGGGTACTCTAAGCCATGAAGCGTCATGAGAATGAAGAGACCATCACGCTTATCAGGCCACCTTGGTTATATGAATTCGTCAAAAAATCACTGAAAACAACCAAACAACGTGTAAGAAAGGGACCACACAGTTTAAAAGAACAAAGAAAAGAGGGGAGAGACAGACACTGCAATAAAGAGATTTTTCAACTGCCTCAAAGCACGTACAATAGAAACTAGTAGAGAATTATACAGACCAACGGCTCCAACAATGAACACAAAAAATGTGCAGGTTACCTCAGAAGAACTGGGTTCGAAAGAACAGGAATGACACGTTTGTGAAGCTGAGCCAAAACCTGCACAAGTACGACAAGCATTGTCGATTGACAAATGGCGGGAAAAATTAGGCGAATTTCTTGTCCATAACTCTTCTATGTGCTTGAAGAGAAACGCCAGCTGATGCTGCTTCTGACATGACTGCAACGTATTTCTTCCCATCCATAAATTGCTGCTTCTCGTGCATATTCATCATTTCCAAAGTCACATCCTTTCTGCATGTACAAAAACGAAGTTCAATATACTAGTTGAAGCAATTCAATTCCAGTAAAGATCATCAGTGCTCACATTAGAGCAGATTACAGAGGAGTAAAAATAAACCGATAAGAAAATTCCTTACGAGTTTCGTGATTGGTAGATAACCCCTGTCCCACTTTTAGCTCGCACAAGCATCCCATTCCGCCCAGTCATTTCTGCTACCCGGTCTGGACCACCCAACTATACAAACAGAAAAGAAAACGTTCAAAACTTATATGATATGAGGAATATTATAGATTTGTAAAATAAAACTGTCTCATACAAGAAATGAGCTGCTTGGTAAGAACTGAATTTACTAGAGCGACTGGCACAATGAGGGTTTTACCTGATCAATGATGTCATCCAATGGGTTGTTCGGCAACTCAAGAGCTCGATTCGCATCCAAGATCTTATCCTTCCTCGCCTGTGCTATATTTTGTCTGAACAGTAAACCTACATTCTAGTTAGAAAACACGTCTAAAATATGCCTTTCGAACATACCTGCAAGAACATTGCCATCAACCCTTTCAAAACACAATCAACCAAATTTAAAGGCTTTGGAGGCTTGCCAGGTTTCAATCATTTGAAGCTTGTTGGATCCCACAGAGAATATTTAGAACAAGGTGGAAATACATACCTATCAACAGCAGAGAAGGGAGTGAAATCTTCGTCTTTTGCACTTGGCCATGAGTCTTTTACCTCAACTAAAAGGCTTCCATTTTACTCACGTTGTGACCGTAAAAATCTCGCTACGAGGATTAATTTGTCTTCCTCTTGAAAAGACCTTGAATTCGGAGGAAATGGAATTCTTCTTCTTCCACTTCTTGCAAAATCATTCTCACTACTCATGAAATTTGATAATTCCGCATACATTTCATGAACATTTTCAAAATTTAGCCTACGCATTACAAAACTCTCATCATCACCCTCTTCCTCTCCTTCTTGCATATTCTGAGATTCAATTTCTCTTGGCTCTGAAGACCCTCCAGGATGTAATGATGAAGAGCCATTGTGCCCTTCAGATGCTTCTAAATTGTCACTAGAATGATTATGTCTGGACTCTTCTTCTTTTCTTTGCTTCCATCTTCAGTATTTAAGATTTTTTTTAATTTTTTTATAAATATCAGCTTCTCTCCATGCATATTTTTTATTTTTGCTAAACTTAATATCCATCAAATCATCTTTTTTCTCACTTATAATCTTTTTCAAGGTTTCTCGGACCATAGGATCTTCTAAAGTGAATGCACCCTCAGGGAGATGCTCATCTGATTGTCCCTCTGTAATCCATGCATGCGTTCTTTTATTGTTGTCAACATAACACTTATGTTGAATGGGATACTCCTGCTTCAAACATCTTCTACCATAAAGTTTATTTCTTGCCCGATTTTGTACTGAAGGAGGGTCAAAAATTGTGTTGTAAGTTGGAGCTTTTTGTTGTGGATGGCTTTGCACAGCTTCTCTTGTTGCTGGACCACGAAAATCTTGCGTGTCCTGCTCCTCCAATGGCCTCTCAGACCTCTCCACCAGTACTTCCTCTGCTAGACTTCTTATAGGCCTCTCCGCTAACCCCTCCAATGATTCCAGCATCCTCATTTGAGCTCCTGCAACCGCTCCTCTCGGTGTCCTACATTGACGACAGAATTTTGCAGTATCCCTCTCGAAGGTGCTGCCACACTCTTCGCAAAATAGGGATGCCATTTTCTTGCCTGGAAAAAAAACAGTGGTGAAATGGAAAAAATAAAAAATAAATGGAAATTAAATTTACAAGGGGTGAACGACTGCCAAATCCAAAGAATTGAGGATGTCAGCCACACACGGTGCTTACAGAAACCCCTTCGCTCTCTGTCGGTACCTTAGCGACGGCGGACTGACGATCGCAGAAGCGCAACAACAGCATGCAGCAACGAGTGCAGAAATCTGGGCTTCAAACGCAACACAGATGGACTAATTTGGCGACATCTTGCACTCCTCTATCTCTTTCATCACCTTCTTTCGTCACCTGCACAAGAGCTTAGGGTTTTTCAGTACCTCCAGCGCGGGTGATGATCACAGGACTCCGAGATGGAAAACACTCAATCCAGGATCATACCTGACTCAAAGGACGTTTGTGAAGCTTGAAGATGAGGCGAGACCAACGCTCCAAACCAACGCAGCGCCACTGTCTGCTCGTTCGCCTGAACAAACGATCACGTCATGGTCAGGATCTGAGTCACTATCACATAGAAGGATGAATTAGATTGTCTATTCAAGATGAGCAGACCTGAGTTTCAACTCCTCCTTCAGAGTCGGAGCCAGAATCACCTTCACCAGCCATCAATCGTCTGTAAGCTACGTCGTCGTCGTGTGACCAATGTATAAAACATCCGTAAAAACCAACAAATAAGAAAAAGAAAAACATAACCTTGCAACAATATGTGATATCAAAACTGCAGAAAAAAGAGTGTGTGCATACCAGGAGGAGCGGCTCTTGGACGCGATCCGGACTTAGATGACTGGGAATCTGTAATCCCAGCAGCATCCAGTCTCACCAACGTCATAAGCGACGGAGACGCAGGATCATCATCTGCAAGCAACCAAGGGGTTCACGGTATGAATAGGGTTTGGGTCGAACTTTAGGGTTTAGGTGTGGAGGAGGACCTGGAAGGTGGAGAGCGAAACGCGCGGTAGCGAGGAGTTTGTTGTGCAAACCAATCCGTCTAAGGTAAAGCCCCCTAAAACCGACAAGTTAACCCCTAAAGGACTAAACGTCCCCCGGGGTCATTTTCGATTTCGGGCATGTACCTACAATTCGAAAAAAAATCCTTTTTAATTGAATTTTTTTTTCAAGATAGGATCTGAGAAGAGCTTCGTGGAGATTTTTTTTTTAAAAATTTTGGATTTGTGGTTTGAAAGTTAGTACCACTTAAAGCCAAAAGTGGGACTTCGGGCACCTCCAAAATTTTTGACAAAAGTTTCTATTGACATTGAGATTTTTCACACATATAAATAATATTTCCTTATTTAGAAAATTTCAAAAAAAAATCTTGTCTTTGGTGTAAAAAGGCATTTTATTCCAAGTCAAACATTTTCACACATTGTCGGGCAACGGGGGGAAAAAACTTCATCTTTTCTACATAAAACCTAGAGATCTTCATGTTTTTCACTTTTTTTTTTCCAACAACAATATATGGTGAAAACCTTCTTCTTGACCGTTTGGATTCTCATTTGAATACATACGTAGTTCACAAAAAAATAAAACGTGAAATGGCAATTTTTGAACCTCCACTCCTTGCACACGTGTTTTGAATATGCTACACCCCTCTTTTACCTCTAAAAATTGGTGTGTTGGGAAATAACATCATGTTGAAGACAATGGTAAAAGATTTAGACCTTGTGCAATGCAAAAATTTAATACAAAATGAAGTCAAAGTCAGCTGCTCTACTCAACGCAGGGATGAAAATGAACCATTCTTTTGACTTTAAACACTAAAATCTATCAATCTGTGCAATAAATTGCAACCAAAATTTGATGGCATGTTTATGTGGAAGTCTATTTTAAGATCTTACAGTTGAAAATCCAAAATTCACTTTAAAATGTGATTTTCATGTCTCTTTTTGACAGTGGCAGTTTTGGACTGGTTCTAGAGCGAATTAGGTCGTCGTCCTTTAGGGGTTAAGGAATGTGCATATATGGAGAGAGGAGATAATTATACTATTATTTTTCAGTGATAGCCAATAGAATTAAAATTCCAATCCAAGTGATTTCATATTTTTCCAATGAAAACTGAATTAGTTATGAATTTCCAAATGTGCAACCATGTTTAGTGGGTGGCCATCAGTAGGTACCCCCCATAACCAACGACCAAAAGTAAGGGTCTTGACTAATAGCTAACCTCCATTTGGAGCTGAGTTGGTGGTAATGGGATGGAAGAGGGTTGGAAATACCCCAATTTTATAGGCGTTCGCTATGGGTTTTTGTTGGTTATGGGGAGGCTTACCTTAGATATTACATGAATATCTTCTAAGTCTTTCAACACGTTGTTGCTTTTCTACAAAATTTTGATCTATTTAGACTAGTTGGCGCCACCAAGGTAAAGGACGTCTGCCAAGCGCAATATGTACAGCTAAGTACTTTAATTTCATTTTATTTCCAAAGTCATAGTATAAAAAGGGTTCTAAGTATATTAAGAAGTAGACAATTTGTGATAATTTTTACATTAAGTAGCTAAATGATTGAAAAAGAACTATTTACATTAAAGAATTTATATACTTTAAGAATAGGTCTAAACTTGCCCCCTTTAGTAGTAGCACACGTGCTGGTGAAAAGGTGTTCGTATTAATCTAGAATTGAATCATGGCCTGCAATACAATTCTTGTGCATGAATTAATTTCCTCACCCAGAAACTTCTCACCCATGCTATCCAAAAAAAGAAGACTGTGATAAAAAGTTCATGTCGAAACAACAAATTCTCGGTCCTAAGGAGGGTGTCAAAGTTGGAAGTGGTAAGATGGTTTTTTGCTTCATTTCTCAAAACTACACAGGTTGGTAGATTTGGAATACTCTGTTTTGTATGGATATTTTGAACTTGAATTTTTTTGCACATGTAAACAACATAAAGGTGTGTGCACTCCATTTATGTCATGACAAAAAAAAAAATCCCATTCCTTAGGAAGGTGTTAAAGTTGGCAATAGTGAAACTTTTCTCACAACTACCCTATGTTGGTAAATCGAACATAAATTTGTTGTATAGATCTCCTCCACTTGAAATTTTATACACATGATGTCAATATAAAGATGATGTTGTTTGGAAAATTTTATGGTGAAAGAACAGTTTTTTGGCCCATAGGAGGGTGTCAAACTTGGCCAGGAATAGGATACTATCCCTCAAATTGCTGAAACGCATATTTGAATGTCACTCTATTGTACAAGAAAAAATCATACTTTGAGTGGAAGGTATACAAGTACTTATACTGAAGGTGTTTACTTTATAAAAGCCTTCAATGGTTGTAGGGTATCTACTAATACACATGCACTTCAAGTTTCTAGGATCAAATGTATAAGCAAACAAAACATGTGATAAAAAGGAAAAAAGCCAAGCATGTAATGAGGTTGTCTGAATTGAAATAGTAATTACAAAGACGCTCAAATTTGTCTTTGTGTTTTTGAAATTGTTTCAAATGTATAGAATAGATTAACAATTATTCCCAAATTCTATTTATCTAAATTTCGTAGGCTACACCTACACATCTATCAGCTCATTGCGTATCTTATTGTCCTTTGTTTCATATGCTACATACTTATTTCTACCTTGCTTTGGATTTTTAAAACACATGAACTTGTGTTTAATGCATCGAATTGGCCGGATACAAGTATCATCAAATGGAACATAACTACCTTTTTTTATCACATGCATATGAGTAATGGGGTCAAGCATGTCAGATCTTACGCCATGT
The DNA here is from genome assembly GCA_963971425.1 of Bryoerythrophyllum caledonicum. Lineage (NCBI taxonomy): Eukaryota > Viridiplantae > Streptophyta > Bryopsida > Pottiales > Pottiaceae > Bryoerythrophyllum > Bryoerythrophyllum caledonicum. The sequence goes on along the minus strand of OZ020525.1, from coordinate 4,492,656 downwards.
TCGTAATAAGGTTGATGTTGATAATAGTCTGCTGAAAAGTAGGTTTCCGTATGCATGTTGTGGTCATGACTAAATATTTCTTTAATTCTGGCCTTGTAAGGAGTTCCAGAAACATTGTCATTTTCCACAACAACATCATCACCCACAGTGTAATAATACATTTCCAGCATACAACCCTTATGGATAAGTATGAAAGGCGCGTGAGAAGCATCTAAATCCGAAATACGGTGTCTTAAATAAGACCAAACCGTATTCGAAGCTTGTTGATAGGGATTGTCACTTGGACTAATCATTATGCCCTTGGATTTTGCGATGGCGCTACAAAATGAATCAGGGGTTTTTTTCAACATCTTCAATAGATATGTTGCTTTCTTCATAGATGATGTGGTCAAGCAACAATTCAAATGCCAGTTTGGGCATTGCATGATGTCACTCCGCCTACTACCTTCCGGATATCTCAAAGCTTCATGAACTTCAACAAGAGATCTTTCTATTACTTCCATGCCATCAGCCTCTTTTGCAATGCATAGTTGAATTTTATGAAATAGCCTTCGCGCAGTGTACTTAGCAAATGTTGATTCAACATTTTTTTGATTGGTTTTTATCATGTTGTATCTTTTAACTTCCCTCTCATGAGGAAAACACCAAAAAACATCTGAATGACCAAATCGTACCACATCTTCTAGGACATGAGAAGCACCAGCTACATGCTCAAGAGGTCTTCCATTTGGTCCATCCAATACTTCTGTAAGAATGCGCCACTTTTGTAATAATTGTTGAGCAACATTTAGGTCTTCTCGGTTCCAACCTTTGCCTCTAGTCCAATTGAAGAACAAATGAGCGATGTCAATAAGCAAACGTCCTATCATGCATCGTCCCCTTGAAAACTGATGTTTGTTTGCTTCCAACTTGTTTATAAGAATAGGTAATACCCACATCACAAAATGCTGACATTCTTCTGCAGTATATCTTTCATGGTCATTTATAGGATCTCGCGGCCATTGTCCTTGTTTTAACTCATATGTTCTCACTTTAGTAACAGATGTGCAGGTTGCCCCTACAAGTTCCAATAGCACATTTGCTTTTGGATGTGCACGTATGTCTTGGAAAAACTTGATGATGAAGTTTTTAAACAAATTTAGATTTGCTATATGCATAATGTCATAGACCAAGTCTCGCGACATGTCAAACCTGTTTAAATAATAGAGGCGCCATAATTTTGAATCTCCAGATACACCTGAATCCATACTATGTTCATCCCTAGCCTTCTTGTCATTTTTCAACCTTATTAGAGTGTCCACACTTTGACGTAATTCTTTAGCACTTCGCCTTTGAGGAGGGTGTGTAAATTGCCTTTCATTTTGGCTATATATATATTGTCCATCAACCATCTCTGAATGCATTTTACATCTTCGACAAGCTGCTTTTCCGGAAGACTTGAGATTTGAAATTTTGCATTGCGCAGGATGATCCCCAGTCATAAACATGAAAAGTGTTCTTAAGTTCGGCATTTCAGACTGAGGTAAGAGGTTGCTGATTCTACATACCGGATAGTTGAATTTGCAGTGCATTCCGTCTATAAACAAAGCTTCAAGTTCTTCGACAAATGGTGTTGTAAAAGCGGTAATGTTCTCCTTCATTCGTTTCACAATGGACGGATCGTTGCCACCTAGTGGGATGAATAGTACAGGCAGTAGAGATAAGGTTGACGGTGAGCCTGCATTAAGTACATCAATCTCCATGACCCAACACCCCCGTTGTTTCTTTCCAGAAACTTGGAACCCATCCCAATGGCCTGCAAGAGCGAGGTTACGCGGATCCCCTTGTACAATTTTTTTGGAAACCATTACTTCCCTCTTGCATAGTTTACACTTGAATCCATAAGAATTAGTCTCTGAATTCCAGTGATGTGGATTGCGAAGGGTTTTGCATTTTACCGGAAATGCGCAATACGATCTCCGACACTTGGTGTTGGGACATATAACCGGGAGTTCCCACTCAGCCTCTGGATTCCAGAAGTCTTGATATTCCCTTACTTTTTCACCATGCCAAACATTCACAATGGATGGAGGACCTTCATGGACATTCAACCACTCTGTACGAGCTCTCCACATGGTCAACAATTCATAGCATAGTGTTCTAGAAGCCATGGCACTTGAAAGCTGATCCGCAATGCTGAGGTAGTCGAAGGAAATCATTTTGAATCTCGTATTGTTGCAATGTGGGCATGTTTTTGCACACTCAATACATGTTCGTTTGTCATTGGGAGGAGTACATGAACAAGGTATATATTTGTTGCCATCATAAGTATCTTCTTCAGCTGGTGGTAAAATGAAAGGCTCATGAGAATATTTCGGAGTACCTAGACACATCCTCCATCTCTTCGGTTGCACAAGGCCCCACCTTTTGTACAAGCGTATGGGCACTTTAAAAGATGAAGGGGTAGAAGCTTGCCCTTCTATACTACCATCCCAATCTTCAGGCATCATCCTAATTAAAGGAGCAAGTCTTTCTTCAGATAAATTTCTTGAATATTCATCATTTTCATTTGATAGTCCTTCAAATATTTGGTGGAGTGTCCAATCTTGTAATTCTACTGGCACACCTTTAGTGTCCCACTCTGCTTGCATTTTGATAATGAGGTTCTTCATTTTCATTTGTAAATATGGACCCCGATCTTCCATTACAGTAGTATGCAACAATGTTGGTGATTGATTAAGGTCTTCATCTTGTTCAGTTGGTTGTGGAAAATGGGCATCATCTTGAAAATTTTGCATGGGTGGAGAAGTTCTGTAATATTGTAATTCAATGTCCATTCTATGATGTCGTTGTTGAGTCCTGTAATTCACAAACTTGAATCCAGCTTCTTCACTGCTCAATCTACATTTAGTACATCTACACTTCACTTGTACATTGCGACGTGGATGAATTCGTGCCATTATAGAAGAAATTGACTTCACAAAATGATATATGTCTATATGAAAAAAATAAAATATAAGCAAGAATATACTATGAGTTCAAAAAATGAAATATATAATAAGATAGGTTATTTTTGTAAATTGAGGTAGATATATTGCTTATATATCTATCCAAAAAGTAAAAGAAGAAATTAAAATTAAAAAGAAAAATTAAAACAATTTTTTAAATTAAAAATAGTAAAATCTAATAAAATAAAAGAGAGGACAAAAATACTGATAAAGTAAAGTATTTTTAGTTTCTTAATATAAGATTTGAGCACCAAATGCATTGATGCCACATATATTTGGACTGCATTTGAGGAAGAACAATTAGTATAAAAGAATAAAGTTGCACAGAGGAACAAATTGTACATAGAACACAAATAATTGATTAACTACATGGTATTTCCTTGGTCACTTGCAACTATGAATTGGATGTAATTGTACAAAAAAAAATAATGAAGCTCTGTAATGTATGATGGAGAAATAGTAGGTCATCCTCTAATGAAAGCATGCAATATCAAAATTAATGTTAGTGTAGATGATTGTCGTGAACAAGGAATTTGAGCCAAACGAGCCTTGGGATGTGAACATCTTAAGCTTATACTCTAAAATCTAGAAAGAATACATGAAGTAGAAAGAATAGAAAAATTATAGCTATGAATTGATAATGGTGTGAATTTTAAAGTAATTGATTTGTGTTGATAGAAATATCCTCCTCAAAACACATAAAAGAATTTTACATATATAAAATAAAAATTTCTAATAGAAGGTTTGAGGTCTACCTCGAGTTTATGTCAAATATTTAGAAGTAGATGTGGGGTCTACCTCAATTTCGCCATAAAAATAGTAAGATAGATTTGAGGTCTATCTCAGGTTTACCTCAAGTGTAATTTTCGAAAGAAACAAAAGATTAGGAGCATTTTGGGAAAGTAATATTTCACAACATTATGGGATGTCAAAATAATTTTTTTTAAATGATGTGTTTGTCTTTATGCAAAGGTTAGAGGTGAAGAAGAAGAACGCCGGTCCTCGGATAAGGCCAGCCTGAAGAAAGTTTCTGTTTATTTCACCACTGAGACCTTGCCCACCAGACAAAGAATTAGTACTATGGAACTAACTCCCCCTCCAGGTTAGAGTAATATATATGGACTTGTGATGATGAAGTAATTTTCAAATTTTCAAATGTAGATTGATGGAAGCATCTTTTTTAATAAAGGAACTCATTGGACTTATTTTTCAAGGTACTTCATTTACAATTTTGGTAAATTATTTTTATTTTTAATATTGAAGAGGTGAAGATTTGCTTGCTACTTTTGCCTCACCATTAGTAGTAATCATTGAAGTTCTTTTATGCTTCACTGTACTAGCATATAAAGCAGAGCAAAATCATTTCATGTCCTATTTTTTAACGAAATCCAATTATAAAATATTTTAGCAAATTCAGTAGAATACATCCTTCATAAATTTAGAAACCAAAAACGTTATCAATTGCAGAATTATGGTGCTTTCGATTTGAAAAGATCTCAATAGAATATTTAATCAGTAGTAGCTAATAAAGATTTTACTTTACAACCCATGGTGCATTGTGTTTGAAATTGGAGACATGAAATGACAAATTTGAAATTTATAGAGGCTTTGTGATTACATGGATTGTTGTCTGATTCATGTTTGTTTTAATATTAAAAATCATGCCGATCATTTTGATAATAGCATGGAGAATCAAATTTATGGAGCTAAGATGGTATAATACCCTTTGTTGTAGAAGTGCAAAGAAATTCAACATGAAGAAAAGCAACAAAGGTAATTTAAGAAACTCCACTTCTCTAATGTCACTTTACCAATATCTTGAACATTATGTCATTTTTGCAAAGAAGTCTTTTTGGTAGTGTCATAGCGGTTGGATATGTGATATTGTAAGGGTGATAATGACTTTAGTAGTGTGAATGAGAGAATAAAATTCTTTTGACTCCAAATTCACTTTTATTTTAGAACTTGTTATCTTTTGCAATTTTTGCAGATTTTGGAGTTTTCTAGTTCTCCTAATCAGAGAATTTTCCTAGGGTTTCCCTTCCAAGAGTATCTTCATCTAGAAAATGTATACATTATTTACAGTGTTCAAGTTTTTAACTAAGTATTATTATAATTAAAAAGCACTCTAGAAAAAATCAACTACACTCCTAAATAGGCAATAGATAGTTCAGGTGTTTCTTGCAATTGCCACATTATACATTATACTTGTAACTTACTAAGTGGGCACGCTTCAAAGTTTTCAAGGAATTCAAAATCAAGTACTAACTTATTTGAATTGATGAAGTTCCTTTTATGAGTTAAGCTCAAATGCTATAGAAATTGTTTTAAGATTAAATTATAAATACACACAAAAACAAGTGAAAAATAATTTCTTTGCTATGTGGCGACTTTTTCTAAATACTTTTTTCGTCAGAGGGATCGCATGTGAAATCTAAAAATATATTATACAATCAAAATTCAACTTACAAGGAAGTTGTAAACAATGAACATCCATTGGGAAAAAAAACATGGGAATTGTTATTCCATTTTCAAAAAAAATTATTACTACAAATCAATAGAAGCATTTGTACAGTCTTAGTCCACAGTTAGAAGTAAGCTTAGATTGAAGTCTTGAAAACAATATTATTATTGTAGCATAGAAGAGTGCATAACACTTACAAAAACCCTCTTAGCTAGGCAATACAATGTGATCCTACATGGAACAACCATATTGAACTACAATAAGCACAAGCATACAAAAATGAGTGCTATAAATTGTAGTTACTGAAATAATAATTTAATAATATCCAAAATCATTCACAACAACAACGGTTGTACAAAATGGTAGTGCTTTTTTTTTCCAGAAATCAATTTGCACCAGAGTTTAGCCCCGGCTAAACTTTGGAGAATCACATTAGAGTTTAGCCCCGGCTAAACTTTGGGGAATCACATTAGAGTTTAGCCCCTGCTAAACTTTGGAGAATCACATTAGAGTTTAGCCCCGGCTAAACTTTGGAGAATCACATTAGAGTTTAGCCCCTGCTAAACTTTGGAGAATCACATTAGAGTTTAGCCCCGGCTAAACTTTGGAGAATCACATTAGAGTTTAGCCCCGGCTAAACTTTGGAGAATCACATTAGAGTTTAGCCCCTGCTAAACGTTGGGGTCTAAAGTGGGGCACTTTAGACTCCTTGCCCCATTTTAGCTCTTGGGACCAACACTTGTAAGCTTTGAGTTAGACTTTGGGCAATAAAATTACATTGAGTTTTAGCCCCGGCTAAATTTTGGGGTCTACAGTGGGGTGGTTTAGACCCTGTGCTCACTTTAGCCCCAGGGGCTAACGCGTCCTAAGTTTCCTGTGATGGTGATGCTCGACGTCTTGCCCTCGTACAACGTCAACAACTATCTTAGCTCACGGATCACCTGTGCACATGTCAAATTCCGTTGTCAGCCAAATAATCCAACCAGAGAATGTACTGATCATATGATGTCTGGAAGAGAATGACTAGAAACCAGGACCTGTGAACTAGAAGTTCCGCTTGATTGATCATTGTCTGCAAGACTCATATGATAGAGGATTATTCTAGAAACCAGTGCATCGTGGTCTAACCTGCTCCGAGGCGCTCTTCGAGTTGAACTGCGACGCGGAGCGCTTCCGGGTGTAGAGGCTCCAAAACCACTTCTCCACAATGGGTTTCCGGATGGAAGGCTTGAGGTAAGCCCCCCATAACCAACCAAAACCCGTAGCCAACGCCTATAAAATTGGGGTATATCCAACCCTCTTCCATCCCATTACCACCAACTCAGCTCCAAATGGAGATTTGCTATTAGCCAAGACCCTTACTTTTTGTCGTTGGTTATGGGGGTACCTCTTGCTGGCCACCCACTAAACATGGCTGTTCAGTTTGAAAATTCATAACTAATTCAATTTTCATTGGAAAAATATGAAATCACTTGGGTTGGAATTGTAATTCTATTGGCTATCACTGAAAAATAATAGAATAATTATCTCCTCTCTCCATATATGCTCATTCCTTAGCTTGACGGTTTTAGGGGGCTTACCTTAGATTGTAACATGGATCCATAGAGTTTACGCAATGTGTAGTGGAAAAATATGCCATTATCTTGAGTCAAAGTTCATTGATCACGTATGTGTAGGGAAGAATAAAAGTTTATTGTACTCGTCAAATGCATGTATTGTTCAATATGTACAATTGAAGTTTCTGAAATTTTTTGAGTGGCTCCTTGTAGTAGCAAACTTAACCCCTAATGGACCAAACATCCCCCTGGGGTCATTTTGGATTTTGGGCATGTACCTACAATTCGAAAAAAAATCCTTTTTAATTGAATTAATTTTTCAAGATAGGATCTGATAAGAGCTTCATGGAGATATTTATTTATTTATTTTTGGATTTGTGGTTTGAAAGTTAGTACCACTTAAAGCCAAAAGTGGGACTTCGGGCACCTCCAAATTTTTTAACAAAAGTTTCTATTGACATTGAGATTTTACACACACATAAAGAATATTTCCTTACTTAGAAAATTTCAAAAAAAATTCTTGTCTTTAGTGTAAAAAGGCATTTTATTCCAAGTCAAACATTTTCACACATAGTCGGGCAACAGGGGAAAAAAACTTAATCTTTTCTAAATAAAACCTAGAGATCTTCATATTTTTCACTTTTTTTTTTTAAACAACAATACATGGTGAAAACCTTCTTTTTGACCATTTGGATTATCATTTGAATACATACGTAGTTCACAAAAAAATAAAACGTGAAATGGCAATTTTTGAACTTCCACTCCTTGCACACTTGTTTTGAATATGCTACACCCCTTTTTTACCTCTAAAAATTGGTGTGTTGGGAAATAACATCATGCTTAAGACAATGGTAAAAGATTTAGACCTTGTACAATGCAAAAATTGATACAAAATGAAGTCAAAGTCAGCTGATCTACTCAACGCAGGGATGAAAATGAACCATTGTTTTGACTTTAAACACTAAACTCTATCAATCCGTGCAGTGGATTGCAACCAAAATTTGATGGCATGTTTATATGGAAGTTTGTTTTTTAGATCTTACGGTTGAAAATCCAAAATTCACTTTAAAATGTGATTTCATGTCGCTTTTTGACAGTGGCAATTTTGGACTGGTTTTAGAGCGAAATAGGTCGTGGTCCTTTAGGGGTTAAAGATCCTACGATTGAAAATAGTAAAAAGTTGTTTAAATTAGTCTTCATCTTTGACACGTAATTTCGTGATTTCGGGTTACCGTCCTCCAAATATCTGATCCCAGAAGCAGAAAGAAAGATGCACGCACAACTGCCCCCTTCAGCTCACATCCGGATAACCACACAGCGTCACGACATTTCCATTCTCGTCATCGCACACCAACGATCCAACACCGTCACTGATCTCATCAAACCCACTGACCCCCATGATCCATCCAAACCATCCAACCCCCAACCACCAAATATCAGCCACCTAACTAAACCCCCAACTCTCTTAAACCTCCCAAACCTCGTAACCTCCGCCGCCACAATCCTAGCTTTCACCTTTTCGCCGTCTTCGGAAACCTCGCCGACTCAGAAGTGTACACTCACATTGGTAAGTACGGTATCACGGTGTGCATGCGCGGAGTTGCCGAGGCAATGTGAAGGTTGTGATATTCTGCAGAAGCGGAGGAAAGGGGAAGGAGTTGTGATCCACCAACGCAATGGCGCTTCGTATGCTTCGGGTGGATGTCGGGCACAGTTTGTCTGCGCAAGGGCTACATTTCGATCGGAGAGGCGTGGCAGCAGCAGCAGCAGCTCGAGCTGGCAATGGGAGGGGGTTAGTGAGGTTGGATCGCGTGAGGTTGGGGGTGACGACGAGAGCTGTGGTGAGCACGGAACGGGTGGTGGTGGTGGAGCGGGGAGCGGAGGGGGAGAGGGGGTTCGAGGTGGATCGGCGCGTGGAGGACGAGCTGCGGGAGGGGGGGTTTCGGGGCGTGCGGCGGACGAAGCTGGTGGCTACTATTGGGCCGTCGTGCTGCGCGTACGAGCAGCTGGAGGCGCTGGCGGCGTCCGGGGTCAATGTGGCCCGGCTCAACATGTGCCACGGGACGCACGAATGGCACCGCCAGGCCATCCGGAACTGCCGCCGGCTGAACGCGGAGCGGGGATACGGCATCGCGGTCATGATCGACACCGAGGGCAGCGAGATCCACATGGGCGACTTGGGGGGCGCGTCGTCTGCCAAGGCCGAGGTAGAGCAAACGTCCCCCCCCTTCCACCCACATTTGTCTGGAATTTCGTTGTTTCGTTTCTTAAGTCTTGAAGTAGAGATAGGGGCTTATTTTCATGTTTCCTTGGGTGTGAAGGATGGGGAAGAGTGGTGTTTCACGGTGAGGAAGTTCAGCGGTCCGCTACCTGCGTACACTCTCCCGGTCAACTACGAAGGCTTTGCTGAAGGTAGACAATTTTGAAGACATGCGTCTCTTCTGCTCTGAATGTATCAGGGTTAGTTTGTTGAAAGTGCTGCTACTGTTTTTCTTTGCAGATGTGAAGGCTGGCGATGAGCTGGTCGTGGACGGAGGAATGGTGAGGTTTGAGGTTCTCGAGAAGGTCGGTCCAGATGTGAAGTGCAAGTGCACCGATCCGGGCATACTTCTGCCGTGTGCTAATCTCACGGTGTGGCGTGATGGCCACATGGCGCGGGAGAAGAGTGCAACGCTTCCTACAATTTCATCCAAGGTATCTCAGGTTTCATACGTTTTCGTTCTTGCTGTTGTAAGATGTGAGCCTGCCTCATGCATTTCGACGCGATTATAAAATCGGTTTCCACAAGCTTGCGAATCGTTCGCAGGACTGGGTTGATATCGACTTCGGCATATCCGAGGGCGTGGACTTCATTGCTGTATCGTTCGTGAAATCCTCCGAGGTTATCAAACATCTCAAGAGTTACGTTGCTGCACGGTCTTCGGAGAGGTAGCCATCTCTTCGTATGTTTCCACTGCCCAGTAACTTCAAGGGTGTTTTTTCTGCGTGCTTGATCACATACTTCTTGATGCAGGTCGATTGGGGTGATCGCCAAGATCGAAGACGCAGACTCTCTCAGGTGCTTGGATGACATCATCCGTGTTTCCGACGGAGTGATGGTCGCACGAGGAGATCTCGGTGCTCAGATGCCTCTGGAACAGGTTCCCTCCGTGCAGGAAGCCATCGTCGATGCTTGTCGCAAGCTCAACAAGCCTGTGATCGTTGCATCACAGCTTCTGGAGTCGATGATCGAGTATCCCACACCCACTCGAGCTGAGGTGAGCTTACTTTGCATGCATTTTGGTTGACTGATCCGTTGCTGGTGCATGCTTGTGTCTCTGCTTCATCAAGTCAGCGATCAACTCTTCTCCAACAGTTGTGGTCCATAGGTAAACCGTTTGCTCATAGTTCGTGGATTGCAGGTGGCAGATGTATCGAACGCTGTCAGGCAAAAGGCCGACGCCCTGATGCTGTCCGGCGAGTCAGCCATGGGCCTCCACCCGCAGAAGGCCATCGAGGTCTTACGAGTAGTGAGCCTGCGCATGGAGCACTGGAGCCGCGAGGAGGGTCACTCGGAGACCACTTCTTTGCCGGAAATCTCTACATCTGAGACTGGAAGAACTTCAGAACAGATCTGCAACTCTGCAGCCCAGATTGGTATGCACATGCTTCTAACATACCACTACTGAGGGTTTAGGATTTAGAGTTTACTGTCTGTCTACTTGTACCAGACTTCTGCTAACATGACCACTTTTGGCTATGCAGCGAACAAATTGGGAGCAGATGCCATCTTTGTATATACTCGTCGAGGCTACATGGCGTCGCTGCTGTCTCGGAACCGTCCGGACTGCCCCATCTTCGCCTTCACCGAGTCGACCCACGTGATGCGCCGCATGGACCTGCAGTGGGGCATCGTTCCGTTCCGGTTCGCGTTCGGGAAAGACCTGGAGAGCAGCCTGCTGCAGTCGGTGGCCCTCCTCAAGGGCCACGGCATGGTGAAGCCCGGGAGCCTCGTGGTGGCCGTGTCCGACGTCTCCTCGTCGTCGCCATCAGCTGGCATCCTGCAGTCCGTTCAAGTTCATGTGGTCTCTTGAAACCACCTCTTGTTGCTCGGTAATCCCTCCTCGTGAAAGCAATGTTCTTTCTCTGTAGAATTGTTAACAGATTAAAATGCGTTATGAGGCAGCCAGCCAGCCAGAATTTGTTTACTAGGCGTTGCTCACCATGTGAGTCGCATGAGCTTGTAGTCCATACATTGGTCAAGTTAGTAGAGATCGTTTATGCGGTGCATATCACTGGATGACATGTAAACAGCACATACTTTAATTATAACGCGTAATATATCGTATCTAGGATTATTTGTTCACGGGTTTTCACTAAATTGCGTGTCGGGGTCATGAGATTCATGACATTGCCAATAGAGTGACTCACTGTGATCTTGATAAGAGAATTGGCTTGCTGTAAAATCAGAACTATAGGATTGGGATCATATCCCATCACTGTGTCCAACAAGTCTCTTTACGAGATTTCCTTCAAATTAATGCTAATCCATTCTCTTCAATTCTACAAAACATGCCAGGGCCTTGGGACATCAAATATCATCACCAAACACCTAGAGTTTCAACACGGCACAAATATTATGATCTCTCTCCCAACTGAAGCTCGGAACATCTTACCACTTGAGTGATGTGGAGAGCAACCCGCTTCCATGGGAATCCAGTGTGGAGTAGCTCACATCGAGAGTCTTCCATCATCACAACACCGCCATAGAGTGACTCACTGTGATCTTGATAAGAGAGATCCACCTGCTTGTACATCACTGCAAATCAAGTGCTTCCAACGAATCAGGCCTGATGAGAAACACTCTCTTGTGCTTCCATCTGAAGACAACGACTCCGTTGTACGACGTCCTGGGAATGCCGTCTTTCCACTCCTCAAACACACCGAAAGTCCGCGCGAGTCTCTCGAAGTGGCTCTGGCTGTCATACTGGATCCTGACATCCCGGTTGGCACTCTCAACCACCTGCAACCCCTCTGCTTCCAAGTTTGTGACGGGCGTGGCGTCAGCTATCATCCTGGCCAACTCCTTGTTGAACCTCTCCTCAAGCAGCATGTCCATGTCCTTGGACTTCCAGTCCACCAGGACGTCGTTCAGCTTGATAGGCACCAAGTACTGGTAGTAGAATTGCCCCATGCTTGACCCGTGCTCACCAAAGTTGTAAGTCCTGCAGACCTCCGGGCGAATGAACTGGCGACCCTTGCGAGTGGAGTTCAAGCGCAGCCAGTCGTCCCAGTACGCCTTCGGCCAAATGGGCGACAGCTCGTCCCAAAACTCTCGGGTGAGCATCCACCCAAGTCCAGGGAAAAAGTCAGACCTGTACAGAGCCTCAGCGTCGCTCACGAACTGCTGCTGGCCGTTGTCGTTCCACGACGAAACGGCCACCACGGATTTGTCGCAGTCCAGGACGCTCGAAGTGGCCTCGAAGTAGTCGAAGAAGTCCGGCGCGATCTCCATGTCGTCCTCCAAAATGATCACCTTCTCGAAACCCCGCACGTCGAAAAGCTCCGACAGCGCGAACTTGTAGTGGCGCGCTATCTTGTAGTAAGCCACCATCTCTCCCGGGTTCCGTGTCGCGGGATCGCCCTCCAGATGTTGCATGTATTCCACGCCTGCGAAACTCTTCGCTTTGGCTTTCACCGCCGCCATCGGCCCATCCTGAAAAAATCACAGCCAAACTTCCAAATCAATAACCCCCTCTTCTTCCATCCAGCTCTACCTAGCTCTAAAATCAACTAAAGAAGAGAAAAATATCTAACATTCATCAGAGCTGATCTCATGCAAACTCTTTCTTCACTCTTGAGACGGCTACAACTACTCTGACTTGAGTTTAGAGAACACCGAGCTCTTCCATCGACTGAATTGAAGGATTCTTATCAAACCACCAAGCCCTTCGATTGATCTAATAGTAGTAAAAAATCAAAAGCGGGGTATCCCCCTGAAACTTTGGGTGACTTCACAAATACCTCTTATATCATCGCGGGATAACTAAAAACTTCCATAAAAAATAGCAAACCATATCCATCACTTGATGAATGTGATAAATCAAAAGTGATTGAAAGTTGACAAATACCCCAAACACCTTAAAAAATCACCATCCATAACTAAAAACTTTCATGAAAAAATAGCAAACCGTATCCATCACTTGATGAATGTGATAAATCAAAAGCGAAGTTATCTGATTGAAAGTTGACAAACACGCCAAACACCTTACAGAATCACCATCTATGACTTAAAACTCATAAGAATATCAGACCGTATCCATCACTTGATGAATGTGGACGAGGGCGTACCTGCGAAACGAAGAGGGGGAATTTGTGCGCAATCGGCTGCTGGTACTTGAGCACCGACTTGAGAGTGCGGTCGAGGTAATCCGGGCGATTACAAGCCATAACGACGACGGCAGCCACCGGCTTCTTCTGCTTCTCCAGTTCAACCACTCCCTTCTTCCCCATCCGGCGATACTCCCCCACCAGCACGCTGAGTTGCGCGTTCTTGCTCTCCAGCTTGTCCCTGTCGTTCTCCAGCGCCACGATCCGGCCCTGCTGCGCGCTGAACTGGTCGATCAGAGCCCGATGGCTCCGCGAGCACTTGTTCTCCCCATCCACCGCCTGCGCTATGCGGTCCGCGTAGTTCGTCTGCACCGCGAACAGCCGCGCCTGCAGCAGCAGGAATAGCACCGCGGCTACCACTAGCCCCACGCGCGCCCCGCATTCCTCCCGCACCATCCTGGACATCCTGAAAACCTAATTAAAAACCTTGCCAAATTGGGGAAAATCAGAAACCTCACCAACATTGCTGAAAATCACGTCCCCAATATGCTTGAAACGGGATTTGAATGTTGGAATACAACACACAAATGATTCCAGTTTTCTCACTGATTACAGTAAAAACTTTCTGATTTTTTGCTTTTAAGAGAGAAAACATGAAAGTAAACTTCACAGTTCATCGGTAACGATACTTTAGCTAGAATTTTTCCTCATCTTACCTTTGTTATGAAGATCCTACAACAGTTTAGCCACTAGACAAAACTCCAAGGGGAACCCTAATTTACAAAATCACGCCCAGACGCAAAACCCACAGAAACCCTAATTTCCAAAAATCTCCAAAGAACATCAACTGAATTTACCATACACCGAAAACACCCTCCAAAAAACACCAAACGAAACATCACGAAAACACCAAAAAAACACGACAGAAACTCACGTGTGCAGATAGCCCAGATCCGGACTCCAAGTTTACCACCGATCACCGATCTCCGCCATGTGAGTGACCATGTTTCCTACAATCTAACATGTTGACAGACTGGAATTGCAGAAGAAGGTGCGCGAATTGGAGATGTTTGAATAGGTTTGTGAATGTGTAGGTTGAAATACAGGGGTTGATTGATTGATTGTGAATGAGTTGCATGATGATCGCAAACGAGGGAAGTTCATATTTGAGGTTTCCGAAGTTGTGTTGCGCATATACTCAGGGTGATCGCAAGTCATACCGTGGTGATACTACGGACAAAGTCATACTCCTCCAATATCCGAGACAAACCACGGCGGTATCTGATGAACATGCGCAGGGGCAGAGTAACACAATATACTTGCAGGAGACTCGTTGCGCTTGCAAGCGTTTGTTGCAGGAGAGTCATCAAGCTTGCGAGTGCTCCTTCGCCATCGCCACTCACCACGAAGCTGAAGGGGGTAGCAGCTGGAGAGATTCGTCGGCGAGCGTTTTGGATATTCGCGGCAAACTGTGCAGTGACTAATCGAGGTGCTTCACTCGAACTATCATCACGCATTGGACACCGCCCGGTTGAGTTTTATCGCTGTCGTGTGGTTTTGGTAGTTTCTTTGCTGAGTTTGTTGCGGTGTCAGAGGCTTGTTTCCTGATTTCAGAAGTCTGAGTTTAGGGTTTTGCATTCTAAGTAGAGTATGAGTTGCTGGGTCTGTCCGATTTTGCAACGCTATCGGAACTGGTTCAAGCGTGCGGGATGACTTTTTGATCCATATGGCTGCTGGTGGGTTGAAGGACTGGAGGTTTAGGCATTTAGGGTTTAGGGTCTCTTTTGTAATGGTCTAATATGTGCTGGATGTTGTGACTGGCCGCGAATTTTGGTTGTTGGGAAGTTAGAGAGGGAGTTTTTGAGATCGCACACCCAGGACGGGTTAAGATGAGGGTCGTGACCGGGAGTTCATGACGGTTCTGTAGGTTGCATCCTGGGTAGTGTTTCGTGTGCAGTGTCTCTAGAAGGAGTTCTTGAGATCGCACATCTTGAAGTGAAAAGTACGACCTGAGAGTTCGACGATTTTGTAGTTTGCATCCTGGATAGCGTTGCGTGTGAGAGGACAATTGAGAATGTGTGGATAGGTATTGAGTCCAGCGTGCATGTACAATTATTGATGGGTGTGGAAGTGGTGCATGTGCAACTTATGTGCTTATCTGCATGTCAACCTGGTAATAGCATTGAGTCCTCGTTCTCTTTGCGCAGAGGTTTTGTGATGGAAGATCTGGAGGCGCGGCGAGCGAGACTGAAGGCGATGCGAGAGCAAGTCTCGCAAAGTGTTTCAGCTCCAGACACCTCTGCCGCCGCTCCCAAGCTGGCCAATCCTTTCGAAGAAGCCCCTCCTCCGGTATCCGACGCTCACACTCCACGGTTTAACTACTACTCCAACCCCGCTGCCGGCTTCGTTCCGGCGAAGCGGAAAGAGCCAGGTCCTCCTGCGCGTCCTCGCTGGAGCCCCGACTTCTACCCGCCCGCCCCCATCCCTCCGCCCGTGGGCCCTCTGGTGGGAGGCTTCGGCAGCCCTATCCCTCTCTACAACCCCATGCAACCGGGCTTCCTCCCTCCCCCTCCTGCTCTGGACCATGGCGACGGGACCTGGCCCATCAAGAGACCGAGCTTTGGACCTGGACGTGGAGTACTCGGACCTGGAAGAGGAGGATTTGCGCTAGGAGATGGCTATCAAGGCAGAGGACAAGTTGATGGCTATCAAGGAAGAGGACGAGGAGACGGCTATCAAGGCAGAGGACGAGGAGATGGCTATCAAGGCAGAGGACGAGGAGATGGCTATCAAGGAAGAGGAGGAAGAGATGGCTATCAAGGCAGAGGACGAGGGGATGGTAATCAAGGAAGAGGAGGAGGGGATGGCTATCAAGGAAGAGGAGGAGGAGATGGCTATCAAGGAAGAGGAGGAGGAGATGGCTATCAAGGAAGAGGAGGAGGAGATGGCTATCAAGGAAGAGGAGGAGATGGCTATCAAGGAAGAGGAAGAGGACGAGGACGAGGTGAGGATTCAGCTTCCGCCAGAGACCGTCCCGACCTCTTCTACCACAAGTCCATGGTTGAAGATCCATGGAAACATCTGTTGTGAGTCGAGGACGAGGGGATGGCTATCAAGGCAGAGGACGAGGGGATGGCTGTCAAGGAAGCGGAGGAGGAGATGGCTATCAAGGAAGAGGAAGAGGAGGAGGACGAGGAGAGAGTTCAGCTTCCGCCAGAGACCGTCCCGACCTCTTCTACCACAAGTTCATGGTCGAAGATCCATGGAAGCATCTGTTGTGAGTCGAGGACGAGGAGATGGACTAGGTGAGATCCGTGGAGGCATCCTTCGTGAGTCGATTGTGCAGCTTCAGCTCCTTTGCTGGCCTGTTTTATTTTGGGCACTGTACAGGACATTGAATGAAAGCTGGTTTAGATTATTCTCCCTCCTGCCGAATCCTCTTTACAGGTTTGCAACTTCCAATGTCTTCAAATGGATATTCATGTCTTTTTCGGTTAGATTAGAATGTATCGGTCAGGTTTCTGCCACCAGCGATTTCGTCTGCATCTTCTTTAGTTAATGCGAACGAGTGACTGGTCAGTTGCGACCCTGTTGTAGTCTCACATATGCATCAATTGGACCTTCATCCCTAGATTTTCCTGATTAGTAGAGTGTAATGTAAGTATGCAAATCCTCCAAATGTGTACTATCAACAAAAATCACGTGCTTACATGGTATCAAAGGTGCTCACAATGGTTTATTTCTGAAACCTATGCCGTATAATTTGTGAGGAAGGCTCTATCTTGGGAACATATGTTAGCAATCAAGGGGTATTCAATGTCAGTATTCAGAGCCCCAAGCCATCATAATGACAACCAGCAACTCAGCTACTAATCAAAATCCATACTCTTGCCATCCAGCAACTGTAACCAGCGCTCTCTGCAGCGCTAAACAATGTACTTTCTGGAATCCATGAGGAAGTCTCTGAAAGGATCTAGAACGATTCTCGCCAGAAGCGGATGGAGCGGTCAGTTCCACAGCTCACGATCGCTGCGTCGCTGGGCGAGTGTTCGATCCAACGCGGCGCACCCACATGGTTCGAAGGGATTCGCGACACTATCTCGCCTGTCAGCGAGTCCCACACCACAATCTGCACACATGGAAATAAGAGCAAGGAATCTCTCAATCCAAAATCTCATCCAAGACAAATCAGTGAAGAAGCACCAGGAAAATGAACACATAAACTTGAGTTGTTTGTTCAGAGACGCAAAGATACCATGAGTTTTGACCTCTTTTCTCATTCTTAATTTGTGTAGCCAGCACTACATAGCTCTAAATTTCTACAATTGGCTGTGACTCATGTTACAACATCACCTCTCCTTGTCTCCTTCCCTCCTTCTCAAAAGAAGCTAAAACTAGTTCTAACTTGAGTTTAGAGACCACCAAGCTCTTCCATTGATCTAATAGCTATTAAGAGTGAGGAAAGAGTAGAATTAAAATAAAAAGAGTGGGTATCTTGTTCGCACTTTGTACAAATACCTCTTTCAAGTTTCTATGTTGAGTATGTATTGTTAGTTAAGTTTGACCTTGCATCAATATCGAATCTAGATATACACAAGTCATTTCAATTTTCCTGAACGTAGAAAAGACCATTTAAAGCTGAGTAGAGAGAGAGAGGGGGTGTACCTCATTTTCCGACTCATCAACGCAGAGAATGAACTCCTCGGTGTGGTTGAAAATCGCCTGCATACACAAACTTTCCATTACTCTTCACTGCAGCAAACAAGTCGATGGTTTGCTGAGTCTCGTGAGAGGGTTTAGGGTTTACGCACCTGGCCACGCATTTGAGGATGTTGAGCACCTGTGTAAGACTTCACCTGCCGACCGGTGCCTACTTCCCATAACCTAACGTGAGAATCCTTCCCACATGACAAAACATACCTGCACAAGCAAACCACATTAAGAAACCAGAAGGTGTTAATCACCAGGATCAGCAACAGTCGAGTCCAGAAGAGAGTGTTTACCTCTGATCTTTTGTGAATGAAGCACTAGTTGCTTCTACCGTTCCATGAGCACCAGTTATGGCTCGCACACAGCGTGCTGTCAAGCCATCCCAGATTCGAATACCTCCGTCTTTGCTGGCGGTAACATACATGCCTCCATTGGCAGAGTATCGGACCTACAATCCAATTATCCGTTATGAATGTTATGAAAAGTCGCCCAAAGTTTCGATAAGATACCCCCTCCATTGATTTGAATACTCCTGTTTGTTCACCCTTAGTAGCTATAAGATCAATGGAAGAGCTCGGTGGTGTTTAAACTCAATTTAGAACTGGTTTTAGTTGCCTCTTTTGAGCTGATTACAGATTTACTGAGAGCTATTTAGGGCTGATTTTTATAGTTATAAATGAGAAAAGAGGTCAAAACTCTTGGTATCTTTGGCCTCACTTTTGAAATAACTCTATGATTTTGACATCTTCACCATCCAATGAACAGGGCATCGATGAAAAAGTCAAGAGACCAACAAAATAAGTCGAATGTGCTACCTGGTTAATGGCACCACCGACGTGGTTGTCTTGCAGAGACGAAGACAAATAGCATTGAAATGTAGACACGTCGTACAAATGAGCAATCGGGTGGTCTGTTCCTGTAAAATGATAAAAGAGCGAACATAAGCATTGAAAAATAACAGTAAAAAAAAAGGAAAATTCTTTATTCGATACCATAATCAGAACAAATCGAATCAGATACATTATAGAATGAAATCGTTCACGAACCTGCAAGCAGATAATCACCACAGGGATGGAATGCCACTGAACGTACATTGTGTGTATCCTGCACCAATAAAGTAAACTTGGTTGACATACTTCAGAGCGTATCAATGACGTCATTGATGTACAGACTCAGTCATGAACAAAAATACAGGACCCACGTTAAAAAAATGTTAAAAATGAAGTATCCAATACTAGTAACGATGCAGGAGCGCTAAGAGCAAAGAGCAAAGAGCATCATTTATTGCAAGATTGAAGCGGAAATTTTTTAACCTGAATGACTCTCACGGCACGCCTTGCAGCTGATTTGGCAAAGTCAAAAAACCTGCATAGAATGTTTACATCATGAAGACGAGTCTTTCCGGAAAAAAATTAGCAGTGCTAGATCACTTTGGTGTTGTTCTGATAGATCACAATCATTCAAAGTAGCTATAATGATATATCATATAGAAAGGGTTAAGAAGGTGGACGTACTTGATGGTGCGGTCCTTAGCACCTGATATAAGTATTGACATTTGCGGGTGAAAATCTAAGTCGCTGATTGGCTGCAACGTAGACCAAACACTGGTGAATTGTTAGACTAAATGTTTTGGTGCAAGTTCTGGCAAAGATTCCCAAATTATGTTCAGATAACAAGTGGTGTGTTGAAGAAGAACCTGCATGTGATCATAAAATGTTCGTATGACTGGACGAATGGGAGATTCACGATTGCCACCATCTGCTACCATCATTTGCCGCACTTTATCGACCTGTATGTGAAGAGGGCACGTATCAAACAGACATCCTCCTTGTGATAAAGTGCTATTTTGTAAATTTACCCCAAGTTTCAACAAGATACTCCCTCTTTTGATATATGATACTACTCTTTCCTCACTCTTAATAGCTATTGAATCAATGGAGGAGCTTAGTGGTCTATCCTTATTAAGAATGGAAGAACTTGGTCGTCTCTAAACTCAAGTTAGAAGTAGTATTGGCCAGGAGAGGTTATGTTGTACCATACATCTTCCTCTTTGAGCTGATTATAGATTATTTTAGAGCTATTTAAGGCTGATTTTAATAATTAAAAATGAGAAAAGTGGTCAAAACTCTTGGCCTCACTTTACAAATAACTATTAACCACTACAAATCTGTACAAGACATGGAAAACAGTGATGCATCAAAAACGGTGGTAGATTAGAGACACCTACCTCAAACAATTTGATTGATGTATCTGCGCTGCCGGTTGCCACCAGACGTCCATCCGGACTAAAGCGTGCACACCGGGCCATGTTCTACAACCCCCAAAACATGTCAAAATCAATAGTCCCACATTTAGCTCTGATTTTGATTACATTCACAATTACTTTCAAACCTAAGTGCCTATGAAGACAAAAGTGTCCATTCTAATAGCTCAGTAAACCTTAAATGAAGGGGCCGAATTATGTACCAAGAAGAAATTTTACCCTACAGCATGGGATAGTTTGGATACACAGTAGAACTTTCTGTTTCCATCTGGAAAGGTATGAATTTCTGAATTTAGTGTAAGCACTTATGGCGTGCTATCAAGGTTCGAGATGTTGTAGGGTGAACATACAACATGGAAGAGTAAACATACCTTGTGTTCGGAGACATGTCGAGATTCAAACTTAGCAAAGGTCTTCGAGGTGCCTTTGGTTGCCTGCACTAAGCTGTAGATACCATATCAGTTGATACTTCGTCATCAACCACTTCATAGAATAACTGAATACCAAAAAAAACCAAAGATATTTCGACACCTGAAATCCAAGGACGTCCTGGTCACTGCTGGCAAAGGACCATAGCCAGCTAAAGTCCCACTCTTGTCCATACCAGAAGATGGTAAATCTTCCCGGTCTGCAGCTAAGCCCTTCCACGAACAATCAACACAAAACACGATCAGGACAATCATCCAATTTTCACATTGCTATCTCCCTTTGACCAGTTTGTGTTATTTTTTCCATACTCATGTGATTAATCTAACACCACCACAACAGAGTCTGTAGTAAGTATTAGTGGCCAAAAGAGTTGGATTGTCGGAATGAAGCCAAAGCTCCTATGACAAAACAGTATCCATTTCCTTCCAAATCACCAAAAATGCAGCAACATCACGTACCTTTCGCACGAGGTCCAGCAGCTTGTTCGGTGGCACCTCGTTCTGCAACGGCGTCATGGTCGCATTCGACACAGCTACGGCCGCCTATCAACACCAAAATCATCAAACCCTAAGCCCTAGAACCCAACTAATGCTTCTTATTTTCCAATTTCCTCACCTTAATCATATTCCCACATACTTCTTCTCCTTCTCATGAATCAGAGAAACTCTCATCACTTATCCTTCCATAAAATAACAAAAACCCTAAAACTTAGAACTCACCAAAATCTTTTTCACCTCAATCCAAACTTGATATTCATCTCCTTCTCGTAAATCAGTGTAATTGCTCCAACTTCTCATATTTTCATCACTCATTCAATTATAGCCTTCCATCAAAAACCCTAAACCCTAAAACCATTTTCCAATCTCTTCACCTCAATCAAACTCCAGAAACACCAAACTCGAATTCCTTCTCCTTCTCAAGGATTAGTCCAATAGCTGAAACTCTCAGATCCTCATCACTTGTTAAACTCTAAACCTCTCGAAATTAGTTATATCCCAATACTTATTGTCAATGTGGGAAGTAGAATCACCTGGTTGAGGTTGTGGTCACGCAAGTGGGCCACAATGAGCGCCATCAGGTGACGCTGCAACGCGCCATCGTACTGGTGGTCTGCATCCAACCCCATTGAAATGCAATCTCTCTCTCTCTCTCGCTCTTGCTCTAGCTCTTGCTCTTTCTCTTGCTCTTTGGCGCTCGATTGCTCGTCCTCTCCGGCTCTGATGCGAATTGTGTCACTTCATGAGCGAGTGTGGCAGAGCAGAGAGTGAGAAATCAGTTGCCAGATTCCCGTGCTCGTGAAAACGGAAGCGTTAGTCTGCCTACGACTTGTGGCGCCCGGAAAGTCGCCCAACCCCGTCACTAGACCCAAACCCGTCCCTAGATTCAAACCCGTCACTCGATACAAACCCGTCACTAGGTCTAAATCCGTCACTAGATACAAACCCGTCACTATATCTAAATCCGTCACTAGATACAAACCCGTCACTAGATTTAAATCCGTCACTAGGTACAAACCCGTCACTAGATGAACCTTCTCTTTGTGATAGGTGGTGAATTTGGGGTATAATTGAACTTTTGCTACGGTTGTATTCTTTGTATAGATTACTTAATGTAAGGTAACTTGAGAAGAAGTGATCTGATGAAGTTTATAGGTAATTATTTTCTAATACCGTACATGTTGGTCGGGTTCGTACATAATTAATTCAAAATGGAGAGTGTCCAAAAAATTTGGAAAATGTAAGGTATTTGTCTAAGGTGATACCGTACGCTACGGTCAGTTTCGGCAGGCAACTAGCGAAGCATTTATTTTTTTCTGTCACATTGATTCGACACAATGGATATCACATAGGTATTGCACGAGTATCACCTAGATCTTGTACGGGTGTCACCTTGGTATTACATAGGTATCACCTAGCCAAATCTCTTGAAATTTCCAAAATTTTGGACAAGTCCCCATTGTGAATTAATTATGTACGCGTAGGGTACTCATGTAATTTCAAGGTCATATTCATGTAATATGTAGGTAATATTGTTCTAACACCTAAGTGATACCCGTTGTGTGCAAACTACTGTGGATCGGAAAAAATAATTTATTCGACTAGGAATGTCCGAACCCGACAGTCTAAGTGTTCTTCTCTTTCTTTTCTGTTTTATGGTTTCTTCCCCACTATTATGTATTGGACGTGGGTACAATTGGTAATTGGTGTTACGCTTCCAATGATTGGGCATTAGTTATCAAGGTTCAACCCTGACAATAAACCTCGCCCTCGCATTTATGAGTTGTGGGCCCTCCTCCCAACCTTGCGGACCCTCCTCGAGCCATGTTTCTTAATTTAGAGGGCATGTGGTACCTTTTTAGAAATTTTGAGTTTATTTTTGGAACCAGAGACTACCGAAACTTACTCATCATCTTAATTTTTTAATTTTTTATCAACAATTTAAAAATAGGGGGTTTTTTGCCCCACCAATGGATGCCCGCTTAGGGGCCCGCTTGTCATTCATACAAGGGCGAGGTTTATCATCACCGCAGGTTCAAGTTTCTCCTATGCCAAGTTTTTTTACTTTTGTTTCATGTACATGTATACAGAAGGAATTAATATAAAATATTTCTTAATTTCTTAATTTTTTGTTTTAAATGTTTTTAAATTCCTCCCTCCTCTATTTCGTGCACCAACACATTGTATGTTACATCGTGCAATACAAAGGTACCGTTGTAAGTTTTGGCTATCTACATCAGGCTTACGATCACAAAATTTGGAAAAAATGAATTGAAATCAAAGGAAAATGATGTATAGGGGTGTTAAACATTAGAGATACCAAAGTTATGTTCTTACATCAAAAATATGTAGATACGACTTTTTTATTTTGTTACAATATCATTTCTATATGTTTAAATTTTGTCACTAAAGTGATATTGTTTCTAATTATACAGAGGCCATATGAAAGCAATACAAACACAATATTATTTGTCTAGTTTATTATCACTTCAAAATAAAACTATAATTTATATGATAATGCAATTATTATTTTAGAAAATTGTTGCAATACCCACATAAAACTAAAGTACATAGAATATTCCATATCGTCTCTTCACAATATGAACTCAATGGGCATTGAGACAATATCACTTCTGTGTGGATTGTGCGAACGGGTTCATACAAATGTCGTATGCCATTTACATTGAATCTAGATGTGGAGTTGATATCAAAACAATATTGTTCTTGTATTGTCACAATGAATTGGGAGTTTTGAGGGCACCACGGCCTTGGTGCAGTGGTGAGTCATGGCATACCGTTGAGGTGGTTGTCAGTACAAGTCCCCACGCTGGTGTGGTGCCTACCACCATAGTCCACCCAACTCTGGTGGGGGGTCTTGAGACCTCGTTGTATGGGTACCCAAAAAGCCCTAGGGGGGATGACATGTCAGCACCTAGTGTAAAAAAGTGTTTACCCTCAAAAGGGGGAAGTAGTTCTATTACACTACCCTGTGTCCCGTAGCCATAGGCTTAGTGAAAAGAATGAACAAACACTATATTCACGCCGGTACCCGATGGAGACCGGAGTTCTTCTTCTTCTCGGAGTTTTGAAATGGGAGATGACATTGTCATGTTCCGGCGACAACTCAACCATAGTGTGGATGTTTGCAAGCTAGGCAGGAAACTCTGGCTTTGCTGGCCATAGTCGAACCCAGCTTTACACTTTCAGCAGACAATTTATAGATTCTGTCCGGCTCTGGCAACAAGACCAACAAGCTGCCCCAGTCATATCCTTGCCTGTATGTCTAAGGCTGCTCAGATACATAATTGTCTTCAACTTCCGACCAAACTGGCATCTGGTACCGAAAACTTCTCCTTCACATTTTCTTTAGAATAAGTTTTATTCAATGAAATTGGCTCAGAGGGTGCAAATCTCCATCAATATTCAGAGGTTGTCTAAAATCCTGTCGATATATCCAGCAATACATTCATGCTTGAGATTCTGCTCACTCAGTAGATAACCGCGATAAAGCACAACAGTCTCTACGTGTTTTTCCTGGGCATGCAAGCGGGTCATCCATTCTCTTTTGTTTGTTGAACGCGTTGGTTGGTGACCAGATTGCAAAACTCATCATACATCAAGGCCGGAGTTGATAAGGCCTGCACACCAGTCATATTCGTTTCAAGTTAGTTCATATGATGGAGAGAGCCAGAGGAAAGCGCAAAACCAGTACAAATGGGATTTTTTTACACTCTAAATCCAACACTTTTTGGAGTGCATGCAAAGTCTAATCAATGCGTCGCTGTAGATAAAGTGAGCACCCTTTACAAGAGCATTTGTTACACAACAACCATCTTCATAACAACAGTCAGCTTGTACTCCTCGCACCGCACAGTCCCAAACCAAAAGCCTTTCATTAGAACAACCTCTCTTTATAACAAGCGAAATAAAGAGAGGGTGTTGTACTCGGTGGAGAGTTAATGTTCTCTGACATTATCAAGTCATAACTCCTCTCCTCCGGTCCAAAGAATTTAACACGAAAGCTGGAGGAGGACGCATTTACGAACTTACAAGGCCACTCCTTAAAGCTATCATCATTATGGAGGAAGGCAGACACCATCCAATTGTTGAAATTAAATCCCTTTGTACACAAGCATCCCCTGATTATGGAGCCGAATCCCACCACTCCCATGACTCAGTAAGATAAGTTCTCACAATCAGGAGCTGTTTGCTTGAACTCTACTAACACGTGTTTTTCTTCAAAATTCAACGTAGTATTTCTTTTCACTTCAGTGATCGTAGATATCGACGTGGATGACACTTATTCATGGAATTGGGACAGAGGACGTTGCTTCAGAGCACTCGGCTTGAAGGTGAAGCATAGCATGGATAATTCAGGTCTGGGCCTGGATGTGAAAAGGGAGCCAACTATAATGGTGGTGATGATGTGCGGACAAGGGCTACAATCCCGCAGACCTGTACAGATCCGGGAGGAATTGATTGCAGGGTGCACAACAAGCCATGGAATGTTGTACTGTA
Source organism: Bryoerythrophyllum caledonicum (assembly GCA_963971425.1). Lineage (NCBI taxonomy): Eukaryota > Viridiplantae > Streptophyta > Bryopsida > Pottiales > Pottiaceae > Bryoerythrophyllum > Bryoerythrophyllum caledonicum. Next base: position 4,466,923 of record OZ020525.1, on the reverse strand, counting down.
GGACCACCTTGGCACTTGTGCAGGAAATGATAGACATGTCCCACTACAAGCAACCTCATCCTTGAATGTCATAGAATGTGAAAAAGGATGCTTTATCTTGTCTTTTGCGACTAGATTGACTAGATTGAGACTCGCTTCTGAAATGCTTGAAATAGTAAGCGAGGAGTCATAGGTTTGCTAGTAGTGTCTTTTGTTGTTCTTCATAGCCCTTTTGCTATGTAAGAGTTAGGCCCCAATGATTGGACAACGTAAGCCAAATGTATCAAGGGCAAGGATGATGTTTTTTAATAATGTACTTGAGTTGTAGATTCCAAACCGTTGGTACATTGAGGGCCTTAAGTCCATTTTCCAAGGAAACGACATTAGAGTTTTGACCTCTTTTCCATTGTTAGAGTCAACTCAACATACCTCTTGTTCTTCCTTCTCAAAGCTGCTCAAACTAGGTTTTTTCAGACTTCCAAGCTCTTTCATGCTGAACTCTGAAAAGTGAGAACGACCTGCTGGTGGCCATGGTATTCTACATGTATGTTGCGGTATTTGAACATGGGAAGGTTCACATATTGAAATGACCTCTAAGTGGAAGATGTTAGTTGAAGAATCTCTAATCCAAAGGTGTAAGTCTTGTTTAACATGAATACATTTTTTGTGTTCTAGAGAGTAATACTTGGAACACAAATCAAAAGACAGTTGCCGTATTGAATATTTCAGGCATCTTTACATTGAATTCAACTACTTTGAGTAAATGGGCCTGGTCATCATAGAATTGGGCAGCCTTGACTGAACTAGAACGACAAGCTTGCACCATGGAAAAGAATGAATTCCAACCTGATTCCGGTACAAACAGGAGCAATTGTTTCAAGCATTTATGAGAAATGCTGGTGCCCACCGCCTTGTCTGTGATATTTGGTATGATGCAGGAGATGGTTGTACCATGTAGCATATGTTCCCCACAAAATAAAAGAATTCACACTTGGAATTTTGATTGAGAATCTTAAATCCATTTATTTTTGTTTGAATATTGACTTACCGTAGCGTAAGGTCACCTTTGACACCTTCATGTCATATATTGTGAAGGCCATTTGGTTTTTCTTTTTAACAATAAAGTAATTTTTGGCAATAAATCACACATTTCTTATTTTAGCATATTTGGAAAACCATGGGATTCATCATGCACATAATTCCAAGAGTCAAGGCTTTTCCAAGCTCCACTTCTCATTGATGTCTCTCTAAGTTGTACATTTTGTGTTTTCATGTTTTTAGCATTTTCACTTATATGTTTTCCAATTGGTTCGGCTTGCCTTAAATGTGAATAAATTAAAGCCAAGGTGACCTTAGGCTACGGTATCCACATTTTCTAATAAACAATTAAAGTATATTCTAGTAGACCCCTATCATTGTTAGTAGGGTACTCCATTCTTGTACTCATGTCATCCACCAATCACTTGCCACCTTTTTTGTAATGTTTTAATAATTCATCACCAAGTGGATTGTAACTATATCAAAATCTGAGGAGTTAGACAAGTGCGTTCAACCCCTAAAGGCCCGCAACATTTTTGCATCCAAACTCACTATAAACTGCCAACTTCAATGCATTCAACACAAAATGCAAATAAACACAATTTTTACATATTTAATTGTATGATTTTGTACTAGGATTGTACAAGTGTGTGTGGTAAAAAATTTGCTCAATTTGACCACATGGATTGAAAGTTATCAGCCTTTGTAGTGAGACATAAACTCTTCTTTAGGTCATACTAAACACCTTCAACAAACTTTGACCACCTTCTATGGCAACTTTTTACACTACCTTCCATGATTTCCTAATTTTATCTTAAAACAATCATGTTGGGCACATGTGCTCCAAGTTTTAGAAGTAGAAGAAGGGTAGAAGATGTCCTTAAAAATCTTGCAATGCAACCATGTGCTGAGAATTAACAATATACTTGATGTTTTTCATATGTCATTTCCTTCTCATGTTTTGAAATTTGGAAATTTGTACAATAGATGCAAAGATTTCCATTCCCTTTTCAAGAGGAGTTTTTTTTTTCTTATGAACTAAAACTCGAATTTCTATAGAATTTAGAATCAATTGAAGTTTTGCTACACTATATGTTATTTATCACACTAAACCGCTACACTATATGTTATTTATTACACTATACCGCTGCACTATTTGTATATGTTACTGAAAAATGTTTATAACTTTTGAACCATAAGTTGGATTTCTACAAAATTGATATCAATGGAAAATTATTAAAAAGTTGTCTATTCAATTAAAATCCCAAAAAAACATGCAAAAAAATTGAGATTGAGGGACTCAATTGGAACTCAAAGTGACCCGAGGGAACTCTAGTCCTTTAGGGGTGAAAGGAGATTACTAGATATCCAAATAGATATACTATCCAACAGTTGTATAATCTTAATAAAAAAGCATGATTCCAATTATGCTTTATAGTTGAGATTTCAATTCATTAAAAAAATCTTTAATATTAAAAATACATTATAAGTATTTCAATTTTATTTTATTGATTGTTTAAATATCTTTTAGTTGGTTTTTTTTAAGTCAGACAAGTTGTCATTAAATAAAGAATACTCATTTTGTTATTATGGAAATTTTGATATGTTTAAAAAAAATTACTATATATCCAACTCTCTTTATACATGCATCTTATACAACAACAATCTTGTTATAACATGCAACTTGGATAAGAACCAATCTTCTCTCGATATAACAGCAACACTTTGGTGTTCACTCATTAAGCCCCCTTTTCTATTATAACAACCGCATAGTATAGCAAACTCTTTATATAGAAGGCAGAACCAACAAACCAACGAATCAACAAGGTTTTTGTAAACAAAGCCAATTGTACTTGAATGATAAAAAATACAATTGTTGTAGTCAGCCAAATTTTCAATACGATATTTTTTTTAATATATGATATTACTTTCTGTTAATTCTAAAAAATTGTTGGATATTGAAGAATTTATTGGTGTCCCAACAAGAATCTTCATTAAACATAGATGAGGATTTATGGTCAATATACTCGAGCAACCAATACACCAAAGACTGAGTATAGTGTGGATTCATAATTGATGTGGATCACCCACACTAATTTTCATCAAGCACATATATGTCAAAATTTGATTGGCAATATGTTTTCAAGCAAGTGTGTGTCAGTTGCCAATTGGATGTAAATTTCCAATTAGTGTAGAAACTCAAACTAATCTAGTCCACACTATATCCAATGTTTGGAGTAAGGTAGAGGCACCCAATTTTGATCACTTAAGCCAATCCGGGACTCAAATGACATTGTATGTCAAAAACATTTATGTAGAAAGATGCGGAATTAGGAATGAAACTCAACAAATATTTTTTCAAATTTAATCACAAAGATTTGGAATTGATATAGAATTTTAAAGCCCAGAAACCACTGGAGTCCATAATCAAACCCTAGCGTAGGTGAGATATGGTGCCTTCCTTCACCCAATGCCAACACGTGAAAGTGAGTAAAAGAGAGAAGACATGCCATGGATAACCAACTCATGGAGGTACTCAATGCTGATTGGCCTTGTTCGACTTTCAAGGCAACGCCACCAATGAGAGCTCAATTGAGGTGGAGCAACCCAAAATTGCACACTTCATGACCCAATGCCGATAATGAGTGGTGTTTTCAGGTTTTGAGTTATCCGTTTTGGGTCACTTCATGCACCACTTCATGCATTTGCCATTTTCATGCACCATGCCATGCATACTCTATTGATCGGAATTGGGTGGACGATCGGAATTGGGTGTGTCTACCTTAGTTTTAGCCACTTTTGAGAAGATGGAAGCAAGGAAAGCTCATGTTGTACCAAGAGTTTTTTCCCCCTTTTATCCTCTTTAAAGTGATTATTGATTGATTGGAGCTATTTATGATTAATTTTATCACCTAGACATGAGAAACGAGTCAAGATTCATGGTATCTTTGCTCCACTTTACAATGAAATCTATTCTAAGAGAAAAATATGATTTAAAAATAAGATACACTAAAAATATTTTTATTTATTTTCTATTTATTATTATTATTATTATTATTAAAAACTGATCAATCTTATAATAAATAAATAAACTCATCACACGTATAATTCCATTATATTTGACAAACAAATACATGTTAGTCACCTGTAAACAGTTGTATGCTGGTTGATTAGTATGAAATAGAAAAGACCAATAAATGCATTCCTTTTTCTATATTGAAATTTATGTTGATGTATTTATCAATCTAGACTTTCAAATGAATTGGTGTAGTTCTTCACACAAGCACCAAAAATGTGTCCTTGTTACTTGCTATTTAGTGTAGCTTGGAAGTAGAAATGGAAATAGGAGTGTGAGTAGCATTATAATTGGAGAAATATCCATCTCACATAACATGTTTTGTATAGGAAGAGACCCGCCTGGGAGGGCCTCACGATTTGGGAGATACCCGACGCGGAGGGGATCTCCCAAATCGTGAGGCCCGACCGGGCGGGTCTCTTCCGGCGTAACGCCCGGGAAGGTTTCACTGCCCGCTGACGCCCGGGGTTTTTCTGGTGAGGTGGTTTTCTAGTGAGGTGTTTTATTCGTGAGATTTACGGGAGCCCCTTTCGCGGAATGATATTGCGCTGGGAGGCTCGTCAAAATGAATGTGCCGAAAACCTTCCCGGGCGTTACGTTGGAGAATTATCACGTATGATAAACAACACTCTCATTTGCATAATGGACTAGCTTCTACTCATATTCTAAACACATCTGTCATGCAATTAAGCAGTTATGCCCTTAGAGCTTAAAAATGCACTTGTCCATGGTGGTGGCTTTTGTGCATAAAAATGACAAAAATGTGGATTTTTCACAATAAAAAACTTTTTTTCACTCACCTTGTGTTGCCACACAAGGCCAATCCCGAGCTAGCCCCAAAGCCTACCCTGTGCAGCCATATGGGGTCACTTAATATTTATCTTGGGGCCAATGCACTTGGCCTAGGGCATAATTGTTTTATTGCGTGCTATCCATATCAAATACCAAATATGTTACCAAATATTGTAAAAATATTATGAATTTTGATGTTAATAATCTAAACTTAGAAACGAGGAGTTGTTTACCTCCGAGTACATATTTCAATCACAACCATCATTTTTAGACGAAATTACTGTCATTCATTTAATAGATAGAAACTTGCCATGTTAACTCAGAGTTTATATAATATCATTTGGTGGTATTGTTGTCCACGTTAACCCACACACCATGTTATTAATGAAATTTATCTATTTGACATAAGGAAAGTTTGAAATTTGATTCACTCTAAATTGAATCCATTCAAATGGCAGAAATTTCAAAGGAGAGACAAAATTTGTGTATCTATCTATTCAATTAAAACCTGTAGTAAATCTTCATTTCAGTTTTAATACAAGGTGTTGATTTAACTCAGGGCTAACTTTTCTTCTCCGTTTTTAGATTAATCGGAGAATGTAGTATGTGCAATTATCAATGTGCAAATGGTCATTGGTGACGACCCAAGTTTCACAAATCAACACGGCTTTGATAAAAAGTTGAGCAAAATTCTCTCTTTGCAATAAAATCTCGATTAATTTATGTCAAAATACGTACACATATACATATATAATAATTATTTGTTTTTGATGAGAAAAGCACACTTGCTACGTGGGCTTTTTGCATCTAGGGTGCCAAAGATGGAAGAGGCTTCTATGCCTAAATGCTTCAATGTTACTAGCAAAGAACTATGGTATGCCAATGCATGAATATGCCAATGCTAAATACCACAGTGTTGGTATCAGATTATGCAATTCTATTCATTAGTTCATTAGGTTCAACTTCACATAGCGAAACATCTAGCATTCGATTGTAATGCGTCACACAATAGGATACATGTGCAGTCATCCTAAACTTAGGCTCATGGATCACAAGATCATGGAGGGACCATGGGCGCCCATGTTCTAGTCCTACAGGCCTTTTTATTAATTTTTACTTTTAAGGGTAGACACTTGTCAAATTGGCTAGAGGTTCATGGGGCTCATTTCTCTTATGTAATCCCTTTGGTTTTTTTTTGGGCAAATTACATGCCAATTATGGGGCTTGTGGTCACACTAACATTGTGGGTCCCCTTCGTAGATGATTTAAACTATTATGAGGGGGAGGGTTTGGTCCACGCCCTCCCAAAAATGCTTGTGGCTACTGATTTAGGGACGTCCATGACATGGAGCTTCCACAGGCACCACCCCATTCTTCACACGTTGTCTTCACATGTTGTCAGATTTCACACTTTGTTCACTTCACATGTCGTCAGATTTTCTTGTTGCTATTTGAGATTACAGTCAGTCGAGCATGCACTGGATTTTGACTGTCCATTCCAAGTTGGTAGGGGTTGGGGATTGCGCTTATGATTATGTTGGTGCTTTACATTCGTGCAAGGTTTAGGTGCTTTCGAGAAGAAGTTGAACTCCCGTTTCTCAAGGGAGATCTCCCTATTTACCCTGGTCGAGCATTGCACCAGGCCTCAGCCTTGGGTGGTTCAGTTTTCTGGCCTTTTAATTTTGGGGGCTCTAGAGGCTTTTTTTGGAAATTTTGGGGTCAAAATTGGGGCTTGCGGCCTCAACCTGCCCGTTGATGTCCCCTTTCGATCAAATAGGGCCCCCCTCTGACATAAGAATAGGGGCCGGTTTTGTGCCTACCCTCCCCCACCCTTCCAGGCCTGAGGCTTGGTGCAACGCTCGATCGAGGTATTTAGGCAAATCCTCTCAAGGGGACCAACATGGATACACAATTGGCCCTCTTTAAATGTTACTTCTATATATGTTATAATTTGATAAATGTTATGAAATTTTTTGTTTCCTAAATATTTTCATTGCTAAAATGTTGTATGTCAAGTGTTATTACAATTTTTGCTCCCTTCTTTGTTAATTTCACCTCTATAAGTGTTAAAGTTGGTAAAACCAGAGAAAGTATGGGGTAGTGGATAGGAGCAAGGGCAGTAAAACGTAATGCAGGGCAATAAGATTGATTGGGTAAAACACATTTTAGGGTTTAGGGTTACTATTTTGGATGAAATTATCATGATAGATGAAAAATGTTGATGATAATTGGCTGAAAAAAATGTCTGAAAACTTGACACGTGTTATTTTCAATAAGCGTTATGTTTCTTTCCACTCCTGACCATCAACATTTAAAGAGTATAGTGTTTGTTCATTCCCATTACTAAGCCAATGGTCACGGAACATTGGGTAGTGCAATAGAACTACTCCCTCCTTTCGAGACAAACACTTTTCTATTATTTGGTTTTTTAATTAGACATGTCATGAGTTTAGATTGTATGTTATTTATAGATTTAGGTAGAATAAAAACAGCCCCACCACTAAATCCAACAAGCACACTAATGCAACAAAATGCCGCCAAACCTCTCCATTGCAGATTTTTATTCCACACCAAAGCAAGTTGGAACGACAAATCTTAATCTTTCCAAGGAAAATTGCCGTGAGGTTGCATGCATGTCATGCCACTGACTACATGTGGAGATGGTTGGAACTCATGGGATAGAGGAGCAAATTGAGCTTTGACACTTGGCACAATAGTGCATGGTTCCGTGAGATTGGCACTTTTGCATGGTGCCAAGCCGTCCTATTTCCTAACTTGGTAAGTCCTCCATAGCATTTCTTCTTTGCTTTCACGACCAGGTCGGTGCGCCAATTGATCCTTCCAATCCCGTTAAGACCGCAAAACATGTGGGCCCAACAAGATAAGGATAGTCTTCTCCCTCCTTAGTTGGCAGATAGGATGGGACGCTTAAGGTTACTACCGGGCCGCCCAAGGGTGGTATTTCATCAAAATGGAACCTTTTGGCACTGCGTGGGAAGCGACAGGAGCGCATGACCAACATCTTTTGGAGGCATTAGACAAAGTCTTCACTATTTGTGAATCACCTACATCCTTTAGATCCCAAGCATCTTTGCATGAATTTACAAACTCTAACGCAAAACATATAGGGGCTAAATAACTTAGAAAAGATTAATAAACATAAGAACTATCTAAACCCCTTGTTCAATAATATAGATGTCTTATGTTTGCAAGAGCATAAACTTAAGGACATTGGCTTAATGACCTAGGTCATAAGTTGTGGAGTCAAGCCCTTGCTTTCAATAAATGACTATTGAAGCTAATCAAGCCAGGGCAGATTGAGGAGGGATGAGCATGTTCATCTCTCTAAGAATACAACATCTAGTAAGTGAGAACAATATCTCAAGCAAAAAGCTGGCCCAATGGGTAAATTTAAGAGGCACACTAGGGATGGAGGTGGGGATCCTCAATATTATGCCTCCACACTCCCTCTAAGAGAGATCCCCCATGGCAGGAACTACTCGAGAAACTCCCCGCTCATTGTAACTGAGTGATAAGGAGAAGATACACACTACACCCTACCTTTTTTTAGACAATGTCAAATATATTTTGCCAAACGCCATTTGTAAAATCTTCAATGAACCGCAACTGTTCTTTGCAAAAATTTGATAAAACCATGGCCGTGGGAATGTTAGATGTATTAAAAATATCTTGGATTTTGTGTTGAAAAACCATGTGGAAACTTTTCATTAGCCATACAATACATGTAATACAACACAATATTTGCAGTATACACAACGGGCGAAGGCATGAAAAATAAAGTTTTCATGAATTTGAAGGTAAAAAAAGGAATTTTAAAGGCCCACCTAGTTTTTTTATATGGTTTATAAGGATGCAAATGTTGTTTTGGCAAAAACCACCATTCTTCTCAATTTTTAAAAGTGTAAAAAAAGCCCATTTTTTTCATTACAAGTAAATTGGGATTGATGATGTAAGATTTTCAATTAGAATGTCCATCAACATTATCCTATTATTGTCTACCCAAATTTTCATAGATCTATGTAGGCTAATGCATTTTCATAGATCCATACTTGAAATTGTGACAGGTTTTTATACCGGCAGAACTTGCTATCACCCTAGGAGGCAATTGAACTTTGTAAAAAATACTAGAAATAAATCAATGGCAATGGAGAGGTCAATTCACAATAGAGCGTCAGGAGTTCACTGTATTGAAAATATTCTTATACGCTAATTACTGCTTTAACTACTTCTAACCTTTACATTTTACCTGGGACAATTGCCGATGTGGAACAAAAAAGGTTTTAATAAGGTCTGATAGATTCTATGTCTTAATAACCTACTCATAAGAACCTTACAATCACATTAAACAATGTAGAATTTTAGGTGATGGTCGCCAGTATGACCATTTGCCCATTTACATCACATTAGAACTAGAGGAAAGTGGATCTAAAGGCCCAAAATACAATATGAACGCTTTTAAAAAAAAAAGGAAATGGTACCAACCTAGTTAAAGGATGAGTAGATTGCATGCCCACCTTCACTTAAGTATTTTGGCAAGCTCTGAAGAGTCCTTTAGTGGTTTAAACACTACTATAAAGAACGTGCAAGGCTAAAAAGGGAGATAGAGGCCAGGGCTAGAGCTCTTCTGAAGGCACAAAGAACACACTTTCACCTCAACCCTGAGGACTTAGACGCTCAATAAGGATAGAAAAGGGCTAAAGAGACACTCTATTCATTCAAGGAATGGAAGTTGGTAAGACAACAACTCATGAGCCTTGTCAAGTGGATGAAGGAGGGTAAACCTTCTTATTGACCGTTTAGATTCTCATTCTAAAACATATTACATTCTCAAAAAAATAAATTCTGAATTGACAATTTTTGAACCTCCACTCCTTGCACACTTGTTTTGAATATGCTACACCCCTTCTTTACCTCTAAAAACTGTTGTGTATGGAACTAACATCATGCTCAACACAATGGTAAAAGATTTAGACCTTGTGTAGTGCAAGAATTTATCACCAAGTGAAGTCAAAGTCTGCCGATCCACTTAACATATGGAAGAAAATGAACCATTTTCTTGACTTCAAACACTGTAATCTTTCAATCCATGCGGTCAAAGTGTATGAAGTTTCGTGAGTATGATACTTAGAAAGTCTTTATGGAGATCCGACGGTCAAAAGGATAAATATAAGGTTTTATTTCCTTCCTTACTCATTGCACTAGAATCAACAATTTCGAAGTGTTTTTGGGGTGAAATTGTCACAGGCCTTTCGGGGTTAAGTGTTAAACCCTAAACCCCAAGCATGACTGAACTAAGAACTCTCCCTTTTGATTCATGTCTGCCAATGCCTTGGAGAGTGCTCCATCCAGAAATTGATTGACTTTTCTAAGCAATCCCATCAAAGTCCTTTGTCGTCAAAAAAGTGAAAGTGGTGTACTTCCTTTATGCTGTGGCTCCTGATCAGTCGATTGGAGACTCAAAAGCACAAGATGCAAAAGGAACATTGACTTGAAGGGACGTAATTCAGAAATTTTAGACTGAGTCACTGCATGGAGGAATCCTCTCTCCAGAGACCGAAAGGAAAAGCCAAAATGACTAGATTCTAAATCTTTGTAGGGGAAAAAAAAAAACAACAACAACAACACAATGACCAGATTCCATTCAAGGTCAATAATGTAATGGAATTTTTTGTTGTTCCAAAAGAAAAAGGACAGAAACTGGAGAGAGAGAGAGAGAGAGTTCAATTTTGTCACTACACAAGTACCGGTTGTCACGACCAAGATGGGGGGAAAGTCATTCGCCAGTGATCTTTCAAGATATAGCTCAACATTTATTTTTGTTTTTGACATAAAAAAAGGGAGACCCTTACTGCATATTCTACCTGCTTACACCATCAAAAACCAAATCAGAACCAAGGACTGAACTGTGCATATTAGACGAGGTGAACCATGATATTTAAGAAACCGGAATGCTAAACCAAGCCCGGCACCGTCAAAATGAAGGGAGTAGGCTCAAGTAATTCGCCAGTGATCTTTCAAGATATAGCTCAGTATTTATTTTGGTTTTTGACATAAAAAAAGATAGACCCTTTTCTACAACCTACTGTTCACTGTAGCTTCCCAACCCAACCATCTAGTAGGTCTCCTCCATTTAATCAGGGAAGGTTGGACACCTTTAAAGTCACCTTCACAGAATCTAACATGAGAGAAATAGTACGCAGGGAAATATAAATAGAGGTTGGGCCTGTCATCCTCTCAAACACATGACTTACTAATTCTAGTCCTCATTCTGGGTGAGCATGGAAGCTGACGCGTCGGGCATTGCGTGGAACCAGGCTCTAATTTTGGTGATGAAACCAAATCAGAATCAAAGACTGAACTGTGTCTGTTAGACTAGCTGAACCACAATAGAACCAACCGGAATGCTAAACCAAGCCCAGCACCGTCAATATCAAGGGGCTAGGTTTAATTTGTGGCAAGAAAAAAACTAAAATAAAAATAAAAATGATGGGAGTAGAAAAGGTGGACAGAAAACCCCGTACAATCATTCGGATGCGCAACCATAAACCCTGGCGTGGGTCGTCTCGAAGTGAGTGTTGATGTGAGGCAGCCCATAATGCGCCTGCCCGCGTTCATGTCGCCTTCGCTCCCACTCCATCGCCCGCGTCGATTCTCCGCATCGACCGCCTCATCGACGCACCCGTGCACGTCCATGGTCGCGCCACCAGGTAACTATATCATAATACCCATGTCGACCACCGTGTGTCGACGCTGCGTCGATGATGATGGTGTGGAACTCGCTCGCGACAGGTGAGTCGTGGGATATGTTCGTCGTGAAAGGTGAGTCGTGTGGGTTGTGTGGGAGATGATGAGTCTTCCTCTCTGACTTAGCATGTGGTGCGAATCAGGTGGGCGTTGCGGTTGTACCTCGAGGTGAGCTCGCAGCTGCGGCTAGTGGAGCTTCGGAGCGACTCGCTCGGAATCTGATGGGCGTTGCTGTCTAGATTTGAGCCGCTACTGGTGGTGTCAGGATGAAGGTGAGGATTGGCCGGGCAGTTGGGAAGTTGCGAATGATTCTCCCGGATTGATTGAGTGGGAATTGGTGTTGTGTCGCAGTTTTTCGGGTGGGGGAAGAGCAAGGACCCGCAGCTGCAGAGCGTTCTGCAGCAAGCGAGTAAACCAGGTTTGCCACTGTCCAATGTTGTTCGCGTTGTTGAAGTCGCTAATCCTATCGCTGTTAGGTGATGCGCGCGAGTTCGCCGTCAAAAATAATACCGGCTCGGTGCGGAGCTGTTGGCTATCTGTAAGATTAGGCATGATTTCAGAAACTGGCGAGTTCTTTTTCCGGACTCGGAGATTGAATCAACGTCTGTGAGAATGTAGGTGGTGTACAGATCTGGAGGTGACGTGAGGTGTACTGAGAGCGATTTTGTGATCCTGTGACGCAGGTGCGAGGAGCGCCGGGAGCCATGGAGCGCTGGATCGGAGCAAGTCGCAGTCGGGCATGAGATCCGTCATGCCGGGGAAGGGCGGCAGCACCGCGGGGATGCGCAAGCAGCAGGGGCTGTTCGACGTGGGCGAGGGAGGCTACCTCGCCGAGAGCGCAACCAGCATGCAGAGGGGGAGCACTGCGGCGGCGGCGGCGGCGGTGGAGGAGGAGGACGCCGCCGACTCTGAGGAGAAGCTGCAAGACACAATCCGGTTCGTGTTCAGCCACAAGCGCGAAGGTTTGCTGGCGATCGGCACGTTCGCGCTGGAGCAGCTGCAGTCCATGCGCAACACCATCGACGGGAGCCAGAACTTAGACGCCGCGCCCGACGTGACGCAAAGCTCAGACGACGAGGATCAGCTGCAACGCCGCTGGATCGCGGCGCGCAAGACGTGCGACTTGCCGGTGTTCGGCGACACGGAGTCGTCGGGCGGTGAGGAGGAAGACGACTCCAAAGCGCTCACGGTCTTCCAACCGGAGCCTTCTTCCTTGCCTGTGAAGCCGATCGTGCTCCTCTCGCCGCTCCCGCTGGAGATTCGCCGCGCGCTGGACCCGTTCTACGGTAAGAAGAAGTCGTTTCTGCCGCACTGGACGGACGCCGTGCCGCCGCCGCAGGTCCTCGCCAAGGCACCGGCGCCGGCGCCTTTCGTGGACGAGGACTACTACGCGTCGCGCCTGTGCGGGCTGTTCTCCAGGAAGAAATCCCCCAAGCCGCACCGCCGCCAGGGCAACGAGATCGTGCCCGCCGACGGCGACCACAAGAAGCGCATCATCCCGATCGAGCTCGCGGCGCAGGAGGCCAAAAAGTCCATGCTCAAGTTCGCGGCCCCCGGCGTGCCCACCATCGGCAAACTCGCCAAGCTGTGGCGCGCCAGCTGCAAGCAGTCCACTGCGCGCATCGCGCCCGAACGCAAACCTCCCCCTGTCACGGATCTCACTCCCAAGGTAAAATCTCTCTCTCACTGCCTGATTCCTCTACTTCGTACCCACAAGATGCGCCTACTCCAATGCATTCACCAACCCTCCGTCTCATCAAGTATCCAATCAACGACGTGTTTCTCTCTCATCTAGAAGCTTGGTTGTTCTGTCTGATCTAGAACTTGAAAGCTGGATTATCCTCTCTGATTATCCTCTCTGATTTAACGTTCGGCAGCTTGATTGAGTGCGTGATGATGCAGAGGCTTTTCGCTTCGGTTCCTGAATGGTACTGTTCGAGTAGTTCATGATATTCAGCTGGGCTTTCAGATTTAATGCTTGGTGGTGTCTGTCTGTCTTGTTGTTTTCAGGACTATGCGATGTCTGGTGGCGTTGGGAATGGGCCAAGTGGAGAAGATGTCACTACTCCCGCGGCGGTGATGAGGCCTTCGGGTGGTTGCAGCGGCCCCAAAGTTGGCGAGTTCCGGCGACGAGTGCAGATGGCTGACGCTCCTGTCGAGCTCCGAGGCTCCGGCCGCGGCGATTATGGGCACTGGATCAAGGACGACGAAGACTGTAAGTCCTCTCATTCCATCACACGAGGGGCGGTTTACACGACGGACCAAGAACTCGTCCCATGCACGTCCCATGCACCTCTAAAATTTGTGATTGGCCAATCGAGTTGATGGAGCCAATCACAGATTTTAGAGGTGCATGGGACGAGTTCTTGGTTTGTAGTGTAAACCGCCCCTGAACCATTTTCGTTCCTCATGAAAATGCTCAACATGAAAGCTGTTAGGTACCTGGTCAAGGACCGTTGATGGCTGAGATCAATGGTTGAAAAGTTGTTGTGTTGGGTTTTGTGTTGGGAGTTTGGTTCTCGCTCGTAACCGGCTTCGTCTCAGCCAACCGTGTGATGACACATATGCAAGATCTAGTCCTTGACCGGTTATATAACATTCTATGGCTTCTTCTTGGGTTTTTGGGTCACTATTGAATCTTACCATTGTTTAATTTCTTTTCTAATGGGCCATGTCCACTCCTTCACTCACACACATCTTGTTCTTTCCTTTGATGACCACTTTGCTCATTTTCACTAGCCTCTTTGGTTCTGTGAAATTTAAGCATCACTCTCTGGTAACTGGTCAAGGTTTTAATCTTACGTATGTGTCATCATGTGGCTGGCTGAGAGGAAGCTAGTTACTATGGGAACCAACTCCCCTAGCACAAAACTTGGGAGGCTTTTCAGCCTTTGATCTCAGTTGTTGGAGTTGAATCCATCGATCCTCGACCGGTTACGTTAGGTAACTGGCTGGAGGAGGTTGGTTACTTATCGGGGAAGGATTTGTTACTCGTCCTTCCCCGATAACCGGCCGTTTCCACCCGACCACCTAATAGATCTTAATGCAAGGCCACGTAGAATGTTATGCTGAATGTTTTTTTTGAATTTTATCATAAGAATGAATTTGTATAAAAAGCTGAAAGAGAAGTTGGAGTTAATCCCTTTGCTAGTCAGAAAACGCTACATGTATGGCTCTATTTCCATGGGATGCTCACATGTTAATGATGTGTCACCAGAAGTGTAGAATTTGATTATTTTGGTATAGAGACCTGTGTTTTTTTGAAAGTTGTGTACTCATGTGTGCACTCTATTGTGCAGTTGTTGTACTTGAGATGTGAAGGGGACAGTTTCTCAAGAGAAGGGCTGAATCGACAACAGGATGGCTTCGTGATTAGGATTACTGCATGGATCTTCAATGTGCTCGCCCCAGCTATCTTCCACAAGGACCAAGAGTAGGGGCCATTGTCATTGAATGTGCATCATAGCTTTTTAGCTTGGACCAAGAAAGCATTTGACCAATGTTTTACTACTTCCTCACCAAAGGCTTCAAAACCATCCACAAATATCAGAATTAATTAGTGACGATGGGTGTAAGATTCTAGGCCATGACGAGTCATATACATGTGCCCATGCGGAGCCCCCTTGTATAGCTATTACTTGGCTTTACACTCTGGAGTCCTGACACACAGTTTTGCTTCTTTTATTTCCTTCTGCTTACTTACATTGTAGAGCATCGCTATGGCTTGCAATGGACCCCAATTGTACATAGAGTTTTATCCATTTTCAGGTGAAAACCTAACAGTATTATTAAGTATTGGCTGTAATAATATGGTGCTGTTCCGATCTCAAGGTGCCTGCCTTGCCCATGACTTTCAAATGCATCATCAGTGTTGTTTGGTGGCTAACTTATGCAAAATAAAGTTTGGATGTGGATGTATGAGGATTGACAAGGAACAAACTGTTCAATTTCAGCTAGAGATTGTAACAATCATCATCCAATTATAACTCATCCATGTTTTGGCTTTGCAACAAACATGTCTGTTTTGACATATCCTCAAGTCAATGTGAGCATCTTAGTTTTTAATTGTGAAACTCAGGTTTCAATCAAGTAATCACTGGGGGTTGTCAGACTTTGCATTTGCAATTGTGACAGAAAATTGAATTTTTTTGTGTCCAGTTTGAAGTTGTATCATATAAATTTGTTCTATGAGTAGAATCATGCTATTATGTAGGGAGTTTTTAGTATAATTAATTCAGTTAATTTACACATTTTGACACCCCTAATATAAGTAGAGAGAATGTTTTCCAAAGATTTTACACACATACCCATCTTCAAGTACCTTAAGTTTGCTACTAAGATGATCTTTACTCCAAATTGTAAAGAGAAGGGAACTAGGGTGTTTTCGTGTGAGTTGATGAAGGTGCTCTCAAAGAACACTACACCCTTCACCTTATGTAGAGTGCATGTATTATGGATGTGGATCATTCACATTAATTTACATAAAACACATGCATGTCAAACTCTGATGGAATATTTATTTGCAAACAAGTGTGTGCCATTCAAAGATTACATGAAATTTTTCAACTAGTGTAAAAATTTGAACTATATAATTTTATTTTTTTAGATTCAAGAAAAATAACATTTTAGTTTACCCATAATTTATTAAACTTATAAGAATTGGACAATTGGAGATTGGAAGAAAGTAGTCCTCTCAAATGAGACAAAGACCTATTACTTTGGCTGACAAAGACTATACTGGTATTGGGCTTCAATTGTAGAAGGTCTCGTAAACCATACAACCCCAAAAAGCTATGAACCATGGTGGGGATTCCTTCATGGTCTAGGGATGTAAAAGTGCAATAGGTCTTAATATATTTAGCCCTCAACATTAATATGATCTAAATCAAAGTATCTTTCTATCCTACACATGTGAAAAGTCTTTAGCAAAAAAGGTAATGGAGAACTACCATGTGCAATAGCTTCAACATATTCTTCAATATGATAAAAAAAGAAGTGATAATTTAATATAAATCATTAGATCCTTTAAATACCATAGAAATACTCTCCTACAAATCATAGTTTATTGGAGATGCAATCAATGTTTTTTCATTTGTTCATGGAAATAAATCAAGCTTGTTAGATAAAAACAATATGGCCCAAATCAAATCTTGAGAATGTTGAAAATGTTGTTGAAATAAAATTCAAAATACTAGACTTACTTGTAAGATCTCTTTGGATTATTTTATATCATATCCATCATCATCTTGGATTAGTTGTTTTTGGAAGGTTGTATAAGTGTTAAGATTGTGATATCTACTGTATTAAAATATACAAGTGTTAAAATTAGGAAGTTGCAATACAAGGAGGTACCTTTATAAGTAGGAAATTTATGATGTTCAAAAATATATATTTTACTTACAATAATTTACCTTCTATCCCTCTACATTAGTCTTGGAACATCTTTGTAATATCAAAGCATGGTACCATGCAACAACAACAAAAAAATCATGACTTACTATATATTGCCTTGCCTTATGCCTATCTACTGTTTCTCAAATTGCTCTAGACGTTTTGGACGTCATAACATTTGTTTCAAGCATCCAATCACACTTTTTTTCCCTCACAAATAAGGTGAATATCTCTATCTTTTGTTTGAACATCTAGTTACTTTTGACTAGGTAGAAACCTAATTAAATTTCATTTGTTTGTTCTGAAGACAGTTTGTCCTTCAACAATTAACTTGGGGTTCTTAAGAATGTCTAGGATGCTTAAGATGCATCCTTACTATTCTTTATCAGATTCTTCTCCGCCTGTAACAAACATCTCTCCATTTTGTGTGGTTGCCTCTGTTTCTTGTAGAAGAAAACAATATGATAAGGGCTTCAAACTTGATGTGATTTATTCAAAATAAAGGTCGAATTTTATCTCATACTTAGACATTGGATGTAATATCTACTGTTGATATGATTCCTTACGTGCAATGGATGCTAGTTGAATCCTAATTTTATATCTTCTTACAACATATTTAAAAACTTTGTAAAGATTCACTAATTATATTTACTTACATTTTTATTTGACACATAGTTGGTTCTTCTTGAGACTCCACTTACAAATTTTTCCATTGATCTAATAGCATAGACTTTACAGAGAACTTCAATTTCATAAATCTAAGACAATCATGAGCATGTCTTAGGCCCGCTTTACATTAGAAACGAGAAGCCTCCGGCCAAACTCCACTTGGGCCATGGCACATTCTTGAGAGGCCAATTCTTGAGAAGCCATGGCCTTTGGGTGTGGTGTAAAGTGAGAGAAGGCCAAAAGCTCCAATGTTGAGCTTTTTCAAAATTCATCTTTAAATATATTAAATGATTGGTTGTGAGTTTTTTGGCCAATGGCCCCGCGGATTTGTAGTTAGGCCCACCTCTTGAGGTAGGCCTAACTATAATTCCGGGGGCCCTCATTATTATGCACTTTTGTTGCCACAGAGGACAAAAGTGTTGTCCATGTCATTTTCTCCTCTTTCGTCCCTTAGGCTGAAAAAATCGGGTGTAATGTGACATTCTTTGGTCTTCTCGATTTCTACGTCTCCCATTGGCTGAAATTTCTCTCCTTGCGGCCTCTTGCCTCTAGTGTAAAGAGGCCCTTACTAACAAAATGAAACCTTGCGAGCTATTTGAAAAGTCTTGAGGAACAAAAGTTCTTGGTCATAGTTTCAAATCTAATGGTACATAGTGGAGTTATTTGCCAGAAAGTCTTACTTGAAAAAGGAAGAGAGGTAAGAAGTGTAAAAAAAAATGCCGTAAAAGTAGAGTGAGACATAACCAAAACATGTCTCGCCTATTTGTCGCTTGCAAGAATGCATGTATGGCCATTCTATTTATCCATATGTATATACTTCATAGAATCCTGTAATTCGCTTGTTGACCCGCTTATATGTACAACAAAATCTCCCAATTTTGAGACATTAGTCATCAGATTGTGAAGACTGGCCAACAACAAACTTCAATTCAACATGGTTGTGCAATGAATGTCAAACAAACTTGAAACATCAAATACTTCAACCCACAATTATGCTTTGGTTGATTGCACTTCATTGCAGTAACAAATGATTCGGACACAAAAAAACATATATCCATCACTAGTTTCCCCTCCTACATCCGCTTGTTTGTAAAGTATCTAGGAGGTAATATGCCATCACAGCTGAAGTGAATAAGTTTGATACTCTTACAACCCTTGTTGAATGGCGTGCACATTGCGGTCACGGCCTCATCCATGACAACATATCACCTTTGGTCACCAAGACCTTAAATCGATCTCAACACCATTGTGTTCCATTGTAGTTTGTACGCAAGCTTGGGGACACATTCATACTAGCCTACTGACTATCACCCTGCATAATTTAGTTTTTTTTTTGCATTCTTGATTTTTATTACAATGGGTGCAAATTGACTTGTGTGGTATTCTCTGTGTTGATAAATGTGAACAAACTATCCCTCACTAACAGTTTTGGGGACACTTCCCTACGGATGCTCAATGGATTGGCACTACATTGGCACCAGCCATGGAAAGGCCTAAGTGCATAAAGCTAGCGATGTCGTAAGCATCTCAAAAGTAGCCATGGCTTCATCAAAAACAGCATACCTGGGTGCGAGGAGACTTGTCGACCGACATTTCAAATTTCTAGGTGGATTTGAAGTTTCTCGGTTACAGAAGGACTGAAGTGAATAAGGGGGGTTTTACACTATGGTGGAGAACTCCACCGGCCGGTCAAGAAGTCTTGGCCAAGACATGGTTATTTGAGGTGAGCGGTGGATGTTGGACAAGACAAAAAAAGAATAAAGTAATGCATGAAGATGTCTTGACTGGTTAGTAGTGTAAACACCCAACGGTGAAGTCCACCAGCCAACTTCATAAGGTGAAGACCACCGGTGAACTTCACCACCAAGAAATTTTATGCTAGCCAATGGAAACCACAATATCTAATGGTCCCCATGGACATGTTATGTAACATTATGGGCTCCGTTGAACTATAAAAATTTATATCTTTTGCATCAAATGTCCAAATGTAGTATGGTAGCAATTGTTGGGAAAAAAGCCCCAACTTGTCTAGTTTGTGTGGTAAAAATTTCACATGAATACAATATACATGTTGTTAGCACACACAACCATGTTATAATTGATTTGTTTCAAACCTTTTAATTATTTGCTTGCCTTTTCTTCAAATACCACATAAGGCTTGTTGATGCTGACATTAGACTAGGTAACAACACATCTATGTGCTTACTGTGGGTTCTACTTTATAATTTTTATACTACAAAAAAAAATCGATTTGGTTGTTCAAAATTTATTTACCTAAAGTACATCAGGAAAATAGAAGGCAATTTTGTTCATGTGTAGAATATATCAGAGATATATGTTTCTTATGGTCATATTGATTCCATATGGGTCATTAATCGCATTCCATATCAATATTGACATAAAATCAATATTGTTTCAATCCTTCTTGAGATCATATTGTAAAAAGACAATATGAAGTTGGTATAAAATATTTTCAATACAATAATTAAAAAAATGAAAAATGAAAAATAACACATAATTTGAAAAAAATATTAGTATGAAACTTTAGGACATTGTTTTTTTGTGTGGACAATAATTGACCCAATTAATAGAAATGAAATGATTTTTGCATATTAGACAAGTGTGTAAAAGAAATCTCAAAAGATGTCAATATGAAAATAAAAATAAAAATAAGATATACCTTGACAACGATTGATGTCCAAATATAAGGTCAAACTTAAAAGCAACTATTCTAGGTAAACATGTACCATCAATGTAAGTTGTTTTTTTAATTTCCTTCCCGCTTTTTGCCAATGTCATCTTGTCTTTTCCTTTTAATTTCTTCAATGCAACAATTCTTTGTAGATGAAATATCATTTTCCAAATTAGCTTTTGATTTCTTTGAACAAAGGATGGATATCTCCCATCTACTTATTGTTATAAGGTCCCCCATGCATTTTTGGCCAGAATCACCTTTCAAAATCTATACATTTTACATCAAGTGTAAAAATGTAGTAAAACCTGTTGGAAAAAATGGTCCCACTTGTCTAATTTGTGTGGTAAAAAGTTCACATGAACTCAACATACAATGTAATTTTGAGAGCCATTTATTACACCGGGTTAACTCTACTTCTTGTTTAGAAAACATAATCTAGCATAGAGTTTTTGGGTTATAGTCAACTTTAAAAATCTACGAAAAAGTAACAAGTAGTAAACTCCGACTTGAAACACAAGCCCCATAATCATGTCATTTACAAGTAAAGAACAGTTGAAAATCAATAGCAATAAAAATTTGCAAATATGCAGAATCCCCTTCCACTAAAATTCACGTCACACACTCAATACTAATCTAACGGACTTGAAATTTACACCACATCAACTAGACAAAAATGCGCATCTTTGAAGAAAACAAAAGTTGTAAAAGGATCTTCTACCAAGAAGTTACAGCACGCCAAAGTAGTAGTGTTCAAAATTGACCCTGAGTTTTATGGTAGAACCCCCTTCCACTAAAATGCACGTCACTCACTGAATACGTATCGAACGGACTTGAAATTTGTACCACACAAACTAGAAAAAAATGCGCATCTCTGGAAAAAACAATTGTTGGATAAGAATCTTCCACCAAAAAGTTACATCACGCCGAAGTTGTAGTGCTCAAAACTGACCCTGAGTTTGTTTGCAAAACCCCCTTCCACCAAAATGCACGTAACTGACTCAATACTTATTGAATGGACTTGAAATTTGTACCACACAAACTAAACAAAAATGTGCATTTTATACAATAATTTTTTTTCAAAATTGACACTCATGGAAGGAGAAACAATAGCTTGAATTGCAGTAAAATTCAGCGAATTTGGAGGGGGAAAGAATTTTTTTGGTAAGTTCTTCTTCTCCAATGGATTGATTTCTTGTCCGGGGGGTTGAGATCGGACAAGAAACTAATCTAGAGGAGAAGTCCTCTTCAAAAAAATGTTGCCACATAGGCATCCATGTCATTTTTTCATCCATGCTTGAAGTTCTTCACCGGTCAAGTCTTGGCCATAGTGTAAACCCAATCCGGTGAAGAACAATTGTTCTCCAATCATATTGCTCCATTTCCCTTGAATTCTTGGCCGATGGAGTTCTCCACCATAGTGTAAAGTGGGCCTAAGATTGTAGATGGAATCAAGATTCTTAATTCAGTGCATAGCGTTAGCCACCTCATCAATGTACTAGGATCTCCATATTTACGCTGGTCGAGCGTTGCACCAAGCCTTAGCCATGGGTGGTCCATTTTTCTAGTCTTTTATCTTCTGGGGCTCTAGAGGCTTTTTTTGGATGTCTTGGGGCCAAATTTGGAGCCTGCAGCCCCAAATTTCAGGGAAGACCTGCCTTTGATCAATTAGGGCCCCCCTCCAACATTAATATAGGGGCCGGTTTTGTCGCTACCCTCCCCCACTCTTCCAAGCCTGAGCCTTGCTGCAACACTCGACCAGGGTATTTAGGCAAATCCAATGTACTAGAGGAGACTACACTGATTTTGATGTTTAGTGTCATGGGCACTAAATGACATGTAAATGCTGTAAGATTTTACTTTCGATATAAATTTTTGCTAAGAGCACAACAATCTATACTACTCAAAGAGGGGGATCATAGTGGACATGGTCGGTAAAAATATTCATCAAAAGTAAAAATTTATAGCATTTACAAGTCATTTACTGCCCATGACACTAAACATCAAAATCAATGTAGTGGGTTTTAGATCTTGCTTTTGCCTTGAATGTATGAGTAGAACAGGTCCCCCTTGTCCTATGATAACATGTGTCACTAGGGAGGCTGATCATCCTTGAGCCCATCAATAGTAATGACGTCGTTTGAGAATTTCTGGATGTTGAGCATGAGTGGCTCTCTACACTAGAGGGCAATATCTATGTGTCTTTAAGACATTCTTCATTGATTTGTGATTGTTGATTCCTCTCCTCAAATATGAAACTTCTGTTTTAATCCACATAAGTTTGGAACATTTTCATATACAATCAAGTAGACAAAAGCAAAAAAAAATATCAATAATTGTGTATAAATATTTTCTTCACATATGATATGTCAATGCAAAGCTATCAACCTAGTGCACATGTGAACTAATTTTATTCAAAGTACAAAAATTCTTACAAGAATCTATTGATGGTTAAAGTAATACACTCTCCAAAATCCACAGTTTTCACTACCAATATATGGTAACTTTAAACACCATAATCTATCCCATCAACCTTGGATGTTGTGCAAATTCTCCTCAAAATTGAGGTCATGGTTTAGGTTCAATTATGTAAGGTTAGATACTAAAATTAGGCAATATATTTCCATCAAATCTAGTATAAAAAAAAATCAACAAAAATCTTGGTTTTTCCATAAACATAGCTAAGTAGTAAAGGGTTCATCCCTAAACTACCATGACTATGTTCCTCCAAAACTACTTCAGAACTGCCCCTCTAGAATGAGATGCTATAAAACTCGCTCAAACATCTCTTTAACTAATTTCAATTATAGGATCTTTAAGTTCACTACTACAAGAAGACACTAAAACATTTTTGTAAAATTTGACCGTGTAAATTGTAAAATACATGCACTTGAAGAGTGCAATACAATTTATTTTTTTAATTGAAATTTTAGAGTGCAATATTTAGAAATTTTAGAGTGCCATATTTTGAACCATAATACAAAAATAAACCCACACCACCTTCACATCCCAACATTCATAACAACTTTGATAAAATTATGGTTCATCATAAATTTATAACATGGCACATTTCATCACAACTCTCATTCACAAAAATCTTTGAAGCTCACCCATGCTCGCACCGATTTTCATGGCGATTATCTCAATAGATACCCATTTTCCCCCATCTCTTACTCATAGTTCAAGTCTTTCATGGAGGTGGACAATTACTATCCTAGTGCAATGGCATTGTTGGTTAAATGACGGACTTTTTAGTGTAGGCTCAATTTGTGAGACATTACATCTCCCTCGTACAACGGGTTTCAATTCGCCACTAACAATTCAACTTTTCACCAAATGTTTCAAATAATGGCTTGTTATAAGCGCTTTGGAAAGAGCTTTGTAACAAGGGAAACACACCTCTTGATTCAGAATATTAAGTTCATAACATGCAATTGAAGCTGAGAACTTCAAGATCAGTTCAACGCAGAATACTGGGCAAATCACCAGCAAGACACAACCAGACGTTGTGGATTGAGGAGAAGATCAAGGCATAAATGGGGGCAGAGATGTGGGGAGGCATGGAACGAATACCTCAAAAAAGACCCCACACATCCATCTTCAATTTTGCTAATTGCCTGACATTAGACAGCCTTCAGCTCTCGCCAGCCTTCACAGAGAAGGGAGATTTGATATTATGATCAAAGACTCCATTGATTTCAATCTAAACATTTCTAAATAAGTTCTACTGAAACTTCTAAGGTCATCAGGACAGATTCAGACCAGTCGGAAGAAACAAGACGTGCTCAAAAGAGAGAGGATCCACAAACATACAGAACGGGTGAAACTCGCCCATGGCACCCTCTCAATTGAGTAGCAGACCTTTCCACCCTACGCACGGCTATCACACCACGTGAAACCTTAGTGATGTTCATCATGACCAGGCTTGCCACCCACTCCGATCACCTTCAACTGTCATATCAGACACAAGAATTCCATTAACAACAGTACGGAATAGCACACCGCAGCCAAAAATATCTCAAAAAGTAATGGAACTCACATTTCTACCATTAGAGATTGATACCGGTCTTTCGGCCAGGGCTACTCACTTCTGGAACCGACATGGGCAAAGCGAACGAAAAGCCTATTTCCACATAGAATAACGCCACTGCAACGATGATAATAAATACATTCTAATAAGCAAAAGGGCAAGTTTTCTCACCTCAAAAACCTGGGTGCATACAGGGCACTCAAAAGTCTCCCCCTTCATCAAATTGAACCAGGTTACGTCATGTTCATCCTCTGTTTATCCAATACCACACCAAAAAGAAAGCTGCATCAGCCACTGCATTTTGGTACTTCTGTGAGCTTATAAAGAAGTAATAGTAGAATTGCAAGAATTCGAAAGAACAGGATAAGTTTGAGACCTTGTAGACTATGCTCATACCGATAATTATTGATAATAAATTCTTCACGAATAATATATAATAAGTTTCAATGTACGATTAAGTATGTTCGAATAAAGTGTGACCTGAATCAGAAGCACCTCAGCACATAACACCAGGATCAGCTACTACACAACTGACATCACTTCTACCTCTAAATTCGAAAAATTCCATAAAGCGATTATCATCATCAGCCATAGCGGATGCTATGCACCACACTCCAGGCTGGAAATAACGTAAGATGTACATTATTACAAGTTTAATACGTCACGTTACAAAACAATTAATATACACAAAAAAAATAAGGCATCATAGAGAAACTCACCACCGATACCTCCTGAGCATCCAACGATCCTTTCATCGTAATGGGACTCAACAATTGCGGGAGCTTCCTGGAGACCATTACGTAGATATACAAGGAAGGTAAATCAGTAAGCAACTTTGTCATTGTCAACGAGTACAAATGAAGGAAGACCACATCAGAATCTGCAACAACAGTTCTTTAGTGGGAGTGTCTAAAAACATTATCAGTTTCCCTCATTGTATGTAACAGTCGCTCTACACATCAGTATAATAACAGGTGTGAGTGTGTCGAAACCTAACCTTTGTGCCGAAAGGTCCACGGGGAGGCTCAAGTTCGAACCGTGTCTTGCCCTGCAAAAAATGGGGCAGCAAGCAACATTCAGAACGAGACATCAACAGAAGATAGTGGCAAGCGCAACACTACTCGATGGTGAAGTCTCTACCTGACGCTGGTATTCCAGCTCCTCACGCTCGGCTCCAGTTGCAATGCCGAATTCATCCAATTGACCTAACAACCAGAAACAAGAGCATCAGTCAAACATACTACAACAATCTTAGACAACTTGAGACAATGTCATCTCATATTCTACATTAAAGCCTCCACCGTCAGTGCAAAAGCAACATCTATTACGGTGCACCTCGCCCCCACAACCAGCAGAACCTCCGTAGGTTTTTAACACAATACCTCATTCTCCAACATCGTACATTCCCATCCACATTCCAAAATCCCCCGACCAATTCCGTAACCATTAAACGTCAGAACGACCCGCTGGTGGCCACAGTATTCCACATGTATAATGTCGTATTTGAACATGATAAGGTTCAAATATTGAAATGACCTCCAATTGAAATATGTTAGCTAAAGAATCTTCAATCCAAAGGTGCAAGTCCTCCTAAACTTTAATACATTTTTTACAGTTTACAGAGTAAAATACGTGCCTGTACATGCGGTTCCTGACTGACGTTTGTGGGTTAAACCCAAAGACTTTAAGGGGAAAAGGCTAAGAGAATTGCAAACAGATGATCTAGCAACCCTAATTTTTTTGAAAACGAAAATCTACAATAAATATGAAGGAAAAAAACTGCTAATCCGAA
The DNA here is from genome assembly GCA_963971425.1 of Bryoerythrophyllum caledonicum. Lineage (NCBI taxonomy): Eukaryota > Viridiplantae > Streptophyta > Bryopsida > Pottiales > Pottiaceae > Bryoerythrophyllum > Bryoerythrophyllum caledonicum. The sequence goes on along the minus strand of OZ020525.1, from coordinate 4,440,699 downwards.
ACAGATCAAATCAAGCACACAAAAAAATCCAAAAGAAAACCAACAACCAAAAACCCAACACCGAAAAATTAGGGCTACTTCCCAAAAGCCAAAAGAAACTCCATTCGCGTTACAAACCACAAAAAACGAGACGAACCTTCATCAGATCCAATCAGATTCCCAGAAGGAAAAAACGATTGCACTCACGTATGCGAGAGAAACTCTACAAATGCGAAAGCAAAGACGGGAGAGAACAAACACACGCATACCGGCGTGGGTAGCGGGGTTGAAGGCGCTGGCATTGAACCATCTGCGCGAGGCGACCGCGGCCGCGGCCGAGGCGGGGCTCGGGGTGAAGCTCCCGATGGCCGGCAAGGGCCGCACGAGAGCGCGCGAAAGCGAGCGGGCCGCGGTCCTCAACATTGTGCACTGCCTGGTGTTCTGCCCCTTCCCTGGCTAGCTGGGCCGTCTCCCTCTCTCTCTCTCTCCCTCGCGATCCACCAACCGGCGATGGCGCACAACACAAAACCTCGAGAGAACACGAGCCCTGTTGCAACTGCGTGAATGCGCTCGACACATCGCATCGTCCGCTCCAAAAACAACCCTAAGCACAGCACGGTCCTAAACGCATTAGGGGACCTATACCCGTATCATCTAGTCCCTCGGTACATCTTACTTCGCGTATCCAGGAGTGGTGGTTTTGGGTGTGGTGATGGTTTAGGGGTTTGGAATCGGAGGATGGGCTCTGTGTGAGTTCGAAGGGTCTGGAGATGGAGACGGTGCGAGATGGAGATTGCGCCGTCGATGGAAATGAGATGGACGGTCAAGATGGTGGCTGATGTGGCGGGGGAGATGGGATCTGGGCCGTCGATAGAAGGGAGGGTTTAGATGCCGGCTGATCTGGCAGCTGCTCAGGCTTTGGTGTCGTTTTTACATTGCGGGAGTTAAGAGCATCTCCACCCCAAGACGGAGAACCACCAAATTGGAGTTTTGTGAGGTCAAAAAGTTGCACCCATCACCTCAAAACGGGGAAACTTTATAAAAATTTAGAAGTTTTGGTGCATGGCACACCAAAATCTCCTTGGATGGGGGGAGTGCGCCATTTTTTGATGTTGGTGACACACCCATACCCTCGCGACACGTGGCGCCATGTCATTGATGTCGACACATGGCGCTGTGTCATTGGTGGCGGGAGGTAAAAGGTCAAAACATTTTTTTGGGTAAATTTTTTTGGAGCTTGGGATGGAGCCAAACAAGCACCAAACCCTAAACCACTCCTGGCGTGAAATTTTTTTTCCGTCCTAGCGTGGAAAATTCCACGCCAGGAGTGGAGATGCTCTAAAACGTTCTAAATTTACCCGTATTCGGGAAAACGGGAAAGTGGGTTAAAATTTCTATCGACTCCACTAGACACTGAATATAGTGTAGAGGGATTATTGATGTAGATCACTCACACTAATTTCCATCAAAGCATGTGCATGCCAAGTTCTGATTGGATATTTGTTCTCAAGCAAGTGTATGTCAGTCAACAATTGCATGTAAATTTTCAATTAGTGTAGGAAATTTCAAATAGTCTGGTCTACACTATATTCACGGAATGGTGTAATGTTTACCCAACGTCCGTCATGAGCAAGGGCACCCTGTTTGAGACCTCGTTACGGAACAATACCTTGTCCTGGAGATATAATGTTGTAAAGATACGATCACCCGGAGATACCATGTCCCAGATATATTTTGTAATAAATATACCATGTTTAAGTATCAACCTAAGTATCAACCTAAGTATCGGCCATTGGACGGGTATAGAGCCGTTTTCTTGAATCATGTAGAGGTATAGTTGAATATTTTTATATGTACTCAAACTAACTTATATCAAAGCACAAACTTTCTCCTTTTTATCTCTAGATATAATTTAAAATAATAATTTGTCATGTCTCCGTCCGGTACATCTAACGGTTCTACGCTAGAGAGTCTTCATTTGAATGTTACAAGGTAACATCCAATAGAACAAAACCTTTTGGGGGAATCACTTTGTCATTTGAACATTGTTACTTATAAATCAAATGTGCCCTTTGGAAGAGTCATTCAAATGCGCCCTTTCATTAAAATTTTGATAGCCCTTTCATTAATATTAAATTAGGTGATATCGAGATGAACTTTTTTAAACAAAATTTTATGTATTTTGATGACACTAAAGGATATACTACCCCGGATATAGAGAGTAAACAACACGTATTTAAAGTCATCAATGGCTATTTATTGTACATGATGGATATATAATCTCCCTCCTATTGTTTCAGAAATTAGTTTTCTGATCACACACCAAGATTTTCCCAGAGAAGATGGTGCACCAAAAAAAAAGACTAGTAGCTTGACTACCGTTGTCTTGCTTTGTTGATGTGCCCTTGCTTATGTTGATTTGGGCAAAAGTGTCCACCCTCGAAAGGGGGAAGTAGTTCCATACTACTAACCCATGTCCGGTGGGCATGGACTTAGTGGTGGAATGAACGGACACTTTATTCATGCCGGTCCCCTTCGGAGACCAGCGTTCTTCTTCTTCTTCTTCTTCTTCTTGATTTGGGCAATTCCGTCAACGTTAACATTCAATCTTAATTGTTCATGAAGAAGTTCATGAATACTTCCTAAATTTGCAACTACACTTTTTATTCAAAAGCAAAGTGTCATCCATTAAAGATGATGTTTTGGGTGAAATATTCCCACATTGAATAATTTGCAGAAGAAGAATGGGTCTCAACAAAATGAGGCACATTGTACACACAAATGAAGCAAAAAGAAGTGACAAGCTTCCATTTTTTAACTTCAATTCTCCTTTGGCCCATCGGTTTCGAGGGGGTTCCACTCGTTGAGGTATAATTCAACACCATTTTTGAAGTTCATAATGACTCTGTTTCATAATCTATAGCTGTAAACATGTTGGGCATCATGGGCTCCTAGCCTTCATAACATTAAATAAATGGAAGATATCCACCCTTTGTCTAAAGGAATCAAAAGCCAATTTGGCAAATGATTGAGAGAGAAAGACAAGATGACATTGGTGAAAAGTTGGGAGGAAATCATAAAAACAACCTATATTGATGGCACATGTTTTATTTAGAAGATTTTCTTTTAGATTTGACCTCATATTTGCACATCAATCATTGTAACGATATATTTTATCTTCTTCTTTATTTTATATTAGTTTCTTTTGAGATTTTTCTTACACCCTCTTCGAATATGAAATAGGTGAGTCTTAGCAATACTAAGTAAATGTTATGTCTGAGTTTTGTTAATTCCTCAGTATATCCATGTCTCATCTCTTAATCCTTCCAAAAATCATGGCTCGGAGAGATTTCTACGCATCAAACTACATGGACATATTTGGTGGAGCACCGAGGGTGACATCACCATTCTTTTCCAAGAGGAAAAAGGAGGAGGGCACCAACACTATGGAAGATGTAGTGCAACCAATGGACTTGGTGACCAGTCCACGTCCCTTCAACCCCACATCGAGGTTCTTTGTGCAACTTAGCTGAGACTATCAAGGTCAACGGGTGGATAAAATGAAGGCCCATTGTTCTTTCACACGTGAAAGTGACGAGTCTCTAAGAGAAGCTCATGCAAGACTAAGGAGACTAATCTCATCCACTCACGGAGTTACAAAACAACAACGATGCAACACCGATACAATATCATAGACAAGGAGTTGAAGACCTTGGTTTGCAATGAGGCATTGCAATTGGAAGTGCCAAGTACGCTACGGTTTGTTTTTTTTTATCTTGGAGTAGATAAAGATCAATTTTCTAGAAGAGAAGGCAGCCACAGGATTTCTCAAGCGTGAAGAAAATGTCTCGGAGAAGGTTAAGGTCGCCAAGGTGGTTGTTCCTTTATATATCGGTGACATTGGTGCCTTGTGCTTCAAATGTGAGAAGCAAAGACATGAGAGGAAGGATTGCAAGAGAAGTAAGACTTCCACATTTCAAGGTAGGGATTTTTGCTTTGGTTGAGCTACGAAGGGGCATGCGGAGGCCAACTGTTGGAAGCTTCACTCATAGTTAAAGCTTTCTCGGACAAAAAGATTCAAAGCATGAGGCAAGGAGAAGGAATTCAAATCCATTAGAGAGGAAAAAAAGAATTAGAAGACGATGTTTGCGGAGTTGAAGGCAAAGATCGAAGCAATGATGGAAGCAATAAGCGCCAATACTATCGTTGGAGGTGGTAATCCTCATGTAACTCTTAGTTTTCATGTTGGAATGGCTCTAATTTTGTCGATGATGTATTTGAAGATTTTATATTGAGTTGCATGGCACTTGCCATCACGGTGTCGGGGTAGAGAGTTTGTGTCCCAAAAAAATACTGAATTTCTGGAAGCCACTTTTACTCAATCAAGTTTTTGATAATTAAAAGTCCAAATATATATATATATATATATATATATATAGTTTTTTTTAAGAGTCAATCATTTCAATACGCAATATGTAAAATTGTAGGACAAAAAGCTTAACTATTTAAGAAAACTATGTAAAATTCACAAGCCTTCGAAAGGGAAACTAACCCATATTTTAAGAGCTTGTATCTCACAATCCAACCGTCTAAATGGATCTTAATTTCACCACTAAACCTGATGCACTATTAAAAACTAACACACCAAATCTCAACCGTAAATTCTTCACAAATTTTGAAATATCGCCAAAATACACAGAGCCTCTTAAAATCATTGTTAATGAATATCCAAGCACTAAGTTCTTAATAACTCTCAAGAAAAAATTTCAAGCGCTACGAAACTTGAGTTATAGCTTGTCAGTACAATAAAGCACCTTGAAAAATCTTAGCAAAAAACTTGTCCAGAAACCAAAGATATGCCCAAATTCATCACCAATATCAAAGTGATATACTTACAGTCTTGAAAAATATATGTACTCTGTTCAAGTCCAAACAATTCTTTAATAAAAACTCCAATTTTTTAATTTTTTCTTGTAGTATGTAGAACATGAAAACATATTTTCAATCGTTTCTTCCAATCTTCATAAGCTCTCTTACAACTCTTAAGATGCTCAAAAGAGTGGCAGCGGATCTCCAAATGACACCTTAACTTTAATTGCTTGTAATTCCTTCACCCCAACTCCACACCCTATGTTCTTTGCGCAAAAATTGTAGCTATAACCTAAGCTTTGCAACCATGGCTTCTTCTCTTCAAATGCCCCCTTTGAAATTGCCCAAATTTCTAAAGTAATCTCGGACAACCCCTTACATTTTATTGGATAAAACCAATTGCCTATGACAAGATGATATTCATCCATTGCCATCCTTCTACCATCCCTTGCCATCCTTTGCCACCACCTTTACTCCCTTATCTCTTGCCACATTCTTTTATCCTTTACAATATCATTTTTCATGCTTTGTTTTATTTTTACAAGAAAATCTTGGTCTAAAATCTAAATCTATTGTGCCTAAAACTTTTTCTAAGACTTAGTATTAAAATTTTTGGTTCTATATGATCTAAAACCTATAACAAACTTAGGAAAGACAAATCAAATTGGCTTTCTATATCCTCTTTAATCTATATATTAATTATCTAACAAACTTAAGAACTTATAAACATATCAACATCTAATCTCCCCCTTTTCCTTTATTAAACTATGTTTTTACAATATGTAGCCAATCTCTTCACGACAACGGGTGGCACACAGAAGGCCTATGTCCTCATACAGATCGAGACATGAGTTTTCTCAAAGGCTCCACGTGGAGCTAGTCTTACTCTAGATCCTCAATATGGAGAGGACAATCGGCAAAGGTGATTGCTCCAGTCCTTCACATTGGAGGAGATGGTGCCCACGACGTCTATGGTGTCTCAACTTCAACCAATGGTGGCGGCCAAACGACCATCACCGCAAGTTGGAGGAGAAATGGGCGTTCATGAGGCAATTTTGGAAATGGCAATCTCGATACGTTTAACTTCTTTGTTTTTTGCTAAGGAGTTGTCACAAGATGGCTTCAATGTGGCAGAGATTTTTAAGTTGGCAACCTTGATGTATAAGTTGGGCAAGTCCACGGGTGTCTATGCGTTAAAGTTAGAGATAATCGAGGTGGAAGCAGAGGAGAGCTAGAAAGACAATGTGGAGGGGAGATTTTAGCAGCCATGCGTGTCAATACAATGGCCGCCAAACCTGCGATCAAGAGGTCATTAATTACACATGGTGTGGTGGTGGTTGACAACTCCTAAGGTACTTTCCAACTTGTTGGGCCTAAGAGAAGGATTTTGGTACCTTGACGTGTGCTTTTGGTTTCATGAGCTCAATCTTTGATGTTGAGAGCATCTACTATTGAAGAGTTGGGTTTCACTGGGGATACTTCAGAGAAGCATTCACAACTAGCACATCCATGGGGAATACGGAGCACGCTACATACATCACAAGAGTTGAGTTTGTGTTGAAACTTAACCAAGATGAATTTATGGATGCAAGCTCCATGAAGGTGAAGGCGATTATCACGGAGGCCAAGTCATATGATGTCTCGATGGGCTTGGCGGTGCTATATCCAATGGACTTCACCTTGGATTTTTTGGAGGAGTCAGCAAGCTATAGACCAAGATGGCAATTATGAGATGGGCGGAATGCTCAACTGTTAGCTTGATTTGTGCGAGTTCTCACTAGTAACTTTGCTGACCTGTTTGCCTTCTCAAGTTGTATGAAAGTGAAACCTTTATGATTTCTAGCAGGTTTTGAAGATCCTCCTATAGTTAACCACACTTTAAAGGAAGTAGATATCTATATGGGCAATACGAGTGGTAGAGAGGTAGACTGATACCAACCTATGATTGAAGCGATGTGGAGCAAGACCACCCTACAGCGGTAAGATGCAAAGTTAGCAGTGAAAGAAGCGTGGCAATATTTTATGCTACCACAGATGCTAGAGGAGCTCGAATGTGAGCAAGACCTAGGGCCTCCTTTGGACACGTCTACCATCCATTGGAAGGCACCAGAAAATAACATTGTATTATTGGAGCTCTTTAGAGGGATTGACAGAGGATTGGCGGCTGTTTTACAAGCGGGGATCAAGTTCAAGCGCTACATTTACGTGGATGTGGATGAAGCAGCAAGGCAGGTGGCCAAACGTCACTTACAGAGAGTAAAGACTCAATTTCCAGAGTTGTTGGCCACTAGCACCATCAAAACTTCCTTCTCTACACTTGTGGATGATATTTCTTTGTTATTGGATGATGACATTCACCATGTTGGTTATGTTGACCTTCTCATTGCAGGATGGCCTTGCTAAAGCATGTCTATGGCACACAACCAAAACGGGTTGAAAGACACCCGTTCTTCTAGGTTCTTTGATATGATTTGAGTGCTACGGTTGCTTCAAACTTTTCAGACCGCCGGGTTATATTGTGGAGAATGTGCCGCTGTTGAGCAGTTCGAGGAGATTGAAGAGTATATACCGCATTTATTAGATTTTGAATTTTCCAATGTTGATTGATGTGGTTGCAGTGGAGTCACGAGTACATTAGATACGTTTGTGGTGGACAAACTTAACACAAGAACAGTTGCTATACTTCGTGGTGGATTGGCTTAAACGGCCAAATGTGTACGTGAGTAATATTTTGGATCTTCACAAGACACCATGGCGCGTTTACCATGACGACAAAGCGGTGGTTAACCACAAGGAAAAACCACAGAGGGCCTTCTCCACGTTGGTTAGTTTTGCAATGTCTTATACTTTTAAAAATAATGGACATGGGCATGTGTGGAATTCGTTGTCATAGAAGATGGTGGAGCCATGGGCTATTCTACTGGCACCACGAATGTGTTTGGTGTTTTGGAGCAACAACGACGGTTTTTACTTGGTTAGGCAATGGATTTAAATTGCTTGACTTAGATTGTATCGTTGGTGGTTGCCAACGAGAAGCGTCTAGCTTCTAGCTTGACTGGTTACATGGTTTATTATAAGTTGCGAGCGACCGAAAAATGACTTGCCTCTCTTTGGGTGACAAACAACGTGGTTGGAGGCGAGAGGGCTTTGGCAACTCATTTATAGAACATGTGGGATACTGCAAATATTTTTGCAACGCTCAAGGCAGATGATCTTCAACAAAGGGTGGATCTTCTGAGTCAACAAAAGAGATTGGCTCACAAGAGGATGGATTTGGAAGAGGTCATGGATAAGATGTTTGTCAAAGAGCATACGGCCTCTCATATGGAGTAAATTGGCAAACTTAGCGAGTTGGAGGGACATGGAAGCATGATGGGTGAGGAGGAAGAAGAGCCTTCTCTACTTGGCATTCAATAGCAATCAAAGGTAGAGAAGCCTGCTTCAAAGGAATCAAGGGAGATAGTGACCAAGGAAACTTGAAAATTGATAGTTGGCTTGGCAGACGGAGCAGAAGAGGCAAAAGAATATGAGTTCCTCAAGAAGTATATGGATTGTTTTGCGTTTAGTTTGCACAATTTGGGAGTGTTGAAAGGACAGGATGTAGATATTAATTTAACAGAAGAAGCAACAATTTATCAATATCCATACAAGTATAGCAACATTGAACGGATGATGATTTGCACTCCTACAGAGGAATTGGTGGCTGCAAGGCTAGTCGAGTTGGCTCCACTGGATTGCCAGTATGCATCAGCGACGATTATCCTATCCAAGAAGGATATCTATGGTAATTGGAGTGATAGAAAGATGTGCAATGACTACAGGAGGATTAATATATTCACTAAGTCAATTTGTTGTGCCATGCCAATTCCGAAGGAGAATTTGGAGGCCATTGATCATGCCAAGGTATTTGATACGTTGGATTTGCGCTCTGGATACCAGCAGATTGGATTGAGAGATGAAGACAAGGAGAAGACTGCGTTCTGGGGCATCGATAATGATGGAAAGGATTGGCTGTTCAAGTGAATGCTTTTGCCATTTGGATTGAAGAATGGGCCTGCAGAATTCCACATTGAAATGGATCGAGTCTTCTCGGGCTTGGACTTCGTGAGATACTACATCAACGATATTATTGTCTTTAGCAAGAATCAAAGGCAACATAGGGCGATGATTCATCATCGCACTACTTCAAAGAATCACCATGAAGCATATGGATTTGCGGAGCGCATGGTGCAAACTGTCAAGAAGGGGCTCCAGAAGTACAGCTTGAAGAAGGGACATTACTAGGATTGGGATTTGCAAATTCCGTGGATAGCAATGGGCTATCAATATAGTAAACAAGCATCATTGGCATATTTTTCACCTTACTATCAATTGTTTGAAAAACACCCAATTTTATTGAAGGCCATTCAAGCAGATGCTAACACCATTTTGGCTAACATGGACAATCCGGACACACGGGCTCAAGAGTATGAGCGTGCAAATTTGTTTAAGCAAGTGATGCCTATGGCACTGGAGAACCTCTCCATTGCTCAACATCGGCATACGTTGCGCTATGCTACGATACAGGGAGGTGGCTATCAACCCCAAGTGTGGCTTTTCACGCCTGGAGACTATATGTATTTGCATCAAGCAACGCCACTACCTTGGATGTGACAACAAGACAAGTGATTTTGCAAGTTTGTGAGGTGAAGGATTTAGGTGTGTTAGTGTTGGAGGGTTGTGATTGTAAGATGTGAAAGGATCACTCACGCAATTGCGCGCCTTACCACTTGCTACACATTGATAGGACTCTACACCTCGGTCTCTCTCACATCTTTGTTGGATTACGTTGTCGGTTATGTGGTAGTGTCAAACAGGCAGTCACAATGGTTATTTGTGACTTATGTTCTACTGGGTGGCATTTAGAATGCTTAACTCTATCTCTTTTTGGAGTACCAGTGGGTCAATGGTCTTGTCCTGAGTGTTTAGCTTGTTGAGAGTCTAAGTAGACAAAGTCCAACATTAAAAATGTATTAGAGGCGAATAACAATAGAGCTCTACTTGCACCCGGCCTACCCTCTGTTTATAGAGTCTTTTAGCGTCTTTTCATGCGGATCACGTTGATTCCTATCGTCTTGAGAGGTTTTCACTATCGGTTATCATTTGGTTTGATATGACTGTGTGGTTCGCCAGTGTGAAAGGGGCTTTAGCATGGACGAAGGGAGCGAGTAAAAGGGTACTTGTAGACCGCTTAATACTTCTTGGTGTACAAGGTCACAAGTCATTTATTTCTTCTCCCTAAGTCTAGGTTATTGTTAGTGTATAAGATTGTGTTGTTTTCTTATCTTACGGAGGTAACGGTGGTGGTTTGTCACCAATACTCCGGAGTTGTCTCTAATTGTGCGCTTACTTGATTAGCATGATGCTATCTTGGCTCAATGCGATCGTGAACAAGATTTTCCCTAAAAGGCTTGCTAACATAGTATCAATACATTTTCAAAAAATTATTAATACTAACCTCTAATCACTCTGTAGTGATCTTCTTCTCAAGCTTCTCTTCTTGACTCCTTTAAGAAGACCTCTCTTATAGCAATAAGTCAAGAAGGTCACATGTGGGAATATTTTTCATGATGGCAAAGCTTCAAAGCACTCAAACTCACTTAGTTTAAGGTAAGACAATCCATAACCTCACCGCCATCCAAAATGGTTTTATAGACTATGCATGAAATAGTAAAGTTTGATACAAGTCAATCAAGATAAATTTCTGATAGTAGTAACTAGAAATACTTAGTAGCGGCATTTGGTCATGAAGGTGTGCAATTTTGAGTTCACTCACCTCAATCAAGCTAGTCATTGGTGGCCTTGCTAAAAAATCTCAACAAGCTAGTGCGGATTTGGGTCATGCATGTACTTGTCATGCATAGCATGCCTTCTCTCTTTTGCTCATTGTTAAGGTGGAGCAATTCATAACCAATTCTTTAAGCCAAATGGGGTCTAAAATGACATTGTATGTCAAAGAAAATTATGTAGAAAGATGAAGAATTAGGAATGAAACTCAACAATTTTTTATTTTTTTTCAAATTGAATATCAAAGATGCCAAATTGATACATAATTTATAAGCCCAAAATCCACCAAAGCCCATAATTGTATTGTAGAGTATGTGGTACTTGTCATGAGTTGGATTGGATTTTGTACCCGTCTTTGCCCAATGCTAATAAGTGACAGTGAGTACAAGAGAGAAGACATGCCATGCATATCCAACACATATGTGATCCAAAATCACACCCCTCTTTTAAGACTTTTGAGGCAAGGCCACTAATCACAAGTTTGAGTGAGGTGGAATAATTCAAAATTGCACACCTTCATGATCCATTGTCTATATTGGCTGTTTTTAGTTACTGTCATTTAGAGATTTTTTGAAATTGATTTTGTCATACTTCACCATTTCATGCTTACTCTGTAAATTGCTTTTGGGTGGTGTGCGGTTATAGATTGTTCCACCTTAGTTCCTAACATTGGACAAAATGTGGCACAAAATCCGACCCAATTCATGACAAGCACCACATACTGTACAATGCAGTTCAGGGGCTTTTGGTAGATTATTTATTGATTTTGTAGTTCAAAAATTAATCCCTTACCTCCACGGAAGTTGGTTCTCGCCGTCTCCAAAAAGAATTATAATGTAGCCAACAGAAAGATTCCAACATCAAAATCTTTTTGCTCACTACATTTCAAAAAATTTGGAGGTGACTAGAATCGGCCTTCCTGATGTCAAAGAGTTAATTCAGAAGAGTAGTTTCTTGGGCATCATTCCTAACGCTTCATCTTTCTCTATAGTTCCTCTTATATACAATGTCATTCTGAACCCCATTTGACATAAAAGAATAGTCATGGATTGCTCTACCTTAAAAAAATGCATACAATTGTAGAACATACTATGAAAAAGGCCCAAGGCGAATTGACTCCCTCGTTGGGACTTACTTGAGGGGGCCACCAGGTGGTGGGGCCAAACCTGGCCCCTATTTTGTTTTTGGATGGGGACCTATTTATAGCAAGGGAGGGTCCTCGAGGGGAAACAATTTCCGTAGGCCCCAAATTTGTCAAAAAAAATTCCAAAAAAATCCTCTAGACCCCCCAAAATAAGAGGGCCAAAAAAATGACCCCATGCAATTAAGACAAGGCCCACCTCGGATAAGTCCCAACGAGGGGGTCAATTCGCCCTAGGCATGGAAAAGAGAGTCATTGGAGGCAAGAGTAGTAGAGCTGGAAGAAAGATGTTGGTGGCGGTAATCTATGGATAAATTTACCTCAAAGGTAAAAACAAAATATTTAAAAGTAAAAAAAATCATCTTACAAACCATCAGGGGTGCAAACCGAACACATCACGCACATGAGTCTAGATGGGCTACGTTTGGACGCACACCTAGCAACAAAGGGCCCAAGTTTGGCCTACCGAAACCCGACGTGCTTAGACCCATGGACTCTGGAGTTGGGTAAACAAACTATTACACCGTTCCGTGAATATAGTGTAGACCAGACTATTTGAAATTTCCTACACTAATTGAAAATTTACATGCAATTGTTGACTGACACACACTTGCTTGAGAACAAATACCCAATCAGAACTTGGCATGCACATGCTTTGATGGAAATTAGTGTGAGTGAGCTACATCAATAATCCCTCTACACTATATTTAGTGTTTAGTATAGTAATCCCCATCTTTTTAACCATATTCACAACTTATGCATGAATCATTGTTCACATAGAATTCCCAACAAGTTCACATGTGGTGATTTCCACGCATTGGCCACATCACCTTGGGGTGCGGATGTGGGCTGCAATTGTCTCCATGCACGTGACCCTATTGGTGGAATGAACCAGGTTTTTTTTTTGTTTCATGGTTTTCGCTAGAGTGGCAACACAAATTTGTCTGGAGACGGCAACTCTGGCGACACAAAATTGTTTTTGAAACCACTTGAAATCAAATTTCTTCATAAATATCTATTTTGGAGAATTCTTCTTTGAAAAACATAGATTTGTACATTTTCCAGGCGACGGAATAGAGTCCCCCCTCGTCATTAGTAGCAGTATGGCGATATGATAATGGTCATCAATAAGAATTTGGCGATATGAAATCACAAATTTCCCACTTTTTTCGGGAATATTTCTTTTTAAGAATTTTTTTTGACAATTTGGCCTCAGATCACCACAAAAAAAAAACTTGGAACGAACACATGTGTGGATGAGCTTGCAATGGAGTCCAACAATTGGTGGTGGGCCCCATTAAACAAAAGGTCTATTTGGATAGTATTTTAAAAGTATAAATTCGTTACCACTGTAAACACAAGGGGAACTCTGTGGGGACAAAGGGAACATGTTGGAACTGATGGAAACGCTTGGGGAACACATTTGGGAACTTAAAGGAACAACAAGGAAGCTGATTGGGAATGCAATAGGACATTGTGGTAATAATATGGTTAGAAAGGTAAATTAGATGAAGGTGACCAAATGGTTTGGTTAGGAACCATATCAAATTTTACCTTGAAAATGTGCGTTGTGAGGAGCCCAATCAAGACTTTTAAGGTCCCTATCTGGGAGGTGAAGCTCCATATGATCATCATGTGCGTGTGCTTCATTGTGGAGGCAACATGCTAACCCTCACTCTCCAGGGGTGGGTTGGGGTGCAAACTGCCTTCATCAGGTCTCATGTGAGCAACCACAGAGGGGTTGGCTGTTGTGGTAACTGTTGGGAGGGTTTGGGGTGCATGGCAAAGAATGAAGTGAAAGGAATAGAGTGAAGCTGTTCTGGAAGTCCAAATGCAGCGAGCCGCTTGTCATATAAGACATCGTCATGGCTTCCATTCAAGACACTTCATTCTCAGTTGGTGTAGACTCCGCCTCACACCATGCTTGACTATGACACAAAGCTGTCCAGGTGTCAATCATTCTCTCCCTTGGACTAGAGCAGGACATAATTCCGAATAAACAAATGACGTCTAGAAGCGATTCCCCACCTGCAGAGTCAAATTTGTGTTTCATGAAAGCAGACATGAAGAGGAACTCATAGCTCACAGTAAAATAACTTAGTTTACAACTAATGTCACCACGTAACCGAAGGGTCCTAGAATCTATAAAAAGACACGTATAAGTACTAGATTTAACATCTTCTCAATCAGACCGATCTTGTACCCGCGAATCAAGATTTACTTAAAAATGCACCAGGAAATAATTCATATCACAGGATAAATATATAATAAAAAAGCCCCCACTCTGGAGCTTCTCCAACAGCAAATGACGGCCAGGCAAAGCAAGAAGACCTCGGCTAAAACCTCCTGCGACCTGCAGCAGGATATGCCTTGTTCTTAAGTTCAACATCTTAGAAAACTAGATGAAATGATCAGAAGATGTTAAAGAGGACGCTGTTGATCAATCAACCAAGATCATTGACTGCAAACATGATCTGAATCCTGCATTCCATCACGTTCACGGCACCAAGCGCATTGAAGTTGATAAGTTAGGGTCAGAGAGACACACCTCGTGTAAAGATCGGGATGCCTAGGACGCACTTGTAACACACAGCCACGTAAACACCAGAAACTCAGTGTGGACAGAAGTACTATCAGCGTTCCTGTCAATTCAGCAACGCCTTGCGATGATACAGATTATCTCGGATTCACCTTGGCAATTGGAAGTCCAGAGTATAGAGATACAGCAGAGCCGCCAAACTCCAAAAATCAGTGAATATGTACAGATCACGAAACGCTAGAACCTGTGATAGATCATACAACTTAGTCGCTTACATCATCACCAAAGAGCTCATAGATCATCCCGGTCGTGGAGATGAGTCTGTCCTTCTCCCGCTTCGGGGCCATCTCCATGCTTTGGCTCCATAAATCCCCAAGAGCAGGTGGTGGTGGTTGCCTCACAACATCTGCAACGACGTCCTTCCCCATGTTCATGAGCGGAGGCGACAACTGCCTACTCGACGTCACAACCTCCTGCTCCCTGGTGTCCCAATGAGGCTCCTGCCACTCTTGCGACAGAACTCCTGAAGATTCCAGGTGTTTCTCATCCCACACTACCACCACGTGAGAGTCGTCAGCCACGTGGTTGCCTCCCAGGTCCACTGCAGTATTAAGCGCATGCGCCCTGTCAACTTCATGCACGGAGGGACTGAAGTTGAAGTCCGGGAGAGGCCTATACTTGGGCACTCGAGTTGAGTCCATGGGCGTTTTCAGCGCATGAGGATATGCCATGACGCCAGAAGGCTGCAGGCCGTCGCTCCCACCATCTTCCGGCCCGTCGCTGAGATCGTCCTCGTCCTCGTCTTCGTCGTCGGTGGAGCCATACTCACTGTCGTCACTCTCACCTGGGAGCTCTCCTTCATCGTCATCGCTGTCGATTTTGCTCTCCGGGTACCTGTTCTGCAGGGCTCGTCTTCTCAACATGAAGACGTTGAAGTAGTAGCTGTTGAGCTCTGGCCTGGTTTTGTGAGGGAGGGCGGCAGGCAGGTAGTTCCAGAAGTTGCCGCTCTTGGACACGGTATGCGACCGGGCAACCAAGCGAAAGGTGCGTTCGTCTTCCTTGGTCCACTGCTCGGCAACGCATTCTCCCATCTTATGGAACCCCATCTCATACCAGGCTGCCCCAAGCTCCGCCTTCTTCCGCTCTCGTGCCTCCTCAATATGCCCCCTCACACACTGTATGGAGCCCGGATCTTGACACTCGCATGAAGGTGCCCTGCCCCTACCTACTCTACTACCTAACAAACTACTCTCGCCTACTTCCGGTGGTGGCGGCACTACTTGCGCACCATACCATCTACTCTCGTCGTCGTACTCCTCGTCGACGCTGCTACTGGGTCCTACCTCTTCATGATCCCGTGGAACCCACCGGACTTCGTCCGCTTGAAAATCAGGCCCGATAGGTATCCTTTTCCGCTGCGGATTTTGACGAGCGAACGTCGCTTCGTTATAATTTACAGTCTGTCTACCCGAACGCTGTCCGGCTCCCCAGTACGAGCCATCCGCGTTCCTATCGTGGTGGTGATACGACCTAGGCCCTGGTAGAGGCTCAAACCCATACTGAGCCAGTCGTTCTCGAGTGAGGCGCAGTCGTTCCAAAACTTGAGCGTCTGGTCGAACTGACTCGTCGTAAAATGCAGATGGCATGGACTTCGCCTGCATCACGTCAAGCCACGACTAAGTTCATGAAGAAACAGGACAAGGACAATGTTGTTTCCAAAAACAGGACGATAACACTCCGTCGGTACATGAATTACCAGACAATTCCTACATTACATTCTTGACTAAACCCTTTCTAAGTCTGACCTATTTCATTCATTCATGAGGTCTAGCAAACAATGGTCAGATCAGCTGAGAACACATGCCACCACAGGCAAGTTCTTAATGGAGCTCAATTAGGTGCAACAATCAGGTCTACCCTAATTCGAAGTGTAGTGTCCCCTTCCAAATGATCATATTAGCTGAGAACAAATGCAGAGAGTTCCATGTGACACAGCTGAACCATGATGTTTATGCAGCTCAATCATACAGCAAGACTGAATTAGGTCTACCCTGATTAGAATATTCGTGCACTCATAGTGAAGTGTCCCCTTCTACGTGATCATATTAGCTGGAAACAAATGCAGAGAGTACCATGTGACACAGCTGAAACATGATTTTGATGCAGCTCAATCATACAGCAAGACTGAATTGGGTCTACCCTGATTAGAATATTTGCGAACTCATAGTGAAGTGTCCCCTTCTAAGTGATCACATCAGCTGAGAACAAATGCAGAGTGACATTTGACACAGCTGAACCATAATTTAGATCATACAGCAAGACTGAATGAGAATTCCAGACATGATTCAGATGACAGCCAACTGTTAGGTCAACCAACAATTTTAACATATTACACTACAATAGGATCCGTCATATCCATACCTGAATGGAGCCATCTCCTCCTCCACGAGGCTCGCCCCTCCACATGACGGAGCGCACTTTGGCCGTGAGCATCTGGCATTGGCTCACCCAGTGGTCGTCCTGACCGGAGCCCCCGGCAGTCGGATCGCCAGGACACAATGCGACGCGCTTGATCCATTCCAACATCCCATTCAAGACGTCGCGCTGCAGGCTCACAGTCTCTTCCCTGCAACCCTCATACCAATCCTCGCTCACGTCGCCACTAGGGTTTCTCACCCAATCCTCACTGGTCGACGACTGCCGGCATTCCAGCTGCTGCCGATCATCGTCCTCCGATCCCGCCTCCAACTCACTGCCACTGTCGTGAAGAATCGTGCCACCATTCGAGCTCCTCTGAGCACTACTCTTCAAGTACTTGACGAACACGAGCTTGAGCCCGGGCGCGCACTCCGCCCCCAAGCCCAAACCCTCCGCGACGCTGCCCCACAGCTTCCCCTCCGTCACCTTCCCATACCCACCCATGCTCCCCACGCGGGAGTGGAGCGCGAGAAGATCCACCGCCCTCTCGCCCATCTGCACAGGCAATGGCCGCGAGGCTCTCCGCGGAACTCCCATCTCCTCACCCTCCTCAGTCAACCGGCTCCGCTTCTCCTCCCCGCTCCTGCCCTCCTCCTCGTCCACCTCCTTGCGCTTGTGCGAGGGCCGCGCCATCATCGCCCTCGCCGCCCTCGCCCTCGCCTTCAAGCGCAGCTCGCCCCCCATCCTCCCATGGCTCAGCCCACCCATGATGGCCCCAATCCCACCCTCACCTCCATTTCCACCCCCTCCCCAATGCAATAGTTTACCACACCCCAACTAACCCATTCATGCGTTTAAGACCCTAATCCATACCCTAAGCTGTTGACCCTAATCTGGTGGGGGGCCATGGATTAGGGGGGAGCGTGAGCTAATTTAACCTAGGAGAAGAGAAGAGAGGGGGAAAAAGGGCAAGAGAGTGGAGAGATGGGGGGAGAAATGAGGGTGGGTGGAGCCTCTCCCTTCCTTTTATTCAGCCTCCACCCTCCCTTGCCATGTCACCTCCCTTGCATCTTCATGGGGGCTTGATTTAGGGTGGCATCTACAAGTTCCGCCTTCGTTTGCGTCGTCGCTTCTTGGCCCTTTTTTAGTCTTGTATTGGGGTAGTTGATGTCAACTAAAGTACGCTTTTGTGGCATACGTTGCTAAGGTTGCGCTTGTTGCACTTTGGTTACCTTGTCGCGTTTTGTGACTTTTGTTGCCTTGGTATATGCGCTAAAGTGGATCTTCTTCTTTGATTGTAGAATTGCACTTAGGTTTTTGCCACCCTCCTTGCATCTTCACGGAACCTTGATTTAGCGCAACATCTACGAGTTGTGCCTTCGTTTGCGTCGTCGCTTCTTGGCCCTTTTTTTGTTTTGAGGTAGTTGATGTCGACCAAAGAAGGAGTTGTCACGCTTTGTAGCCTATGTGATTGTGTTGGGTTCTTTGTTTATGCTAAAAGTAGGTCATCTTCTTCTTCTTTTTCTTTGTTTACGCCCTTAGTTGGTTATCAAATCACATTTTGTGTTTTTCTTTTGTTCTATCTTTTTTGTGAGATGGATATTTTAATATGATTGAGATTTAGCCATGTTATACCCTCCTTGCATCTTCATGGCGGCTTGATTTAGCGCAACATATACAAGTCATGCCTTCATTTGCGTTGTCGCTTCTTGGCCCTTTTTTTTTTGATAGTTGATGTCGACTAAAGTAGGAGTTGTCGCGCTTTGTGGCCTATGAAGTGATTGCATTCAAGGGCTTGTTGTTTACGGCTAAAGAGAGTCTTCTTCTTCTTCTTTGTCGCCCTTACTTGATCATGTAAGCAATTTTTGGGTTTTTGTTTTATTCTATCTTGCATCTTCATGGAGCCTTGATTTAGCACAACATCTACAAATCGTGCCTTTGTTTGTGTTGCAACTTGGCCCTTCTTTTGATTTGGGATAGTTGATGCCTACTAAAGTAGGAGTTGTTGCGCTTTGTGGTCTACATTGCTAAGGTCACAAGGTCTTTGCTTCAACTTTGGTCACCTTGTCGAGCTTTATGACCTTTGTGACCTTGCGTTTGGCTCTTTGTTTACTTTAGAGTGGATCCCTTCTTCTTTGTGGCCCTTAGATGGTCAAAGAATTGCATTTGGATATTATATTGTTCTATCTTTTTTGTGAGATGGATTTTTAGAATGATTGAGGTTTTGCATAGAAAGAATACTAAAGAAGCATGTCAACGCGGATTGTAGAAGTTTTGTTGTGTAAATAAACACAATATCTGTGAAAATGTCATGGTATATGAAAATGGTAAAGATGGATAACGGTAGCCAAAGATGGAAATTTTAGTATTGTCACAAGACAATTATTCACACTTCCTCTTGGGTTGGAGACTTTAACATGGCTATTATAACAAGACCATATCTATGGTGTTTTGACAAATACTATGTTAATATGTCTTGACATACTCAAAGAAGATCATACTCCTTGCATATGTAGTTTTTTCCCTTTTGCATCATCTTTGGCAACACAACTTAGAGTTTGGCTTAAGTTTGTAGACAGTAGTATTTCTTTATTCATTTTTATAAATTATATTTACTTATTATATTTTTAGTGATAAATTTATGACACTTTTTTTTAAATTTCAATAATTCAAAATCTTTAGGAAAAAATGGAAAATTAACACTTAATATGAATCTAAAATATAGATTGCATCAAGGAAGTGTATTAAAAAGGTAAAAAGGTAGAAATGAGTATCTAGAACATTCAATTATTTTAACATTTTTTTCAATATCTACATAATTATTATATAATATATATTTTTATGTAAGGATTAGCATTTGTATGTTTTTCAAACAACAACATTAATCAACAACATTTTAATTTAAATTATATATAAATTTAGTATTTGTATTCAAGATAAATATGATATGATTAATCCAATGGAATCTTCTTGATAATAACTTATTTCAATCAAGAACAATGTATGAAGTATAATGGTTATAAATTTAGAGGCTGAAATATTGCAAAATGTTTATACGAAGTGAAATCCTAGTCTACTAAAGGAGGTTTCACACATGGACCATGGTACCAAGGTACCAAAGGACGAAACTTTGCCAAAGAGTCGAGTTTTTGAGTTATAAAAATGTTAAATATGCAATTTGTTGAGTTTGGGACCGTCCATGTATAAAAGCCCAAAGTACCAAGTTGAGAGGTTGTAATTCATACCATTTGGCAAATCCCAAGTCAATTTCTACTTCTTAAAGGTCTTACTTTCATGAATTTTTTTTTCTCACATTCTCTAGCCATAGAACCTCCCAGGGAACACATTTTTGGTAAAAAAATCAAGAAAATGGTCAAACTTCTCATTAGACAAAAAATTCTAGCACAAGTAACGTTATAGAAAATTTTAGATAAAAACACTTGGGTGAAAATTAAAATAAAATATACAGGTAAAAAAAATTGGGTAAAAATCTTGAGTAAAATATTTGGATAAAAAATTTCAAGGTAAAATATGTTATTGTATTATTGTAACGGTGGAGATTTTGTCAAATCTTAATATTTTAATGAAATAAATGGTTGGCACCTCGGCTGGAGTTTGATTTGAACAAGTATAGAAATCCAAACTTTCCTCGAGGGATTGAACTCTTGGCGCCAAAACCTCCTAAAAGTGCTGCTATGTTGACATTTTAGACGCCATTGGTACTTTGGTCCAAGTGTAAAACCCCAAGGTCCCGACTAAGGCCAATTCTAAGGCTCTACATCAATCAAATTGCTAGTAGCACTTGGTACCTTGGTACCATGGCCCATGCGTGAAATCCCCCTAATCTTCTCAATGAAGGCAAGAGAAGAACCTATTTTCTACTATCTAATTTTCCTTTAAACATGATATTTCAAGTTCTGCTCTCAAAATTCTCAGGTCAGTGAAAGCATTTTTAGTGGTTTAAATTAAGATCTTACAATTGAGTGTATAAATAAAACTTATTTTTTCTTTTTCCATTTTAATGAAAAAAATAATATTAGAGAGATTTTGAAGTTAAAATTGTCAAGGAATTCCAAGGGATTTAATTATAATCAAAACTATTCAAAGGCTTATATTGACTTAGACAAGGTAGGATGGTTGTGCCAAAATATAACTTTTAGTATGATATAGAAAATGAATATTTTTTTCTTAAATTGGAAGTATTCGTTAACCTTGACAATACGAGCTTTGTTACTAACACATCTTGATATTATCATACAAACCCTTGAAACCAATTTCCTTGGTTCAAAACTCACTTGTTAATATCTCTATGACTCTTGATAATATCACCTTTTTTCCCTCAAAAAATGTACTGTAAGTTTGACATTAGTAAGAGCTGGATGAATGAAAAAGTTTTGTAAGGACGAAAAAATCCAAACTTTTCTATTAAGAATCCATTTTTCTTATATTGAATCATACTTTGGCACCACTAAACCCTTCCGTTCACTAATTTGAAACCCTTCTATTCACAAAACCCTTCCAGACACCAAATCTTTATTCCTTCCTCTTGCATAACCTTTCCATATAAGTGATTCAATTGATGCATCACCAATGTCGCATACTTTGACCTCCGTCTCTATTATTGCATCACACCTACCCCACTTACCAACACACAAGTATCATTGCACCAATTCCACATTTTGTTATAAAAGAAAAGTCGATAACCACAACAGAGCTAGAGCCCTAAACAACATCAAATAAACAAAATACATACACTAAAACAAGTATATGTAGTACACCCTCAAGGAATAACTAGTAAATCACAAGATTAGTCAAGCGTCTCGCACTCCATTAAGGGAGAATCAACGAGGGCAAGTAGTGTAAGAGAATGCGGAGCCTTTACTAATGATAAACTATCACTTACAAGCAAATGTAATCACTACCCACTCTCTAACTCACTCAGAAAGCTTGACTTGACAAAGACGTCAAGTCAAGGACGTGTGCGGTGCTATACGCACACACACAACCCTAAGTGGATGGAAATCATCCATAGATGAATGAGATGCACCGCCGGACGTTCCTAAACCCGTAGATTAGTAACAAACTAATCTAAGTTAAAACACTACGATACGGAGAGGCCCTCGATGCCACGTCTCGTGACAGTTGTCGTGTAAAGAAAGATCGATAACCACAAGAGATTGAGAGTCCTAACCAACATCAAATAAACGATAAACATACACTAAAACAAGTATACGTAGTACATCCTCACATGCCCCTCCTAGCGGATAAAGAGACCCTCTATTCAACTAAGACAAATTAACGCTAACAAGACTAAAAGCCTCAGTGATGTGGCTGCAATAATTGTACGCATCTAGTCGAAGATGTCGCCCGTCGCTGAATCAATAAGCATATGAAGAAGTTACAAAGAGAAGATAGGTGAGGTGCAATGTAAGCCCCATCTTTAATCGCCTTCGACAACTTTGTTGCCAATCCCTTGGTCAATCTTCACGTGGTCTATCCTTGAATTAAAACCAGATATTCCAACTCAATGGCAATGCAACACACAGTGTCAAGTCTACAAGGAATCAAGTGGTTTCATCGGGTGAAACGTGGCTTAGAGACCTCTGACAACAAGGGCCAGTTCAATCTCCGAATGGTAGAGTAGAAAGAGGAGGTGTTAAGCAAATTATATGCCAACTACATTGGCAATGATCACGCAACAACATGGTAGCCGCGCCTTTCGTCTCACCGCAGACAAAATAAGGAAGACCGTCCGGCACAAGTGCCAACTCCAAATGAATAGAGCCATGAATAGGTAAATGACACGGAGCACAACTCTTAGAGTGTTCCCGACACTCCCGACCATCCTTGACTTTCAGCAACAAGATGCCACTAGGCAACACATCCTTCACGCAAAGAATAATGCGCCTTGCCTTAACATCCAACGTTGTAGGCGCCTCACGCTACAGATAAACGCAATTTCCCGTGGTAAAACGTCGCAACTATGGTCAGTAGGCACCACTACAAATACAAGCGTACCGTAAGGTGTCACAGTGCTAAGCAATAAACAAGTTTTCCATAGCCATGGGCATGGCCCCGCTTGATGTTCTCCGCTCAATCCCGTAGACAATGGACCCACATCTCTGGATTGTCCAAATCCACAACCGGAGCCAATTTTCCCGAACGGAGCTCGATAAAATTAGATCCCGCCCGTACCACAATTGATATAGACTGAAAGTAACCACTGAAGTTGGCGAGCTAAATCGGTACTCCATGGCAATCCATGGTATCATCAGATCCCAATCACGGTGGCCACCCTGCAATAATCCATACTCCCGTAGGCCCCGCTTCACGGTTTGAACCACGCGCTCTGCCAAACCGTCTACTTCCAGATGATCCCGAGAAGTAGTTAGATGGTCAATCAAAGCCTTCATACATAAAGCTTTAAAAGCCCCAAGGAGTTCCCGCCCCAAGTCAATCAAAACCTCAACTAGGGATCCAAAACGAGCCAAGATCCGGTCACGGAATGCCATGGCTGCCAATTCTAAAGAGTTCCATGGTACTGCTACAAGCTCAATTCACTTGCTAAAATGCTCCACCATCACCAGCACGTATTTGGCTCCACATATGGTGACAACAAGCGGCCCGATAAATCCAAGGACCAACGGTAGCCCAACTCCATAATGGGCAAAGGCTGCAACTATGATGACAAGGTGTTAACGCTGGATCTAAATCAATCACATGTTTCACACCGAGGAACATACGTGGCAACTTTTAGGTACATGCCAATCCACCAATATTAGCTGGACAACATCAAATTATTCCGTCGTACACCAAAATGTCCTAGGTCTTCGTGTACTTGATGTATCAACAAAGACCATTGATTTGGTCTGGGATCTATGCGCCTAGTTTCATCCGGCCACACCCAAAATAGAAGGCCGTTCTCTCAACGGAACCTTGTTATTTGGTATCCAACTCGATCATTCTCCATAGCAAAAAGAGTTGGGGAAAGTGTCCCATCTTGTAGTTTCTGCAAGACTAGTCCGTCTTTACAAACATTGCTAACAACTTGGGCCCTATCCGATTGCTCATCCGTTGCCAAATCAGGCAACGTCAAATCGGAGCTAGACATCGACGTGAGGAAAGCCGCTGCATGCCACACTGGGACTGACTCCTTGTCATAGTCCCTATGCCACCTAACACCGGTCAAATCCTCCTCCAAAGGACTTGCATTGCGAGATAGAACTTCTACATCCAAGTTCGTGATGTCAACCAAATGTACAACCTCAAAGTCATACTCTTGAAGCAATAAATCCCATCTCGCAAGCTTGCCAATTAGCTTGTCAGACTCCATGAGCCACTTGAAAGGCTGGTGGTTGGTAACCAACATAGAGCATTGCGCAAATAAATAGGGCCTAAAATGGGCTATTGCAAAAACTCCAACCAAAGCCTCCCCCTCATAGGACGAATAGTTGGACAGCGTTGTCCTTGCAACCAGAAGGAAACGCCACACCGTACTCACGTCCTTCTTAATCCTTCTCAATCAACACAACCCCTAATCCCACAACACTCTAGTCTGTGTACAACTGAAAGGGTCGTGTAGCATCTGGACGCCGCGGCACAAGCGCTGAACCGAGCTTCAGCTTCAAAGTAGCAAACGCCTATTGGTGCTCATGTCTCAAAGTCCATGGTTGATTCTTTCTCGTAAGAATAGTTAATGGCTTAGCAATCAAGCTAAAGTTCTTTACAAACCGGCGATAGTAATTCGCAAAGTCAAAAAAAGCTCAAAGTCGTTACACATCAATAGGGGCATGAATCTTCTCCAATGCATCCACCTTGGCTTGCTGCACGCCAAGACATCCTAGAAGAAGAAGAAGAACACCAGACCCCTATGGGTTGGCGTAAATATAGTGTCCGTTCGACCTACCCTTGATGATATGCCCACAGGACATAACAACAGTGGTATAGGACTACTAACCCCTCTCAGGGTGGACACTGTATAACAGAAACCAAGAACCAGTACCCTGTAAAGTGATTGTTTGGGGTGTATTTTGTTGTATAGAAGTAGAAGGTTGGTTTCGTCGGTCATCACATTGTTGACATTGCCAGGTTGTTTGGAAAATACATGGTTGTCTTGTAGCGGTGGTCCGGGTTCGATTCCCGTTGTTCTCGATTGAGCATCGTTACGTTCATTCGGCGCTATCGAGCTAGAGGGGCAGGAAATTTCAACACCTTGGGCCCTTATATTGTAACAAGGTTACTATTATAAATAAAGGTGGTTTTCATTACTTTTTTGAATAGTTGGATTTATGGTAGTTGTACGCTTGTTGATAGTGGCTCTCCGCTTTCTATTTTTCTTTTGTGTAGTATTATGGACATGGCATGGTGTATAGCAATTGTGTTTATTTCTCTAAATGTATTTTTTATAAGTTTCTTTGATGTTTTGAGTTTGGTTTTTAGGATTTTCATAGGAGGGATGTGTGTAGATGCTCTGGCACTTGCTGTAATTACTATTAGTGGTTCAACTATCCAACCTTTGTTGATAATATCGTTCATGAGAGGTTGGTATTTTTCTATCTTTCTCTCAATGGTATCTGGTGAGAATCTGTCATTACAGTATGTGAATTCTATAAATTGTACCTTTAAATTGATGTTGGGAGATGTAGGGGGGTTTGATTGGTAGGGTAGTCCTTTTATGCATAGTAGGTCTGGTTTTAGTCGTGCATTACATTGGCATCTTTGTTGTACGCATGTACATGGTAGTAGCCAGGCTAGTTGCTTGGTTAGTGGATCGTTGGTTGGTTGGTTTGTGGTTCTTTTGGCTACTTTTGGCATAGTGTCTACCCTCAAGAGAGGGAAGTAGTCCCAGCTAACTAATTCCTTGTCCAGTGGGCATGGTCTTAGTAGTGGAACGAACAAACACTTTATTCACGCCGGCCTCCTTCGGAAACCGGCGTTCTTCTTCTTCTGGTAGTAGCCATGGAGGGATTGTATTCTCTGGTGGTTTATCATTACATGTGCCCGCATTCATGAGGGTATAACATCTTGAATTTTTTGATGAGACTAGTAGTTTTTTAATTTCCCAAACTGCTTTATTGTGTCTTTTTGTTCTAAGCGCATGTATATGGTGTTGTTTGCATTTTAGCAGTACATGTAACCATGTGTCTGGATCTTGGGAGTCGCATATTGAGCATGTGATTGATGGATATAATTCTCTACCAAAAAATAGTTGTTTTCTAGCATTGCCCATATATTGACCATGTCTTAGTTTTAGGAGGCATGTTTTTTGGGAGTCTGTTACCTGTTTATTAGTCCAAAATTCATTGGATAGTTTATCGTCAATGTCAGTGTTACTTATCCATTTATTTATATTGGGGAAATTTGTTGCAATGTCTGTTAAGTTATGTTCTTTGTCATATTTAATAATATGCTTTTCAAGGAATCTTATAGGGCCTTTATCTGGGGTTTCGTCCATAGAATGCCACCAGTCTCTTTGAAAGTAATATGGTGTAGAATGTGCAAATTCATGTGGTAGGGCTGCATTGTGGTAATCTTTGTCTCTACCTTGTTTGGCTAGTTCGTCAGCTTTTTCGTTGCCATCTATATTTGCGTGAGCTCGTACTTTGTACAATGATGTAGGTTGTGTTCTTTGTTGCAAAAGTGTTACTATATCTTGTAGAATGGTTTTGTCCGGGTGGTGATTATGTTGGGTGGGGTGTTTGAGTTGTGTTTGGATATTGTACAGGCCATTTAAACAGTTTGTGAAAATGTTTGCAGATTCACTAGGGTATTTGGAGGTAATAATTTGTAGGGTTGTGTATATTGCCATTGTTTCAGCTCTAAATATGTTTTGTAAACCTGGGAGTCTTATGGCTAGTTCTATATTTTTGGATTGATTGTGTATTCCATATCCTGCAGTTTCACGAGTCCAATGATTGCCCATATCTTGTGGTGGGAGAAATGAGCCATCAGTATAGTAGCAGTATTGTGATAGGAATTTGAGTTGTTTATCATTTATGAAGTTAGGAATTGTTGTTGTATTGTAGTTTGTAACTAAGTTGTCTGTTGGATATGTGAGTGTGTTCCATTCTTTGCTTTTGTTAACTTGTGTATTTAGTTGTGTTGGCGGGGCAATTTGTATGTATGGTTGAGGGATTTGGAGTTTGTTAAAAATTGTGGTTAGGGCGGTGATTTGTTCATTATTTCCAACACTGGTGTTTTTATGGTGTACACATAATATGTGAAGAGTAGAAGGTTCTATTCGTGTTTTAGTAAATTCGGGTGGTTTTGTTGGTTCTTCATATGTTATTGTATGTGCTGGTATGTATGTAACAACATGTGTGTCTGGATAGGGGCCTTTATGCGGTGTTAGATTATGGTACCAGCTGTTATCGGGAGTAGTTACTATGGTAATGGTGTTTGGATTGTTTTCTGCTGCAAGTCTAGCCCAATGTATAGCTTTCTGGGTATCTGTTTTGTTATGTGGGTGAGCATAGCCTATTCCTTTCCATTTGTAAGAAAATGCTTGTCCCATAGATCCAAAGACTTTGTCTCTTTTAAATGGTGAGTAAAACTTATCTATTTGAGTGGAGCAAGTTACTGGTGAGGAAAAATACATGTGAGTTATATTGAAAGATGTTATGATGTGGTCAAGTAATATTTTTGGCAAAGAGTAATGTGCAAGTTTAAGTGGGTCGGTTTTTGGAATTCTATATTTGTATCTTTGGTATAGCCATATTATTTTTGTTTCAAATGGTTGTGTAGGAGGTGTTAGTCCGTGTGGTGAATCTTTTGCTTTGGAGTATTGGTTCCATAGCCATTTTAGTCTGGTTGTAGGTATAGTCATGAGGTGCTTGCCTGTTTCATCGTAAAGGTGTGCCGTTTCATCTTTTATTTGTATGGTGTTTTGGTTGGTGTTGATATCTTTTGAGGGATTGCATTCATTTACATTGATATGTATAAGGGGGAGGGGCATGGTTGGAAGTATGTATCTTGTATCTCGGGTTTGTTCTTCTACAAAATGGGTATTTATTAAATTTTTATAATGTGTATGTTGTTTTGTGGTGTAATATTGAGCAAGCAAGGAGGTGTTGTGTTGTATAGATATTGGTATGTTTAGTGGGAAGAGGCCACTTTGTGGTATCCATTTATTATATGTAATATCGTTTGGTAATTTCCATTGGCATAGGTAGGTGTGGTATGTTTTTGGAATTTTATATTTGTCTTTTGTTTTGTTTTCGTTGTGGTCTAATATTGAATGTATGGGAAATGTAGTTGGGTTATTGGTGATTTTAATTGGTGGTTTCAAATAAGGGGGATGTGGTGGTGGTAGATGGTGTATAGGATTTGTACCAAGGTTGGGTAAAATATGATGGTCGTGTGTTCTATATTCATGTTTTAGAGTTCGTGGTGTAGGATGCTCAATGCATGGGTTTTGGCATTGTGGGTTGCATGTAGGATAGCAGAAAAGTTGTTGAGCTATGTTAAGGGCTTGTTTGATTACTTTAGTTGGTGTACTGTAGTATATTTTGAATTCATTATGTGACATTAGATTTAGACCATTTGGGAGTGTTAAATGTTTAATCTCATGTATGTTTTGAAGTAATAATTTGTTGAGGAGTTTGTGATTTTGCTTAGGGGTGACGTGTGGTAATATTTCTGATGATAGGTTTAGCCACATTTGTTCAAGAGGTGTGGCTTCAAGTGGAAAGTTTCTTGCTGTGCTTCTCAAGTGAGCGCCTCCACATCGTTTGATAAGATAGAGTGTTCTTGTTGTAGGTGATCTTAAACAATCGTATTGTTTAATTCTGGGAATCTCTTGTGCTCTGCCGTATTTAGCAAGTATAAAATGTGTAAGACCTCTATAGATTATTCTCAATTTTCCTCTATCATTAAGAGCATTGCGTAGTTGTTCACCTATGCACCTTAGGTATGCGTTCTTTAATGAGAATGCTTCTATGCCAAACATATCATGTGGCAATTGGGTAATTACGTTGGGAGTGAAATTCGGTAGCCCACAAATTTTCTTTTGTATTGCTATAATTTTTTTGTCTAGTTTTTTAATAGCAGGTAGTGAGTATGGTACCGCGTAAAAACTATATGCAATGCCTGCTCTTATAACTGTGTCTACCATGCTGACTTTTTGTTTAATAGTAGCTGGACAATTTACTAATTGGTTGCATTGTTAAATTAGTTTGGTGGTTGTTGTGTGTGTCTGTATTTTCCAATTCAATGATGGAACTAGTTGTATTCCTAGATATACATATGGCTCATTTTGATGTAGTATGGGAATCGGTTGGTTTTTTTATGATATATTTGCAGCTTGTATTAGTGCTTTGAAGACTATTTGATTTGTTTTGGATTTGTTTGGGCATCCAGTAATTGCACATTTCAGAATTCCTAGGTCCATTCCAGCCCATTCGTAGAATTTGTCCATTTTATTAAGTTGATTTTTTATTGAGGGAAGTTTGTTTGTTATGATTGCAAGATCATCTGCGTATGCTGCTGTATTTATTGTTGTTTTTGAAGTTCCCAAGGTATAGCCGTATTTTCCTCTTTGTAACCATCGTAAAAGTGGTTCTAGAAAAATAAGAAAGAGATATGGGCTAAGTGTATCTCCTTGTATTGTGCCTCTTTGTATGGATATTTTTTGGGTTTGGCCGAAGTATTCACCAGTAAAAATGGTGTTAGACTGTGAATAGATATCTCCTACTAGTATTTCCGCGTCCTCAGGGTATCCTAAATCTTTCATAATGGCTAGTAGACGGGCGTGGTCAATCGAGCCGAATGCATTTTTGAAATCTATATAGAGTAAATATATATCTTGCGTTGTTAGTTGTGCATCTTCTAAAGCCGCTATTAGTAATTGTAATTGTCTAGAAGTGCATCTTTCGGCACGGAACCCTTCTTGGCTGTCATGTAGAATTTGGTGTTTTTCTCCGTATGCTGAGAGTATTGATGTTAGTGTACTTGTAAAAAATTTGTATATAGTGTTGGCTAGCGCTATAGGTCTGTGATTTGGTAGTTGAGATGGGTCACCCTTTTTGTATAGTAGTATTGTGAGGCTTATTTTCCATGATGCCAGAATTTGTTTTTGTTTATAGCAATGTTTAAAGAATAGGAATAAGATGCGGTGGAAGTTTATAGGCATGTTCTTCAGGATAGAGTTGGGTATTCTGTCCGGTCCTGGGGTTTTGTTGTTTGCAAGGTTTTTTAGGCATAAGTTAAAAGTTTCTTGATCAAAGTATGTATGCAGAGGAGTTTGTGGATGACCTCTTTTATCTATTACAAAGCCTTCTAGGTCATGCCATGGGTATTGTCTAACTCCGCATGTGCATTCAGGAGGGTGGTCTGGTAAGTAATAACATGTTGGAACAGTGGGTTTATTAATAATTGATTGTTGTATGTAAATTTCATTGGCAATGTCTTGTGGGCTCGTTAGTATGTTATTATTGCGATCTGTGATGGAGTCTAATGGTGGTATTTCTTGGTTTTTGAATACCTTATTGTTTATCTTTTTTGGGCTTATTTCGTGTAATTGTCTGTATTTGGATATAGCCTTTTTTATACATTCTTGTGTGTAATTTGACATGATTTTTCTTGCTTTTTTGTTTGCGGTCTTGGCTAGTGTAGCTAGATCATTTATCCATGGTTTAATGAGTAAGTCGTCATTTGGGGGTGGTGGGATCTTGACATGGGTGTGTTTGTTTAATTCATTGATAATTGGATGTGATCGCCATTGTGGTGTGTTTTTTGTGATATATATTGCTTTTCTAATTAGGTGGTATGTTGCAACATGTTTTTTCCATGTTTTTTGGGTTTTGCGTGGTAAGTACCCTCCTTGTTTTGAGATTCTATCATTGAGTGTAGGTATGGGTGGTGCGCTACACGTATTTTCTATAGCTTCTGATATTTTTTGAGTGATTTCGTCCATATGGGAGCATGCTAGTTTCCAATGATCGGGATTTAGATGTTCGTATGATAATATGGTGTCTAGGTCATTTAATTTTAAAGCGTTGTTTTCATAAAAGTTTGTGTTGAATTTATCTAAACTATCTTGCGGTATAGGGTTGAGTATTCTAATTGGTCTCGAGGTAGGTGGTGTGGGGTGGCGTGCAATAAGTTTGTTTTGGGGTATGTGTAGTGAAATGGGTGCATGGTTAGAGTTAAGATTGGCTTTTGTAATTGTGGTACATGTGTATAGATTGTGATTTTGTATTTTGATATAAAAGCCGTCTATTAGACTTGTATGTGTATAGTTGTATCCACCTTGTCTAGAGTAGTTTGTATTTGTTGGGACATATGTTAAAGCTAAGCTATCAATATATGTTTTCCATGCATAATCTTCTTCTTGTGGTGGTGTGGTATTATGTTCATTTTGTCGTCCTATTAAAGCTATGTCTCTATTAAAGTCTCCACATAGTATGAGAGTGTGATTAGGATATGTGTTAATTTGTGTTGTAATAGTTTGTTGTATTATTGGGATTAGTTCAATATCTTCATGATGTGAGGGCATATATAGGTGTATGAATAGCCATGGTTGTAGTGGATGGTTTTTTATGTGTATAATTTGTAAGTAGGGTGAGATTTTTAGAGGGGTTGCTATATTGGTGATATTTCCGGGGTATGCATATTTGTGATTTATTAGTATGAGTAGTCCTTCTCTAGCGGGTGTGTAAGGGATGCGTTGTTGAATGCATCTAGTTAGTGCGTGAGTATTGTTAAATATTAGTTTATAATCTGGGAATAAATTTTGTATGTACTTTATTGACTTGGTGGCACTTAGTTTAGTTTCTTGGATGGTGATAATGGCCGGGTTTGTATGTAAGGCAAGTTCTTCTAAACTAGGTAATGCAGTATTTAGTGTAGCTGCATTCCATGTAACAATGTTAGTTTGATGGCTATTGTTATGTGTATTGGATTGAAGTGGTGATGAGATATGGGTCAATGGAGGGGGTGTGTGTACTCATCTAGTGGTTCATAAATTCTTAGTGTTTCTTCGAGAAGATTGTTTGGTAGAAAAGGAAATTTAATTTTTAGCATTTGTATTGATGGTGCATTTTGTGTTTGGTGTATGAAATCATATAATTCTTTGTGTATACTAGATGAGGGGTTTATTATTTTTTGATTATTTGTAATATATTGTGTATATGGATGTTCGATGTGAATATGCCTTTTGGGTGGGTTTGGTAGTGTAGACATCTTGTTTAATAACTTGGCGGTCCAATCCGGTTCGGGAAAATTTATTAGTTGGTGTTCACATGAATTTATGTTAGGGCTGATGGTTGTTATTAGTGCAAATAATATTGGTGCTAAAGGGTAATTTCTTATTCGGTTGAGATATGTGTTTAAGTGTGGGAAGTCTCTAATAGTAATTTGGTGGTATTGGTGATCTTGTTTTAGAATGGGGGAGAAACTTTTTGCAAGGTGTTGATACTCAGGTTGGAGTTTGATTGTACAAGAAATGAAGTACGTTTTGTATCTACGTTTATGATCTGATGGGTGGGTTTTAAACACATCTGGCATAGGGCCAGGGTTGGTTTCAATATCCCCACATTTGATTAGATGATGTATATCATTATATTTGTAATAATATGTATTGATGGTTGTCTTGGATACATATATTGAGGTAGTGTTAAAAATAGATTTTTTATAACAATTTGTTTTGGTCAAAAAGTAAGTAGGTAGAAATAATGAGTTTTCTAAAAGATTTGTTTCTAAAAATATTTTGTCTAAAAATATGATTTCTAAAAACAGATTGATATTTATTTCAAAAAGATTTGTATATATTCTTACTGTCATTAGAATTTCTATATTTAGTAAGTCTATTTTTGGCACCTTCGGTGGCCATCCGGCTGGCGACACAAATATCTCCCCTTCTATTTTTCTTCTTCTACACATTCTCAACAAATTTCTACTCTTTAATCGCAAACTCTTCTCATCTCTATATATATCAAGTTTATTTTTACTATTAACATTCCTTTTATCCCTATAATTTATATTCCAATTTCTATTCTTAGTATGAACTATTTTATTTTTAATATCTTCTCTACTTATTTTTACTCTAGAATTTGTGTTTCTCATTACTAGTTTGGTAATTTTCCCATCCTTTATTTTAGATTTTCTTAGTAGGCATATTCTATTTTTAGTACTGTTGTTTGTTGCTATGTTCTTATTATTTGTATTCTTATGATAACTACTTCTCATTACTAATTTGGTAAATTTTCCATCCCTTATTTTTGGTTTTCTTAGGAAGCATATTCTATTTTTAGTATTATTGTTTGTTGCTATGATCTTATTATTTGTATTCTTATGATAATTATTTCTCATTACTAATTTGGTTAATTTCCCATCCCTTATTTTTGGTTTTCTTAGGAAGCATATTCTATTTTTAGTACTGTTGTTTGTTGCTATGTTCTTATTATTTGAATTCTTATGATAATGGTTTTCTACCTTACCCTTTATTTTCTTCTTACATATCCTCTCCGATTTTGTTCTTTTGTTTTTAATATTACTTGCTCTATTTGAAACCTTGGAAATTTTATAAGTATCTATCTTCTTCCTATTTAATTTATTATATCTCTTTTGATTTTCCTACTTTTATCCATTTCAATACTCCTTGTCTTTTGATGGTTTTTGGGTTTAGATTCCCTTCTACCTTTATATATCTTTATTACAAAATTTTCATTATTGTTTTCATTATTATTGTTTTCTTTTTTGTTATATGTAGTTATGATACTTATTTTCTCTTTCCTTTTATTAATTTTTCTAGTTCCATCTTTTCTCTTAATCCTTTTATTTTTTATTTTGGTTTTGATACTTTTGTTTTTTGATTGTATATTTAATCTATTCCTTTGATTAAATTTATCCTTTTCATTTATTATTATTTTTTGGTTTTTATTTTATTACCTTTTCTTATTTTTGTTTTATTTACTTTCTTTGTTTTATTTCCTTTATTTAGTTTTATTTTATTTTCTTTGTTAGTTATATCTTCTCTTGTAGTTTTTCTTTGTTTTTTAATATTCTTCTTAGTATTTACTTGTTTTGAATCATTTATAATCTTTGTTTTCCATATGTATTTCATGTAAGTTCTAAATTTTATTTTTTTCTTTGTATTTTTTACTTCTTTACTAGGTTTAAAATTTTTCTTACTTCTTGTGTTTGTCCTTTCTTTTATTTTGTGATTTTGGAGTTTGTTGCTTGATTTTGGATTTTGAGTATATATGTTTCTGATGATGTACCTTTTGGATGTATTTTGTTTAGCAATCGAACTTATTATTTTCTTCATCTGAGTCAGAATTTTGACATTTTCTTTGTATTTTTTGTCACTTTTTTTGTCACTTTCTTGGTGTTTTTTGTCACTTTTTTTGTCACTTTTTTTGTGTTTTTTGTCACTGTTTTTGTCACTTTCTTTGTATTTTTTGGTAATCTTTTGTATAATATCGTTGGTAATCTGTATTATCTTTTTTGTTTTTTGCCTATATATGTCCTCCTCCTATATACTTTATCCTCTACATCTCCCTTCAGCCATATTCTGCTAACAATGCCTCTACATCTGCTGGAATTCTCCTCTAGCCTACTACTTAGTAATCTGTCTATATTTTGTAACTTAATATTGCCATCTTCCCTGCTCCCGTCACTTTTCCTGCCTGCTACAATTTGTTTCTTGCACAAACTCAGAATTTCCTTGTAACATGTCTGCAGGTTGTTTTGCTATGTCAGTTTTCCAGCCGTGGTTGAGGTAGTGCACAGAAAACGTCAATTGCTGAAATGCAAACTCTAAGTTATTTCTTCACTTCCTCCATCTGCATTTGCATAGCGTTCTGCAGTTCGTTTGTCAGTTTCTGTGCGTGGATGTTGGCCTCCTTCACAATCTCCTCCTTGAAGACTCCCAGCTCCTCATGTATATCTTCTTTTAGTTTCTCGTTCCCTTTGTTCACTGCTTTCTCCACCAAATCTGCAATTTCATCGTATGTGATGCAACCCCTCTTCTCCTTTGGTGCGTTCTGTGTAGCCTCCAGCGTACTCACAATAGCTGTTGCAATGTCACAAAACCTAAAAATTTCTTGCTCTTCTCTGGTTGGTGGTAGTGTACCTTCCAGGCTACGAGGGTGAGGTGTGAAACTTACGTGTTTCCCCAGAATCTCCTTCGTCTTGCCTATCCATTGTCGATAGACAATGGGGTTCAAACATTGGACGTTTGCTGCTCCCTTGTGCAGATCTCCAACCTGTCCCGGAAAGAAGAACGTTAGAATGTTCTTCTCTCCCATTGTTGCCTCAATAGACAGCTTTGTCTCTTCCACTTTCTTCATCTTGTGTAACCCGTATAGACACAACATTGTTGCATTCTTCTTCTTCAGCTCTTCCTCCGTAAGTCCCTCTCCTCGAGCGCCTCGTTCAGCCTTTGAGGTTTTGGTGTAATAACGTGTAACAGCTCGTTTTCGTACGGTACCATATACTCGATTATCTTGTCGGCCTGTGACGGAGCTGTAGCAACCAGCCAACCCCATGTCTCCCCTTCGCTCTTCTGCACGCTAGAGATCTCATAATCGTGTCCTCTTTCGAAGCTCTCCCTTAGGACATCTCTTTGTAGTTCAGCTGCGGTTACTCCCTCTAGCTTCGGATTCTCTATCTTTGCAGATACTAGAGAATTCCTTGCGATTGAGTCCCAACTTTTGCATACTTTCTCCACAATTGCCATTTCATTATCCAAATCCAAAATAAACGGTCTGGTACCTTTCAGGAGAGCAATTCCGTCGACTCTCGGGTGTTTGAGGTGGAGTTTGATCGTTCATGTCCAAAACTTATGCTTACTGCCTTTCACCTTCTCTTTGCATGGGATGTAGACTGGTTCTGCCATGTTCTCCCCGACTTCTATCTCCATCTTCTTCAAACGTTCCCTGGTCCTGGTGAGTATTTCACCGTGTGTGAAATCAGTGGTTGGTTTTACAAAGAATACAGCAACTTGATAATCCAGCGATAGCCCGCTAGCATTGTCCACCTCTGTCTCGATAGAGAGTTGTGTCAGATTGTAGTAATGTCCTCCTTTGCTGTCCGGTCGCTCCAACGGGTACAGTTTCTGCGGCACATCGGGAAATGCCTTTTCCGCAGCATTGTGAACTTCTTTAGCTTCCGCCCTTGAAAATCCCTGCTTCACTTTCTCAGCCACGCTTTTACTCCTCACTCCTTCTCCTTCAATTCCTCCTTCCTTCATCGCCAACTGCTCCATTGCTACAAATCCTTGCCAGAATGCTTTCGGTGTTTCTTGGATTGCTGCAATGTTCTTCTTCCTTTTGCTGCCACTGCCTCCGCTACCTTCCTGGATTCACTTTGTGTGTTGAGTCTCCATCTGTGTTACCCTGCAATCTTCAGCATCAGCATCCACCATGTTCGTATCCATTGTCTTCTGGGTGTGATTTCGGTCATGATTGCGTTGTGCACTGCTTTGTCCCTGTTCGCCATCTGCATAACGAATTTCTTGTATATCTTTTCTGTGTTTCTTTTGGAAAACCTGATGTTAAAACTGTTAATTAACTTTTGCTTCCAATCTGTTCTCTTCTGCGCGTGCATAAGGGCTGTACACAGATTGTTGGCTCTTCTTATCTTACTTAATCTTGATCTATTTAGAAAATTTGACCTAATTTTTGTATCTTCGATCCTTGCTATGATCTTCTTTTTGAATGTAATGAAATTGGGGTTAGATACTTACCTGTGTAGTGTTGTTCGGAAATCTCTTCTCTCGGGGCGCTCGAACTGTTCTTCGCGATTTCCGGATTCCCACCAACGCTTGATTTAGTGTCCTTCGGTGTACACAATGTCGTTCTTCTCTCCTGCAAAGCCCATAAACTAATCTCCCAAGTCGTCGGCGGCGACTGCAAAATTCCTGAATTTAGAACTACAACTATTTTGCGTCTAGGGTTTCAAATCTGGATAGCAGCGCTTTCAGCCATCAAAATCTTCAGCTACAAATAGTTTCTAGTCCTTCAATGTTGGATCTGAGCTCTATTACCTAGCCCGCTCTATCAGATTTACAAGATTTAGCTCCAACTACTTAGATCCTCATTCCACCACCATCAACTATCTTCACTACAATGTGTGCATTCGTGATGCGGTTTGACCACTTCTAACACTATTACACACAAAGATTACAATCACAGCATTGCTACCACACCAGATCTGATCCCTATCCGCGCCTTACTCCTCTCTCTCCATCGGTTCTCCAGACATCCTAAAACAATTATATGTCTCAAATATGGTAACCGATCATGGAAGAAGTTGCACTTGCCATGGTGCAAGCGCAATCCCCACTATCGTAACCTCTCAAACACGGCCTGAAGATGCCTCACGTGCTCTTGTGGGCTGCAACTAAAAATGATAACATCATGAATGTAGCATTGGGCAAACAGTAAATCGGTCAATACCCGGTCGATCACCCTCTGAAACTCCGCGGGTGCGTTTTTGAGGCCAAATGGGAGAAACTTCCAATGATAGAGTTGATATCTTCTATCTAGATCAATTCTCTAGAATGCAGTCTTCACCCGATGATCCACCATCAATGGTAACTGGCGATAACTAGACCGCAAATCTAGAGTACTAAATACTCTAGCGCGACCCACCGCATTAAACAACTACTCTGGCATGGGCATGGGATATTGGTCTGACTTGGTCTTACGATTAACTGGCCTATAATCCCCACAAATCTGCTTCACCATCCACTTGCCAAAGATGTCCTTCTTTGATTGCGTAACTATGGCACAAGCATACTTGCCCTTGAAAAGCTCAATCAAGTTGGCGGCCAAGAGCTCCTAACAACAAGTCTGGACCCCAACTTTCTCTGAGAGACTGAGCACGTACAGTTGTCGGAAGATTGGGTGGTCGTCTTCCAACAAAATGTATATTGATTGGCCTCTACATCCCTCTAAATCATGGAGACTAAAGGCAAAACAACTACGATACAAACGTATGAACGCTCGTACCCTCCGTGCCTCGACATCGGTAGGATGTGGCCCCAAATCCAAAGGCCAGTCATCAAACTCTATAGTCTCCTTCTCTACCGTAGAAGATTTACCCCGTAGTAGCACGGCCGGTGATTGCTACTTAATAGCAAAGAGGGCATTCATGCCCCCAAACTGCTCACTCACGAGATCCACAGAAAATCCCGTCTTGAAATGATAAAATCAAGAAAAGATATCTTAGGCATCTTCTCGACCAACATCTTGGACCAAGGTTCCTAAGACACATTGAGAACAATGCTCCTCAGCTGCATGCCTATTCAAATAAAAAAACACCTCCGCTTCTTCAATCTTTGTGAGATAAGGCATTGCTATTCACTGACCATCAGAGTCTGCCCTGACACGTATGGATGGTCACGCAAACATCGCTGAACGACAAAACAGAGACTACAATCCCAAACAAGCGTGTTGAGGTCAATGGCTTGACCCAACAAATAACAACGTTGGCCCTTAGAGAGATCTAGTGCGGCGGTAATGTCTGTTAAAAAGCCCATCGCATGTTGCCTCTCATTAGCAAAAGGCTCCTTTTAAGTTTGGGAAGTAGAATCTCAAACCATGCTCGGACCTCGTGTCTTAACGGAAAAAGACCCCGGGTAGTACATCAATATGGGAAATTTCCCCCGAGTGAAACCAACACGGTTGACTACGGCCAATGGTGGCACATCATCCTTGGTAACTTCCGTGGAAACACGGTGGTCGTCCAAGATGTCATCGACCTCATGGCGCACGGGCGGTTGCACTTGAGCAAGTGCAGAGGTGAGCGTCGCCAACAATGCCATGTTGGTCCAAATCCCACTTGGCTGATGGGCGTAAGAACCCAACGCCGCGACATCTAGAAACGTGGGGGGACCAAGAAGGTGATGGATGTATGCTCCACCCTTATGCACCTTCATCCGTGTATCCCCCAATGGGAGTACATTCTCAAAAATGTATCCAAGGGGTGTCGATTGGTGGGTGATCCACCACTGGATGAGCCTGAGCAAATCTACAAAGAGACCCGACTGTGGATCATTTAAGCCACGTCCACTGACCGCCTGTGAATAGCCTTGGCAACACTATCTGGCAATCACCAACTCCACGTGACTTGACCGGCGCGGATTATCCTTGCAGATCAATGTCACATCACATGGGAGTTTGCCAAAACACCCCTCAATGGTAGAAGGTGGTAATTGCTCCGGATTCAATGCAAAAAGACGTTGAATGTGATGGTGAGTGGCACGATTGGCTACAAAGCCACTATCGATGTAAATATATTGTCGTACCTTGAGCTTGGCCTCTAACACAGCCGCAAGCCGCGTATCGATATCGACAATTAGCTCCACGAGGATAATACCCTCATCCGGTGGTCGCCACTGAATTGTACAAGCTACCAACGGAGTGAAAGAGTCCACTAAGAACTCTCGAGCATGAAGGGCGGCCGCAATCTCTTGACTACGACCTGTGAGCTCCAATAAGGTGCCTCAAGGAGGAAGTTGATCGTTGCAATGACGTGCAGGGATCTCCAGTGGTCTATGCTCACGTGATTTCGCTACCCTCGATATTAAAATATTTGTCTCCTCCAAAAGCGTAAAAGCACATGGCAAATTGGATGCCAAAGCACTACACCTAAAGATAGCATCCGCCGTGGAAGTCACCGTATGAGATACGAAGACAACCGCAATGAGCTCTTTTTTGCCATCATTGGCAGACCATTCAGGCCTAATCGAGGCCTCCTCTGTCCAGTTATCTAGTCCAAACCTGAGTGAATAAAGTGCTTGCTGACCCACCAAAATGTCATAGTTGGTGGTGCGAGTCACAACGCACTGGAGAGATACATGGGAAAATAATGGACAAGATCTCACACCGAACATTAACTGCAACGAATGTCGGTTGTAGACCATGGCCATCACTGTGCCCCCCTTCAATGTAACAATTGTAAATGGGCAAGGTTCGGGATCCAAAGCACCTAGACCCAAATCTTGGGATAGTTGTTTGCCAATCATCACTAGTTGAGCTCCAGAGTCCAATAGAACCCGTAGAGAGTTTGCTTGATTGTGCTTGCCCTCCATACAGTCAACCACCATGATTTCGTCGTCATTCACCTAACAAACAACCTCTTGACGCATACTACGCCGCTCCCGTGCCGACCAGTCCGAAACATCAGACAAATAAGCAACTCTAGAGATCAAAGACTGATCCTCAAAGGAATGCTCCATAGATGTTGAAGAAGCATTGGCTTCAAACACGGAAATAGCCTCCCTGGCCTGCTTTGCCCGCATTGCCACTAAATCTTGTTCAGTGGGTGGAGCCATCACTACTTCCAACACCTCCAACGATGGCATGGGCACCTTGCCGTCCAACGTACTGCCCGCCAAGTAGAATACACTGGATGGTTGAAAATCCTGTTTCAAATAGTCGACACCGGCAATTCCAACACCTTAAACGCCATGGTGTGTGCGGCATTTCCACGAATAGATGAAATTGGTGGGGCCGGGGTCGGACTAGGAGTGGCTGTAGAAGTAGCCGCATCTGCGATGCTGAACGAAAGAGGTAGCCAAGGATAACCAATGTGATTTGTCAGACCCGTGTGGTGTAGACGGCCACTACTACTCGGCATAGTGGGTGAAGGTGCCACTACCTGTGCAGTAGTTTGAGTATGAGTGATAACTACTGCCACCACCTCCCTGAACCGCCATACAAGCAGCGAAGTACGGGTGAAAATGAGCCTTGATCCCACATCGGAGGCCATTTGTCTGCCACTTGCCCCAAAATGCTATCGCGCTCATCTGATTTTTTTGTTTTTCCAATTTGGCCTAAAGTATCATCATCGCATCCGATCTAGCAGTTGAAGACCTTCAACACTTCTCCGGATGAAGAGAAAAACAATTCTCATCAGTGTGGCGAGTCTTGCCTCAATGAGAACATGTCACAATCTTCTTCCCCTTGCCCCCTGTCTTCTCTGCAGACTTGGGTGTCTTGGTCTTAGACGTGGCCTCCAGCATGCTTGCCCCTTTCCTCTTTGAGAAATTGGGATCCCCTTTGGGATACCCCCCTTGCCACAAGCCGAACAATGTACAAGCTTTTTAGGTTGTGCTTCTGCCAAGCTACCGGTCGCCGTAGTAAGCTTCTTGGGCTTAGAAGCGTCCACCAGCGTTGTGACCAAATTTGTGGCCTCGCTCACGCACAACGCTCTATCAAGCGCCTCCACCTCGGCAAAAGCTTGCGCCAAAGTGGCGTTGAGCATCGTGATACTAAAAAAGAAGTTGCGAACTAATCAGCTCCACCATCCGCTTATCCAACTTGGAGATGAAGATCTTCACTAGCCAGCGCTTCATGAACACATCACCAGCCTCCACTGACAATCGTGCCAATCGGGTATACATAGTGCGAGGGGTATCCTCCTTATCCCGGCGGAAATCCCAAATGCCCTACATCTGATCACGTTGACACATCCCGTTCTCCACCTGAAGATGCGCTATGAATTGCGCTAGAAGATCAAAGGCAGGCGGTTTGTCAACCGCCATCAATGTTATACGTGTTGCCGCAGCCAAACGTGATATGGCTGCCATGGCAGATTGTTCGGCCACAACAGCAACGCCCTTGCTCTTGGAGTCCTCACCAAAGAAATTATCTTTCATCTTGGGCTCCTCGGTCACTGTAAGAAACCCGTGTTTTTTTGTAACGTGTTGAAAAACATGCCTGAACGTCAAAAATAACATGTTGTTGCGTCAATGTTGGTGTCATCTAAAATACGTGGAATTTAATATTTGCTGACTTGGACTCCCCAATTTCTGGCGTGGACAGTCCACGTCAGCTTACGTCATGGTTTTAGAGCATAAGTGGTCCACACATGCTCTTACTTTTTACGTTTGTTATGACATACTCATGTTGTTCATAACATCAATCCTGACGTTTGCACATTTTGCCAATATGTTGTCATTGACATTTGTCATGCTAGAGTTCATATTCACTTGAACATCCCGTTCTTTTTGCGGATGTTTTTCTAAACATGCACTCAAGAATCTGTATTCTATATAATGTTCTCTTTAATGTGGAAGGAACGTGTGACAATGTTAGTGGAGACGAGCAACACTGTCAGCTCTAATGTGAGAGATGAACATGCCATCAACGTGGCTTCACATATCCGGTAACATGGATGGTGGTCAACTCCGGAACACCGTTGCTACATTCATTTCCTGCAACATCACAAAACATTCTATACATCCCTGTGGTCTACTAATTGAGAATGACATACAAAGTGTATCTCATCTAATGCAATAAAAAAAGTTAAATACTTATTAGTCACCTTTGACACAACCTGCGGAGGTTCGGATGGACTAGTTGGCTTTGGTGTTGGGCCTTTACTTCTTGCTGCCTTAGCCGTTTGTTTTGTTGCCTTTGTAGCTTGTGAGGTATTCACAGTACGTCGTGAGCGAGTTGATGGCTCACCTCGTGTTTCAATCACTTCTTGTAAGAGTTGACTAGGATAGCATATTAGAGTACACACTTGCATCAATTCGAGAGCTCAATGGATTGGTTTTTTCCAATTATATGGAAACACATCATCTAGCAACGACACATGCTAAGAAAAAAACTTGCTTGTGAAAATGAACGCATTTAGAGACCATAGTCACTTGTAAAGTAAATTAGAGGTACTGCCCCCATCCTCATTAACATTACAAACAACCATCCATGACGTCAAAAAAGACGTCAGGATTGACAGGAGGTTGTCATGTCAAAGACTCCACTCTCCTTTTTGTTGCCAGACAGGTTGAGATCTACTGAGTCAAACTGAACTAATTGATGCACTTTAATTTAGACGAAATATGAATTTGTGTTTATAACGGGCATTTTACTAAAAAGTGGTACAAGACATTCATTTGGCCCAATTGAGATCAAGTGACTTAGGTGGCGTAAGAGAGAAAGATTGCCTGAAGGGAGTTAGATAAAGCCTCTATTGTCTTCTCAAATCACCAAACAAATCCTACAAATTGCAAATATCAAGTACAAAGCTTTGGGGTCAGGGCTTACCACTTACGTTTCACTTGTTGTCAAACTGAACAACAGTGTGTCTACCTGCATGTTTCTCAAGACGTCAATTCAAACGGTTACAATGTTACAAAATAAAAAATCATAAGAACGAATCCTACCCATTGGAAAAGGTCTCGCTCTGTGCAGACATGTGTACACTCTTCTTAGCAAATTCTCCTCCGAACCAACATGCAAACATCATATACTTTCCAACAAACTATTTTTTAGTGCTCAAAACCGACTCCACCACATCCACAAGGCATCACCTCCTACTACACAGTGCCGACAATGATGTTGTTGATGGAGATGAAGATGAGCTTTACAAAGATTTTGTTGAACCATGGTGCCTTCCGAATTTCCACCTTCAAGAGCTCTACACGCACACAACCAACCATAGAATCCATAAAAAAATCCAAACCCTAATTCTAGAACTTCAAACCCTACTACAACACGGAGCATGTGGAGTTGTTGGACATGACTATGCTAGGGTGTTGGTTTGTTTTGTACCTCGGCAATTGAGCTTATAGCAGCGCTTGATGAGGCAGATGTTGTCCTTGGCGACAAACATGATTCTACATACAAACCAAACAATCTCCAGATTTCATAACTAAAACGTCAGAAGGTGCCCACACAAAATTCAATAAAACTCACCTTGAGTTCAATGAGAATTTCAGCAATGAAGGCGGAAGATCGCAAAACTCTGAAAATCCTAGCAATCACGCCTTTGCTTGCCAAAATCCAACTCCAATCTTCGATCGCGCCCTCTCTACTCAAAATCCAACTCCATTTTTGGGACGAGGATGAAGAAGAAATGCGTATGTTTAGAGAGAAGGTGGAGGAGAGGAATTGGTGCACATTGTCATGGTGATGGTGGAAGTCTGTGGAAGAAGAAGAAGAAGAAGAACGCCGGTTCCCGAAGGGAACCGGCGTGAATAAAGTGTCTGTTCGTTCCATTGCTAAGACCATGCCCACCGGACAAGGAATTAGCGAACTGGAACTACTTCCCCCTTACGAGGGTAGACACTATGTAACGAGTAGCCAGAAACCAACCAACAACGACCAACCACGACCAAACTAATTAAACAACAAAAAGCAAAACCAAACAGGCAGCCAATGAGGAAGAGACAGAGTGGCGAAGTTCCTAAGGGGGGTCTTGCCTATCAGGGAGGACTTGGTTGTTTTCGATTTTGCGTTTATGCAGTAAAATAGACATGGCATGTTGAATAGCGATGGTGTTGATATTTTTAAAGGTAGTTTTAATTGTATCAATGGGTATCTTGAAGGTATCTTCGAGAGTTTTCATAGATGGGATAAAGGTGGTGGCACGAGC
This sequence comes from Bryoerythrophyllum caledonicum, assembly GCA_963971425.1. Classification (NCBI taxonomy): domain Eukaryota; kingdom Viridiplantae; phylum Streptophyta; class Bryopsida; order Pottiales; family Pottiaceae; genus Bryoerythrophyllum; species Bryoerythrophyllum caledonicum. The sequence continues at coordinate 4,396,597 of OZ020525.1, read as the reverse complement.
GCCGGATGTGATAACAATAAGGGGGTCCACATTCCAGCCGAGGGCAATGATGTCGTCTATGAGGGGTTGGTATTTATCGATTTTGTTTTGTATTGTTTCCGGGGAGAATCTATCGTTGCAATATGTAAATTCGATGAATTGAATGGTGTACTCTTGGTTGATGTTCTCGGGTGGTGGGTCGTTGTATGGTAAACCTTTGACACAAAGAATGTCCGGTTTGAGCCTAGCGTTGCAATGACATCTTTGGGTCATACATGAGCATGGAAGTAGCCATGGGGGGACCGTGTTTTCTTGTGGATTGCTATTAAAAGTGCTGGCGTTCATAAGTATGAAACATCTTGATTTATTGTAGGAGGTGATTAGTTTTCGGACTTCCCATACCGCTTTGTTATGTCTTTTAACAATGAGGGAGTGTATGTGGTGGTTTTGGCATTTGAGTAGCACATGAAGCCATGTGTCGGGGTCCGTTGAGGGGCATATGGGGCATGTTATGGATGGGAATCTTTCTATTCCAAAGAAGAGTTGTTTGCGAGCGTTTCCCATGTACTGACCCGTACGAAATTTGATGAGGCACGTTATTTGTGAGTCTGAGATGATGGGGTTTTTCCAAAAGTTTGTAGAGAGTTCATTGTCTATATCGTTATTGTTAGTCCATTTTTCTATGTTAGGAATATTTTCTGAGATTGTATCCAGGTTGTTGTAGAGGTCTTGTTTTTTGAGATATTTGCCCAGAAATCTAATTGGGCCTTTGTCGGGGGTATCTTCTTTGGAAGGCCAATCTTCTTTTTGAAAGTAGTATGGGGTGGCATGGGCATGTTCATGAGGGTCTTTGGCGTGTTTGTGTGTTTTTTCTCGGCCTTCTTTTGCAAGTTTGTCTGCTTGTTCGTTGCCATCAATGTTGGCATGGGCTCTGACTTTGTGAAGGGTTGTGATTTGTGTACGTTTTTGTAACATTTGTACCATTGATGTTAGTATGGTTTGGTCGGGGTGACTGTTGTGAAGGGTTGGGTGTGTTATTTGAGTGTTTAGTAGGTAGAGTGCATTTATACAATCGGTGAATATATGTGCAGGTTCATTTTTGTATTTTGTTGTGATGATTTGTAGTGTTTTGTGAATGGCCATGAGTTCTGCTCTGAGGATATTTTGTAGTCCATGGAGTCTTTTGGCTAGTTTAATTTCTTTGGTAGAATTATATATGCCATAGCCAGCTTTTTCTCTTCGCCAAGAGCCCGGGCTAATTTGTTCCGGTGGTTTAAAGGAGCCGTCGGTATAATAACTGTATGCGGGGTTAAATTTTGGTGTGGTATGAGTTGGGTAGTCTGGGAGAGGGGGAGATATGACGGAGTAGTTTAATGTGTTGTTGTCATAGTTTAATTTTGACCATTTTTTACTTTTGTTTATGGGGGTTTGTATGGGTGTTGGTGGGGCCGGTTTTGTGTATGGTCGTTGTATGTCTAGATTGTCTGTTATGGAAGTAAGTTCCGCAAGTTGTTCTAGGGAGCCCAGGTTTTGATTTTGATGATGGACGCATAGTATTTGTAATGTAGATGGCTCTATTCGGGGTTTTTTTAGCTCGGGTGGGATATTAGGTTCTTCGTATGGTATTGTGTCTGCTTCGAATAATGCAATGATGTGGGAATCTGGGAATGGGTTTGAATGTTGGTTGTTGTTTTGGTACCAATTGTTGTTCGGTGTGACAATGATTGTTTTTGTGTTATTTGGATCGTGTTTGGCGGCAAGTCTAGCCCAATGTATGGCTTGTTCTATGTCTTTCTCGTTGTGGGGGTGAGCTATTCCATTTCTGATCCATTTGTGTTCAAAGGCCTTGCCTAGGGATCCAAATATTTTGTCTCTTTCGTACGGTGAGTAGAATTTATTTAGTTTGATAGGACATGTGATCGGGGAGGAAAAGTATGAGTGTTCGATGTTAAAGGATGATATTAGTGAGTCTAAAATGGGGGTGGGTATTGTGTATTGCGCATTTTTGAGGAGGTCAGTTTTTGGTATTCGATATTTATATCTTTGGTAAAGCCATATTAGTTCGGTTTCAAAGGGTTGGGTTGTTGGTTCAATGCTTGTAGGGGTTTGTAATTTTGTATGATATTGGTTCCATAACCATTGGAGCCGGGTAATGGGTATGGTGTGTAAATGTCGGCCGTTTTCTTCGTATAGATGTGCTTGATTGATATCTATTTGAATTGTGTTTGAGGATGTTAGGATATCATTTTCGGGGTTGCATTCTGTTGTGTAGATGTTTAAGAGTGGGATAATTATGGGTGGCGTTACGGACCTTGAGTCTAAGGATTGTTCTTGTGGATGGTGGGCATGGATGATATCCGAGTATGTTTTGTTTTGGATCTTTTGGTAGTATTGTTTTAATTTTTCAGTGTTATGTGTGGAGGTATTGGTGTCATGCCGTGGAAAAAGGTCTCTTTGGGGGAGCCATTTATTGTATGTATTATCATTGTGTTGCCATTGGCATAGATATTTTGTGTAGGTATTTTGTATGTTATTTGTGTCTGTGTGTTGGATATGTTTATGGTTTATGATATTATTAATGGGGTATGTGGTAGGATTTTTGGGGATGTATGTTGGGGGGCGGGGGTGGTATGTATGTGGAGGGTTAGGGGGATTGGTTGGTGTGAGAATATTTCTTGGGATGATGTTATTGTTTAGGGTGATGAATGGATCTTTAAGTGTATGAGAGTATGGGTGTATGTTGCAAGGAGTATGACATATAGTGGGGCATGTTATGTGGCAAAATAGTTGTTTAGCAACACTTAGGGCACTCTTTATTAGTTTAGATGGGGTGAAGTGGTAGGTTTTGAAGTCCTCATTGTTCATGATGTGTGTACCGTTAGGTAAGGTAATTTGGTTTAGTTCAAAAATATTTTTTGAGAGGAGTTTTTGTAGAAGCTTTTGGGAGAGTTGGGCATTGAGTGTGTTATGATTTAATGTTTCTTGGCGCCATAGTATTTCTAGTGTTGTAGGATTAGTGAGGAAGTTCGGGAGCGTACTTTTAAGGTGGGCTTTAGCTATATGTTTTAATAAGAAGAATGTTCGTGTTATTGGTGATCTTATGCAATCACTTTTTTTAATTCTCGGTATGTTTTCAGCGCCACCATATTGGGCAAGGACATAGTGAGTTAATCCATTATATATTTTCCCAAGTCTTCCTTTATCGTTTAGAGCATTTTGCAGTTGTTCGCCTATACATCGGAGGTATGCGTTTTTGAGAGAGAAAGCTTCAAGTCCAAATAGGTTATGTGGGAGTTGTGTTATTGCGTTTGACATACATTTTGGTAATCCACATATGGTTTTTTGTATGGCTATTATTTTTTTATCAAGTTTTTTGATAGCTGGCATAGAGTATGGTACACCGTAGAAACTGTATGCCACACCTGGGCGTAGTACGGTATCAACCATTTTTATTTTTTGTTTCATGGTGGCTGGGCATGTTGTTAGTTCTTTGCATTGTTTGATGAGTTTTGTCGTTGTGGTGTGGATTTGGATTTTCCATTTTAGTGAGGGAACAAGATTTGTGCCTAAGTATATGTATGGTTCATTTTGGTGTAGTATGGGGATCGGTTGATTGCGGTAATTGATGTTCGAGGCTTGCATTAGGGCTTTGAAAGTGGTAGGATTCAATTTGGATTTGTTTGGGCAACCGGTAGCGGCACATTTTGGGACACCTACGTCCATACCGGCCCATTTACAATATCTATCAATTTTGTTTAGTTGTATTTGGATTGATTTGATTTTGTTAGTTATGGTGGCTAGGTCATCCGCGTATGCGGCAGAGTTTATTATGACCTGTGATGTGCCAAAAGTGTATCCGTAATTTCCTCTTTCTAGCCATCTGAGTAGTGGTTCTAAAAATATAATAAATAGGTATGGGCTAAGGGTATCCCCTTGTATAGTTCTTCTTTGGATGGGTATAGGTTTTGTTTTCCCAAAGTGTTCACCGGTATAACATGTAGATGATTTAGAATAGATGTTTCCAACAAGTGTAGTTGCATCTTTTGGGTAACCAAGGTCCATCATTATTGCTAGAAGTCGGGCATGGTCAATTGAGCCAAAGGCATTTTTGAAGTCCACGTATAATATGTATATATCTTGGTTAGTAAATTTTGCGTCTTCTAGTGCGGCTATTATAGTTTGTATTTGTCGTGCGGTACTTCTCTCTGCTCTAAATCCTTCTTGACTATCATGTAGGATTTTGAATTTTTCGCCGTATGAGGATAGTATGGAGGTGAGTGTACTGGTAAAGAGTTTGTATATTGTGTTAGCTAGTGCAATTGGTCTATGGTTGGGTAGTATGGACGGGTCGCCTTTTTTGTATAGTAGAATTGTTGTACTTAATTTCCATGAGTTTGGTATCTGTTTTTGTTTATAGCAGTGGGAGAAGAACAAAAATAATAGTTTGTGAAATCTCGGAGGCATGTTTTTTAGTATTGAGTTTGGTATGCGGTCTGGGCCTGGGGCTTTATTATTTCCAAGATTTTGAAGGCATGTGTCGTATGTGGCTCTGTTGAGGTATTTATGAAGTGGAATTTCTGGTTCGCCCCGTTTGTCAAGGGTATATCCGTCCAGGTTGTGCCAAGGATATTGGCGTATTGCACATGTGCATTCTATTGTATGTTGTGGCTGGTAATTACATGTTAGTACTGTTGGTCTATTGGTTTTTGTTTGTTGGTTAAATATTTCATTCGCAATGTCTTCGGGGCTAGTTAGAATATTATTATATTGATCTTTGATACAATCCATTGGTGGGGATTCAAGGTTTTTAAAGACTTTTTTGTTAATTTTTTTGGGGCTGATTTCGTATAGTTGTCTGTATTTTGAGATGGCTTTTTTAATGTTTTCTTTTGTGTATTTTGTGATTATTTTCCTGGCTTGTATGTTGGCATTTTTTGCAATTATCGCGATATCATTTATCCATGTATCGTGGAGAAGGTCCGGAGGCGGCGGGGTAGGGATTTGGGTGTGTTGTATAGTTAGTAGTTCGTTGTGTATGGGGTGGTTACGCCATTGAGGGTTGTCTTTTACAATTCTAATGGTTTTACGTATGGTATGGTATGTGGTTAAGTGTTGTTTCCAAGTTTTAGAAAGTTTGCGGGGTAGATACCCGCCTTGTTGAGAGGTTCTGTTCGTCATTTGGGGTATTGGGTGTGCTCTACAAGTTTGTTCTAGTGTATCAGAGATTTTATTGATGAGTTTGTCTAGAGAGTGGCATGCTTCTTGCCATTGGGCTTGTGTTAATTGGCTACTGTTTTCAAGAATGTTTATGAGGGAGTCTATTTGTACGGAGTTTTCTTCGAAGAATTTTGTGTTGAATTTTTCTATGTTGGTTTTTGGGATGGGGTTGAGTATGCGTATAGTGTCTTTGTTTGGGATTGTAGGAGTTCTACTAATTAGTGTGTTATTTGGGATGTGCAGTTGTACGGGTGAGTGGTCCGAATTGAGAATAATATCTTTGTTTGTTGTGGCGGTGTATTGTGTGTTGTTGTTTGTATTTATATAGAAACCATCTATTAGACTCCAATCACTATAATTGTAGCCACCTTGTCTAGAGAATTGAGTATCGGTATCGATGTAAGTGAAGTTTAAGTTTTCTGTGAAGCGGCGCCATTGGTAATCAATGTTTTGAGGGGGGATGTGGTGGTTTCCATTTTGGCGGCCAATTAGCGCTATGTCTCTATTGAAGTCTCCACATAATAGGTATGTATGATTGGGATGATTATTAATATGGGTTGTAATAGTGCTTTGTATATCTAAGAGAAATCTAGTATCTTCGGGATGGGATGGCATATACATGTGAAAGATTAACCACGGTTGTAGTGGGTGATTAGTGATTTTAATTATTTGAATGTATGGTGATATGTGCATTGGGGTAGGGATTTTGTTGATGTTGCCGGGGAATGTATATTTTTTGTGTATTAATGTAAGGAGGCCACCGCGGCCCGGTGTGTATGGTCTCCTTTGTTGCATGCATCTTGTAAGTGCATGTGTGTTGTTAAAGATGAGTTTATAGTTTTGAAATATATTTTGTATATATTTTGTAGATTTTGTGGCGGTTAGTTTTGTTTCTTGTATAACTATAAGAGCCGGTGGTGTGTCTGTGTTTGCGACTAGAGTTTGTAAGCTAGGAAGGGCAGTGTTTAGTGAGGAGGCATTCCATGTGATTATGTATGTTTTTTCTTGGTTTGGTCTAATGTTTTGATTTTGGTTTTGAGGAGGGATGTAGGGAAGAGGTGGGGGTGGGTGGGTGTATTCTGGTATAGGATCTAGACATTTTAGTGATTCACTTATGAGGTTGTTAGGGAGGTAAGGGAATTTTAGTTTTATTATATCATTTGAGGGTGGTATGTCTTGACTATGTAAGAAGTCGTATAGTCTTTTATGTATTGAGTTCTCATGGTTTATAATATTTTGGTTGTCTACTAGGAATTCAGTATAGGGGTGTGGAGTGTAAATGTGTCGTTCTGGTGGGTTTTGTAAGGTTAATAAGGTTTGTAGGAGTGTATTAGTCCATGTAATTGTGTTCAAATTTTGTGGATTTAGAAGTTGGTTACATTCATCTATGCTTGGATGAGTAGTGATTATTAGTGCATATAAGATGTGGGGTGGTGGATGCGTATTTTTTTGTTGTATGTATTGGGCAATGTTTGGGTGGGAAGTGTTGTGTATGTGGTGTAATGTGTGTGTGTTTTTTAGAAATGGTGCGAAGGGTTTTGCAATGTGTTCATATTCTGGTTGGAGTTTTATGGTATTAGGTATAAAGTAGATTTTGGCATTTTTCTTATGTGATGTAGGATGTCTTTTTAGTATATTGGGCATGGGTCCCGGGTTGGTTTCAATGTCTCCTCCTAGAAGTAGTAGAAGTTTGTGGTATATATGTTTAGTGGTGTATTTTAAAGACTTTGTTGTGTTATTAATGGCTTGTTGGTTTGGGGGTAGGTGGATGTTTGTATTTTGTGTGTGAGTTGTGGGTTTATTTATTTTTATAGTAGGTGTAGTTGTTTTTGTCTTTAGTTTATTTTTTGTCCATGTGTTTTTTGTGGTTGTTTTTGTTTTAGTGGTGTATGGATGTATGTATGATTCGTTGTATTTTATCTTGGTTGTTTTTGTCCGTGTGTATATGTAACTATTATGTTTAAGACTATTTGTATGTGTGTTTATGTTGGTTTTTAAAGTGGTTTTTAAGTCCTTTTTTTCATATGCGGTGTTATTATATACTTTGTGGTTTGTACAATTGTTTGTTTTGGTGTTTGTATTAGTATTTGGTATGAAATATGTTTTGGCATTCTTTTTGTGCGAAGCGGGGTGTATTTTTAATATGTTCGGCATGGGTCTTGGGTTAGTCTCCATGTCTCCTCCAATTAATATTAGTAGTTTGTAGTAGATGGGTTTTTTGTTTTGTTTTAGAATTTTTTGTTTTTGAATGTGGCTTTGGTATTTGTGTTTTTTTGATTGTATGTGTTTGTCTTTGTATGTGTGTATGTATATGTATGTGTTTCGTTGATGGTGTGTGGTTGTCTTTGTGTGTGTGTATGTAGTTTTATGTGGTATTATATTAGTATTCTTTTGTATGTTTGTATTAGTGTATGTCACGGTTTTTGTCTTGGTATTTGTATGAGTATCTTTGTTAATATTTGTGTTAGTATTCGTATGAGTACACGTACCAATATTTGTATTGGTATTTGCATTTGTATAAATATAAGTATTTGTATTTATATACATACCAGTATGTGTATCAGTATACATACCAGTATTTGTATCAATATATTTATAGGTATACTCATCGGTGTATGAATCAGTATAAGTATCAGTATACGTATCGGTATATGTACCCGTATATTGAAATACTGAGTTTTCTAAAAGATTTCTTTCTAAACATATTTTGTCTAAAACTATGATTTCTAAAAACAGATTGATACTAATTTTAATCAGATTCGTATATATTCTTACTCTTATTAGAATTTCTATTTTTAGTAAGTCTATTTTTGGTAAGTCTATCGAACCAAATATTTCTTACGTTAGCTCCTCCCATAATTTTGTATATTTCATGTGAGGTGTTCATAACATCAAGATGAATAGGGAGAGGGGAGAGGGTTAAGGTAAGGGCTTCTTTCCTTGCTTTGGTCTCAACCACACCATTGGCACCTTTGTTGTCTTGTACTTGTTTTGCTTGCACCATTTCTCCCCTCACGGCCAAGTGGTGTGCAAGGATTTTCTTTGTCTCGAGTGGTGTTGTAGCAATGATGAATGCATGTGTCTCTCCATGCCCTTTTTGCACACCGGAGATCTCGAATTTGTGCCCGCGGTGGAAATTGCTCTCAAGAATTTCCTTAAAAAGGGCTTGGGCTGAAAAATCCTTCAAATTCTCACTCTTGATTTTCACAGAAAGGTTAGCACCCTTTGCAATGCCAAGGTAGGCCTTGCATACTTTCCCAACAACAACCTCATCATCAATTTCAAGGATAAATGGCCTAATGCCCTTCAAGAGTGATAAACCATCAAATTCGGGTTTGAGTAAGTGCATTTTAATACTCCCATTCCAAACTCCTTTCCTCCCCCCTTTTTTGATGCTCAAACATTGGATTACTAGTGGGTCTACCATGTTTTTCCCAAGTGCTATGTTCATTTTATCAAGCCTTTCAAGAACCATCTTTTTAGCGTTATCATGCATGAGAGGGTTTTTGGGGAGTTCAAAGTGTATTGCTACGTGATAATCAAGGGATAGGCCAGAGTTTTCGTTAGTCTTGATGTTATATGGGATTTGGGTTAGATTAAAATGTTGTCCTTCAATTCCTTTTATTGACATAGGATAGAGGGTTTGTGGAATCCTAGGAAATGCAATTCTTGCAACGCTTACCTCTTCCGCTTCTTCCTTGCGCATGCCTCTTGTCATCATGTCCTCCACGTTCTCGCCGCTAAAGAGTTCCTCCTCCCCTTCTTCCACCGCTAAGGCCTCCATGGCTTGAAAACCCAACCAAAACTTGAATTTGGTTAGTTCGGGAGTTTCTGTATACTTACCTTTTTCTGCTGGGGACGCTCTGCTCTTCTTGCTGCTGCTGGTGGTTCCTTCGCCTTTCCTTGCTGCCTTTGAGTTCTGGACCTTGGCTGGGCTTTCCTCCGAAGATTCCACTTCCATCTCAATGTCCGAATTTCGCTTGGAGTATCCTGCCATGGTGATTTTGGAGCTTACCTGGTTACTGGGCTGTAATGAAACCCGTCGTTGGGTTGGAGGGTCGCAGGTTAGCGACCTTGCTGCTGGGTCGCAGGTCGCTACTTGGTTTGGAAGGCTAGGTCGCAGAGCCTGGGAGGGTTGTTGGCATACAGGGAGGTCGCAACACCTTATGTTGTCGGTCGCTGGGGTTTGAGGGAGGTCGCAGGGCCAATTCTCAGGTTGTTGTGCCGCACGTCTTTCCTGTTGCAGGGTGGTCACTGGCCGTTGAGGGTTCAGGGGAGAGTCGTGGGCTGTTGGGGTCACTTGCGATTCCGAGAGACTTGCAGGAGTCCTTCTACACCGCGTGTATGCTGTGTTGGGAAGCTTGTACGCTGCGTTGATTTGCTCGTGCACTGGAGGGGACCTGCTGCACTTGTATGCTGCGTTGAGACACCGCTGGTGTACTCCGAGGAGTCGCCTGTGGGTGGGCGGGGACCTTCTCCTTCTCTCGTGTACTTCTTTGGGCTCCTTGTATGCTGTGTCGAGTCTGTTGTGGGCTGCGTTGATTCGGGGCGGATGCCGTAGCTGCGGTCGCCGGTCGCTTGTTTGCCTGGACTCGTCTGGTTGGGGTCTCTCGTGTTGATTTCCGCCTGCTCTCAGTCTTCTCTTCGCTTGCGCGGCTTCTTCGTTTGTCGTACTGAATGTGTATGTCTGTGCCTTCTTGTCTTGCAGGGTCCCCGCGCCTTGTAGGATCAGGAGAAGTTTGAGGGTCCGAGGTTGCTGGGGTTTACGAGGGTTGTGCTGGGTGTCTCGATCTCGTTGCTGCCTTCTATTGAGAGACGTGGGGGTCTGTGTGTAAGGGTCTTGAGGGTCTTGTGTATAAGGCCTCGTGGGGGTTTGTGTGTGAGGGTCGTGTGTGTGAGGCCTCGTGGGGTTCTGTGTGTGAGGGTCGTGAGGGTTGTGTGTGTGAGGCCTGGGGAGTCCGTGTCGGTGGATTTCGTGCGGGATCTGTGAGTGCGTTCTAGTACTGATTGTGAGGTGCTGTCTGGGAGGCCTGTGAAGGCCAGGTCGCTGGGATTTAAGGGGAGGCTGTAGGTGTAGGTCTCGGTGTATTGTCCTAGTTTTGAGAGGTTCGCAGGGATGATGTCTATAGGGAGGTTGTCTGCGTAACTGGTTTTTTCGGAAGGCTTTTTCTAGATCTGGTCTACTCACCGTTGTTTCCAGTGGGAGGGGGTTTTTTGAAAGAGGAGAGCTACGGAGGTTTTCAGTGGGAAGAGGGCTGTGGGTGGTGGGTAGGTTTTTAGGGGGTTTGGAGTTGGTGAGGGTCTGGAGAAGGAGGAGGTCAGGGGGAGGAGGGAGGGGAGGGGAGGGGGGAGAGGGGGGGGAGGGAGGCGGGTGAGAGAGTGTAGGGGAAGAGGAAGGTGAGGGTCGTGGGGGGGCGTGGGATCTTGGTGTAGCAGGGGAGGAACTATGGAGATGCAGGGAAAAAGCGGTGAGAAACTTCAAAGGTAATGTGAGTTTACGTACCTGTAGTTTTTCGTTTTCGTAATGTACTAGTTGTGTTGATTTCGCTTGACTTCGGAGGGTGTTGGTGCTGGTTTGTTGGCTATTGCGTTGCTGTCTTGTTTGCCTTATCTCTTGTGTCTTTGGTTTCGATGCTTCCGATCTTGATGTTGTGTTTGCCTGCTGCCGCTTCGTAGGATGATGTGTAGGTTGCTCCAAATCTGGAAATTTTGGCCAGAGCTTCCGCGTATGGTCTGAATCCGGTGGAGCCAAGTTGTTTCGCTGGATGCACAGTTCTGGCGACGTGTGTGGAGTACTTCCTGGCGCCTTGGGAGTTGCTACTACTTCACTTCTTCTAAGGGCATCTCTGCTGCTGTTGCATCTTAACTACTTAATAAAGCATATTACTATGTGTACACGAATGCAAACTTTGTTAACGAGATCTAATATCAATAACACATAATTGCAAGAGATGGGAGGGTGAGAGGAAGCCTGTAATGGTGAACTGGATCTCCGTTGCAGCAGTGCTAGGTGGTGACTTCGCGCAATCTTGAATCTTGAGTTCCTGGATTGGGGAAGGGGAGACTTGGTGGGGAGGTTTACAGATCAAATCCTGGTACTCCAGATCTGGGATAGGTCGTTTTCTCTATGAACTAAATGATTGCAGATCTAGCCCCAACACTAAGTTCCCCGCTTCAGAGCAGACTTTGCACAGATCTGCATCTACTTAGAGCATTTTCAAACTTCCCTCCTCAGATCTGGTGTTGAGCCTCCCAACACAACTATTCTGCCTACACCAATCCCACAAAACCACCACAGATCTGCTCACTACGAGGGCTCACAATAGGGCCAGCCAACTCCTATCTCTCGTAGCTTGCATCTCACAGGCTAAGTCCCCCACCTCCCCTCACCAGGAAATACGGAGCTCACGCACTAGTTCCCATCGTGTTCCTTACAACTCATAATTCTCCGGAAGTCTGTGGATGTGTTTGTGCGCCGATGCTTACGAAGTTTTTGTCTACCTATGTAGACGAGCTGCCCATTTTTTGAATTTTTGCTTCTGGGCAGCGGTCTGCAGTCATGCTTTAGTGAAAATAAAAGCAGTGGCTGACGTGGACATCCCGCGTTTTCTATGACGTTACACTCAGACATGACCATGTTATATTTGACATCACCAAAAACGTGTTTGTCTTCACTGACATCAACTCGTTTCGTCTTCAACAGGAACACGTTTAATGCAACGTCAAACTAAATTTGAGGTACTACGAGATTTTTTTACTAACGCCTAACGTCATAGAAAACACAAGACGTAACAACCTTGATGACACCAAAAACATGGTTTTCTTATAGTGGGTGGGAGTTGAGAGTTGGGCAACCTCACTTTCTTTGAACTCGGTCACCAACTCTAGACATTGGTGCCAATACTCATCAACGGAGTGCAACTATGTGTCATATTGCGTGGCCCACCTCCTATATAACAGAAAGGCCTCCAACTTCAAATGTTGAGGTAAGAGCTTGAACACATACCAACCGTTAAATAACGACGTCCGTTAGCCCTTCTCCTTCATCCTGGTCTAGAATCGGAGCCACCAATCGGGTAGGGAGATGTTCCTAGCCCGTCGTGAGAACTTGTCATCCTCGACATGACCAAGATCCTCCTACATGTCAACAAACGTGCCCATGCCACAGACTGGAAGCCTACGGTCGGTACCCAACACCAAAAGAACCCCAAAAGCCTTGTCAGTATCCGATCTTGGCCTAAAGTCTACGGTGGTAGCACTCTCTGAGTGGTTTGGTGAGGGATAGCGGTAATACCAACTCCAGGTTCTTACGATAATCAAAAACCACCTCGGGATCTATCTACGGATACTATCTAAAGGATAAGGATACGAACGTGCAACCTGCACTTACAAAACCACCAAACTTTGTGGTTCATCGGTCATTACCTCCCGCTAGCACACATCCAAGGACAACCTTCGATATAAAAAGGTCTTCCTGGCCATGAACTCGACTTCATCACTACGGTACCCTATCACAATCTAGCGACAATAAAAAATGGGGCTACCGGAAAACACCGGCAACAAGCCCGCAACACGGAGGAGGTACCGCTCAAGAACCCAAAAATCAAAACCGGATCCTCTCCCCCAACAACATAAAAGTGGTAAATGAAAATGACCAGAGCCACTGGCACACGCTTCTACTGAATGGTCACTACTTGCAAAACTAACAACAACACAAAAGAACTACCTAAATGTGTTCTTCCACAAGTCTTAAACTATGGAGGCAGTCAACTAATGCGGTCGAAGTGTTTACACTTTTGTGTTGTTGTTAATGAAAATCACACAATGGTTGACAAACATGCTCAATATCAATTCAATACCAAAATTGGATTAACGGTAAAATGTCCTAAATATAGGCACAAATTTCACTTAAAATTGAGTTAAATTGCCCTACTAACATCCCTCCAAAGTTTAGTCACTAATTTCTATTTTTTTAAACAACCCACAAAAATGTGGTTTTGGAAAACTTTTCTACCAAAATATTACCTCTACTTGGGTAGAAATCCTATGTAGAGCTCGAATCCAAAGCCAGAATTGGAAAAAAATATATTTTTTGGGAGATATTAATTCACAGTTAATGAATTCTGCCCAAACTACGATTTTATCCTTAGTGGATGAAAATTGCCCGCAATAGATGAATTTGCAACAAATGGATGAAAGTTGACCGCGGATGAAAAATTGCAGATTCAAGTCCAGGAGTTTTTTTCTTCTTCCGATTCTTGCGCTGCTCACATCTTTCTCAAAATTGTCCGATTTAGGCGTTGTTTGTTGCGTTGGCTCCATCTTGAGGGATTATATAACTTTAATTGAAGCACCTAATTTTTTTTTAAACTCACCTAAGCTCAAATTTTAGAACTAAAGAGAAGAACGTGTGAGAATCTTTGTGAAGTGAATAACTAGTAAAAATACAAGATTACTCAAGCGTCTCGCACTCCACAAAGGGAGAATCAACGAGTGCATGTAGTGTAAGAGAATGCGGAGCCTTTATTAATGATAAACAATCACTTACAAGCAAAACTAATCACTAAACACTCTCGAATTCACTCACAAAACTTGACTGATAAAGACGTCACATCAAGGACGTGGGCGGCGCTATACGCACACACAGACAACCTTAAAATACCATGTTTGTTATAATGAAAAAACTCCATGATTTTGAAGGTGTTCATTTAGGTCAACCTAACCAAAATAAAATTAGCACTTGCTTTAATTCAATAAAAAAATAGGTTTGAAGTGCAATTGGAATAGTTCAAGATGTTCAAATTGCAGATCTAATTGGATGAATCGACCTTTTTCCTATTTTGAGGTGAAATTATTACTTACATAAAATTATCAGTGGTGGTCATGTCCGGGTTTACCACCTTCACCAATAACCTTCAACTGCCAATTTAAAAAGAAAAACACTTAATTAGCCAATGATAATAATGTAAGCATGTCTTTAAAATTGAAATTTGAATTTTAAATTTCAAATGATTCCACCTCAGAAGAAATATATATCTCTTAAAGACGATGAAATTTTTGTTCGATTTACATTACAAAGAAATAATTAAAAAATTGTAAATTAGATTTTTAGCCTATTGCATTATAATTTTTATATAAAAAATCTTAAAGCATATTTTTAAAAAATGCTAATGTTCAAGTTACCTGAAAGACTTGGTTGCAAACAAGACAATCTGTTGTCTTGCCTTTTTCCAAAAGAAACCATGTTGTATCATGTTCATCCTCTATATGTATTAAAACCAGCACAAATATTTCTTAAATAAAAATTTGGTTAAAGACTTACAACTTTGGATTTAAAAAAAAACGTCAATGATATTTGCATTTTACATTCCTTAAACTATAATTATGATGCAAGAGGCAATAATCTTCATATAACATAAATGTATCTTACTTTAGTAAAATAAAATTGAAGCCCTAATATATGTTCATTACAAACTATCCACATTGTACCAAATTATATTTTATTTAATCTATCGATTTTTACCTCCAACACCTCCGCAACATCCAACGATTCGTTCATCATAGTATGATTCAATAATCATAGGAGCTTCCTTCAGTTGCAAATACAATCAAACAAAAAAAACATTCAATTACCACTATCGTGCAATATCTTTCAAACAATTCCTCGAGACAACAATTTCTTTTGGAAGTGACATTTTCATTGTTTATATTGATATTATATCCATTTTGCATCATAATTGTATGGTTTTATGATAAATAAATATATAAATAACCTTTGTTCCAATAGGTCCTCGAGGAGGAGTTAGATCAAATCGCACTTTTCCCTACAAATGACAAAACTATCAATATGTTATCATATTATTATTTTTATTAAATATGTAATATCATTATCTTTTAATGACATCACATATAATAAAAATATTTTACCTGCTCTTGCCATTCTAATTCTTCACGTTCAGCTCCAGTTGCAATTCCAAAATTAGATGATAAACCTATAAATTAGATATACAAAGGTATTTTAAAATGTTTAACATTTGATGTGCATTTTAAATAATGAAATAAAGACTATGATTATTTAGTAAACCTTATTTTTTCTCTTACAATTTTTTATTTAAGCCAATTGAAAATCAAAGCATAAAAAGTGGGCAAATTTGTGGACATCTACCAAAAAAAATTTATTGATGATATAAGCATGCCTTTTATTCTTTAACTTAAATCTTAATCAATACCTTGGAATAAGAGATCATGTGTTTAATAATTTACAAGAAAGTGTACAATTTAATTGATGAAAGATATAAAAGTTGAATCTAAATAAAAATACTCGTCAAACATGTCATGTTAACTATTTAATTCTACAGTGGTTGTCAAAAAGAAGCTTATAAAATTATGTATTTTCCATTTAATAATGTGCAATATATTGTTAAAGATCAATAAATCTTGGAAATATATCCTCATTGGATCATTGTAAAAACTTACATATTAGACTTACACTAAAAAAATGCTTTAATTTTAATGCATGTAATATTACATGAATTCAATAGTCATGGAAAATCTAGAGATACACACTAAAATACAAATAACTACCTTGGTTTGCATAAAACCATCTTCTTGAAGAAACCATTGCAGCTTGTGAAATAGAGCTAAGTTGTTTAGGAATAATTGTTGAAAGAATGCGTGACAAGCCTCGTCTTGATGTTCTAAACATTGTAATTCTATAGTAGAAGTGTAGGCCCTATCATAACCAAATTTCAATCCTACACTTCTTAAAATTTTCATATATAGAGGTAGGAATAGAAAAGAAGCTAATTTAAAAAATCATTTGTTTGATTTTTAAAAACCATATGTGGCTTCAACAATGAACTATTGTCATATGCTGTAAAAGAGGAAGAAAAAATAATGTGATGATGTCTTATTATAGAAGCAAGACTTTTAACTTTTTACAAAGAAAAATTGACTTCTATCTTTAAATTTTAAAGTCTTCTTGACTCAATTTTTCCTACTATAATGCAATAGCTTTGTACCAAACTTTTCTACAAAAATGTATATAAAATAATTGTTAAAGTAATTTGAACTTGTCACTTATATGATACATTTGATTTGAAAATTTTAATATTGTTTATCAATATCTTTTAAATACCAAACAACAAACCATGCATTAAAATTTATCAATCTATTTCTTTGACTTTCTGAGACTCTATTTGATAATAGAGTGATTATATCCAAAACAATTATCAATAAAATGATGTTTTTCATTTCCTAAAGAATTTCATATTTGAAAATGAAACATTTGTAGTTTTTTTAGAACCTTTGTACACATTTTTGCCTTATACTTATTATCTTTAAAAAAATATCATTTGATCTAAGAAGAGCATATTATAATTTTCCACACAAAAGAATAAACAAATTAAATACTATTATAAAAAATTAAAAATTAAAAATTAAAAAATAGAAGTAAGAAATTTTTTTTGCAATATAAAAGATAATATTTTGAGATAAATTAGTACTCAAAAATATTTTTGTAAATAAATAATATCAAAAAAACATATGATGGATAAAATCATCTTAGATGCCAAAAAATTATAGCAATATAATAGATATAAAAAGGAAATTATAAATATATCAAAACATTCATCACAAATGGATATATTTTATTTTTAAAAAGCTTACAATGTCTATCTTCGAGAGAAGGAAGTAGTTCTATATTATCAATCCTTTGTCCGCTGGGCATCGACATAGTGATGGAGCAAACAGACACACTACTTATGTTGGCCTCCATTGAAGACCAAAGTTTTTATTCTCCTTCTTAGGAATCTTTGTTTAAACCCAAAATCATAATTGTACACAAAACCGACAAGGAAATAAATTTCAAATTATTCGATGCAAGTGTCACTTGAATCATCTCAACTTTAGATGCAGGGAGGATTTTTTGTACCACTAGTATACGAAGACCTGTTATCTCCAATAGGTAATGTAAGTTTAGGTCAGTGAACTGGAATTATCGAAGTAAAAGTAAAAGTAATAAAAGTAAATGCCACGTGTCGCCACCTCATATGACGGGTATCACCTAGGTCTCCATGGGTTCCATCGCTAGGTATCCCCTTGTAAAGAGAGAAGAATGGACACACCTACTCCATTCGGTACAGTCTAATCTTTATAATTATCATACTACTAAAATCATAATCCGCGGAGTGAACCACGCAACGATGAATCGCGCAGTAAATCGTGCAGTGAACTATAGGAACGGTGCAGCCAACCGCGCAGTTAATTGCGCAACCAACCGCACAGTGAATCATGTTACCTTTTTTTTAAAATATAGTTTGTAATATAAAAACTACATTAAAATGGTTGGACTAATGCGTTGTAAAGCATTAGCTTGAGTTTTTGGGTGTGACAAATTTGCATTTGTGTGTTGCAATTTGTGCTCTTGATTACAAATTTGACGTTCAAAATATTTTTTGAGTTAAGCACTAAAAGATTGAATTGTAAATTATCAGTTGTAAACTTGGAGTGAAAAAGTTGTGAAGTTGGAGTTGTGATCTTGGAGGTTGGCATACAAAGTTGGACTTGCAAAATTGCATATTTGAGTTGTGGAGATTGAAATTACAAGTTTTGAGGTGAGATTGCAAGTTTTGAGATTGTAATTGCAAATTGAGTTTGTGGGTGTGTGAATTTGAGATTGCAATTGCAAATTGAGTTTGTGGGTAGGTGAATTTGAGATTGTAATTGCAAGTTGAGTTTGTGGGTGTGTTAAATTTGCATTTGTGTGTTGCAATTCGTGCTTATCCAAAATAGATTTGAAACTCTTGATTACAAATTTGATGTTCATAACATTTTTGAAATTCCATGTTAGAATGCAAAAAATCTAAAACCTAATTAATTTTTTTTCTATTCTATTCTATTACATTATTAAAATTCATGCATAGGTTTCAAAGACATATGTATGTTTTATGTAGATTGTTGTTACCTTTCTTTTTTATATTTTGTGATATAAAAACTACATTAAAATGGTTGAACTAATGCGTTGCAAAGCAAGCGCCAACTGCTAGTCATACTACTAAAATCATAATCTACGCAGTGAACACACAATGATCAACCATGCAGTGAACCGTGCAGTGAACTACAGAAATGCTGCAGTCAACCACGCAATTAGTTGCACAGTCAACCACGCAATTAGTTGCACAGTCAACCATGCAATGAATCATGTTACCTTTTTTTATTTTAATAGTTTGTAATGAAAAAACTACAATAAAATAGTTGGACTAATGCTTTGCAAAGCAAGCGCCAATTGCTAGTAATGAATACAGATATAAGTATAACTGTTACTAATTACTAGGATCAAGTCTTAGGTTGTTCTCCAAACCAACACACGCCTAAAATTCTTCTCAATCTCAAAAGTCGACTCATCACTCCATATGACACGATTCCAATCTTGAGCAATCCACTTCTCGTGTTACAAAGCAAACTCCAACCTATTTGCCTCGTGTACATCGCTAAGGTAAGGCTTGTTTGGTGCCACTCGTGCAAAAACTCCACCACATTAAAGAGCCTTCTTGATAGTGTCAGGGCAAACCTTCGCTGGCATACCATTTGTGATCTCGGCCGAGGTAGCACGTCTATTGCCTTTAACCTTGGGCACAAAAGCCCTAACATCCCTCTCACTCAATTTGGTGGTCTACCTGGCTCTTCATGATTCCCCCTCTCGGGCCTGCTTTAATCTCGATCTGTCGTGCCGAAATCGCCATTTCAGCTACAATCTCAGGCATTTTTAAACCTGCGACCTTCATTCCAATGATACAGGCCTTCTCTTCAACACTCAAAGAAACTCTCCAATGTTTGGGGTTCCATAAGGTTGGATGACCTATAACCACCACAAACCCCATAACGGTTAAGCTAAAGTGGACCAAAACCACCACAGACCCACCCCATTTCCGAAATTTTAGGAAGTCACATATGATTGGGTGTTAGTTTATGATTGGTTCAAAGCTGCCGGTTTTTAGTCAATTCAGAAGTGGTTGTTAGTACAACTTAGTGTGGAAATAGAGAGTTTGGTATGTCGAGGAATGGGTCACAGCTTACCATCCACTTTGAAAATTTGTAGCAATTTCAATATGAAGAAATAAATGGTCACGACAATTGCAATATTCATGAAATCCTATTTTGAATTCCCAAAAAATGTCTTACCACGTATACAAACGCTATAAATAGGTCAGCAAGCTTAAGTTGGTGGTTATAGGTCATCCAACCTTAGTTCTCTTTTGAACATTAGAGAGCAAGAAGTAGGAGGGTGGAAAGTTGATGAAAAAGTGGAAATGAAGAAAAAGGCGGCCACCTTTATTGGAGCAAACCCGGTCGACTTGGATAAGAACACTTCAAAATCACGGATCCAGAACCGTTAGTCTCATTTAACCGACAGAATCTAAAAAATCCGTAGATCCAGCCTGGAGAGATGTACTGTAGCTCAAGATAACGGTTGTTGGACTCGGGCCTTAATTGCATCATAGTTCGTCACCTTCGTTGGTTCGAGTTTCGGTGCAAAGTCTGAAACAGAGCAAACCCTGTCGTGTTTTCGCAGCGAGATCGGTCTATGCCGAGTTTTTTTTTTGCATTGCCCTCACGCGTCAAGTTCTTTCAATTGGCGCAGATCTTGAGGAGGAATCTTTTAACGGCGGCGTCTGGTATGGATTCTTGTTGCGGGAATTCTGATGATTGTGTGAGTTGAAGAGGCCGGGAGATTGTTTGGTGAGGAAACGTTTTTTTATCTGATTTCGTGTTTGTGTGAATCGTGTGAAGTTGTCGATCTTGAGGAGATTCAAACGCTAGAGGGAAGGCTTTCATTTTTGCGTATAGGATGTGATTGTACTTGGACTTTTGCTGGCACTGGAGAGAGCTCTTGTTACTTTGTAGTTGTGGATTTAGTGTAGGGTTTGCCTTTGAGCAGTTTGTGGTGTGTTCATGAAAAGCATGCGTTAGTGTTCTTGGAATGGTTGATTCTCTGTTGCATTGATTGCTTTTGCCGCGGCTAGAGAGTTGACAGGGCATGCACCTGTCGAGCTCCACTTTTTTCGCTCAAGGGCGCTCAAGTCTTAGGCAGTGATGTGGTAGCATTGAAGTTGCACATTCGGATCATCGATGTGCGATGTAACTCATGCTCATTGTGCCCTAAACCTTGCTCTCTCGGTCGATTTCGGTAGTCCACATCACATGCCATCATCTTGACTGAAATAGACTCTTTTTCATTACATCTGCTGAAATGTATAAATTATAAGTACTCGTGTTATCAATCAGCCAGTTCAGAATTTCCAGTAGTTTCTTCTGTTTCGGGGTGAAGGTGATTGAGCTGCAGGACTCTATGCTGGTGTGATTTCTGAGGTGAGCCTTGGAAAACTAATTTTAAGGGCTTGAGTTTGAGACTGTGTTGGTGAGAGAGGAATTTACGAGAAAGCGTGTTGTTTTGCAGCGAAGACAACAAGTTTAGCTCTGGCTCTTCAAGTTAAGAAGTGGATTCTTATGACACAAGAATATCAAAGTTAACGGAGAGACTTCAATACAGGGAAGAATTTTCACAGAGAGAGTCGAGGAAAGGCAGCTGAAGAGTTGGAGGGCGATGGGGATTCCTAGTGGAGGATCGTTTGGGGGCGGTAGTTCGGGGAGTGGTTTCAGTAGCGGAGGGAGATTCCCTTCGGACTCTTGTGATGACCCTTTTTATAACCGCCATCACCAGTGGTCACACAGGAGATCATCGACGAGCAGCAGCAGTGGTGGCGGCGTCGATGGGAGT
This sequence comes from Bryoerythrophyllum caledonicum, assembly GCA_963971425.1. NCBI lineage: Eukaryota > Viridiplantae > Streptophyta > Bryopsida > Pottiales > Pottiaceae > Bryoerythrophyllum > Bryoerythrophyllum caledonicum. The sequence continues at coordinate 4,375,623 of OZ020525.1, read as the reverse complement.
GGGAAGCCTTGCGCCGTCTTCGTGTCCTTCTTCGCTTTTTTTGGTAAGTATCCATCTCTTGAAATAATGCTAGGAGAATAACGTGAGATTCACTATACAACAAATCACCTCCCAAGCCAGGGAATCTTATTTTGTGATTGATCATTATATAATTTCGTCTATTGTTCTATGTGCAGGAACATTATGGGTGATTTTTGGACTCTTTCAGTCGGAGCAACTATTGATGTCTTTGAATTATTCACGTCTCCTATCGGCCAACTCGATGTTCGTCAAGCAAATTCAGGTCCTTGTTTTCTGTGTTTTTGAGCTTCTAGTTGATTCGAAAGTATCAACGTGTTTCGTATGTTTGCTACGACAGGCAGATTATGCTTTTTTAAAATTGTTGAGTTTTTATATATGTATTTGAACGTCAGGTCAACGTACGTTGTGTGATTTACAGATTGTAAACTTGAGAGAACCGGGTCCAGTTGTTTACAAGTTTTCTGAAAGGCCTCCTCTACGTGATTCGGTAGACTACAATGAAACTCATGACGACGTTGTGCCAACTATGTATCATAGGGTAAGCATTTTCATCGTGTGCTCCTACCTTTCGCATCTCTTCTTTCTTTCTTTTCTCTCTAGAGAATGACGGTATTTGGCAACTTGAGAGTGTAACATCTGCTAGATTCCTTGCCCTTGGTCAGTACAGAATGTGGTGTAGACTTCTCTGACGGCTATTGAAATATTTAATGATGCTCCCAGGAATGGCGTTACTGGTTGAATCAAGGGTCTACTATGCGTGTCACATATGATGTGAAGGGATTTGGTCAAGATTATCTTGTGCTTGCTTTTGTCCGGGGTATGTAAACTAATGAGCTTCAATTCATTATTATTTCAAAACAGGTTACATGAGTTGGATCATCTTTCAACAATTGCAAACATCATGGTTGTTTTTAACAGAGACGTCATAAACTTTGAATTGTGATTTTTACGCAACTTCCAAGTACTTATGACGTGATTTTTTGAATTGGGGAACAAATTTTTAAATGTAAAAGTCAAAATGTAAGGTTTTGAGAAATTTTGCAGGGAAGCGGGGCTTGGAGGATTGGACAAGAGCACCTGAAATTCGAACTACAGCTTTAAAGTGGTACAGAATACGAGGTAATGTTTTATAAATATTATTTAGATTTCATTTCTTTAATGAAATTGTAGATGATAATAATCCATTCAAATCCCCTTCTTTTTTCACAGCCCCTTCTATTCAAACTATAGTTTGGAGATTTTGATGGCCATTCAGGTGGAGAAGTCAATTATTGAGTTAATTAAGAATAAACTAGATTCAGATTGTGTCTGCTTCCTTCTCACCGGAAGGAAAATGATGGGTGAGTTTTGTATTGTAGGTAGCGGGGTAACAGATTTTGTGGCTGATCGGGACGATGAATATTATATTGCCTTTGGCAATCTTAATCGTGGAGAGATGGAGGTTTGTTTTATGCAACTCTCACTAACAAGATATTGTGGAGTGTTAATGAAGCTTTTTGTGTCGGCAATTCAAGTTGCAATGGTTGGAGGTTTAGAAATTAGGAATGCATGACAATTCTATTCTGGACGTGTATGATGAAATTATATTGGATTACATGTGGGTGAGATAATTTAATAATTTGTAGTTTTGCAAATAACTACGGAATACGGTAGTAACATGCAAACATGATAGTATGATTGAGTTTCTAAAGAGATTGACGGAGTTGAATGTTAGTTTGTTGTAGCATTAATCTTGTGAATGTGTTCCTTGCAAACAGGTAACCACAGAGTGCAACATACATAGCACTCTTTATAGTGTTAAAGATGCAGACAAGAGAATGGCATTTACATCTGATGTTCAAGAAATCACTTTACCGATAACTCTTTTTCATTCTGGCTATCCCTTGATAACTACGCCTAGTGAACCACAGGTTTGCTTCCTTTTCGACATCTAAATGGATCATTTGTAAATTTGATTTTATTATGGTTTTGCAATGTGCTTGAGCTTGAAGGTGTGGATAAGAAAGCTTCCGGTTGGTTGCAGGAGGGTGTTGATAATTGGGAGGTGGCAATTATCTATAATACGCGTTGGGTGACATATATAATACTCTGGGGTATTATTCTACCTCGTCATATAGTCCTCTTGTTGTCAACGAACAAACTTTGGTTTTTGGTTTTTGGAAAATGATTAAAATCAACCATGTATATATTACTAGTAGGTTATGTGGCTTATGTATATTGTCACTAGTAGCTTATGTGGCTTTTTTGAATGATTGTCTCTAGAAATGATGTGGACTATGTTTGGTTTGGATCCATTGACTTGTCTCATATGCTTCTCCAATTTTTATTGCAGGGACATTTGTGTTTGTGTTAGTTTTGATTTGTGGTTTATCTATAAGAGGACGCTCTTTGGGAAGAAATCGAGATGAATTGCCTTTATTGGCTACACAAGACGATTTGGCAATGCCTGGTCATCCAACAAAGGACCTTTCAGGTGTTGCAGTTTCTACTTCAACAGGAGAGTCCGCCCCCTATGGAGAAAGTGCTCGTGAAGAGCAACAACTTTGTTCCATTTGTTTGGATGCATTGAAGGATTGCTTCTTTGATCCATGTGGACATCGTTGCACTTGCTATAGTTGTGGTCGAAGGTAAGTTCATCTGTTTGAATTTTTTTAATGTGGAGTGTGATTCAAGTTTTTTTAAATATGATTTATTATGTATTTAAGATGTAGTTGATTTTATAAGTTTAGATGTATATTTATGTGTAAATTTGAAGGTTAAGAATTTAGATGAAGAGATTATTTTTAACTACCTACACTTCATACGAAAACATTATACTAGTTCTTTTTGAGTATTTATGTTGTGGCAATATCTTTTATGACCGATTTTCATGGATTTTTCCTGGCTTTTGTAACCTTGAAGCCTCTTATTGTGCAGGATACAAGGAGGAAATAATCCAACTTGCCCAATATGCCGACAGTCCATTAAATCTGTTCGCAAAATCTTTGATTCTTGAGTATATTTAGTAGCGCATTATTTCTGCAACCAAAATGGACAGAGTTCTTTTGCGTGTTACACATCTTAGAGTGTTGGAATGTCTTGATAAGTGTACATAGTGCAAATCATATGTAGACAATCAAGACAACATGGTTGGTATTGAAGGTGCATCTTGGTGTAGGAAATGTGTAGTAAGAGTTTGTGCAAGGTGTAGGCTTCACCTACATGTGTTTGTTTACACAGTTGGAAAGTTTGAGTTGTGATTAGGTTGTGAACTTGTGAATGTATTGTTTGCAATGGACATTACACGTAAAGAATCAACTTCAGCCATTTCCTAGGTCTTTTTGTCATTGAAGGTTCGGTAAACATGTGTTGAAGATCCCATTTGTAATGTGCAATCAATTGATGCAATGTTCTCTCAACATGCATTCTCATTGTTGACCTAATCGAATTGTTTCCCTTGTGGTAGTTTACATTGATTCAAAATTCATGGTTTACTACTAATAGCTGTTTATCGAGTTTCTAAATTTTTCTTCTTTATATATGATACAGTAGATTTGACTCTTTTACAAAGTTGGAGAAAGATTGAACCTTTGCAAATGAATCCATAGGCTCTGAGTTTATTTCAATTATAAAAAAGGTGTTACATTTATATGAAAATAGCAATAAGACATGTATAAAAATGAAAGTAACACATGCGCATAGTATTCATATAATTTTACAATAATCTTATTGAAAATGATGTAAATCAAGTCCAAATTCATGAAAGCTAACAAATTTTGAGATTGTATTTTTAATATCAAAATTTGGAGGTTAATGTTATGTTCTTTCAAACTCATCCAAGATATGTGCTAAGATACATTTTTTTTGTTTTCATTTCTTCAACAACATCTACTACATGTGGTTCACCGTCTCGATTGGATCTTTAATATACAATTTAAAAAAAAGTGACAACATCAGTGCATTCTCTAGATCCACAAGACAAAGTAGTAATTTTGGATTGTGAGATGTCTAGCTCTCTAGTCCAGTACTTCAAAAAGCAATGATCATGCAAAATGAAAATATGCCGCACTATAGTTTCTACGTTTGTCAGAACTAAATGATTCGTCACGAGGTAAGGTAGAAGCACCCAATTCCGATCACTTAACCCCTAAAGGACCAAATCTCCTTCGAGGGGATTTCTGATTTTGGGCAGGTTCCTAAAATTTGAAAAAAAATCCTTTTTCTGTGAAATTTTTATTCTAGATTGCCTTTGATAAGAGCTTTGTGGAGATATTTTTGTTTAATTTTTTGGATTTGTGGTTTGAAAGTTAGTACCACTTAAAGCCAAAAGTGGGGACTCCGGGCACCTCCAAAAATTTTGACAAAAGTTTCTATTGGCATTGAGATTTTTCACACATATAAAGAATATTTCCTTCTTTGGAAATTTTCATAAAAAAATCTTGTCTTTAGTGTAAAAAGGCATTTTCTTCCAAGTCACATATTTTCACACATTGTCGGGCAACGGGGGAAAAAGAATTCATCTTTTCTACATAAAACCTAGAGATCTTCATATTTTTCACTTTTTATTTTTTCAACAACAATATGTGGTGAAAACCTTCTTATTGACCGTTTGGATTATCATTCAAATACATACGTAGTTCACAAAAAAAATAAAATGTGAAATGGCAATTTTTGAACCTCCACTCCTTGCACACTTGTTTTGAATATGCTACACCCCTTTTTTACCTCTAAAAATTGGTGTGTTGGGAAATAACATCATGCTTAAGACAATGGTAAAAGATTTAGACCCTGTACAATGCAAAATTTTGATACAAAGTGAAGTCAAAGTTTGTTGATCTACTTAAACGAGGGAGGAAAATGAACTATTGTTTTGACTTTAAACACTAAAATCTATCAATCCGTCCGGTGGATTGCAACCAAAATTACTGGCATGTTTATGTAGAAGTTTATTTCAAGATCTTACGGTTGAAAGTCCGAAAGTCACTTTAAAATGTGATTTTCATGTCTCTTTTTGGCAGTGGCAGTTCTGGACTGGTTTTAGAGTGAAAGTGGTCGTGGTCCTTCAGGGTTAAGCCAGTTGGCATTGTATGTCAAAAACATTTATGTTGAAAGATGCGGAATTAGGAATGAAACTCAACAAAAAAAAATTCAAATTTAATCTCAAAGATTTCCAATTGATATAGAATTTCGAAGTCCAAAAACCACCGGAGCCCATAATCAAACTATAGAGTAGGTGAGATATGGTGCCCTCCTGTGCCCAATGCCAATAAGTGAGTGAGTAAAAAGAGAGAAGACATGCCATGGATAACCAACTCATGGAGGTACCCAATGCCAATTGGCCGTGTTCGACTTTCCAGGCAAGGCCACCAATGACAGCTCAATTGTGGTGGAGCAACCCAAAATTGCACACTTCATGATAATGCCGATAATGACTGGAGTTTTGAGATTTTGAGATATCGATTTTGGGTCGCTTTATGCACCATTTCCTGCATTTGCCATTTCCATGCACCATTCCATGCATACTCTACTGATCGGAATAGGGTGGCCAATTGGAATTGGGTGCCTCCACCTTAGTACTTAAGTACCATCTAATTGATACAAAGTCATACTAACAAAATCGAATTGGCCTTCGGAAAACTGAGCTCCACCTCAAACTTGCAACATTAGGCCTCCATATCCGTAGGAATGAGAAGAAACTACCTTACAATGCAAGCCGAGAATTTGTCTTTCTTGCTGCAGATCCATCAAGAGGCTTTACTTTGAGGTTGCAAGACACCTTGGAGACCCTCTTCTCTCTTTCAGCACAAGAAATGAGGCTCCCTCTATCTTTGAAGTCCCGATGACCTTGAACTAATGACACCGCCAGTGGTGTGTACATGAGAGGCATCCTTAGACAACATTTTGAGCACGAAATGTAACCATTCCTGGCCTATGGACTCACCACAAAATTAGAGCATTGAACTCGTTTACAGGAGTGAAATGACAATCTAACCAAGCTCCAGCGCACCAAAAGAAAGTTATCCATTCATAACAACCACTTTTTAACAACATTATCTTATGTAATTAACCACATCTCAAATAGATAAACAACGCAAACAGGGTCAAGCCGGCAAAAAGAAAGTGGTCCATGATAGCTAAGCCTTGCAGGGTGATCAGTGAGGAGCATTCAAGCCTGTCATCCCTCCACTACACAGAGCGGGAGGTAAGCGCTGCTCGGTTGCCCGCCTCGCGCGGTGCCCTCCTCTCCAACACCCGTAGAATCCAACCCTCCGGAAGCATCCCACTGGCGACTCCATGTTTGGAGAAGGCAGGCTCTCTGCATGCTCTCACTGGCCATGTCAAGGAGCTCCATGTCCACACCTCCCATCTCCCGCTCGGGTGACAGGCGGTCGCTACACCGCTCAGATATCCTTGCAGCGCTAAATCCAGAGATCTATACGCCTGATGTTGCAATGTGCCAAATGGTATGGGTTGTGAAGGTTGCTGATATTGGCTGGACCGAAGCAGTAGAGACTAGAATCACATGAAGTTCTTGCATGCCGCTCGATACAGGCACTAGAATCTTACAAACACTGTCAGTTCATGCCATGTTCCTATTCCAGAATTTAATGTTCATCACCATTCAAGCATCGAATTGTTGTTCCGATGCCTAGTAATGGGGATAAATCATGCATTGAAAGTGGGAATTGCAAATCTTTGTGCATACCGAGCCACGAGGTCGCTTCCAAACTGAAAAAGCACGTAGTATGTGGCGAAAAGCGAAAAGCAGAAGACGCGCACAAGACGTGTGGCAGCTGAACGAGAGTGATTTGGAAGATGATGTTGTGAGGGAAGGCATTGTGAGGGAAGTTGGTGGTTTGGGTGCAGTCTCAAGCTGGTGAACTGTATTAGTTGGTGATTAGGAGAACACATTGTCCAGGAGCTGGATTTGGGTGGAGCTTCAGTCGGAATCCATGGCGGAGGTGTCAGGAGCAGGGACGGTGATAGTGGGCGCGGGTCCGGCGGGGTTGCTGCTCGCACAGTTGCTGCTACAAGCGCAGCCCAAGCCGCATCTCCTTCCAGTGCGCGTCTTCGAAGCTCGGAACGATCCCCGGACGCCATTGCCGCAGTAAGCAAGTCTCCCTTCCATTCCAACTGTGAAATCATGTGGAAATTCTCACTAGATTGGGTCTGCTCCTGATTCACAAGGCACAAGGAGCGGCAGTACTGCGTAGGGCTGAGCGCGCGGGGCCAGGACGGCATCAAGCGCGTGCCAGGGCTGTGGGAGCAGGTGGCGCGGCGCGGCATGCCCAGCTCGCAGTTCGTGCTGCACTCCGGCCAGCGCGCCATCGCCCTGAAGCGCAACCCCGGCAAACCGTCGCTGCTCATCAACCAGCGCGACCTGGCCGCCACGCTGGTCGCGGACCTCCAGAGCCGCTACCCCCCAGACCATCTCGAGGTGGAGCCCCTCCCTCCAACCTGACAAAATTCTCATTATGGTAACTCTTCTCCCTCCACAACAAGCTTCTTCAAAACCTAAACCCTAAACCCTAAACCCTAATCCTATTGTATATATAACGAGGGGTATCCTTGGGGTGACACTACAGCTAATTGTAATTGCACATGGCTTTTATATACTTTTATTCTTGCAGGTGCATTTTGACACACGGTGTGAGCGAGTGGATTTGACGACGCGCACTGTTTCGTTTCAAGGGAAGAAGGAGGTGGAACCTATGCCCTACAATCTTTTGGTGGGAGCGGATGGCGCGAGGTCTGTCGTGCGGAATGCATTCATCTCGCAACGCGGCTTTGATTACCAGCAGACGAACATGCCGTACACGTTCAAGGTTCTGTATGTTCCGCGACCAGCGGAGCTCTCTGCCGAGGCTGTGCACGCTTTCAGGTGCATGTTCTGGTGTTGTAATGTTGCTCAAGATTGTGTGTCTTATGATGATTATTCATGGATGCTCATTAGTTCATGGTAGGTCAACAATATCTTACTTCTCATTTTATGTATGGATGATCATGCATGTATGTTCAATAGTTTTGTAGGTGAACAATAATCTTAATCCTCATTTAATATACAAGAATCTACAAGAAGTACCGAACGAATGAACATACTTTCTGTTAGCTGGTCGTTTGTAGCAACTACATAGACCACTTAGGAAGTCAGCATTATCACATCTAACCAAGCTCCTCATTATGATGTGTAGCTTACTTGATGTGTGATGTCACATGTTTTGTAAATACACAACTTAGATGTTCAGATGTTTCACGTGCAGGGTAACCAAGGAGGATGCAATTGGGGAGAATGGGAAGCAATCTTCGTCATGGTTTAAGCTTCCGTTTTCCGGGACAGCAGAGCAAACAAGCCTGCGCTTCTCATGCTTTCCTACCCCTGGGAATGGCATGTCGGTGCTGATTGAATGGTCCCCTGGCACCACTCCCGTCGAGCTCCTCAGCATCAAGTCAGCAGAGAAGGTAACGTGACACCAATACCCAAGTTACTCAAGGATGAAACGCAAACCAAGGACTCAAGATTTTATAATAGAGGACTCATTTTGAATGTTTGCAACCCTCACTATGGGGGTTTTGTGATATCATAGAAGGTGGTGTAAAAAAGGTCAGCGCGTATCTTTTCAACAAATCAAACATCCTTTTAGTTCATATCATGACGGTGGAGTGGGTGCTATGCAGTTGAAGGCGTACATGGAGAAGTACATGCCGCCTCTGAAAGTGCCTTTAGAAGCCGCCGAGGCCTTCATTAATCAGCGCCCCACCTCCTCCATGAAGGTTCTACAATATATCATCTCTTGTCTTGTATGTCTTGTACCTAGAATAGATAGGATTTGTTTTGTTAAGAGGCTGATCTTGCTCCCTGTTTCCTTTTTTTTTAAAAACTATTTCTTTCATTGCTCTTTAAAATTGCTCTTTATTTGAATTATTTGAAGCCGTTCTATTCATGTTAGAGTTCTTGTGTAGTGAGGCAAAGATAGTAAAAGTTTTCATTATAAAATCGGCCCTAAATAGCTCTAGATTTCTATAATCAGCTCCAAGAGAAGAAAAGCACAACACCACCTCTCCTTCTTTGTTTCAAAAGTGGCTATACTACCTATAACTTGAGTTTAGAGACCATCAAGCTCTTCCTTTGATTCAATAGCTAATAATAGTAAAAATAGTATTATAAATCAAAAGATTAGTACCCTATTGAATTTACAAATAACTCGGTTTACACCATAATAATTAGATATGAAAAAAAAATACCCTCTATACCTAGTTTGTTATCAACATAAAGGAAACAGTTATGTCTTGTAAGTTCAACTGCATCCCTTGATTACAACTTTTTGAGGAGTTTTTGTTTATGTTTTTTGGGTTGGTGTCAGGTGTATTGTAGCAGGTTCCATGATGCAGGAGGCAAGGCGGTCTTGATAGGAGACGCTGCCCATGCCATGTCCAATGCCCTTGGTCAGGGCTGCAACTCCTCTCTCCAGGTCTATTTTCCAACACTAATGTATTTCTACTTTCATTTTCAAAACATCCATTTTCAAAACAAAATTCTAAATATTTAAGTTTTTTCTAAAGTCACCCGAAGTGTCAATAAGACACCCGTCTTTTCGTTTATTACTATCAATGCGAGAGCTTGGTGGTCGAGTATACTCGAGTTTAGGCACCTTCGAGAACGAAGAAGAGGTCGTGTTGTACGATAAAACTTAGCCGCCTTTTCATAGAGATCTAAAGCTGTTGAGAGCTAATTTCAAATGAAAAAACCAGAACAAAACTCATGGTACGTCCACCTCATTACACAAAGAACTCTAATGACTTCTACTTGTTGAGAATTCTACTTGTCTTTGCTGTATCATTTGGAATGGTGCACACCGTGTTTATCTGCAAAACGAAGACTTCTACTATGTCGGACTTTCTCTTTCACTCTTGGAGCTGATTATAGATATTTAAAGCTGTTCAGGCTCAGTAATAAACAAGAAAAGAGGTCAAAACTCATGATATCTCCACCTCACTTTCTCCTTTTCGCTGTTTGTCTTTGCTGTACAATCTAGAATGGTGCACACCGTGTTTATTTGCAAGACGATGACTTCTACTATGTCGGACTTTCTCTTTCACTCTTGGAGCTGATTATAGATATTTAACGCTGTTCAGGCTCAGTAATAAACAAGAAAAGAGGTCAAAACTCACGATATCTCCACCTCACTTTCTCCTTTTCGCTGTTTGTCTTTGCTGTACAATCTAGAATGGTGCACACCGTGTTTATTTGCAAGATGATGACTTCTACTATGTCGGGCTTTCTCTTTCACTCTTGGAGCTGATTATAGATATTTCAACGCTGTTCAGGTTCAGTAATAAACAGGAAAAGAGGTCCGCTGACTTGTCCTATTGGCTGATGATGGACTGGCTTTGGTTTGCAGGATGTGGTGGCGCTGTCCCAGTTTCTATGCGAGGAAGAGGAGCTCTTGCAGGCGCTGGAGAGGTACAGCCAGAAGCAGACGCAAGAGGACCACGCCGCGTCCTACTTGTCGGAGTTTGCCTTCCCCCAAGCGAAGTGGGTGCTTCCGTTGTTCTACTTGGGGAACATTGCGCAACCTGCGCTGAGCACACTCCTCCCTCCGTCCATTCTGCCGCCGCCCATTCAGAGCCTGTGCTCCGAATCTCTCACACCTTACTCCGAGGTACCCCTTTCTTTCCCTTCTTTCCTGCACATGTCTCTGTAATTTTGTATTCAGCTCCCTCCACAACAACCCTTGTGTGCCTTACCAAAATTTACCATCATCTACCGAGTCCACCCCTCGTATTTACTACAAGAATACTTCAATTAGTAATCAGCTCCCTCTACAACAGCCTTGTCAAACTTTACCATCATCTACCAAGTCCACCCCTCGTATCTACCACAAGAATACTTCAATTAGTAATCAGCTCCCTCTACAACAACCTTGTGTGCCTTACCAGACTTTACCATTATCTACCGAGTCTACCCCTTGTATCTACCACAAGAATACTTCAGTTAGTAATCAGCTCTTCCTACAACAACCTTGTGTGCCTTACCAGACTTTACCATCATCTACCAAGTCTACCCCTTGTATCTACTACAAGAATACTTCAGTTAGTAATCAGCTCCCTCTACAACAACCTTGTGTGTACCATCATCTATTGAGTCCACCCCTTGTATCTACCAGAAGAATACTTCAATTAGTAATCAGCTTCCTCTACAACAGCCTTGTGTGTCTTACCAAACTTTACCATCATCTACCAAGTCCATCCCTTGTATTTACTACAAAAATACTTCAATTAGTAATCAGCTCCGTCTACAACGGTCTTGCATGTCTTACCAAAATTTACCATCATCTACTGAGTCCACTCCTCATATCTATCACAAAAATACTTCAATTAGTAATCAACTCCCTAAACCTTGCGTGTTGAACAGACACTTGGTCCTTTAGTGATTCATTGTTTTTCTAATGGGTTATACTCACTCCTCCTTTGGCACTCACATCTTACAACATATTTCCTTTGTAATATTATCATAACTTGGTTCATTTTCATTAGCCTCTTTCGGTTTGGTTCTAATGGTTCTAAGTTCATTTTCAAATCATTCTCTTGAAATGGGAGGTTGTTAGTTTCAAAATGTTACAGTAATATTACATAGAATTTGAATGGTTTTTGACTTGTGAATCTAGTTCCATGTGCTTGGCAATTTCTAAAAAGTATCTTTGTATGAGGTGGATGATAAACCAAATACCTCATGTTGTCCTTAAATTGGTTGTTGGTAATTTGATAAGAAAAATTTGTGTATTTCTTCGAAGTATTACTCAAATTTGATGTATTAGGAATGTGAAATTGAGTACTAATAAAACTATGGTTGTTGACAGATTGTGCGGATTCATAAACGGTGGTTGTCGTTTGTGGAGATTACCAACACGATGGCGGATTCAAAAGGTCCAAGTAGCTAGATTGAACTCAATTGTTGTCACAACCTTGCAAATTCATGTTCAATGGCTTTAATGTTGTAATATCTCAATAGTTCAATGTCTTCATTGTGTTTGAAGTTTGGCTTGTTTGATGTGTATAATTTGGGAGGAGAATTTGAGCGACAATAGTCACAAAATCTAAATGAAGATTAATTTAGACATAGGTTTAATTGTGTTGCTCCATAAGGACAACTTGGGATGGATTCTTGGTTCATTTGGATTTGGCAATGTCATTGTTATTGATAAATTCTCTATTGTGCCATTTGAGGGAGTCAACGAACTTGAGAATGCCCTCAAGTGGAGATTTTGTGTATTTTTTCTAATCATTACTTTATTTTTAGAATTAAAAGATATTGCTCGTGTCTATTTATAATTGAATCTTCTTTCTCATGTAAAAAGAACAAAAAATTATAAAAAATAAAAAATAAATGTAATTAGCTTATATTGTGATTCATAAAACTACAGCGGGTGATTGTGGATTCCAACCTACGATCTTGGAAAATCAAGTTGTGAAGATCTCTATTGTATCCTTGAATAGTACATCCAAACATTCTTTCAAAATGTACCTCTAGAGAAATCGGTCCATGTGTTATTGTATTTTTTATGTAAAACTAGGCCCAAAATAGGTCATGCAACTACACATCATTTTGGAACCATGACCATGTATGATTGTTGGACAAACTTGGTGTTGTGATACCAACTTCTCCATCCGTAACCCAACACCATGACCTTCCATCCAAGCAATACCTATTAATCTTTGTCACATTACTTTAAATTACATGTTTTCAATCATTACAAGTCTACTGGTGATACATTTTAGTCATGCACAAACATTCTTCTACTAAAGAAGTGGCTTCTTTTGTTTCACATTGGCCCACAAACTAGGCTCTCTAAATGCACGCCTTAAGGTTTGATTGGTAAACTACTACCAATTTCTTTGTGAAGCCTTGCCGTTGTTTGTATTGCCACTAAGCATCCACTAGTAGTGAGTAGGGTTATGCCATGTTATTGAGAGACTCCGTGGACTCCCTGCTTTGAATTTCACCAACTCTCCCTCCACTTGACGCTTCAAATGCGCAAGAAATGATTGAGAAATCTTAACTAATCTTGCAACCATGTGGGTAGAAGTACTAATTTTAGATGCACATAAATACTATTTTTTGGTTATTGTGATGGCAAAATCATGGTGATCCACTTTCTACAACAACCCACACTACTAGATACAAAAGACACAAGCTACAATATGCATTCTCTCGTCACCTAAATCTTGAGCTCTACAAGTCTCTACACAATTTTGAGCACACTATACAGAAAAGTAGCAAAATCGAGTATATAAGAAAGACATATAGGGTACTACCTTTTTCCTTCCATGTACTCTCTTTTTTGTCACAAATCTTTAATTCTAGTCAAAGACTTCATTTGTTATTTTTTCTATATTGAGTTAGAGATGATTTCCTTTGCATTTGCCAACATTGGCAATTGATGTTCACAACCGCCACTTGTGCTCAAGTTTGTGAGTAACAAATTACAATGTAATAATGCTTGATGAATGAAAACATCTTTAAATCTAAACAACTTCAGAGTCTATTAGATATGTAGTTTCTTATAACATATAATTAGTTGTGCAGTGCTTATTATTTTCTAGAAATGTTAAATATTTTTGAAATATTCACTTAGATATTAGATTCTTCTCTAAATGTTCTACTCTTGTTTTTTCACAAGGCATAACCTGATTTCTATATATGTCAAATTAGATATATCTATTATCTAACTAATAATCATATAGTAATATGACTTTCAAACTAAATATATATATATATATATATATATATATATATATATATATATAAATTCAACATATTTATATTTAATATATAGAATGCTCATGTGATTATATCTTATGTTTATTTACTTAAGCAAATTTATTACTCAAGCAAAAAAGATTTCTATGAAATTTTGAATCCTCCGTCACCTTCGCCATTTTTTTATCTTTCTCCTATGCATCACCATCAACCATAACTGCCAATTCCTATGATTGTCATGTTGTCAATGTCCCTCGTCCCTTCTTTCACAAGAGGAGTGAAATTTATCTTATCACATAAAAGATGGCAATTGATCGATGATGAAAATTCAATGTTTAGAATTAAATAAAATAACACCTCCAATTGGAGGAGATAGGTATTCATTTATGGCAACTTGAAATATGAATCAGAAATAGGCACAATACAATAAATCTCCATAACAACTAGAACCATGGATTGTAAATTGTTGATTACAAGGTCACTTTAGATTTGATGGAGCATGTTCATGTGGCAGTTTTCTCATCATCTTTCTCCTTCAAAATGACTTCTAAAACAATCTTTTTGGAAATACCACAATTTAGGCTTTGAGAAGAAGAATTAGGACACAACTAGGACTTAGGATAAACCCTTTGACCCTTTAAGGCCAATGAGCTTTTTAAGCTTGCAAGAATCTACGAGTGTTCTAGATCATTTAGAACACTATCCACGCATTGGGTACATTTCATTACAACAGCCATTCATGAAAATCACTATCGCTTGCTCATTCTTGCACCCATTTTCATGGCAATTGTCTAAATAGATGCCCATCTTCCTCCACCTCTTTCTCATAGTTTAAGTTTTTCATGGAGGTGGCCTGTAGCAGTTGCTATTGAGATTATTGTGCTGAAACAACCCAAATGGGTTGCTTGGACTTAAAGGGTTAAGGCCGAACGTCCATTTTTGGGTCGTTTGAGCACATTAACCTTTGTAGTAAGCGCTACAAGCCACCTCCAAAGAAAATTTGAAGAAAATTTAGAATTGGAGCAAGATAGCATCTACCGAGATTGGTGCCACGAAAGTAGATGCAAGCATTGACGAATTACAATGATTTCCGTGAAGTGGGGTTGCAATGAAATGTACGAACTTTGTGTAGACGATTATCTACATGATCTATTACAATCATAGATTCTACCAAGCCTCATGAGATTATAAGCCTTAACCCCTAAAGGCCCAAGAGTCCCCTCAGGGGACTCTAAGAATTTGGGCAAGTTCCTATAGTTTCAATTTATAACATTCCTTTTTGAAATTTTGATTGTAAATGGACATTACTAAAAGCTTTGTGTGCATTCAATTTTTTCTTTAATTTGAAATTCAATGCAAAAGTTATAAGGTTTTGAAGTTTTAATGGGGAGAGCGGGCATGTCGGGCAACTCCAAAAACTTTTACTAGAATACTCAATCAAATGTGAGATTTTCAATGATAGCAAGTAATAGTATTTCCTTTCATATTTAAAAAAAAATCTTTTCTTTAGTGAAAAATAGCATAGTAACCCAAGTCAAACATTTTCATACATTGTCACAAATTGTTGGGCATAGTACCAAAAAACTTCTTTTTTTCACATAAAATTTAGAGAACTTCATATTTTATAATTTTTATTTTTTTTACTACAAGATGTGTTGTAACCCTTCTTATTGGCCATTTGGATTTTCATTCTAAAACATATTTAGTTCACAATAAAATAACACGTAAGTTGGTCATTTTTGAACCTCCACTCCTTGCACAATTGTTTTGAATATGTTACACCCTTTTTCTACCTCTAAAAATTGGTGTACAAGGAACTAACTTCATGTTCAACAAGATGGTAGAGAATCTAGACCCTGTGCAGTGCAAAAATTTCAAACCAAGTGAAGTCAAAGTTTGTTGATCCACTCAACGCAGGGAAGAAAATGAACCATTTTCTCTACTTGACACACTATAATCTTTCAATCTGTGTGGTAAAAGTTTATGAAATTTTGTGAGGACCTTACGTAGTGAGCTTTAATTTAGATCATGCGGTTAGATAAAGAAATAAAAGACTTTGTTTCCCTCTTTACTAGAACGAGCAATTTTAAAAGTGTTTTTGGTGTGAAAATGCAATGGACCTTTAGGGATTAAGAATTAACCCTTAAACGTGAGAAGGTGCTACTGGTGACTACAATATTCTCATGTATGGTGTCGTATTTGAACATGATAAGGTTCACATATTGATATGACCTCCAAATGAAATATGTTCGTTGAAAAATCTTCAATCCAAAGGTGTAAGTCTTGCTAAACTTTATTACATTTTTTGGTATCTTTTGAGTAAAATACGTGCCTGTATATACGGTTCCCGACTGACGTTAAAGCGTTAAGAGGTAATCGAAGGAGAATATCAGGGTTTAGGGTTTAAGAAGAAGTATCTGGTAGGAAGATATTAGGAGATGGAATGTGAGAAGATGAATTCAGTAGGAGAATATGAGGGTTTAGGGTTTAAGAGGAAGAACTCGGTAGGAAATTGCAAGTGCGTAGGGTTTAGAAGTAGAATCTGGTATGAGAATTCTAGGGTTTAGGGTTTAAGAAGAAGTACGTGGTGGGTAGATATTAGCGTCCAAGGTTTTGGAAGGAAAATGCCAGGGTTTAGGAAGGAAGTCAAGCTCTCTTGAGTTGCGATTTCTGTACACAATTCTGGCAGTAGAAGACGCGGCATGTGGCTTCGAATTTGCACAAGATTAGCTTGAAGATGGCGCACTCTTTTTGAACTGTTGTGATGCGACAGAAAATGGTGCAGAACAGCAACAGCGGCAGGTTCGTTCAGGAGCAAGCATCATGAGCGGAGGCACCGCAGATTTCTTCTATCGCGAAGCTCGCAGGCTCAAGTATGTGGCTCGCTCAGCTCTCAAGGTAACGCCCGAACCTTGTAGTTGCTAAGAAATCAATGTTTTTTCTTTTTGCCTACTCCGATCACCAACATGGCTTATGCTCGCAGTTGGCGGAGATTCAAAAGAAGCATCGAATCATTCGACCCGGTGGCTCTGTTCTGGACCTCGGGTGCGCCCCGGGCGCCTTTCTGCAGGTTTGTGGGTTTAGGGTTTAAGCCTTGTATTTGCAACAACCTTTTCTATAGCCACTAATTGCGTCGTTTAGTAAAATTTCATCTCGAAATTCATTTCTCCATGTTCGTTTGAGATACTTTCACATCTGTGATTTTTGTGAAGTGTAACACTAAATTCAATTGTTGGATAGGATTGGGTTTGTTTAGGCATTAATGGTGTTTGTTGATCCTCACATGGTAAGATCTCAAAATACTCAATGTCAACATTTACAGCAGCTTGATGGTCCTTGAATAGTAAACTTTGCCGTGTATTTTCAAGTCACAGCCAGTTTTCCTATCTCATGTTCCTATCTCCTAACATGCAAGGATATCTCTGTTGCCTAGCTTCCAGCCTTTGAAGGCTATCTCTAAGGAAAGAAGTTTTATTTTTCATACTTTGGCCTGCAGGTGGCGTGCCAGAATCTGGGTCCACCAGAGAAGGGAGGCGTGGTGGTTGGAGTTGATATCAAGGTCAGAAAAATCTGTTGAAACTAAACTATTGTTTGTTGGTTGGTTGAGTTTGTTATGGAGGAGAAGCTGATTGGATGATTTTCTTGCAGAGCAGAAGGTGAAAGTACCTGCGGACCACTGTGACCATCGTGTACAAACTATTGCTGGTGATGTGCTCCAGATGTCCCCTGCTGCTCTCGCATCCTTCTCACCTGCGGTACGTTCTGTCTAAAACAAGGTGCATTTTACTAGATGTTGACAGTGCTTTGGGTGTTGTGTAGTCTTACCATATGAGGACCAACAAATGCCATTTATGTTTAATATAATTCCCAGCCAAACTCCCAGTCACTTTGCCGATATTTTGCTCATGTTTGCACTCGTAGAATGTGAAAGACCTAGTATGCTAGAGATATCCTTAAATGTTTTAGATTGAGGTAGTTGCAAATACAAGGAAACTTTTGCTATTCAAGGACCATCAAGGCTACTATACATGTTGAGAGTATATGATTTTGGTAATTCTCACCACATAATTCTGGTAATCTCCTCCTCGATGACTTGTTTTGTTGAAGTAATTTGATTGGTGGAGCCGTCTTTGTTTCAGGGGAGAGGATACTCGGTGATGGTGTCAGACATGTGTCCTTCAGTATCAGGCGATAGGTTCAAAGACGCCGCACTGTCAGCAGAGCTAGGCATGTGTGCGTTGCACCTTGCGCTTGGCCGGTCGGAGGAAGATGACTCCATCTCTGAGACTGGTGGGATATTATTGCCCGGAGGCAGCCTTGTCATTAAGCTTCTCGAAGGCGAAGAAAGTCAAGGTACTTGTCACAGCTAAAAATTACACTTCATTATCTGTTGTAAGAGTTAAGATTCATGAGATTTTCAGCCTGATAGTTGCATTTCGCATGTGCAAGTGGATTTCATCGCAGAAAGAACGTACTCTTTCCCATTATTCTTTTGCAAGCAAAAGATTACAGTCCATTATCTGTTGTATGAGTTGAGATTCATGAGATTCTCAGCCTGTAGCTGACAGTTGCATTTTGGTCACGTATGAAAGTGTTTATTGCAGTAAAGAACTTGTTATCTTCACTCTGTTCAGCCTAATTGTTTCCGCTGCAGGATTTCTGAAGCTTTGCAAGGGAAGGTTTCAGCAGCTAAGTTGGCTGCGGCCAAAGGCAACTCGCAGCACGTCCAGAGAGATTTACTTCATAGGGAAGGGCAGAGTGAGTAAGTTCCCATCCGTGTAGGATAGATGTCATTAAATGTTTCCCCACCTACATACACAGGAGCATATCATGATTTTGATCTGAAATACTAATGCACCTCGTCAATCAGTTGGCATACCACCAGTCTAATAAAACAAGCAGTTGCAAGGACATAAAGTCATCTGTTTCTCTTCATGAAGGTCCAACTGACCAGGTCTTCTTTTGGCAGAGCATGATTTCGAGTTTGACCTGAACGTTGGTGATTTGCCTTAACTTCTCTCGGTACCACATGCGTGCGTTTCATTATGTACCAAGTACTCACATGCGCTGTCACTGTTCTTGACATTGATGGATGGTCTGAGTCGGCAATTTTCAGCTCCTTGCAACTTAATGTTGATACAGAGAAAATTTTGGTCCAATCTGGTGCATGTGCTTACTATAGCATGTGCAGTGCAATAGGGAACAAGTATCATGTTCCAACTGTGGACTGACTTATTACAATTTAAGTTTTAAAATATTCGAGTGGTGTTCATGAGCTGCTGTAATTCTGGAGGTCACGGCGATGTCATTTCGCTGGGGGTGTAGCTCAAATGGAAGAGCGCTCGCTTTGCATGCGAGAGGTACCGGGATCGATACCCGGCGTCTCCAAGACCCGCTTTTATATCCGGATCCTTTTTATTCATCTCGTCACTTTTCTAGGGAATATCAACTTTTCCCGAAGGGTATTTATAATGTTTGTAAGCTCAAAGTTATCACAAAGTAAACAAAATAGAAAAAATCACATTTAACTAAAGACATATTAATTAGTAATTGAGGTTGAATTTCTATGTGAACTGGTATTGTTATTTTGTACAACCGAGTATTCAATTGAAGATTCCAAGCCCTAATTGAATTCCTAATTTAAATAGAACCAAAATCTATTTTAAGTATATACATTAAATCAAAACTAGTATTGGAAACCGTGAACTTGTTAGCATAAGTGGTATTGACCAATAGTATCTTATTGATGCTTTTGATTGTGTAGTATGCTGTTAGATGACAATTGTTGAGTGATATTAAGTTTAGTGTATTTGTTTTACTTTTGTCTACTTTAGTATTGGTAACCGTGAACTTGTTAGCATAAGTGGTATTGACCAAATCTATCTTATTGATGCTTTTGATTGTGTAGTGTGTTGTTAGATGACAATTGTTGAGTGATATTAATTTCAATGTATATATTTTACTTTTGTCCACATCTAACGAAAGTTCTAGTTTTATATGGAAAAATATATTACACATCAACTAAATATATGGGCTTATATTCTTTTATTAAGCACACAACAAAATATTTGTGAATTAATGATTCGACACTATCAAATAATAGTGTGGAAAATTATACAACTACATGTAACCACAACCGAATCAAAAAGCATAATTTTCGCAAATCCGAATTAAATCAATAGTAATCAATTGAGGTTATTACATATGCATGGTACTCAAAGATGTCTTTGCAGTGCGAGATAAAAATGCCAAGTTCGGATACCCCTTGCCAAATCAATTATTTTTTCCAATCCATAGTGGTTCAGATACAACAGATATCACCTAGTTATCACCCAAGTATCACCTAGATATTACAAGGGTACAACCTTGGCATTACATGGGTATCACCATAGACAAATTTTTCCAATTTTTTTTAGACAACCTCCATTTGAATTAATTATGTACATAGGGTATGGGATATTTCGGGGGTGGGGCCCACTTGCCGACCTTCCAGTCGTTGTCCAGTCGTTGCCCACTCGTCTCCTCGTTGGCTTCGTCGCTGCTTCGGTTTGATTGAGTCTTCAACACAAAAAAGACCCATCCTTCGCAAATTGTAAAATACAAATCAACGCTTCATCTGAACCGTCAAAATCAAACAACCTCTACGAAAGCTTTAGGTCAAATGTTCATGGTCAGACGGCATGCACTCCTTCTTCGTTGCTTCGCAGGCCCGGACCCGGACTTCAAAGCACACCAAACACTTCGCTCTCGAGTACTTTGACCCGTTGAGTGCCGCCACCCAATACCGTCACTCGCCCAGCGACCCTAAACCGAGAACCACAATCATCTACAATTACGTAGATTCGTCATGGTTGGGTGTACGCTTGTCGTAGATTGTTTTGGTTTTAGGTCCGGTACTGGGACCCGGATCCTGTTCGTCTTCTTCTCTTTTGGCAATATCTACAGTTTCGGAGATTTGCGATGGTGGATCCGTAGATATTCTGTCTGTGACAGGTTTGTGTTGTCATGGAGTTCGTCGTCTTCGTTGGCTGGGGTTTTGTCTAAGTCTGTTTTGTTCCTCCGCCATTTCTATGACACCTCCGGCCTACGCCTAGTTTTTTGTTCTTGCGTTGCTTTCACGCACAGCACTTGTCGTTACTTTGATTGCAGGCGCTGGATCCCGAGGAGAGCGGTTCTTGAGGAGCAAGCGCGTTTCGTGCAGTTGTTGGAAGACTTTGACGGAAGTGAGAGGAGAGAGAGTGAGCTTTAGAGAAAGTTAAGAGGAGGGTTAGTGACGAGCATGAAACAGGCGGCCGCGAAGTTGTAGTAGCAGTGTGCAGTTGGCGGCTTGCGATCATGAATGTCTTTAACTCCGTGTTTAACCCTTCCTCCCGGGAAGGGAGTTCGCCCGTCAGTGGAGGCGGCGTCAGGTATGGATTGTTGTTGTCGCTGAGAGTCTGAGGACGAGTTTGTTTGCGGCTCTGGTTTCGAGTTTGCGTGAATCGTGTGATGTTCGGAGAGGTAGTGTTCTGCGATTGATCTTGAGGAGATTCAAACGCTGAGGATCCTAGAGGAAGCAGGGATAGGAGATACGGCTTGCGGTGTGACGATGAGGGACTGGATCATCGTCTGGCTTTGAAATTTGCTGTCGGTACAGGATGTGGAGTGCTGCTGGCACTGAAGAGAGTTATGGATGTAGTGTAGGGTGTGCTTGTGAGCAGTTTGTGCCGTGCCTTATTATGAAACTTTATTTCAGAAAGGAGGCGTTTCTATTTCGAGTTTGTCACCATTTAGATCTCTGTATCCATCGAGAGTTCTAGCCGAACCAGTTCATGGAGAGAGTGCGTTATTATTCGGAATGGTCGATCTCTTAGTGCACAGGGCTTTCATCGCGGCTCGTGTGGCCGCTGGAGAATTGACAGGGCATGCACCTGTCGAGTTTCAGATACGTGGTCCTCGTTGGAGTAGTAATTAGTATGGTCGCTGAAGTGTGATGTGGTAGCTTTGAAGTTGCTTATTCGGATGATGGATGTGCCCTAATTCGTGCTTCCTCTGTCGGTATTGGTACCGATGTTTAGTCTGCACTACAGCTGTGAGATGCCATAGTTTTAAATTGATGGTATTATCTTTCATTACTTCCAGTGCGTGGGGTATCGACTAGCCAGTGGCAATGGTGTTCAGAATTTCAAGTAGTTTTTCTGTTTCGGGATACTTTCGGGGGAAGGTATTGAGCTGCAGGACTCCATGTTGAGGTTTCATTACAGTGAGTTTTGGGAAACTAACCATCAACGTTTTGAGTCCGAGATCGTGTTGGCTGGCAGAGGAATTTACGTGGATGCATTTTCTTTTGCAGTGAAGACAACAAGTTCAGCTATGGCTATTCAAGTTTGCGAGGGAAGCGGGCCTCTATGGAGGATTTCCATGATACACAAATATCAAAGGTTAACGGGATACTGGTTGGATTGTTCGGGGTTTTCGATGGTTAGTTGCTCTTACTTCGGAAGCAGCTGGAATCTGCTGTACCACCGGAACTCGTTCTGCGTTGATCCTTAGAGCTAGCTTTTGACGTTCGATTCATGCTGTCTGAAGTGGTGCCAATATTTAATGTTCTTTAATTAAGTACTTTGTTTACCTGACCGTTCTTTTGAGAATATTTCTGATGGAAGTGTGTTACTTTTGATGTCGATATTCCAGGACATGGTGGATCACGAGCCGCTGATTATGTCAAGCAGAATCTTTTCAAAAACTTGCTAGATCATCCTCAATTTGTTGATGACACTAAGCTTGCAATAGGTATGAAGCGTTTGGCACGCTGAGAACCTCTGCTGCGCTCTCCATTGCATATACTGGGGACTATACTAACCTCAAAATTCCACACTAATCTAAAATTGCATTCAGTTTTCAATTGACATAAAGTTCTTCAAAAAGAGGATCTACTCAGAAGTGGGCATTGGGTTGCCAGTTGCAAGCTATCTTTTAACCGCATTTCTAGAATCCAAGCCATATACAGCGAAGTCAATGCACGGGAAACATTCTGTACGGTTTACATTTCACATGAAGGGAGAAATTTATCGCCAATGAAGCCTAACATCTGAAATTGATTTGACAGCTGAGACGTACAAGCAAACTGATCAGGAGTATCTGAAGGCTGAGAACAATCAGCACAGGGATGCTGGTTCAACTGCTTCGACAGCTGTTCTTGTGGGAGATCGTCTACTTGTTGCCAATGTTGGGGATTCAAGGGCTGTTGTTTGTATCGCAGGGAAAGGTGATCATGCTAGATTTCGTCGCTTGACTCAAGAGTACTGTTTTATTCGAGGATTGGTTACCTGAAATAGCGGATCATGGCATTAAAATTGGGTGTATTTCCTTACAATGCCAAAAGACATGAAATATCGGGCCTTTATGGTTTGTAAACTTGAAGCTGGTATTTCCTATTTACTAGCCTCAGGATACTGATTTTCTTGTTCTACTTTGTCTTCGGCTTCAGCTACTGCTCTGTCAATCGATCACAAGCCGAATCGAATTGACGAACGACAACGTATTGAGGATGCTGGAGGAGTTGTCATGTGGTCTGGTAAGTTTCCCACACCCCACTGTACCACGGCACCTAGTACGATCATATGATGTCGAAAACCTCCGTGTTTTCTTACTCGCATTCGCAGTTCTCAGGTTTGTCGATAGGTTCCAACTTGTTATGTTATCATACCCATCAACACTTAAAACGGTAGATTCGTTCTATTTTGTGTCTGCTCTTATGTAATTCTGATGATTTTACTGAATTTCGTGTTGTCAGTTATTCTCTCGTTTTCTCTTCTTTGACACATCTGCACAAAAGGAATTATCTTACCGGAGGTTCGATTTTGCAGGTACTTGGCGTGTAGGTGGTGTTCTTGCTGTCTCTCGGGCTTTTGGTGACCGTCTTCTGAAGAAATATGTTGTCGCTGAACCCGAAATTCAGGTGGAGGCGATTCTTCCTTGTTTGTTCTCTAGCTCCAGGAAACGTTGTACTGCCTTTTCAAAATATTCAAAGACAGGATAGCAGTGGTTCTGATTTTCCTTGGTCCTTTGCAGGAAGAGACGATCAACAGTGAAGTCGAATTTTTATTGCTCGCCAGTGATGGGCTCTGGGATGTTGTATCCAACCAGGTATGTCGTGTGGCCTTTTGTGTAGTGTATGTTTACCCAAGTAAAAAAGCTTGATTCGTGGGCCAAACTATTCTTAACATCTGCACCGATTGAAATCTTCGTACGATGGTCAGTCTATCCAGTTCTTGATGAGTGTTTTTTGGGCAGTTCAGAGTCTTAGCACTTACACACTCGATTCTGTGGGCCGTTCATGCAGGATGCTGTGACAATGGTGCAGAACATTCCGGATGCCGAAGAGGCTGCCAAGAGGTTGACAGACGAAGCTTACAAGAAAGGAAGCGCCGACAACATCACTTGTGTCGTAATCCGCTTTCATCACGCGTCTTAGTTTGAATCTGGAACTGCCAACCTGGTTGCATTTCTGAAACCATTAAATAGATCTGGGGATTGGGAGGTCAAGTGTTAATGACTAAATCTCGTTAAGCGTGGGGTTCGCGTCAAGGTAGAGTATCACGTATTGATTAGATCGAGCAAGATTTCTAGTCTGCAAGCTATCGTTAAGCTAATATGTTCTGCCGAGTCCTTCACACTGCAGCAGGAAGCCTTGTTGGGACAATTAGGTGTATTCTTGCTTCAGGTCTTTCCTCCAGGTCTTCCGGTCTCATGTATCCCGATTTTTTTACTATCTCCTCTCCTCTCGGTTGGCTGCTAAATCTTGTATGCAGACAGGAGGTGTGGTTCTGAATGAGCCAGGGGCTTTCTATAAGAATCTAGTACCCTGCCTTCGTTTCCTCCGTTTTCTTGTGAAGGAACCCATTGAATGTGTTACTGTTGTTTTTCTGTTTCTGTGAAGACAATGTCTTCCTGCTTGTAGTTTTTGTGTACAAAATGTACAGTATCATCTGACACTAACATAGGTTACCTAGAAGTTAGTGTCAATCTCACATGGTGTCTTGCCTGCGTGGCTTCTGCCTTTATTTGACTCCGGATTACTTAGTCCCCACAGTAGCTGTCACTAAGCATGTGAGTCAGGTTTTCAGATCCAGGCATTGACCACCCAAGACCTTATTTAAGCCCTGCCTGTTTTCTGTGAGCTGCCAAAGGACGCGAGGGTCAAATTCATTATGCAGATATGACGCCCCAGAATCGGATATACAGTCAAAACTCTTTATATGTTCCCAGGTCAGGAGCAGAAATATTGCAACATGTGCATAGGAAAATTTGTAACACAGAAAAATTTGCAACACAGAAAAATTTGCAACACAGAAAAATTTGCAACACAGAAAAATTTGCAACAGAGAAATTTGCAACACAGAAAAATTTGCAACACAGAAAAATTTGCAACAGAGAAATTTGCAACACAGAAAAATTTGCAACACAGAAAAATTTGCAACAGAGAAATTTGCAACACAGAAAAATTTGCAACACAGAAAAATTTGCAACACATATAGTGTTATAACATATAGACCTATATGTGTTACTTCATTTCAATAATCAGTAACGTTTATATTTTCACCCAGTTTTTATCCAAACTTTTCATCCATTTGGCTAATTTTCATCCATTTGGCTAATTTTCATCCAAAACAATCACCCTAAATCTCAACATGCATTTTACCTGGCCAATTTTACTACCCCTACTCCTATTTACTACCCTATTATTGCTCTAATTTTTCCAACTTAAACATTTATAGAAGTAAAATTAATGAAGTAGGGAGCCAGACATCTCATAACACTTAACATATGACACTTAATAGTGTAGTTTTTTTGGAGTGTAATTCCATAACATATATGAGACTCTAACACTTAAGGAGATAACATATAAAGAGTTTTGACTATATAGTGGCGGCCACTGTCGAAACCTCGTTACTTCCTAAGGAATCGTACTCTTTGAGGCTTGGCCTAAATTACTGCTACGGTTTCTCCAGGGTGGATTAAACCTGCCCCCTATTTTAATGGAGGTGGGGTCCTTTCTCAAAGTGAAAACTACATACTCGTGTTTAATTATCATGGTGGGCCCCTTGGGCTAACTTGGGGCCCCAGGCCAAAGATTTGGTATAAAATTTTCCAAGTAAAAACCTCTAAGCTCCAAATATTCGTAGCAGAGAAATTTAAAGGAGGTCTGATACATGGTATATCGTGGTTTTTTGATTCCATCGTAGTTGCGTGATAAGAGTACCTGCACCGCTCCAACGGTTGCAGACCATACCGAGGAATGCAATGCCAGGTGAGATGTGGGGCCGACCAGTTAGTTACGGTGGAAGTCCGTACCACGGAGCCAACAAGCCACCCGCCCAAAAGAAGCACCGTGCCACGTGTTTGGTCCGCAACCTATACTTAGATGCCCTTGCATATCCCCTTTGCTTCGACTAGCTCCTGGTCGTTGCCCATTTCTTTCTGTGCGACCAACTCTAGGGAAGGTTGCCGTGAAAAAGCCTATTTTTGCCGTCTCGACATCGTTTGATGCGAAGATGTTCTTTTAGCTTGGTAGGGAGGTTGGTATGAGGAAGGGACACTTGGCATGCCCGTTCCCATCATTGGTGTGGCTGCTCTAAGTACGACTGAATAAGATGAAGAATATTGAAGACAAATAATATTTGTAGGATATGGTGGGGCTTTTTCTATAGAAGGACCAAAAACTACCATGTGTGGCAATTCTAGAGTCATATGTAAAGATTATGGGTTGCGTGGTGAGAATCAAGAGTTTACTTGATTAAGAAAATACACTCTAAACTTGATAATATCACCCTTATTGATAGAACACCTTGATATTATCACCCAAAGCCTTGAAAGTGATTCCCTAGTTCAAAACTCTCTTGTCAATATCCCTATCACCCTTGATAATATCATTTTATTTTTTCAAAAAAGGTGGTGTAAGTGTGACAATAACAAGATGGATACATGAATAAGTGATTAGATGGATACATGAATAAGTGATTAGATGGATGATGATTAGATGACACATAACGGAGATGGTGAATCTTAAGTGTGTAATAGTACTTGGTGTACCATAAAGCCACATGAAATAAGGTAGATGGTGCTAAATGCGTGCGTGTGCTAAACCCGTGCCCGTGGTCAAGGGGGTAAAACCGTGCACAGTTATACCTAAACCCGCCCACCAGTGACGCCGGTTTGTTATCGACAAGCAACTGGCCGGTTTCAGATGATTTGCAGCTGATCCGACTACACAACCAGCATGGTATATTTGGCATGGCTCGACATGAGTTGATGGGATACTTGACATTCTTCGCAATCTCAATGGGCGACTTTATGCTGGAAATACAGCACAGCTGCAACCTATACTGAGCACTTACATGAATTCCAAATTTGGTTCTGTGTTCAAATAGTGGTGGCTATTTCGTGCAACATGATCTAGTGGAGCTTCCTATCTGGGGCGGAATTGCCAATCTGGTGCGTGCAATTACTGCTGCAACGTGTCGAACATGGGCGCCCTCGGAGTGAACAAACCGTTTCAGGCGAGCAGGAATGTGGAGGACCCTAGCGGTTCAGTGTACAAAAAGGGCTGCTTCATGCAGCACAAATCATCTGGCAATTTTCGAGTTCCACCACCTTCTATCAGTGAGTGTGCAGCTTGCATGCAGCGGGGGGAATGTCGAGGCCGGATGCGTCTTGGATGCAGTTTACTGAGAAGGATGGTAATCACGTCGAGGAGGATGGCTCCGATGAATTGGATGAGGAGACATGCGAGGAGTTCGGTGGCCAGCAGATGGAGGAGGACGTCGTGCTCAGCGATAGTGAGACCGAGTGCATGCAGGAGGATCAACTCAGCTTCAGATTGTCACTTTCTAGCGGAGGATCAGCTCAGCTTCGGATTGTCACTTTCTAGCGGAGGATCAGCTTCGGATTGTCACTTTCTAGCGGAGGATCAGCTCAGCTTCGGATTGTCACTTTCTAGCGGAGGATCAGCTTCGGATTGTCACTTTCTAGCGGAGGATCACACGTCCAAGGGTGTGGCATGGTGGGCATGCAAGTAGGCGTCAGGTGCCCTATGCCAAGTCGGCAGCATCACCAAATTGGAAGTCGAGGTCGAGGATCACCTTAGGACTGCAACGTCAAGATGATGAGGCGTGGCGTCGGCGCTGCTCATCGCTTCTTTGGGACGCCGAATGGAGGTGCTGGGTCCAGCGGTGCTGGTGGAATCCAGATCATGTGCGAATCAATGCAGGTCGTTCCAGAAGTTCAACAAACGTTCTTCCCTTCGTAGACTTCTTCTAGCGATCAGCCGCCAATCCGTCCTTCGCAGCCGGCTCCCGCACCTCCGGAGCCACTCCGCCTGTCGCAGCCCACTCCCGTACCTGCACAGATAGGTGCCGAATCGACATCGCCCGGCTCTACTAGGCTTCAGCGGAGGTGAAAAAATGGAAACTGGAGTGCAAAATCGTTAGAGGACGCGATTGCTGTGATCGATGATGGGGTGTCCATCCGGGAGGCTTCACGTGTCCACAACATACCAGCCTCAAGTTTGCGGGATCACTTGATGGGGCGGACTGTAGGGCGACACCGTGGAAGGCATGGAGTGTTGTCTGCTGCTGAGGAGTCCCTCCTGGTTGTATGGATCCTGAAGATGCAGGATATTGGTCATCCTGATACCATAACTCAATGCCGTCTGAAGATTGCAGAGATCACTCAATTCTGCCCTACTCCATTCACTAGTGGGATCCTCGGACAAGGGTGGGCAAAATGGTTCAAGCGTCGGCATCCAGAGTTGGCATTGCGACATTTGCAAGGATTGGAAGCAGGGCGTGCACGGGGCTTGTGTCCGGAGAGCGTGGCTTCGTTTTACTCTAACTTATCAAGGTTGTATGAGACTCACAGCTATGGACCCCGTCAAGTGTGGAATTGCGATGAATCGGGTGCGCAAGCTGGTCGCAATGGCAGGGGGTTAGTTTTGGCCAAGACAGGTTCTAGGAGCGTGCACACCGTCATGCTTGATCAACGTGAATGGCTGAGCGTGCTTGCATGCATGAATGCGGCGGGTGGAGTGATCCCGAATTTTTATATTTTCAAAGGTAAAAGATTTCGCAGAAATTTCATAGAGAAATGCGAGGTGGGTGCGACCATGGCCATGCAGCTGCGTGCGTGGATGACGGGTATTTTGTTTGCGAAATGGCTATCTCATTTCATTCAAGCAATGGATCAACATGGAGGTATTTCTTTCCATTGCCGGCATTTGCTCATTCTTGACGAGCATAACAACCACGTGATCCAGATGCAGTGAAACATGCAAGAGATGTGGGACTTGATATGATCACCCTACCCTCCTACACGTCGCACGCTCTTCAACCGCTTGACGTATCAATATTCAAGCCTTTCAAGACTGCGTTTTGCATGTACAGGGATGTGTGGTCATTGAGCCACAAAGGTCAACCCGCAACGAAGGAAGTACTAGCGCAATGGGTCTCCTTGTCCCTCCGCAAGGCCATGACCGAGAAGAATATCAAGAAGGGTTTCGAGACTTGCGGCATTTGGCCCTTGGATGACAGCAAGATGGCGCACAAGATGGCACCCAGCGAATGCTTCCGATAGGCCGATGAAGAGGATCCCTTGGTGTCGCCCGGGGTGGAGCAGCTTCGGCTCGAGCTCGCAAGTTTGGTTGTTCAAGAAGTCACAGATGACAATGTCATCCCAGAGATGCAGCCCGACAGAATGCAGCCCAGGCAGTACTTCGTGGCCGAAATTCCCGACGAGGAGGGCAAGTCCGTAGAGCTGGACCCGCCCATGACATCCGCATCGCACATGACGTCCAGCCCCCCAGCATCATGAGCTTTCTCTCGCTTCCGGAGCATGTGCGATCCGCTCCACGAGACCATGGCGATCAACCATACGTGGACTACTCCAAGAGCATAATTCTCACAACGGACGAGTACTTGAATTTGATGGCAGATAAATCCGCCAAGAAGGCTGCAAGAGTCGACAGCTCCAAGGGGCGCCGCGAGGAAGAAAGATTATAGGCCGAAGCTCAGAAGAGCAGGCGCAGCGACGAGCGGGAAGCAAAGAAGGCCTTTGACGCCCTCTGGACTCCCACCGCATGTGCTGCCGCAGGGCAACGCCTCCACGACCAGATCAGGCATTCCGCCCCTCGCCAGGAGTCAATCCAGCAGCTGCAGCTTCGGGCTCTCTGTGCACCCGTGTGTAGGCACAACATGAGGATCGTTGTCGAACGTCGACGTCGGAAGAAGGCCGGACTCCCCACCGGTGACTTGTCTCCCTTGACGGAACCCCTCTGTGCACACCGAGGCCCTGGCTTGAGAACATTACGATTTTAGAGACCCAGCTAAGTGAGTGAGGGGGTGCACGGTTATAGTTCATGGTTGCTCGGATTTTAGGTGCCGAGACCCGGTCAAGTAGGTGCTCAAGTCGGTGCCTGACAGCGAGACTGGGCGCCCACCATTGATACCAGGACGATTTCAGCTCTTATTTGTGGATGAAATTTTCAACTCCACTACGTGGCTGCAAACCACCTGTGAATGAAGACTAGGCGCAGGCAGCGGTAGATGTAGCATATTTCATGATTGGATTTGTATACTGTTGTGGCCGGAGTTCACTGTCTTACTGCCTGGCGATAGTGGTAGCAGGGCGTGCATGTAGGGCATCTTGTTCATGTCACTTTGAACATTTCTAGTTAATCGATTTGGACCGATATTGAAGAACTGACGATGCCCATCAACTTCTCTGATTCTTGCAACTGTGTGGAATTTTTTCAATCATTTTTGCTTCACTTAGTCTACCCAAATCCCTTAAATGGGCGGTGTAAGCACTGTCCACCTTAAGTCACCACAGAGTTCACAAATTTATCACCACAGAGTTCACAAAATTTATCACGACAAAAGTCATGTTTACAAAAGTCATCGATGGTGATGACCAGAAGCCATGTTTTATAGTGGTGAGCTCAATATTTTTGCTGGTCATTTTTAAATGTTTTTTAGAGGCATGAGTTTTTTTTTAAATTATTTTTAATATATATATATATATATATATATATATATATATAATTATGTTGAGCAACATATCCAACAAAGAACTAAGATTAGACAATCTGGTTGATATGATTTTAAAACTTCTTATACTAAAGATGCAAGAAGTTATTCTTAATCATATGTGACGTTTTGGAAAAAACTCACAACATAAACCCTATTTCTATCCAAAAGTAGACCATTTAAAGTCCCATCCTCCCTCCTCCACACTAGTGAAGGGAAGTAGTATAATGGGACTATGAATGGATAGTTGAATTACTAGTTAATTAGTGGAAAAAGATAAGCCTCGAACTCTGTGCCTTAACCACTAACTACATTGTCAAATCGAGTAAACATACCATACACTATTCTAGTGAATGTATGAATATGAACATAATGACATGAAGTAGGGTTGTTTTCATTCTTCCTATTCCAATGAAGTGACAACTTATATGACAGTTGCTTCATGTTTATTCCAATCAGCTCACCTACATTTCAATGATATGGAGATCACATGTTATTATGAGTTAACCTACATTTCATCAATATGGAATCACATCTTGTGATAATGCCAAATCAAATCAAATCCTCCTAATTGATGGCTGAAATCAACTCTTTGATTGCAAGTTTGGTCATAGGGTACACCACGGTCATAGGATTCAAAGCACTGAGTGAAGCATTCTGAAGGTGTTTGTGTGCAGAGACGCACATACATGTGACGTTTCTACTTGTGTCAATGGCGGTGGACAGGAGGCTACGTTGTGAAGATTGAAACACCCTGATCCATTGGTGTGCTTACATGATTGTAGAAGAAGAGGTTTACTGATGGGCACAATTGACGTTGATACGCCTATTATCCAAGCAATGTCTCAACCAGCTGATTTGTCTCAGGTTTAGAAGTTTATGTATATATATTAGGTTTTTGATTGCAAATATGTTTTACATGTTTGGGTGTTTGTTTGATAGCACATGTGAAGAGGATAACAACGGTAGAAAGGCCTTAAGACACCTCGTCTACGTACTAACTTCAACTGTGTGTTGTGGTTGTGCATGGGGACAGGTGAGGGTCTCCACCTCATGGGCTTCTACAACTTGCTCAAATTAGTGGAACAAAAAACCTTACTTCTGTAACCATGACTCACAACTCCTGTATCTCTAGAAGATTTTTTGTTGTTGAGTTCTTACTTTACTGTTTTCTTGACTTTGAGAGACTATGAATATAGTTGCAATTTCACTTCAAGAGACATGCAAGGATAGAGATGTATGCATGGACCTTGGCTGATTCAATTTGTTAAGTTACTTGAGAAAATGTCACTTTTGCTTACTTTCCAATACTCACTAGTAGTGAATGTCCTAGTCTGCTTCAAGACTACACGCTCATGAGTCACTGATCAAAGATTACCTTTGATCAAGACTATGACTAGTTCATGTGTCAAACAACTTCTCAAAGTTCACTAGTATGACTCTCTAATTAATTTCTTGACTGCATGCTCACTTGTCAAGGTTGTTTAGAAAATCTTTTTGCTCTAGAAACTGTGACTTGTTCATGAGAATGAATGATGTGATGGTTCTATCAGTTAGTTTGATGGCATGTTTGTGTCCATATGGACAAAAAACAAGTTATGAGCATGTCCTTTTCAGGAAAAACAAACTTTGATCCATCAAAAGAAGTAACTTTATGTAGTTACTTAGAGAGAATAAAAACAAAATTGTTGGAGTCAAGAACCGTATTGAACTTTTTTTGGTGGTGGATAGTTTCTAAGTCTGTGTTTACTTATTTTTTAAGCTTCATATTATTAGCCCTTCAATACTTTTATTTCATCATGATTCTTTGAAATGAATCTACATATCAAATAACAACAGAGACTGGTCTTACACAATAAATTCATGTGTGTTTGTATTACTTGCTTTGGACGAAGAACTCAAAGAATGACTCCTCGTACCATATGAAGTGGTCACTACAATCACTAGATTGTAGTGAATTGAACACAATGGGTATCATCTAGGCATTGTGTAAGTATCACCTAGGCATTGTGTAAGTATCACCTAGGCATTGTGTAAGTATCACCTAGGCATTGCATAAGTGTCACCTAGACATTGCATAAGTATCACCTAGGCATCACACAGGTATCAGCTAGACAAATCTCTTGAAATTTCCAAAAAGTTTGACATTCTCTATTTTGGATTAATTATGTACAAAACTGGCCATTGCCTAGGGTAGTCCATATTTTAAATTTGGTCATTTGGATTGATGTAGAAACTTTGTAGACCGTTTGAAAGGGAACTCAGAAAATGTATATGCTACTGGTTGCCAGCAGATATGCACTTCCATGTGGTGATGAGCATTAATCTAGAAATTGTAGATGGCATGATCTGACAGGGTTTGTAAAATTCTAGTGCCTGTATCCAAATCTGCAAAGAACTTCATGTGATTCTAGTCTCTACTGCTTCGGTTCAGCCAATATCAGCAACCTTTCTCAACCCATACCATTTGGCACATAGCAGCATCAGGCGTATAGATCTCTGGATTCAGCGCTGGTAAGATATCTGAGCGGTGTAGCGACCGCCTGTCACCCGAGCGGGAGGTGGGAAGTGTGGACATGGAGCTCTTTGACAGGGCCAGTGAGAGCATGCAGAGAGCCTGCCCTCTCCAAACATGGAGTCGCCAGTGGGATGCAGTCGGAGGGTTGGATTCTATGAGTGTTGGAGAGGAGGGCACCGCGCGAGGCGGGCAACCGAGCAGCGCTTACCTCCCGCTCTGTGTAGTGGAGGGATGACAGGCTTGAATGTTCCTTACTGATCACTCTGCAAGGCTAGCTACGGTGGACCACTTTCTTTTTGACCTGCTTGACCCCTGTTTGCGTTGTTTATAATGCTTACCTCCACCCTAATGGTTACTTCGAAGTCCATCACGGACGCCTGTTGACATGCTTGAAATGGAGTATCTCTGGGTTGACTCCCTGTGCATAATTCAGGACGACGATGCGGATTCAGCGCGAGAGAAAGAGCTAGCCAACATGGATGTCGTGCACACATGCACTATGCAGGCAATTGTGAGCGGTGCAGGGTCTGATGCAATTGGAGGGTTGCCTGGAGTGCAACCTCCACCCTAATGGATGTTCACCAACATGGTCTTGACGAAGACAGAAATTAGAGGTTGATTGTAGAGAAACATGAGGATATCTGGGACGTGTAAGGTGCTTGTCTATCAGAGTATTTGCAAATGGTAAGCAGAGGATGATACAAACGCTGGTCATTCAAATCTGAATTACTGTATGAGATATTATACTATTATCAGTGGTTCGAAAATCATACTTTGTACATCTTGCAATGTAAACTACTGTATGTAAACTCTTACCCGTGCTGTACCTCTACCGCTTTGGATAATCACCACTATCATGAAATACAGCATGCTTTGTGAATAAATGCTATCAACTCTAAACCCACCTTCATCATTAAATCTTGTTATAGATAAACATTTCCCGCTTTCAAGCATGTCTCTTTGAAGTTGCCCAAGCTCCTTCACAACCGATATCAGTTGACACGTGTCAAGCGGGGATAGCTCAGTTGGGAGAGCGTCAGACTGAAGATCTGAAGGTCGCGTGTTCGATCCACGCTCACCGCAATCACCTTTTTCTTCAATTGGTTGTTCGTCCTTAAATTCTTTTGTTATTTTTGTTTTTAAAAATGTATTGGGTGCTACATGCTACCTCCACGGAAGTTGCAAACTTGGACTTAGTGGTGCAGGCATTTCGAAAATGAGACTAATTTGCGCACCGTATGTGTTTGGTTGTTGTACTCTTTGGTTGTTGTTGCTGGCAAGTACACCATGTGCAAATGGTGTCGCATTCATCCCTCATTGGAGGATTCCTGCATCGGACCATCGACTCTTTCATGCTTAGATGTATGCGCCGTGTCCTTTAACCCTTGAACACCGAAGCAGCCACAAATTGGCTTCTCGGATGACATTGTTGGATGATAATCAACGTAAACAACTGCTTTTCATCCATTTTTTCTTGTAGGAGAGTTTCTTGTATGTACAAGCATTAGATGATGATGAAACTGGCCTCATTGAGGTAATCATGTTTTATCAAAGAAAGAAAATGCTTGTGACACGGATCTCAATACAATGAAATTGAGAAACTTCTAGCTTTAGCTCTAGATCTGAATTCAAGCCATCAAAATGATGTTTTTTGAATTTGAGTCCAACTAATGAAATGAAGCTAATGATGTCTAGTTTCCATACCATTTTGAAAATTAAAAAAATACGTTAAACTGAATAAGTTATTGCAATTTGAACTTGGAACTGTAACCGTGATTTTAATTTTAGACGAACAAGGAACTTTCATTTTCACCACAAGTTTTGCCACTATAATGTCCACCTTTGGTGAAAATTTCAGAAATTTTTAGCATAATTTGTATTTAATATGAATTTTCTTTAGAGAATCACAATAAATTCATATTTCCACAAAAAAATATGTGATTTTTGTAACATAATTGAGACATTTGACCTCATCTCTGAAATTTAAAAAGAAAAAATTCCACTTACACTTGATGAGAAACTAGAGCATACAGTTGATTGAAAATTTTGATTGATGCCACGGTCATACGCTCTCTCGTTTAAGGGTTAAAGAGTTGTCAACGACATTAATGACACGTGAAAGATGCCTAAGCAGAGATGAGCCAGTGGCCTCAAAGCACGCAAATGTTCACCAACATGGTCTTGGCGAATGAGGACACTACTAGAATTCATAGCCAATGCAACACTGCATCAATTGCGAACTTGCCTTTGTCTGTAAGATGCAGTGAATCTATACACAATGTAGCTTTTCTTGAAACTACAAAAAGCAGCTGAGTACATAATCTCCAGGACACTTTTATTTTTAAACCCATCTAGATACTGCAAAAGAAGAATACAAATACTCTACTCAATAAGAGCGTTCAAGACTTCCTTTCACGTCCAGAAAAGATGTCGGCAAATGTGGTTTATTTACAACTAGTGTACTCACCTGTTGTCTCCAATGGCACAATGTAGCATGTTATCGATAGATTGTCTCAAGTGATAGAATGAGTGAGACACCCTGAGTTGAGAGAGAACTATCTGAATATTGGTACACTAAAATTTATGTTTAGTGTAGTATACACTAAATGTGAACACATACACCAATTGCGAATGCGGCATATAGTGTAGTGACATAACCGTACACTAAATGCCAACTACTACACTATTTGACAATTTTGGTAAAAATAATAAAATTATTTCTTTCACTTGTGCACATTTAGTGTATCAATAGTAGAAGTGAAGAAAAAGGTCCAGAAGTCGAGGGCTGTGATAGTATCTCATAAGCAACTTTCAAATCGCCATAACTCACTCAATTTTTATCCTAATTGGGCATATGAGGTGTTTTTTTGGCATCTACAGAAAATGTAAATGCCAAAAAACATCTCATATGCCCAATTTAGACAAAATTTGAATGACTTATGGCCATTTGAAAGTTGCAAATGAGAAGAAGCATTGGCTAGAATGATTGGGGTTTTATTGGGATTTGAGTGAGGGTTACATTAATGACATTGGCAGCTGACACCTATTGTCAACTTCTTTACAAATAGTGTACTAGGGTAAGTACACTATTTGTACCACTACACTACACATAAATTTTAGTGTAGTGGTTTTTAAAACTGCATTCTCTGGTTTCCATCATTCAATTTACATTCTCTGGTTACCAGTCTCTGATTTGGATTTTCTCTATGATGCAACTGGTCCAACTATCTTGAATTTTTTGGTGTGCTTATCCACCCCTTTCTGAAGAGCCTTGCTTCAAAACCCTGTAATCAAATTATTTTTGAAATTGCGGTTCCATTTGCACTAAAATATTTTGATTCCAGTTGCAATGATATTTAATGCTCAAGTTGTATGATCTAACAATATGAGATATTTTCTATAGCACCGCCAGATAAGCACATGGGATCTCTACCGTAGTAAAAAAACTTCAAGAGAATACTACACTGTTCACTAAATATATATCCTATGCTATGGTCAGTTTCGTACATAATTAATTCAAAATGGGGACTTGTCCAAAATTTTGGAAATTTCAAGAGATTTGGCTAGGCGATACCTATGTAATACCAAGGTGACAACCGTACAAGATCTAGGTGATACTCGTGCAATACCTATGTGATATCCATTGTGTCGAATCAATGTGACAGAAAAAAATAAATACTTCGGCAGTTGCCTGCCGAAACTGACCGTAGCGTACGGTAGTGTGGATGCATCGGTAATCTTTTAGACCATGTGGTCCAAGAATTACAATATGTATTATTACTCACCATGATATATGTTAACCATGGTACCATATATGTTATCATATATGTTAACCAAGGCTATTAGATTTTTTGGTCTCTAGTGGTGACAAATGATGTGGACCACATCTATTTTGATTTGAACAAAATTAACGTGAACACATTTCAACATGTGTCATGCCGCTCATCGCCACCTCACCACCACTCATCGCCACCTCTCCAATCAATCCACATTAATTTTGTGTCAATAATTTAGAGTCATCCCACACTATTTTCTGAGGACCTACATGATTTGATTTGATTAAAAACCAAATTTTATTTTGGCTGATCTGACTTGTGCAACCAATGAAAAGGCAGACCCAAAGCTATGAGAGAGCAATAGAGGAATTGGCTCCGAAATTCAGGAGGCTTGTCCACTCCACCTTCAACAGAAATGTATTGCGAGATGCGGCTCCCACTGGTGAGCAAGTCTTGGTCCAGGCTCCCAGTAATATTGGTGAGCGAGTCTTCAATGCATGGTTTGCCGCCATTACTAGGCATTGGACACTACAATTCGTCACTGCAATATCCTCTCACAGATTGGTCGGTTTCGTTCAAGAAAAAAGGAACTCAGAAAACGTATATGATATTTGTTGTCAGGAGTTGTGGACTTCCATGTGGTGATGAACATTTATCTAGAAAAGGTAAATAGGGTTTGTAAAATTCTAGTGCATGAATCCAAATCTGCCAAGAACTTCATGTGATTCTAGTCTCTGCTGCTTCGGTCCAGCCAATACCAGCAACCATTCACAACCCATACCATTTGGCACATAGCAACATCAGGCGTATAGATCTCTGGATTTAGGGCTGGTGGGATATCTGAGCGGTGTAGCGACCGCCTGTCACCCGAGCGGGAGATGGGAGGTGTGGACATGGAGCTCCTTGACAGGGCCAGTGAGAGCATGCAGAGAGCCTGCCTTCTCCAAACATGGAGTCAGCAGTGGAATGCAGCCGGAGGGTTGGATTCTATGGGTGTTGGAGAGGAGGGCACCGCGCGAGGCGGGCAACCGAGCAGCGCTTACCTCCCGCTCTGTGTAGTGGAGGGATAACAGGCTTGAATGTTCCTCAGTGATCACTCTGCAAGGCTAGCTACCATGAACCACTTTCTTTTGCCGGCTTGACCCTGTTTGCGTTGTTTATATATGGAGATGTGGTTAAAAAGCGGTTCCGTGGTCACTGAAGGGGTGAAGGAAGCAAGGATGATAAGTGGTTGCATTGTGTTGAACTTACCTGCTTTCCATGTGATTGCCATCCTCATAATCACCATGCTTGATGGTTTGGTATTCATGCTCATTTCCAAGAGTGGTCAGCTTGTTGGAAACCATATAACTTGCGAACAAGACCAACCAGGGCAACCTCCTTTGATTGAGTTAATGTCGAGATATTATTATCATTATCCAGATATTGGGAATTTTGGCAGCATTTCACAAACTTTTGTATCTAGGAAATCTCTGAAATATAAGCATTGTTGTACGCCAATATGTGTGAATTGCCGCCGAAGTTCCCACTATCTTGATAATGATCGTGACAATGCTCGGTTGTGCACCTAGCATTCCTAATCTAATTACTGGAGTGAATGACCCTCACACAGTTGCAGCCTAACACTGTATCATGAGCATCCAATATCCAGTACATAATTTCTAAGATATTCCAACAAATTATGCTGGATAAATCGAGTCAAAGTCACTCTCCCTTCATAGTTGACTGTAGAAAAGTAGATCAGAACTTGTGTTGCTGGTTTGATGATGCACTGCTTCTCAAGTTGAAGAGAAGGTCGTTCTCATCAAAATCAAATTCCATGACTCACATTTTGCAAGGGGACCGCCATCACTCCGCAACGGCGGAAAAATGTATCCTGAATGGCGGCATGGCGGCAGACAATCAGCACTACAGTATAGATCACATTTAGTGTAATGCTCTGTAAATACGATAAGTTTTTACTCTTGATGCCAGTTTTTACCAAGAGCACAACTCTCTATAGTGTGCAAATAAGAGGATCATTATAAACATAGTTGGTAAAAATATTCGTTTAAAGTAAAAACTTATCGCATTTATAAGTCATTTACTGAGCATTACACTAAATGTGATCTGTAGTGTACTCACCCATCAAAAATGACAATCCTAGATCTTCTACAGTATCTACTTCAACCAGCTAGACTAATAGACTTTAAAGATGAGGTAGGAGGATAGACATAATCGCTGTCATTGGAGGTGTCCTTCCATTTTATCAGAAAACTTCTCATTCGCTGTATGCATTAATTGCAAACGGTAAAACACTTAAATTTCCAATTTCTATCTGTGATGCAGGGATTCGTTAAGAGCGCTACCAGTTAGGATGATTCGTCAGTGTGGCACCTATTGTGGATGCAAGAGTCCTCATTTCGAATCTATCAAACAATTTTACGAAAGAACCTGGTGGGGGTTTCCCTCTTGGCAAGCTGGTCACAAGAAGGTAAGTCTACCAGCTATTACAAATCTTTCTACAAGTATTAATGATGTTGCTTGGTGCTTTGACCAATATGCTAGGTCTACTCAGTTACCAACTGATCATATCAGTCCAGATCAATGCTATTATCAAACTAAGCGTAAAACATCTCGTTTGGGCAAGTGTTGATGTACATCCGGTCCCACTCTAAGCAAGGGAGTCCAAATGGGGTGTCTTCGGTGGTGGTGTAGTCCACAAAGCTATCAAGGTCCATAATGTTTTCAAGGTTAGGAAAACTATACTCAAGCGCCACCTCCGCCTCAGCTTCCTCACAATGTGGGCGCATCGACTCCGGCTCCGAACTTGGGCCAAGTTCCCCATTTGGAGGGGTTGGGATGGTGGTGTCACACTCAGATGGAAACCATGACAACTCGCGGTCCATCTCCGCCTCTTCGTTACGACGATCAACGTCGACGTCGTCATTCTCGGTGGAGGCTTCTGGCAGCGTCCTCTTGTTCTTCTTGTACGACGAGCTGTTTCCGCTGTACTCCAGGTATGGCTCTGCATCACCCTGAGGTCTCTCGAGGTGCATTTGAATCCTCTCGTGGCACTTGATGCAGCACCAGAGCGGTTGGTCTGTGCCTACGCGCTCCTTGTTGTTATAATACTTGAATTTAATGTCTCCATTTCCGGATACAATGAGGGCACTCGTGATTGAAATGGTCAAACATTTTGCCACAAGGGCGACGCGACTTGTTGCAGTGGGAATAATGCGTGAAGAGCTTGCCACAATGGAGGCACTTGTATCTCGGCTGCCATCGTTTGCCGTTGTTGAAAAACGCGAAGCTGCCATTGTTGGAGCAGCCGCAGTGTGTGCACGTCTTCGTATCGCGCACATAGTCTTCGGGATCAGACGCCATAATGTTAGG
The DNA here is from genome assembly GCA_963971425.1 of Bryoerythrophyllum caledonicum. NCBI lineage: Eukaryota > Viridiplantae > Streptophyta > Bryopsida > Pottiales > Pottiaceae > Bryoerythrophyllum > Bryoerythrophyllum caledonicum. The sequence continues at coordinate 4,335,132 of OZ020525.1, read as the reverse complement.
ACAGATGGGCGCAGGAGGAGGGAGGAGCACGAGGGAGGAGCACAATGGAGCAGCAGGAGGACGAAGGGATCAGCAGCAGGTGGACGATGGCATCAGCAGCAGGAGGAGGGAGCCGGAGCACGAGGAGAAGACTCAAGGCTGTGCACGGAGAAGCAAACAGTGGAAAAAGCAATTAGTCATGCCTTCTTATACTGCTGTCTTCTGCGGCAGCGGACAAACGCTCCATGCGCGTGCAGCTTCTTTGTGTACTACTCATGGTGTACTACTGTAAACTTGGAGATGAAAATTATTTCTTCAAATAGAGACCTGTGAAGATTGGCAACGGCAACGAGACTAGGTGTGACTACACTGTTGTAAGAGTCTAGCGTACTGGATTCCTTGTGCATGACCTGGAAACAACCAGGCATGACTACATTGAGGAATTGGATGAGATCCGGAGTTCACCACGCCCCATGATAAAAAAATGATTCATAAAACCATTGACACACACAATTTATCCACCAGGGGCTTCCAACTGATTGAACACGATAAAAAAATAAAGACGTGTGTGTAGGCTGTTTTCGGTACCATCGGTGAATAGATGCAGATTCTAAGTGCAATTGAAATAGATTGAGATTTTTTATATCACTTTTACATCTCTCTTATGAGGATGCAACAGCGCATGTCAGATTCGTCATTATACTGGTGAAAAACTATAAACCGGTGATATAGCACAGCTGGGAATGAGGAAACTGCCAGTACAGTGAATTTATCCTTGTGTGGGCAATTGCCATGCAGGGGTTTTTGTTGTTCTAATCCAGAAACGCGTGCTCGTACTTTGAATCGAAGGTGTGTCAGTTCAAATGGAGGGATCCACTCCTATACACACACAGAAACTCTGATCCCAAGCAGTACATATCTCTCTAAGAGTGCACATCAGATTTACCGATCCTCACTTCCACTTGATGAAGTGACATGAAAGCGGCATATGACAACAAAGCTAATACGCTGCTATTCGAGCGGGCGCTGCTGGTTCACGGAAGAACTGGCCGACAATGACGACGACAGGGCTACGCACCACATAGTGATGGCCCTCGTCGGACCACGACCCGCTCATCGGACCACGACCCCCTCGTCGGACGAGGACACGCTCCCCCACGAGTGCAGCTCCCTGTTCACCACCTCCGGCAGCACCCCGGCGTTCGTGGCCTCCACCACCAGCGTGAACTTCTGCACCGGAGTTGCCGCCGATAATGTCAGCGCGGGCGGCTCCACGCGAATACAGAACCCGCGCGGGTGCGCGTCCACGATGGCAGTGTAAGTCGCTGCAGGGCCCACGTTTGTGAGGGTACGCTCGAACGGGATGGCGTCGGCAGCGGAGAGCATGGTGGGGTCGAACTCCACCACGAACGACGGGAATATGATTTTCTGCAGTCGCTGAGCAGGTGCATCCGGGCACTCGAACCCATATTACGAGTATATGTCGACCGAGTGGATGTGGTGGTAGTCGTAGCCCATGGCGTACAGGAACAGGAGGTAGTCGCGGGATCCCATGTCGTACACCAAGGGGGGGTCCATGGCGCTCTCGGGCCTCACGAAGCCGGCAGCGAAGGCCCACGGCGAGGCTGCGGCGCTCGTAACCCGGTCCGTGATGGTGCCGTTGGTGTTGTCCACTTTGGTGGCAATGGTCATCAGGGCGGACTTGATGGCGGCAGGGCTCCAGCCGCGGTGCACAGAGCGCAGCACCGCGATGATGCCGCTGATGTGCGGGCACGCCATGGACGTTCTGGACATGAATGCGTAGTGCTCGTTGTTGATGTCGGCCGTGAGGATGTCCACTCCAGCGCGGTGATGTCGGGCTTCAGCGCTTGCTCCCCGCCGAAGCGCACGGGTACTCGGCTGGAGAATCCGGCCACTGCCGCCGCCGGACTACCACCGAAGCGAGTGGTTGCAGCGTGAGTGCTGGCCGACGGCCTTACGGCCTCTACGATGTATGCCATGGCGCTGTCGCGCGCGTCGTTGCTGAACCACAGGACCGGAACGTTGAAATTACTTCCGAATTCGGTCTTATCAATCTTATCCGCCTTCATCTCCTCTCCCCTTCACCGTTGTGTTTGCGAAAATGAGGGCCACGGCGCCAGCGTCCATGATGTCTTTTATGCCTACTGCGTGAAGTTCATCGAAATTGCACATCGAGATTGTGCCTTTCATGCGAGACGCGTTCAGGGAGCCTCGTTGGCAGAAGCTCGCATTCTCGACCCGTCGCCCGCGTACAAAAGAGGAAGTCCCTTGTCCTTGATCCTGGCGTCTTTTCCACCACAAGGAGCTTTTAGTGCTTTCCCTCAAGTGAAAAGTAACCTAATTCCTGCCTTGTAAATAGGAAAGTTGGTTCTTTTTGTTACAAAAGGGAATTGTGCCACAGAGGGAATTTTTTTCATATTCCATCCCTCTTGAGAGGGAAAAATAAAGAGAGAATATCAAGAAGGGAATTTTCTCAAAAAACCATCAAAAATCCCACATGGGAAAACCAATTTTTATTCCTTCTTCTCATCAATAGTGGATATGCAATCAACCAGGATATAACGCCAAAAATCCCACATGGGAAAACCACCTTTTATTCCTCAACAGTGGATATGCAACAGTTTCTGTTTTTCCCAAAACAGCCTATCTTTAGCCTATATGTCAATGCACTATCCAACTTGTATGCCATATTTACAGTATGCATGTAAATCACAATTAACCTACAAAATTGAGTCTTTCTACATTCCAAAAATCACTCTCGTCAAAACTCCCTGGTCCTGGTTTTGTATTGATTCTGCAAAGAAAAATTAAAACATTCTCAGATCATTTGTACTATGTGAGCCTATGTAATCCATCAATGCAGTATTCCATCAATGAGCAGTGTAAGATTTTGGTATACCTTGAGCTAAGAACGAAATGGTGTATGTTTTTCCTGCTTCAAAACAGTCGACACTGAGACCGTCTTCATCACCTTCGAGTATGCTGCCATCGTCCAAAATGACTACAGATGACTTGAATACCGTCAGCACGTTGGCCACTTTCACACGGTTCCTCTCTTCACCAATGAGGTTAAACTTGAAGGACTCCTTGTCACTCTGGTTAACAAATATCACTTTTGTTGCCATGTTGGAAGCAGCTTGTCAATTCTACAATCAAAGATGCTACAGAAAAAGTAAACAAGAGGATGCTCCATTCAACATGTTGAAAATGTACACAGCAAATTCATGCAACTCTGATGCCTGTCATTGTACTAAAAAATGCGTGCCCTAGCCTGAATCAGACAGTACAACAATGAACTCAAACTCTGCTAATTGTGATAAGAGAAGCATAATCAAGAGCTTCACTGCCTCGCTCATAGCTAACAAAACCGTGTATTATGATCATCTCCTCCGTAGCACACCATCGATCAAGACACCAAAACGAACTCGTACTTAAGAAAAAAGGATCACTCTCCAAGAACTGAAACAATTGATCCGAAAACCTCAAACAAACGCAAGTCATGTCATCTCACCGAAAACCTCAAACGAACACAAGTCATTTCATCTCACCTCCAAGTTTAATTACCTATGACGACAGCAAGAAAATCTCTCTCTCTTCAGCTCTCCTCCGCAACACATCATCGATGCTCGATATCACAAATCTCTCTCCAAGACTGTAGTGAAATATTCCAAATTTAAAAACTCAAAAGAACGCATCGCATTTCACCTCCAAGCCAAATTGTCCATCACAACGGCAACTAATACTCTCTCGAGCTCTCCTATGCACCAATCCTCCCTCCAAAAAAGAACTCCTCCTAATCACAAATCACGACTTACAAGTCTCCAAGCATTGAAACTTTAAAAAAAAAACGTGAGAGAGAAACGCACCTGACGGCATTTGATTGTTGACGTCCGAGAGTTCGCTCACCAGGCTCCTCCTAGCTCCTCCTGGCTCCTCAAGGAGTGGACGCAGTCAACCTCTGAAGCCTCTGCGCAGCAACAGAGAAATTTGCTGAGTGCGGAACATCGAGAAAAACTCTCAATCATACATGTGCAAAGAATTAAAACTTGTAAACAATTTAGACACAGTTGTTTAGCTAGAGAGTTAGAGAATGAATTCCATTACCTTAGCTGAAGCATGCAGCAGCAGAGGCGAAGATGAGCGTCTGTCTTAAGCCATAGCCAAACTGGTTGTGTCTGTGTTACAAGCCATAGCCACGAGCTTCCACAGGCTTCCATGCACCCAAAACCGTCACTGCACCTAAAACCGTCGTGATCTAGTGGTGGCATACACTTAAACATTTGTAGGTTGCCAGAACGTAGATTTCTGAACTTTGACTTCATCGAGGACGTAAAAGACATCGTGTATATCTCTCAGTTATGAAAGGCGGGGAGCTTGGAAAGCATGAAGCATGTGAGAACTGTCCAAAACAAACGAGCAATACGCGCAAACACAATCTCCAAGACCGCTACAAAGATCTCTCAGGAGAGAAGTTCTGCTAGTGTCTTTGAAGATCGCATTCAACCATCACAGGTGAGTTATTAATCTAGAGGTCTCTTCTCTTTGTAAATCTAGGGTGTTTGTGATGTAAAGGATGAAGAGAATTGCACTTTTGAGTTTTTGGATGCTTCAACTGTGGAGCTCTTGGATACTTCGACTGTTGAGCTTGCTAGGTCCGAGCAACCATCGCCACAAGTAGTCTCACCTAAATGCTCTCCAAAATATGTACTTCAGTTACAGTGCTACTATTCTTTGAATGTATGTTGCCAGAAAAGTAGAATATACTATTCTTTCCCATGTGAGAAAAAACCGATTAACAGTAGAATGTTGGGAACCAGAGAAACTTTCCCATGTTAGAAATTCCAAAGAGGGAAATGAGACCGCTATCCCTAGTGACATAGGGAATGTTCATAGGGGAAAACAAACAACTCCATTTTCCTTGATGTAAACCATGGGTATTAGGCCATGTTTCCCCTTTATCCACGGGGGAAAATTTGAGAAGCTCCTTGTGCACAGTACTGGGTTCGCCCGAGCAACAGGTAAGCGTTTCCCAGGACTACGTCGGCGTCGAGGTCGCGGTCCATGGTCGTTGCAGCCACCGTATTCATCCACGGCGCGGCGTTGGCGATGGATCCTGGCGTAGGGCCTTCGTTTCCAGCGGCTATAAAGACCACGACTCCTCTCTTCACTGCGTTGTAGGCAACAATAGCTGTTTCGTCTTGGAAAAAGTGTTCGATGCCGTTATCGCCGGTTGGCTCTCCAAGCGACGCGGAGATGATATTCACGCCGTCCGCGACCGCCTGGTCAAAGGCCTGCAAGATGTCGGAGTCTGCACCATCACCTCCCTCGCCCCAGAGCGCTTTGTAGACTGCGATTCGCACCCTCGGAGTCGTTCCACGGGCCGTCCCCTTGGCAAAGTTGTCGGAGCTCGCGCGGTACGTCCACCACCCCCCTGCAGTGGACACGCAGTGGGTGCCGTGGCCGTTGAAGTCGCGCGGCGACCTGTACTCCGTCACGGTGTCGTTGATGGGGCCGTACGCGGCCTCGTAGCCCTTCAAAAAGTACCGCTCGCCGATGATCTTGTTGTTCCAATGCTGGGCCGTGATCCCCGTCCCCGTCTCGCACGCGCCCTCCCACCCCTCCGGAACGGGCCCTAGCAGGCGGTCGCTGAAGCTGAGGCGCTCTGCCCAGATTCCGGAGTCGATGACGCCGGTGATCACGTCGTCGCTGTACTTGCTCTCCGGCCACAGCCTGGAGCTGGGGCCGGACAGGCCCAGAAACTCGGGCTTTGCGTGGTAAGGAGCGTTCGCATGGTGTCGGGATACAAGGCCAGTACGCACGGCAGCGCCCTCATGTGTGTGACCTGCTCCGGCGTGAGACGCGCCGAGAAGCCGGTGAAGACGTGGTGGTAGACGTGGTGGAGCGTGTCCATGCCGTCGTCGGGGTGCTCTTCCGCCAGCAGCCCCCTGGCACCGTCCATGAGCTCCGTGTACCACGCGTGCCTGGCGACGAAATCTTCCGCATGCGAGGCGTTCTTGGCTGTGTGGACGATGTAGGTCTTGCTGCCCATCGGCGCCCCGCTGAGCCCATCCAGCGACGTGAGCAAGAGCACGGCCACGAGGACGCAGCCTATCCCGAACACATCTAGCCGATTATAACCCATCATCTTCGCAGTCTGAAGATATGACTGAAAGAGTCGTGAAAGTCCTACTCTGTTAAGGAACACGAGTAACCGTTTCCAGCTGAAGGAAGCTGAGAAAGTGAACGACAAATATCGTCGAGGTGCTTTGGTTTTATGGCCAGTCACGAGCCATTATACATAATATTGTTTAATTATCTAGGAATTGACTAAGTTGTGATGGATCTGAAATTTTACTCGGCATTGGTTCGAGGGCATATTCAGAAGAGACACTAAGCCGCACAAAGAGAAAACTCGCTTACCATATACTCTCGAGATCTCCATGTCAGTAACAGAGGCAGCTCACGATGAAGTGCACTTACCGATGTCGGTAATAAAGGAGGTCTTGTAGCCAAAGTTCTTACCGATGTTGGTCAACAAGCAACAAGATCCCCATGCGTGAGGATGACCCAGATTAACTGAAACTGAAATGGGCAGTGAGTAATGATTTCTGTGCATACTCGGGTACTTTGCTCTCTCGATTAAGTGTGCACAAGATTTGACGTTGATGTGATAGAGCAAGTTTATCTTTTCCTTCCCCACAAAGCAGTAGAACTCTGGCTCTTTCTCTCCATGGCGACAGGGAATTCCGTTGTTGAGAGGATATATCAGAAAAGTGATGTTTTTTCAATCTTACTACAGTACATAGTGATAAGTGAGTACCAATGTGAGAGCAATGACAGCAGAGAAATGGGGAACTGGAGCCTGGGAGGGCTATTCACATGTGCTGCACCATGCTGCAATGGGAACAAGGCATCAACCGTTTGGCTTTGAAACTAGACACAAACTCGGTCAGAGATAAAACTCTAGAGAAAATTTGTCCGCTTGTAACTAATGTTCACAATGCAAATTACGTGCGAAATTTACAGTCCGTATGCTGTTCCTGTTTAGCTGAGGCTTGTCTTCTTGGCGGAGTGCCTGTGCATGCTCCGGCCACGGTCACACACAATCCCGGCCTTCATTGATACCTCCTCAATTTCTCAGGCTTGCCATGTATTCTTTTGGCAACATTATATGTGTCGGGTTGGAAGTCTCCAACTTTGCATGAAGTGCCCTGACTCCCACTAACAAATGAGGGTCGAGTCTTACATGGAAACAGGCTCTAACGCCCCCTACAGGCAGCCTTCACTGGTGTCTACCGATGCACTCACGCCCATATTCCCTACCGCACCTAGACTCTCACCACTACTGTGCTGTGGACTCGCAGGGTGAATTTCCGCCAGAGAATTCAGGTTGCCACCTCGACTCAATTGCTGCTGCTGCTGCTGTAAATTGAGCTGCTGTGAATTCAGTTGCTGAGGCTGGAGCTGCTGCGTGTTGAGTTGCTGAGGATTGAGCTGCTGCGAGGTGAGAAGGTGCTGCTGTTGCGAGTTGAGCAGCTGGTGCTGGTACTGTTGCTGGGAGTTGAGCTGTTGAGCACCCTGCGGCTGGAGCTGTTGTTGCTGAGCTCTAAGCTGCGAAGAATTCAAGTGATAGTTCTGGTTCCCTCGGACCTTGGAGAACGCAAGACCTGTAACTGAAGCTCGTTGCATCGGGCCAAGATTGTTGGTCTCAGGATTCATACCCTGACCCATAACTGCAACACCAGCCCCTCCCGCGTGCACCTGATTTGCACCTTGTAGTGCTGAAAGTGCATCCACCTGCGTTCGCACTGATCCACCAGCAGTGTTGGGAAGCATACCTGTACCTGTCCGACCCCAGCTCCCAACTGCTGCCGCGAGTTGTTGCGCTTCGGGAGGTTGTAATGCAGCAGCCTGCTCGTTCATAGCTCCCGGACTGAGCATCATGTGCATTTGTTGGCCCGTGCCGCCAATTGCACCCAAGTGACGGTCCATATACAGTCCTCCGGTGGATGACATTCCGAACGTGGATGCTCCACCCATGCCGACACTGTAATTCATTCCTCCCAGGTTAACCATGTTGGCCTGATCTCCATTTGCTGGCATGCCTACTCCATTCATATTATTCATGCCTGCCAACGTGTTTCCCATATTTCCTGGTAAGAAACGCTTCGGCTGGTGGAGGAGCTGATGGTGCTGTTGATATTGGGATACCTGGTAATTCTGTTGCTGCTGCATGGAATGCTGCAGCTGCTGAAATTGCTGCATATTCTGGGCCGCCAGTTGAGGAGAGACTTGATTGTGTCCCTGTCCAACGATAAAAACAAGTTACACTCATCCCTCCCATAAGTTTTACATCTCATAAGTTATATTGCCACTAACTTGACATAATCTCAACTACCTTATAACCATTGTTGACGGCCTTACTGGTGCTCCAGCCTTTGCGCCTCTACAGTAGGATGAGGGGTGTGCCTCTGGATGGAGGTGCAATTGGGCTGAAGTTTCCAAGCACTTTACTAAGTTCTTACCACCTCCATCCACCAGCACCATACTTGGCTATAACTTATGGGAGGGATGAGTGTAAGCTCAAAATTCATCTAGATAGCATGCACAAGCTTGCATGGGAAACTAGGAACAACCACAAACTACTAAACATGGACGAAGACCTACCTGACTCGTCAACTGGGCCAACTGTGAACCAGCCACCACCTGCCGTTGATGCTGCTGTGGTTGCCTCTGCATCTGAGCCTGCTGCTGCAATTGGTGATGGTGCTGATGTTGAGCTGCTAGCTGAGATGCTTGAGCTGCTTGAGCAGAGTCAATTTCAAATTGTTGAGCTCGATTTTGGCTTGCAAGATAGATCTGTGGCTCTCCAAAACCTGCTTCAGATGTTGATGCTTCATTGACAGGTTCGTCATGTTGTCTCTCCAGATACTTCTGAAATATTGTTCTGATAGTCCCATGCACTGCTACTTCAATCACTTGGTCATCGTTGCATCCAATCGGTGGAATTATCACAAGAGCTACGCTACAATTGCACAAGATGCCCAGTTCTCGTGCCTTGTTCCGTAATCCCTCCTTGCGCTTGGAAAACGTAGCTCTCACTTTCTTACGTGCCACCGGGGATTCCAAATCGATTTTAACGCGCCCCATGCTTTCAAAATATCAAAATTGAACTCCAAACCCCAAACTTTGGGAACCTTAAGCCCCAAACTATTAGCCTAGACGGGCACTTAAGAAATACATATTTAGCATGAAAAATATATTTCACTTGAAAAGCATGTGAAAGCAAAGCTTGGAAAATATATGACAATGGTTTCCATATTTGAATCACATATATTTAGTTTGATATCTATTTATAGACATGTATCTTTACTTTACACTTTGCTCAAAAGTAAAACCAACATTAACTTTAAAAGGAAAAGCAATTCTTGTCTCTACATTTATACTTATTTATCTATATCTATACTAGTATATACCGACCCATTGTCTTCAACGGATAGTGTAAGTTTAGGTAAGGTAACAAAAATTGTAAAAGTATAAGTAAAATTAGATACAATAAAAGTAAACGCCACATGTTGCCGTGTCCTATGGCGTGATACCCCATAGGCTTTTCATTGTTCCTAGCTATTGCCACATGTCAAGGAAGGCCAATATTGGAGTAGGCCGGGTTATCACGACATGGCGTGCAATGGATTGCTTGGGTACCAACCGGGTATTGGCCCTTGCTATTTATTATATGTAGGAGACTAGTGGACCCCTAGTTGCCCTCAAGGGGCCCATGATAATCCGCAATAAAGTAAACATATGCCTATTCTTTAGATACTTGGATTTCTTGCATATATAAAGTAAAAGTGACCCGGATATTGCCATGTGGCGCATTTGGGATGCCTAGGTATTGGTCCAGTTATTGGCCTTGTTCTTTTATGATATAGAGTAGAAGAGTATATAGATCATAGAGTAGAAGCGGTAACGAATATCATCGATACTCATATGATACTCGCTACTTTATTGGGAGATAACTAGAAGTCTATAACTTCTAGGAGACATTTACAAGGAGGCGGACATGGACTTAACTTGGGATGGGACTTGACTTTTACTTTTACTTTTACAATTTTAGCTACCTTACTTAACCCTTTGGCGCCCACTTCATGTTTCTCCAAAATCAAGATATGTGCTGATTTTTTTTTTAACCAACTTTGATGGAGATGGAATGCCTAATTGAACTAAACTGAACAAATATACAAAATTGAACTCAAACCATGACCTAAACTTTGGAAAAAATTTGCACAACATCCAACGGTCGATGGAAAAGATTATAGTGTTTGAAGTTACCGTAAATTGATAACAAAAATTGTGCAGTTTGGAGGGTATACTACTTTATCCATCAATAGATTCTTGCAAGAATTTTTTTACTTTGAATAAAAAAGGTTCACATATGCTCTAGGTTGATAGCTTCGCATTGACATATCATATGTGAAGAAAACATTTATACATGATTATTGATGATTTTTTACTTCTATCAACTTGATTGTATACAAAACTGTTCCAAACTTATACGAATGAAAACCAAAGTTTTGTATGTGATGAGAGAGATCCGCAATCACAAAATGATGAAGAATCTCTTAAAGACATATTTCAATCAAAATTTAAGACCAAACTCATTTTGCATGTGTATAAAACAAACATAGTATGCGGCATGGTATTCATTGTATTTTAGAGTATTTGATGTATTTTGTGTTGTATTCTTGGCTTTTCCATGAGTTCTATAACTCCAAAACCATGACCTAGTCTTTGCAAAGTGTTCATATAATGAGTGTGCAAATCTGAACTTCAAACTTCACGACATATTCCTCATGGATTTCATGAAAATTGAGTTTTATACCTCAGCCGTCCCATTTTGGGTCTTGTGGGCGCCACACGGTAAACTTACATTACCTGTTGGGGGACAACAGGTCAATATATTAGTATATATATACTAGAGTGTTACCCGTATTCTCCGGACACAACATTTTTTTGTGTTGAGTCCCCACCTCCCCGTCCCCTAGTCCTTTCCCTCCAATCCATCATCCCCCGTCCTTGTCCCCTTGTCTCCCACCCCCCGTCCCCGTCCCTGTCCCCGTCCCCGTCCTTTTATCCAAAACCCTAACTTTTAGCTTTTGATCCAAAAGCGTTTTTCATCGACGCGCTCATCCATTTGACGTGTTTTTCATCGATGCGTTCATCCATTTGACGTGTTTGTCATACTGTATTCTTTTCTATATCTACTAGTGGGGTACATGTGTCCTCCGGACAGAACATTTTTTTGTGTTGAGTCCCCACCTCCCCGTCCCCTAGCCATTTCCCTCCAATCCATCGTCCTCCCCGTCCTTGTCCCCTTGTCCCCCGTCCCCTGTCCCCGTCCCCATCCCTGTCTTTATTGGTGAAGGGAGCCATGTCCTTTGAGAATCTACGGACCGTTGACAGGCGTATCCACGATACCTTCAAGGCTGCTTGCGTTGCACGCAGTCTGTATAAGACAGACGAGGAGTGGGACCAATGCATGACAGAGGCGGCAGAGATGCAGACCGGAGCGCAGCTGCGCTCATTGTTCGTCACAATCCTCACACACGGCCCTCCAGGAGATCCGCTACAGCTTTGAGAACGATACAACGTCCATATGGCCGACGATTGCGCACACCGGCTTTGTCAGCGTGGGATTGCGCAGTCAAATGAGAAACAGATACGTAGCCTCGCCCAGTACCTCATCGACGACGACCTTGCCACCACGATGGGCAGGACTCTGGCCAACTTTGGCCTGCCCAATCCGTCCGGTGCGGTGGAAGAGCTTGAGATTGAAGGCAATCGATTGATCCGTGATCAGCTTGAGAACATCCTGGCAATTCAGGAAAAGCTGAGACGTATGCTACCCACACTAAACGCTGATTAGCGCGTCGCGTTTGATGTTTCACGGTGCCTATCAAGCTAGCAAGCCTAATATTTTTTCATCGACGGCTCTAAAGGGACGGGAAAGACATACTTGGAGAACATCATCCTCTACTCCGTCCGTGCAAACAGTGACATTACTCTGGCAGTGGCATCCTCCGGAATTGCTGCGCTCCTTCTTGAGAAAGGTTGAACAGCATACTCGAGGTTCAAGATTCCCCTCCAGCTTACACCAATCTCTCAGTGCGCCATCACGCTCCAGACGGACCTTCCAAAGCTCATCCGTCGCATCAAGCTCATTATGTGGGACAAGGCGCCGATGACACACAATCCTTGCCCCACACAACCGCGGCATTGCGGCGATCAATGAGGAGATTTTGAAGTTCATCCCAGACAATGAGCGGACCTATCTGAGCGCAGATTTGATCACGGACCCGGCAGATGCAGACCTGATCCTCACCGAGTACCTCAACCGTTTGGACCCCAACGGCTAGCCTCCTCATCGATTGTCACTCAAGGTTGGCACACCGATTATGTTGTTGCAGAACCTTGATCGTGCGAATGGTTTGTGCAATGGCACGCGACTTCTCATCAAGCGGTTTGCGCAATGGGTCATTGAAGTGGAAGTCATGACAGGCGACCACAAAGGACACATTGCCTTTGTTCCGCGCATATCATTGACATACAAGGATGCATGATTGCCTTACGAAGTCAAGCGCAAGCAGTTCCCTATCCGACTCGCATATGCGATGACTATCAACAAATCCCAATGACAGACCCTTAAACAGGTTGGCATTGATGTCAACAGAGAGGTGTTTTCCCATGGCCAACTATATGTTGCATTCTCTCGCGCAACCTTGCCTGCCCACGTAAACATTCTTCTGGCAGATGACACGTATAGGAACAATGGGCACACACGCAACGTTGTCTACACAGAAGCACTTCATTAATAAGCGTGTCGCCCCCGTTGGTACAACGGGTATATAACCTAGTATAATAGAATTGACTTCTGTGCATTCGTCCGTGCGGTCAAGCTTATCTATGTGTTGGGAAGATTTGGCGCTTTTACTTTGAGGCTTTTATTTTTTAATGTTTACTTAAGCACTTTCATGGTTTTCTCTTACCTTGATTTGGCACTCTCATTAAAGCTTTTCTTTTACTTTGGTTTGGTACTTTCATTAAAAGTATCCAATAGTTGTAAAAGCATGTTCTGTATTATTTTACAAACTTTTATTTTACAAACTTTTACTTTGCAAACTTTTACTTTGCAAACTTTTACTTTGCAACTATATTTTATAGATAGTTTTATAAATGCCATGTATCAACAACTAAGCTTTATTTCTTAGGATATGTGAAGCCCCAAAGAAGATGGTAAAAGTATTAATATTTGAGTTTACGGTTTAGGGCTTTAGGGATTGGCAAGGGAACGGGGGATGGAAACGGGGGATGGGTCTGGGGATGGAGACGGGAACAAGGGACGAGGATGGAGAGGGGGAAGTGGGGGCTGAACCCCAACCAACTTTGTGTCCAGTGGACATGGATTCCACTAGATATAATAGAATTGGTTTTTCTCCGTCTATTTGTTTGTGCGTTCAAGCTTATCTACATATTGGGAAGATTTTCATGCTTTTACCTTCAATTTTTCATTTTCAAAACTTATATTTCAAGGAAAAAATAGCACCTTTACTTCAAGGAAAAAAATATATTAAAAATTGATAGTAAAGAAGGGAATTGCAAATTGACAAAAGCTACACCGACATGATATATGAAAGATTCAACAAATACAAGGACTAGGAGATGGCAAAAGAAATGTACGGGATTGTGCACATCCATGTCATGGAACATGAAGCAAGACTTGCACCGTCATCTGCAATCCCAGTAACACACAAGTACCACAAACTATTGCACAAGTCAAATAAAGAAAGGTCTAGTGAAAAACAAGTCAAGCAATGTGTATGTATGGTGAGAGCAAGTAATAATGGATTCATTTTTATATAACAATGGACGGGGACGGGGACGGGCAAGGGGACGGGGATGGGGACACGGATGGGGATCGGGGCGGAGACGGGGATGGGGTGGAGATGGGGGCGGAGACAGAGAGGGAGAGGGGCACGGGCACGGGGATGGGGACGGGGACGGGCTCTGCGGAAGAGGGGACTTAACTCAAACCAATATTTACTCAACTTTATGAGTCATAACTCTCACGTGAAAAGTATCCGAAGTATGTTAGTATTTCTACTGAGCAAGAAGAGATGGTGAGAATGGTTAAAAAGTAGCCCAAGTTGGTCCAGAAATTTGCTTTGCAACCACATCTTTGTTATAGGAAGATATGTATTGATGTGTGTAATATAGGAAGATAAATGTTGAATGATGAATTTACTTATACTTACCAATTCATCATTCACAATATTGATACCTAGGCATTGGCGCATTTTGGAATGCCAAAAGTCTAGGCATCTTGAATTGCGTCGATACCTAGGCATTCTAAAATGCGTACAACGACGATATTTGGGTCACTATTACTTTATATACTTAGGAAATATGGAAATCCAAATAATTGGCATATGTTAACTTTATTGACGATTATCATGGGCTTGTTGGGGACAACGGGGGGTCAACTAGTCTACTACATATAATTAATGGCCAAGGGCTAATACCCAGACAGATACCTAGGCATCTCAAGATGCGCAATGTGGCGATATCTTGGTCACTTTTACTTTATATACGTAGAAAATCTGAGTATCCAAATAATGGGCATATATTTACTTTATTGAGGATTTTCATTGGCCCGTTGGGTACAACAAGGGGTCCACTAGTATATAATAAAAGAGGAGGAGCCAATACCCGGTTGGTACCCAAGCAATTAATTGTGCCACGTGGCGACACCCGGCTTATCCCACTAAGGGCCTTCCTTGTCACGTGGCAATAGCTAGGTAAAAAAAGAAGGGACATACCCGGTTATGAAACCAAAGATACATAGGTGATACCCATCGTAGGAGGCGACAACATGTGGCATTTACTTTTATTTCTTTACTTTTACTTTTACTTTTACTTTTACACTTTTAGTTACCTTATATAAACTTACACTATCCGTTCGGTACCACGCGAAGACGTATACTATTACAAGGTAATATAAGCCTCTTAAAATTCTGTGTTTTCAAAGAAATGTGATGTGAATAGTATAATGAATCATTCATGAAGTTACAAAGATTGTCCAGAATTATGCAAATGTTTTCTGCATCAAATTTCCTGGATAGTCATTTTTGTCATTGCCGTTCACATGTGGAACACCGCTTGCTGGCGGGATAATCTGCACTACCTCTAAAAATTGGTGTATAAGGAACTAACATCATGCTTAACACAATGGTAATGGATTTAGACCTTATTAGTGCAAAAATTTGACATCAAGAGAAGTCAAAGTGTGTTGATCCACTCAATGAAAATGAACCATTTGTTTGACTTCAAACACTATAATCTTTCAATCCATGCAGTCAAAGTTTTTGAAATTTGTAAGTATATTATTTAGTAAGTTTTTATTGAGATCCTATAGTCAGAACTAGAAATTAAAGTTTTGTTTCTTTCTTACTCATTGCATTAGAATCGAACAATTTTGAAGTGTTTTTGTTGTAAAATTGTTAAGGTACCGTAGGGGTTTAGTTTCCAATTAAGTCCATGTCCAGTATTTGCCACGTGTCATCACCAAGTATACCCCCCTTCCTCTTTTATTATATAGAGAGTAGAAATAAGAGATTAGTGGACCCCCCGTTGTCTCTAATGGAGCATGGCCAGTCCTATGATAAGGGTCTGGTTAAGTCCCAGAGGGGGACAGGGACTTAACTAGGGACTGCCTACGCCCCATTAGGAACAATGGGGTCCACTAGTCTTTTCTTTTGATAAAAGATTTGGGTCTTATCCAATGAAGCCACTTGGGCACTTTTAGCAACCCTGGTAAAGCCACATAGATGGACCACAAGACTTAATAGGGGAGTTGACTACAAGATATTGGGTGGAGTTTCCAAGGAAGGAGACGTCTGGAGACATGAGGCGTAACTTGAGACTTAATAGGCATTGTCCATATTCCATTGGAGATAATGGGGTCCAATAGTCTTCTCTTCTCAAGTCTATATAATAAAATATTAGATTGATACTCACTGAAGCCATGTAAATAATTTAG
Organism: Bryoerythrophyllum caledonicum; assembly: GCA_963971425.1. Lineage (NCBI taxonomy): Eukaryota > Viridiplantae > Streptophyta > Bryopsida > Pottiales > Pottiaceae > Bryoerythrophyllum > Bryoerythrophyllum caledonicum. The sequence goes on along the minus strand of OZ020525.1, from coordinate 4,319,036 downwards.
GCAACATTGATGAAGCCATGTGGAGGGACCACAAGAACTTACATGGAGATTCAAATGGGGATTGCCCATGTCACAATGGGGAAAACAGGGTTTACTAGTTAGAAGTACCAAGCTGAAACCACGTGCACAATTTTGGCAACTCCGATGAAGCCATGAAGACATAACTTGGGGTTCAACTGGGAGACATAAGTGGGGACTTAATGAGGTTCTCCGGATGGACCACGGGGACTAAACTAGGAGATATAGGGCAGAGTTTCTAAGGAGGATTATGGGGACTTAATTGTAGACAGGGATTTAATAGGGACTACCGATACCTCGTTAGGAACAATACAGGTCCAAATAGTGTCATATAAAAGATTGTATAGCACGTGACGTGCTACTTCATCCCACACTCTTTGTTCATCTTAGTGAGAAAGATCTAACGGATATTTTAAAAAATATGAAAAAATGATCATTTGTGGACAAATTAAACTCTGAATTCTTATTGGCGGCTATCAAAAGTTACAGTACTTTCAAGTCATGTAGTACCACTACATTAACCCTTTACTACCCATGAGATCCAAAATGGGACTCTGGAGGTGTTAAAACTCAGTTTGCATGAAGTCCATGAGGAATTAGGTTATGAAATTGAAGTTCAGACTTGCGCACACATTACATGAATACTTTCCAAAATCCAAATCATGATTTGGAGTTACAGGTCTCATGGAAAAGTTAGGAATACAACTCAAAATACATCAGATACACTAAAATACATTGACTTTCATGTTGAATAGTATGTTGTATTTCATACACATGCAAAATGATTTTGGTCTTCAATTTTGATTGAATTTGTCTTTAAGAGATTCTTCATTTGCTGATCACACTCATTGCATACAAAACTTCCGTTTTTTTTTGTATAAGTTTGGAACATTTTCAATCAGGTAGGAAAAAATAAAATAAAATCATCAATAATCATGTACATATGTTTTCTTCACATCAACCGTTGGATATTGTGCAAATTTTTCCCAAAGTTTAGGTCATGGTTTGAGTTCAATTTTGTAAGGTTGGATAATAAATTAGGTGTTCTATCTCCATCAAAGTTAGTTCAAAGAAAAAACCCTGCACATATCTTGGTTCTAGAAAAACATGACATTGGCGCTGAAGGATTAACCCGAAAGGACCAACACAATTTCACACCAAAAACACTTCAAAATTGTTGATTCTAGTGCAATCAATAAAGAAGGATATAAAACCTTGTATTTATAATTTTGACCGTAGGATGACAATTAAGACTCACTAAGTAACATACTCACAAAATTTCAAAAACTTTGATCGTACGGATCAAAAGATTAGAGTCTTTGAAGTCAGAACAATGGTTCATTTTCTTCTTTGCAATAAGTGGATCAGCAGACTTGGACTTCACTTGGTATCAAATTTTGCACTACACAAGGTTTAAATCTTTTACCATTGTCTTGAGCATAATGTTAGTTCCATGTACACCAATTTTTAGAGGTAAAGAAGGGGTGTAGCATACTTAAATTAACTGTGCAAGGAGTGGAGGTTCAAAAATTGTCAATTCACGTTTTATTTTTTTGTGAACTCAATATATTTTAGAATGATGATCGAGACAATCAATAAGAAGGTTCTCACCACATATTGTTGTTAAAAAAATAAAAAGTGAAAAACATGATGCTCTCTAGGTTTTATGTAGAAAAGATGAAGTTTTTTTCCCACCTGCCCGAAACGTGTAAAAATGTTTGAAATGACCTAAAATATTTTTTTACACTAATGTCAAAAAAAAAATTGACATCTTCAAAGAAGGTAATATTCTCTATGTGTATGAAAAATCTCAATGTCAATAAAAACTTCTAGCAAAATTTTGGAGCTGCCCAAAGTCCCTTCTTCTAACTTTGAAGTAAACCCTAAACCCTAAAACCTAGGTACTAACTTTCAAACCATGTATTCCAAACAAATTAAAAAAATACCTCCACGAAGCTCTTATTAGGGACAATCTAGCATAAAAAATCCAAAAAAGAAGGATTTCTTTTTTAATTTTACAAACCTGCCCAAAATCAAAATCGTCCCCTCAAGGCACACTTGGTCCTCTAGGGGCCAAACACAAATTTTAGTGCAGTGGATGGTGTTACAAAATTAAATGGACAGCAGGCCTTGAAGAGGAGTTTACTGTAGTTGGTAAGAATCAATACCATGAGAATCTACAACTGAAGAATTTATGCTTGAAGAATTTACAGTTGACGAATATTCTGCATATTCCACGAGAAAACAGGGAGCCACCACATTGGCCCCCGGTTAATAAAAGTCTTTTGGGGCCCACATAGAAATCCGGTCATTTGCTTCATTATACTTGAAAATCCTAAACCATAAAACAAGACCAAAAATCCGGAAAACTTTGCTACAAACTCTGCCTGGAACGAGGAGCCCCACAGGATCGCCCCAATACACTCATCCCTCCCACAAGTTATACCTCTGCTAAGTTCTAATGCCACTAACTTATATCCTTAGCTAACTATAACCTCAACTAAGTTCTATCTACACTAAATAGTGCGTTTAGTGTACTAAACACTAAATACAATCATGTACATTAATTGCAAAAATACACAATTAGAATAGTGATAGAATACTATATTAAAAGCCAGCTACCCTAAAGATCACTTTTAGTGTAGCGCCCAATAAATGACTTGTAAATGCTATAAGTTTTTACTTTAAGTGAATATTTTTACCAACCATGTTTATAATGATCCTTTTATTTGAATACTATAGAGAGTTGTGCTCTTGGTAAAAAATGGCAACAAGAGTAAAATCTTATTGCATTTACAAGACATTTACTAGGCACTACACTAAAAGTGGTATTTAGTGTACTTGGGGATTCTAGTAAAGACTGGAATAAAAAAATTCTACTTGTGGTCATTTAGTGTATCAAAAGTAGAAGAGAATTATTTGTATATGTGGAGTATCAAAAGTGAAGAAGAGAAAAAATAAGAACTTGTAGAGAAAAAATTGGAAAAGGCAACAATTTGGAGAAAAGAACAATGTAGAAAAATCAACTTTGAAAATAGAACAATTTTAGAAACACCAACAATTGAGAGAAAACAACAATTTCGAGAGAAAAAATTGGAAAAGGAGAACATAGATATGGAAGGAAAGTGAATTTGAATCCAAAAAGAAATTAAAACATTTGTAAGAAAGTTATTGGAATATAAAAATTGAGGTTTGAAAGGAATGAGATTTATTTTTTTAAAACATTTGAAAAAGAAAACATTTGAAAAAGGAAACTTTTGAAAAAATAACATTTAGAAAACGTAACCTTTGGAAAATTGACTTTTTGAAAACGTAACATTTTGAAAAAGTAAGATTTTTAAAACTAAGCTTTTAAAAAAGTTAACATTTGAAAAAATAACATTTTGAAAAAGTAACCTTTTGAAATAATAATGTTTTGAAAAAGTAACTTTCTCATTAAGTAACATATTGAAAAAGTATACATTTCTAAAAGTTACCTGTTTAAAAATAACATTTTGAAAAAGTAACCATTTGAAAAAAGTTTTTTTTGTTTTTTTGTTTTTTTGAGAAAGTAACTTTTTCATAAATTAAACATTTTAAAGGAAGAATTTATTCAATGAAGGCATGGCAACCGGCAGGTGGTTGATTGGGGTTTTCTTTTTAGTTAATTTTATTTTTATTGGCACAAAAAAGTTGATTGGAAGTATCATGACTGCCATGGACGGCTAACACTATTTGTCGACTTCTTTGCAATTAGTGTACTAGGGTAAGTACACTATTTGTGTTAATACACTAAATGCAATATTTAGTGTAGTGTTGCCATGTGACTAGTATTAACGTGTGTGAGAATTAAGGCACAAAATCGGTAAATGATGTTGCTTTATGTTTTTGAGACCAATCAATTACTATATCATTATATCATTCAACAGTGCTACTATTCCTTCACATGTCACTATTCAACCACAACAAGATTACTATTGAATTACAACATTGCCACAATCCTCACATGTGCTGCCATCTTCCTTTCAAGACTGTTTTGAATGGTTTTTAGGGGCCGTTTACACTACGGACCAAAAACTCATCCCATGACCCTCTAAAATCTATGATTGGCTCCATCAACTCATCCCGAGATGACTTGGGTTTAAACTATGAGGAAAAAAGAAAAGTGATCAAAGGAGTTGAGGTCCTCAAAAGGCCTAGAAATAGGCCTAATGGATAATGTTGAAGGGTCCCCTGGATTTTGCGGTGAGAGAGGCTAAATGGATTCTCTCGTTGCTAAAACGAGGAGACCATGGGCCTGAAATGTCGTTTTATAATTTTATTTTATTTTATTTTATTATTATTTTTTGTTTTTGGGTTGCTTTTTGGAGGGGCCCAATGTTACTGTAGATACAATGGCGGCCACCATTTTTGTCTTTTTGGCTTCTTTAATTTTCTTTGTTATTTTAGGCAATACTGTCTTTTAAGGCATTCATTAAAAAAATCAGCATGCCCACTTTTAAGTACATGGTCATTCCTCCCGGTCCAAGTTCGGTTTACACTTAGTGAGAGGCCCAAGGGCTTTAAAACTTACATTTTTATGATGTGTGACCATGGAAGTGTGACCATGAAGTGTGACCATGGAATTAATCCATTTTCCTTGGTCACGGCTCTTGGTCTATAGTATAAACTGCCCCTTAAACACCTTTTGAGCTTTTCAACCATCCAACTTGCCTATGAACAGACTATAAAAGGGCCAACTCAAGTCGGCATGGTCATATGACATTTTCACATGCCATCTGACGTGCGCTTGATGCTAGGCCAATTTTAGGAAATGACAGTAGGTGGATGGAGATGAAATTGTGTTAAAGTTACCAAGGCCTCTACTAAAGCCACCACTAACTTTTGACTTATATGATGTTCTTACCACCTCCATCCACCGGCGCTAGATTTGGCTATAACTTATGGGAGGGATGAGTGTATAGGGGTCACGTATTTCACTCGTAACATACAAATGGTGTACTAAATTTTAGCAAGATATAGACCTTTGGATTTAAAATTCTTCAACTAATTGTTTCATTTGGAGGTCATTTCAATATCTGAACCTTATCATGCTCAAATACAACACCATACATGTAGAATACATGACCATTTTGCAACTTCTCAAGCTTGTAGTAGGTGCAAAAATGATCTAAATCAAAACTGTCATGTGTCATTAGATCGGGCTCAACACAAATACAAACTTTTGTAACTATTGTATACATCAATTTTTACACCTTGTATGTCAAATACACCCAAAAAAATCATGTTGCACCTTGAATGTGGCTTCCACAAACCTTTAAGGGTTAAACGTCGGTTGGAAACCATGTTGAATACAAAAAACGTATTGAAGTTTACCAAGACTTACACCTTTGGATTGAAGATTCTTCAACTAACATCTTTCATTTGGAGGCCATTTTAATATTAGAACCTTATTATATTCAAATACAACGCCATACATGTAGAATATTGTGGTCACCACTGACACCTTCTAACATTTAAGAGATGAATATGGAAAGAAAGAAAGCATCAGGAATTTCATATTGCATTTAACCACACCAATGGAATGCAAGGAAATCAATGCTTCTGAATCCGACCTCCAAGCTCCTCCATAGTACCCCAAGTTCCCAAAAGTTGACCAACATATCTTTCCGAAACCAAGTCAACATGTCCACGAAAGTAGAGTGTAACATGTGGGGTCACCCTTTCACTTCCATGAAAAACTCTATCGGACCATAAATAGTTTTCTTTCCACCAATTTAAGCAATCATGGTCACGCTCTCAAAATTACAACTAGAAATGTATCTTAAAAAAAGGTTTAAAATTAGAATTAAAAAAGGAAAAGAAGAAAAGAAAAGAGATAGACTGGGACTGTGTTAGCCCCTAAAGGACCATAACTATGTTTCACCAAAACCACTCCATGACTAAGCTTTTCAAAATGCCTATTCTTTACGTAACCTTTGAAAAGCATATCAAGAAAATGACCGAAAGTGCGGTAAAAAGGGTATGACAAGAATTGAGTAAAAGAATGAGTAGAAGAAGAGTCATAATTGGAGGCAAATGTGTGAAACTTCAAATTGGAATTTTGGACGTTGTGGCTTTCAAAATTAAGTGCAGGCGTGAGTAGTAAATTTGGCAGACTGGGGAGGCATTGATGAGGCCGCAATATAAAATCTGCTGGTACAGCAGTAAAAATCCACTGCGCCTTGTTCAGAGAAGGCTTGACATAAATACCCTACGCGTTGGTCAGTTTCGTACAAATAGAAGAATTTCTACGTGGAAGAGAAGAAGAAGCTTTTTGGGTATTTCGCCCGACAATGTTTGAATTTTTTTAATCTAGGTAAAAATGATTTAATAAACTTAAGACAGATTTTTTAAAATTATAGCAAAGTAATGAATGTTACTTATTTGTATGAAAAATCTCAATGTCAATAAAAAATTGTAGCAAAATGTTTGGAGCTGCCCGAAGTCCCCAATTATGCACTTAGAGTAGTGTAACTTTTTTTTCTTTATATGTTCTCCTGGTACTCCATTCTTAATATATGGTTCGAGTTTCGACACTAACTGAAAATTTACATCCAATCACTGGCTGGCACAAACATATACGCTATCAGATTTGACAAGCATGTGTTTGATTTAAATTAGTGTGGGTGGTCCACATCAATCATGTTTCCACGCAATATTATGTGAAGGGTGTAGTACTTTACAAAAAAACCAATAGTTAGAAATGGAAGAGATCATTATTTTGTGAAGGTGTTATATTAGCAGTTTAAAAAGTAGTTTTGAAGTTTTTTTCTCATAAACATAGTCATCGTTGTTGAGGGGTTAAGGTATCCCCCTGATAACCAACCAAATCCCAAGCCAACACCTATAAAATTGGGGGATATTCAATCCACTTCCATCCCATTACCACCCATTCAATTCCAAATGGAGGTTTGCTATGACCCCTAACTTTTGGTTGGCGCTTCTAATGGTCACCCTCAAAATATAGCAACATTCTTTGAAAATTCATAACTAATTCACATTTTGTCAGAAAAATATGAAATCACTTGGGTTGAAATTGTAATTCTATTGGCTTTTACCAGAAAAATGAATGTATTATTATTTTCTCTCTCCATATATGCACGTTGCTTAAGGTTATGGGGGGCTTCCATTAATTAGGGAAAACCATGACGACAAGTCAAGGATTCCTCGGCGAATTCTTGGGGGGCGGTGGGTGCAGTGGTGCAGGGTTTGTAGCTGTTGCTGGCTGCTGAGATTTCTGTGGCAAGCGCTCAGCTCATCAGGCTCATGATCACAAGCGTGTCAGCTTCTCACACTCACCTCGCTAACAGCTGTCATGGAGCCTATTCCTGTTGCTGTTTAAAAGGGCACCTGTTCCCGTCACTTTAAGCCGTAAATTTCTTTGACAATTTCACACCAATTTTTTTTTCAAAACTGTTGATTCTTGTGCTATGAGGGGTGGTTTACACTACAGACCAAGAGCCATGACTAAGGAAAATGGATTAACTCCATGGTCACACTTCATGGTCATACTTCCATGGTCACACTTCAAAAAAATGTAGTTTGTTAAGCCCTTGGGCCTCTCACTAACCGAATTTGGGCCGGGAGGAATGACCATCTACTAAGAAGTGGGCATGCTGATTTTTTTAATGAACGCCTAGAAAGGGCACTTTTGGAAAAATTTGTCATGTTTTACCATCTCATTTTCTTATCCTCCTTCTCCTTCTTCCCTTCTCTTCTTTGCCCCTAAAATTGCCGCAACCATGGTTTCAATGGAGGAGAGGAGAAGGAGTCTTGTCTTAGTTTTAGGTTATACATGTGTTTGTACATGCTTGTGAAGCATGTTGCAGATATGCAAGCCTTGATCTTGCAAGGAGAATGGGAGAAGTTTGTTTTTTTGAGCTTGCTTCATGAAAGTTTGGGTTGTAGAGAGAGGAGCATGTGGAGTCAAGACAAAATGTTTGGATTTGTGGACCGTTTGTGGTTGGGTTCATGGACGGAGAAGGATTTTAGGAGTCGGACTCAAGTCAATTTCAGTACTTTCAAATTTTTGTATGAGAGATTAGGGCCATATTTGACCAAAGAAGATACTCGTTTTAGGCCAACTGTGCATGTACAAGATAGGGTTGCAATGTCTTTGCACAGGTTGGGTACTGGTAATGGATTGCGGGTTTGTATGGAGTTAACAAGAGTACACTTTCAATAGTTGTACGAGAGTTTTGTAAATGTGTTCGGAAGCATCTTCGGTCACTTTTTGTTCAAACTCCAAATGAATTGCAATTTAGGTCATTAGCTTCACGGTTTGAACAATTACATGGAATACCTTACATTATGGAGCAATTGACGGGTCACACATTCCTGTATTACCGTAGGTGAAGGGCACCTTCGGCACTTGCATGCCGAATAATTAATTAAAGTCAAAAAAGTTGGTTCGACAATTTTTTGTACAGTAACAAAATTTTCGACTTTATCCCCCCCAAAAAAAGTGAAATCTGACTTTATGGATGAATGTGATGTATTCAATGGCGGATGGAGGAAAATTATTTTGCCCACTGACATAAGCAAGTACTCAAATTCTTTGGCGGCTTCATAATTAATACCATCTTCCAGCCCCTTCCAAGTTTTCAATGTTGCATAGACCATTTTGTGTTTTGTTGCAAGCTTTTGGTGCATTTGAATGTTCTAGCGTTTGTTTTTTTTCATTTGAGAGAGATGGCAAAACTTAAAACTTTGACAAGTATGTTTAAGCCAATTAGCAAAGAGGAGAGAGAGGAAAGCGTCCAACGTGAATTTGCAACACTAAGGGACAAAGTTGAAGAAGAGAAGGCATTGGAGGTGGAGATGGAGGTGGTGAAGCGTCCTGTAGGGAGACCCAAACGAACAAATGTACGAGTGCAATTGTCTTCTATTGAAGAATGCAAGACATCAAACAAAAAGGTACGAGGAGCTTACAACAATTGGTTTGCACCATCTCTTTGGGGTCTCATTTACACTGCAGTAAGAAAGTTTAGATCTATTTCTCTTGCTTGCAACTATCTAAAGAGTGCTTATAAGAAGCCTGGAGGGCAATTTGGGCCATATCAACAACTCTCTAGAGGTTCAATGTATGAGTGGTTTTGTACTTCTACATGGGATGTCAAGGAGGAGTACAAAAAGTATATAGAGGAGGGTTCTTCTCGATTTAGTGGAGGAAGTCAACATTGCTCCATCCTTTCCCAACACCCTATGTTAAAAGAGAAAATTGTGAGAGCTCTACAGTCACATAGAGAAGCAGGGCAACCATTGTTTGCAAGAAACATCAGAAATCTAGTAGTTTCTATAATCAAGGGAGAAAACCCCTCGCTTTTAGGTCAAGATAGTAGCAATGGGTGGAATGTCTCTCTCCATTGGGTTAGATCTTTTGTGAAGGTTGAACTAAACTGGACCATTAGAAAGGCTACAACAGCTGCAAGCAAACTCCCAAAAGATTGGGAGTTGCAAGGACTTAGGATGACACAACGTATGGCCTACTTATCAAAGTGTTACAACATACCAAAGGAATTAGTGGTCAACACTGACCAAACTGGAATACATCTTGTACCAACTTGTGGTACAAGAACATGGGATGTGAAGGGGACAAAACATGTAGCAGTAATAGGAGTTGAAGACAAAAGACAAATTACTGTAAGGGTATCATCATCCGCTGCAGGGAACATACTACCGTTCCAAGTTATTTTCGGTGGTAAATCGATTAGAAGCTTACGTGCACTGAACCATGGAAGAAAACTATGTGAAGATGCCGGCTGGCACATCACCCATACAGAAAACCATTGGAGCAATCTAGGAACATGTAAGGAGTTTGTAGAAAGGATTTTAAACCCTTACAGACTCAAACAAGTGGAGATTCTTGGATTGAACAAGGACACTCCACTAATTTGGCTCATTGATTGTTGGTCCGTTCATACTTCGGAGGCATTTAGCACATGGCTAAAAGAGACTCATCCTCAAGTAAAGACTATCTACGTACTTGCTAATTGCACAAGTATTTACCAACCAGCAGATGTCATTCTACAAAGACCTTTCAAGTACGGGTTTAGAGAGCAATATGATCAGTGGAGCATGCAAGAGATTAGTAAACAACTAGAAAACTGTGCGGTTGAAGAAGTGAAGGTCGACATGACACTAAAGACCATGAAGCCTAAGATATGTGGTTGGCTCTACAATGCCTGGCTACACATTGACAACATGGGACTTATAAAAAAAGGGTGGGAGAAATGTGGTTTATCAAGAGCATTTGAAGACAACTTTCAAGCTGAGGCATTGAAGGAAAATATGACTCAACCATTATTCAATGATAACAAGCAAGGAGAAGAGATGATCCCTAACGAAGATCAAGTTGAAGACATAAAACCATGCACAAACATTGAAGAAGTTATGCAAGAGGCAATTGCCCAAGTGGATGTTGCCAACGGACAAAGCCAGAGATCAAACAACTTCTTTTCTTTAAGAAGAATGGCTAGGTATGTATTTCCTGCAAATATGCAATAAATTATGTCAACTTCGAGTTTGAATAAGGAGATAAAACAAACATTTTTAATGTGATGTAGGAATGCTAAAAAGACATATTGAATTCAAGGAGGCTGAACCTTACCTAAAGTTGGTTTTGGGTTCCAATGTGCCTGCCTTCAAAGATTTAGTTGTTACATACCAAGGTACAATACAACACATTAGTAATGGTCATGCTAAAATCTCACATGAGGTTCATTATAAAGTTTCAAGTTCCATGTGAATTAACTCGATTTTTAAGTCAAAAGTTGCAAGTATTACTTTGAGGAATGTTGCTTCAATGCTCACCTTCGTCTCCTTAAGGTCTTTGTAACACCAAGAATTCTGTCATTATGTGCTTGACCTCTTCAGAGAGTTTTATTCATCTTTCAGATTTCTCCAAGATCTTTCCGAAATCCACCACCGAAATCCACATCCCGAAGCAGAACCCTAACAATTTCAGCAGCAAGAGGAAGTGTAAGAGGATAGAAGAGAAATGAAGAAAAAATCCGGAAGGAAAAACAAAAGAAGCGGATACAAGAGAAGTGAAAAAATGCAGAAGGAAAAATCAATGGAACGTATAGACGAGTGAAGAGTTGTAGCAAACCCTGAGAGGTCGCCGGAGCAAATCTTGTGCAAATGGAAGACACAATCTGGGAAGCGAATGGCAACAGCCGTAGGCAACCCAGTCGCGTCACACCACGCTCTCACATTGCGTCGCAGCGCAGGTGAACTAGCTGCGACACTCGGAGCTGCACTCGACTTCTCCACTGATCGCTGCGTCTTCAGCGTATACTGCATCAGCACCTCGCCGTCCTCGTCCCCATCCACGTTCTCATCCTCAACCGACAACGCCTTGGTGTAGTTCTCCACTTTGCGCAGCAACTGCCCCTTCACCCGCTTCACCGTGACGACACTGCTCAGCTCACGGCGCGCCCTCTCCCTCTCCGCACTACCCACCGCAACCGTCATCGTGCCTCACTAGCAAGTACCCAAATTCAGCCACAACCTCGCAGTGCGCGATGCGCGGCTCCCACCTCTACTGCTCCCGCAACTTCGGGAGCGTGTGCTTGACATGCGGCCTGCTGTCGAGGTGCGCCTTCAACACGTACGCGCATCGCAGACGCTCGTCTAAGTAGCGTGCATAGCTCTTCACCCAGACGCACTCGTCGAGGTGGACAGAGCCGCCTGTGAAGGTGAGATACTCCTTGCCCTCGCAGGCAGAGGTGTAGGCGAGGAGGTCTTGGAAGAGGAACCCGCCGTCCAGGAGGCTGCGGTGGAGGATGATGAGGGTCTTCAGCGCCAAAGCCCAGAAGTGTGTCTTGCGCAGGCGCTTCACCAGGAGGCGCGTGCAGAAGGAGACCTGAATTCGGGAGCCGGCGCCGACGGCCAGAATGGTTTTCACATAGGGCTCGTCAAGGAGCGACTTGGTGTGGTTGGTGGCGGTGACGATGGCGGCGTGGAGGTGCGCGAACGGGCCGCATGAGACGGCCACGACGATCTTCACTCCGGGTCCCGCTTAGCCTTCTGCCCTCCCAAGGTCCGGAGCAGAAATAGATTCGCCAACAATGTCGCACAGTCTGGTTGAGCGATTACCAGATGCCGGATAAGGGAACCCCTCTACATAAGTCACAGAGAAGAGGAGAAGTGAAGGATTAGCACTAAAAAAAACGAAACTGTATTATCAAAAATTCAAAGACGACCACAAGACAGCGATTGCTTACCTCACATTCAAGGGAGTTTTGATGAAACTGCAAGCAAAGAAGAATACCAGCGTCAAAGAGCCGAGGGGAAGGAGAAGAGAGAGCTCTTAAAACCAGATTCATTCATGTGGAGGTACCGAAAGACATGTTTGAGTGTCAAGCGGCTCCTTGGTTTACACAACTTCGTTCGCACCAATAATTGAGGTGCCGTTGATCGTGGTTGGTGGGTTGCCTTTGGCGCCGAGCTCCCTAAAATTGCGTGATGAAGGTGGGGCTTCACAGGTCGTGGTTGGTTGAGAGGTGAGATCGTGAGTGGTCACACTATAAGAAAACCGTGTTTTTTGTCATGTCTTCAATGATGTCTCAAAAAACGCAAAGACATCTACGGTCATGTCTTGCAAGCGCGAAGACATCTTAGACAAGGTGGATGTCTAAGAAGACATCCGGGAAGACACGGAAGACATCTCTGTGTCTAAGACGTCTAGAGGTAATTTTGGGAGGATAAAGTCTGTGCCACGTGGGAGCCAGGTCAGAGACACATCAGCGCCAAGTGAACGGGCAGTGCCACATGGCAATGAATTTCATCCTTATGTGGACTTTTCCGTGGTCCCACATACAATGACGTGGCGGCGCCAAAATTTGACATGGCACATGGGAAAATCTGACGTGGCATGACGTGGCAGGCGGGAAATCCAACGTGGACCCGGAAAGATGACGTGGCATGCCACGTCAGCATCGTTTTGGGGGTTTTTATACTCAAAATATGTTCCTGATAGACATCCCAGATGTTTGGGCCGACATCCACAATGTCTTCAAGGATGTCTCAAGTGATGTCTTCTGAACTAAAGTAGCATCTGTCGAGACATCGCTTGAGACATGGTACTGCTCCAGTGATGTAGTGGAGGATGTTTTAGAGGATGTCTTAGGGGATGTTTGGGAGGATGTTCAAGATGATGTTTGCTATGTCGTTTGAGAAGATGTTTGCGAAGATGCTGGACATGATGTTTGCTATGACGTTTCAAAAGATGTTCAAGAAGATGCTACAGATGATGTTTGATATGGCGTTTGAGAAGATGTTCGAGAGGACGTGATTGCAAAAACGTCCTAGAAAACATCTGTGATGAATTGTATAGGATGTCTTACAAGACATCCACAGTTGTATGTAGACGTCTTTTGAAGCATGCTCCACTCACCATTCAAACATCCACTGTGACATTCGAATGTCTTCCCTTCCTGTTCTAGACATCTTCCAATACATCTCACATAATATTCAGAGACATATATAGACATTGCAGTACCCAATGTTCAAAATGTCTACAATATTGATGGCTGCTTGTCAAGAGTAAGTATTTTCATTGCATACTCAAAACACGAGGTGACATCACAAATTAGTTGTTATAACAATATTGTTTGTAACCTAATAAAAAAATTACATCAAAAAAATACTTCTATCTACATCAGCGATGTACTACGTACCCACAACTTCAAATTGCTCCTCTGTCATCACTGGTTGTCGCTACTCCCATATAGTCGTGCGCATGTTCAACACTGCACATGTTCAACAAGCCAACAACGCATGCAATTAAACAAGGGTTTAACATAAGAAGAAAATTGCTATAAATCCCGTTAGCAGCACGACCTATATGTGCATGGTTAACTTCTTAACGCCAAAAAACCGTTAGTCTTAATCTCACCGGACCAAGCTATTTTGCGTGCGTAATTTTGCGAGCCGTGAGCTGCGAGCCTAGGATTGCGAGCCTTGTTGGCAAAAATTGAGTTCTTAATTTGAAAAGGGCATAAAAAAGTAAAAGTTTTAAGGTTTTTTTAGAATGACATTGATTAAATGCATTACATCAATGGACCTATTACCGTGGGGAAGGGTGGAGAAATTGTATGCAAGTAGGATCTAAAAATGACAATATTGTTGATTTTTTAATTTTAAAATGGACTTATGACCGTGGAGTCTAGGGTTCTACAATGGAGGGAAGATAGAATTTCTGAGGTTATAAAGCTTTGGAGCATGATTTAGTATATATAAAAAGACAGAGAGAGGGAGAGAGGGGAGGGAGAGAGGACGAAGTAGGGGGAGGAAGGTTTTAGAATTTGGAGAGTGGTAGTGGTTCTAGGAATCTGGGGATCGGAGGGGGTGGGAATAGTGCGATTTAAGGAGATGGCAAGTATAGTTTGGAAGGTTTTAGAGATGGAGCGTAGGGGACAGTGAGAGTGGGACACCTGAAAATATTGGTTGAATTTAGGGTACTATAGAACAAAGATTTAGAGTTAGGATTAGCGGTTTAGAGGTAGACAATTAGGAGATAGACGATTCAATTTGGTGGATGATGACCCGGGGCACGATAAATTTGGGAGATTTAAAAGGTGTATTGGCGGTAAAGCTAGTGCAAGGGAGAGCAAATGATTTAAAGTATGAAACTATTGGTAGAGGAGAAATAGTAAGTGGTTAGAACCAAAGATAAGGGAGAAAAGTGGGGAGATATAAAGGATAGTTTAGGGACAATTTGCAACCCCAGAATGTAGTTTTTGGAACCGGAAAAATTAGAAAGAGTCTTGGAGGGGGACATTAGAAGAGTGAGATATTAAACTTGACTACTATATACTTGCAAGGGAAGTGTAAATCTCCAATCTCAGTCTCCCTCTGTCCCGTCATTTTTACGAAGTATAGACTTACGAGTGATGGACAAGAACTAGTACAAACGGTGGAAGTGGCCCTTTTAGTCTCACCGCTTTTTATATAGAATTGGAGTGACACAATATAAGTTTTGAGGGGACAATGCCTTACGCTCAGTGCGACGGTACTCGACGTTTTTGAGGGCAAATATCTCCATCATGCTCTAGTTTGTTCCCATCTCAACTGGTCAGAAGTCTGGGATATGTAGCTTAGATTGGATCCACCTTTGTCGTGTGTCCATAACACAACAATGAATGTCGTTGTTGCAAAAGAAGAATTGCATTCTTTTCATTCTCAATTTCTTGAAATTGTCCATCAGTCCCATGTATGTTGAGGCAGATGTACTTCTTCCGTGCTGCACAATCCTGCCCACACACTACTTCCTTATATCAGCCTATAGAAATATACATGTTTTACTGGATGTCTTAGGAAGCCTTTCAATGTGCCATTGCTTCTCATCACAGACAATCTCTTGCACAACTTTGACGTGCTGAATCGGGAAATAAATTGCAGGTGACACCAATGGAAGTACTTCAGTTGCTTCAGAAGAGCAAGTGGAGTGTTGTGGTCGTTCTTCAATTGTTAGGTCAACAATCATTGAATCAATACGACAAGCCTTCATCATTAAGTGTGATGCCCTTATTTTGTCGGGGTGATGCTAGTCAAATTCTAATCCTAGAGAAGAAACTATTTTTCTTTTTAAAGATACAAAAATTTCCTCACCTTCTAAGTGAAGATTGCAGGTACAGAACTCGTCTGCACCGAACATATTGGCGAGTGCAGCATGATTTCCAGAGCGTTGAATGATACGATAGGCAATGCAAAGAGTGAGTTAATCATTCCCAAGATCGTTGCCTAGTTTTTTCACCTTTCAGATATTGGTAATAGGCAACAATCCGTATGCATACCCAGACCATATCATCCATAGCCGCAACATATATATGATAATTTTTTACCTGACTGTTGGAACCACTT
This sequence comes from Bryoerythrophyllum caledonicum, assembly GCA_963971425.1. Taxonomy (NCBI): domain Eukaryota; kingdom Viridiplantae; phylum Streptophyta; class Bryopsida; order Pottiales; family Pottiaceae; genus Bryoerythrophyllum; species Bryoerythrophyllum caledonicum. The sequence goes on along the minus strand of OZ020525.1, from coordinate 4,303,130 downwards.
GATGTGCACCAATTCCGTCAAAATATATGACAACATCTTGACCTGTTTGAACAGCTTCCGATAGATCGTTTGATGAATAATTATGATTAGTACAACGTTTGGCATGGCGAACTGATAGAAGAACTTAGGTTATAAAATATAGCTAGTAGCGGCATAAGGTAGTATAATTAGATAAGTATGACAACCGCCAAAAGAAAGTGCCGATGTCGGCACTCCTTTGAGAGTGACTTCTAGCAATGAATAGTGTAGTACTAACAACGGGATGCCGAAACCGATTCTACTCTAAAGTAATACTGATGTCGGCATCCCGTTGTTGAATCTTGATGTCGGACATCAATTCTTTGAGATTTGGATTTGAATTGTCATGCCTACTTGAAATCGCATTGCATCATCTCCAGAACACTTGCTGAAATACCACATTCTAGAGTACATATCAAAAACCGCAATTGTCATCACGAGACAATAAATAGAGTTGTACACATAGGCAGCCATAGTGGTCCAAGACTTGACACTTTTGACATGGTTAAACATCATCCGCGCATCCTCTAAGTCATCTCCAAGTTGCATAGTCTTAATTAAATCAACCCTGATCTCAAGTTCTATCTCTGCCATCTTGAAGACGAAAACATTATTGGGTTCATTGCTTGTCCTGGGAAACGCTTCTCCTAGATGAAGGCCCAATTATTAAAGCTTCTCAGTTTAATAAAAATGCCCATTACTTCAAAACAACGCAGATATCTAAAAGTGGTTATTTCATTTCAAATACTAGGGTAGAACATTTGCTTGAACTTGACCAAAACAAGGACAAGTTCCTCATAAGCAAGGGTCTTCTCAAGAATTTTTTTTGGACATAAAAATAATTTCCGAGCTAATCCTTGCACGCTCCAACTATTATGGAGGTGCCAACATCGGCACCCTTCTACAGAATCTCTCCCATATTTTAAAAAAAAAACCTCCAAAGGAAGTGCAAACATCGGCACCCTACAAGAAAATCCATCCTACATATGAAAAAAAACCATCTAAAGAGGATGCCGACATCGGCATCAAACTAGAGGATCATTTGCATGTCTAGAAAAAAAACCTAGAAATGGAATGCTGACATTAACACCCTCTAAAACACCTTTCCTATGTTTTTAAAAAAGAATCTTTAGGGAAGGTACGGACATTGGCACTCCACTAGAAGGCCCTTCATATTTTAAGAAAGAGAACCTCCAATGGGATTGCCGACATCGGCACTCCTCTACAGGATCCTTCTTATATTTAAAAATGGAACCTCCAAAGTGGATGCCAATATCGACACTCTTCTAGAAGGCTCCTCCTATATTTAGAAAAGAGACCTCCAAAGGTAGTGCCAACATCGGCACTCGTCTAAAGGAGCTTTCTCATTTTAAAAAATCAATCTTTAGAGGGGTGTCGACAACGGCACTCCTCTAGAGGATCTTATATATCTTTGAAAAGAAAAATTGAGACTTCTAAAGGAGGTGCCGACATCGGCACCTCTAGGACGCCCTTACATTTTTATTAAAAGAAACCTTCAAAAAGAATTTTGACATTAAAAGTTAACATCCCTCAAAAAGATCTTTTCTATTGTTAAAAAGAGAACCTCCAAAGGGGGTGCCGACATCGGCACTCCACTAGAGGACTCTTCTTTTGTTTAAAATGAGAACCTCTAAAGGGGGTGCCGACATCGGCACTCTACAAGAAGGCCTAACCAATCTTTTAAATGGAACTTCCAAAAGGGAGTGCCGATATCGGCACCCTCTGGAATTTACATTCACACTCTAGAAAATTCTTAGAGAATTCCAGAATGGTATCACACTTCATCATCCAACACTCAAAGAATAAGTTATCTACGGATGAAGTCTTGGAATTCACTACTTCATCCGTGGATAACTTGTTCTTAAAGTGTTGGATGATAAAGTTTAATATCATTTTGGAATTCTCTCAAAAGTTTCCAGAGCGTGGACATGAATTCTAGGGGGTTGCCGATGTCGGCATCCCCTTTAGAAGATCCATTTTTGAAGATTAAAAAGGCCCTCTTATGGATTGCCGATGTCGGCACTCCCTCTAAAGATTTCCTTTTTACAGATAGCAAGGATCTTTTGGATGAGTGTCAATGTGTCCTGCCTTGGAGACTCCTCTCAAAGGATATGGGAAGAACGTCCTAGGGGGTGCCGATGTCGGCACCCTTTTTACAAGTATGATGATTGTGAAGAATATTGCATGATATTGTATTGAATCTTATCAAATCTTATCAATCAACCACGCCATTTAGCTAACTCCAAATCCTTATCTACTCAAATTTGATTCAAATAAGGGCTCGCAAATGCATTGTTTGTGTCTATTTCTTTTGTCCAAAATGAAAGGTGCAAGTGCTTGTGATTGACAAAGTATTGCTTGTAGTCATCTTTTCCACTAATATTGAAGGTCATGGTCATTGATCAATGCCAATTCACATGCCGGAGATTATCGTGGCCTTCAACGACCTCACTCCATACTTAATGCATGCATCAAAGAGTTCATGAAAATGGTCATCAATATCTTCCTGAAAACTCCGTTGGCGTTTTCTGCAACTTGTCTAGTCCAATCAAAGTATATTCCATCAAGAACATACAACACAATGAACAGCTATAGACTGTCCATGGAAGCAATTATTTCCTCCATCTTGTGCTTCACCATTGCTCTAAATACCACCAAATACATCGAGAAAACTTCCTTGTGTGCCTTCACCAATCTTACGATTATATGAAATGTTACATCTATATTATCTTCAATGTCCAATTAGATGAGGACCTTGTAATTTCATCAAAATGGAAGCTTTCAAATAATCTCCCTTCCCACGCTAATTAGCTCTGAGATGTCCAAATTTAGCGCGGAGTTTTCTATCATGTCTGCTTCATCTTGAATCCTATTGTTTGACTATATTCAAATCTCAAGTGCCAACAATTACAATAGCTATAAAGAAATTGAAACCACATCTCTCACAGCCTCCTCAACACTCTCGTCCCTAGCATTGATCCACAACTAATCTTAAGACTCTAAAATTCAAAAAGACAAAGATCTATTGAAAGAGACTAAGAAATCTAAAACTAACCATATGATCCAGTCTCCCTCAACTCTCCTTTTTTTTATTGAAGCCCTCTAACTCTATAAGAATAGGACAACTGCGTTTGCAATTCATTTTAGAGTTTATTTCTCAATTTCTAGTAGAGCAACCTAACATCTGCAATTCACAAAGCTCATCAATTGGAATGCCGCTATCGGCGGCCCTATCAAGGTGCTTTTTGAATTGATCATTGACAATTGTTGATTTTCTGCATTTGCTTTGTCTGATGGAGGCCCTTGGGAGGCTTTGTTTCATTTAGATTTGACGTCTTCCCTGACGTCTTCTTCACGATCAAACAATCGCTGCACTTGTTGATTCTTTCATGTTTATGTATATTGTTGATTCTTCATGTTTATGGACTACCTGGCATCTTTTTTATGATCAAACAATCTGGAAAGTTACAAAGAAAATTGGATTGAGTAAGTTAGTTGGAGTTCTTGTTATTTCCTCAAACATCATTCTTTGTTTATTTATTTCACAAATATTTGTATAACTTCATCAGGCTGATGGTGGAGCATATCTCTCCTGACTCAGACTGCGCCATGGCCCCGTGGATGTTGCAATTGCATATCATTTCAATTGCCCGCATTTTTAAACAAATCCATATTCTCTTCTCGGAGTTTGCTTAAAAATGCGGGTGTAAAACCACTATCACTGTCCATTCCTTTTGTCGACCTTGACTAGTGGTGTTGAACGTAATGCTTGATGTAGCTCTTACAAATCCACATTCCATTCGCGTTCTAGGTCATTGTCGTACTCTGGCGCCAATACACATTGCAGTTTCTCGTGTCAAATGGTCTTTCATTTCGGCAATGACTGTGGCCTCCAGTGCCCACGCTTCATACTTTATGCATGCAACAAATAGCTCATCAAATAGCATATCAATGGCTTTCTGAAACTCTCGCGGCATAATCAACAACTCAACGGGTCCATCAAAGTAAATTCCTCCAAGGAATATACAAGATCACCATGAAGAACTTCAGTTCTTTAATTGAAATGTCCAACACATCAACCTCCAAAGTGATTGCTTCCCTCATATTATTCTTGAACATTGTTTCAAATACTTGAGAGTACATCAAAAGCACACACTTGTATGCCTTCACCGAACTACCAACCGCATTGAAGGTGATGTCAGTGTTATCACCCACATCTAGCTGCATTAAAAGTCATAGTGTAGTAAAAAGGTAGTTTTGAGTTTTCACCATTTCCCAAGCAAATGAGCTTTGCGATGTCCACATTCAGACTTATCTGCTCCATCTGTATCACCTCTACTTGATTTCTAGCAAATCAAAATGATTCTATCAATCAAGCAGATTCATATCAATTAAACAAAACTTCTAAGACTCTATGATCCACTTGCGCAACTCTTAGGACTTTTGGAATAACGCTCATGAATACCTACTGCTCTCTCCACCCTTATATACTCACTACTTCTAGCTGCATCAATTTAAAGTACAATTTCTAAATCCCACAATATGACTCTAAACCACAACATAACTTGAACTGTCAAGCCTCTCAAGAATTGCTCTACAGAGTTCAATACAAGGTAGCTTTGAATAATGAAGCCCATCATTCTACTAAAGAGTCCATTCTATTGCCCAAGACTATCTATGACAAACGTGTGGGGAAACATCTACCGGAGGCTATCTATAATATGAGCGTGGGGAAATCTTTATGTTAAATCACTCTCCAATAAAAATTTATGTGGAGTGTGATATAATGATTATAAACCTATAGTGTATCCATAGGTTTACCAGTTTATTTTGAATCAAGGTTCAGACGCCCACGGCCATAGGGTGCCTAAACCATTTTAGCAGTGAAGATCACCTCCATTTATAACCCAAAGCCCTAATAACAAAGGACTAGGTTAATATAAATGACAACGGTTCATCAATTTCCACGGCTATAGGGCCCCTTCTTTTGAACTTTTACTTTCAACTTCATTTTTTTTCCAATTTTTTTTTTTAAAATTATATTTTTCCTAACTTTATGCTTCTCTTTAACTTTTACTTTTGTAAAAAATACACAACTTTTTTATATCTAGGCTCGCAATCCTAGGCTCGCGGCTCGCGGCTCGCAAATTTGGGCACGCAAAATAGCAATCCCCTAATCTCACCACTATGTGAACGTTCCACATGTCCCTCAAAGTAGAATACAAGTTGCTATATGTGACAAGATGTCTTATGGGATGTTCTAGCAGACATCTCAGACGCTCATGGAAATGTTGACGCGTTTGACTGGACGTCTTCGAAGTCGTCTTTGAAAATGTCTTCAAGATTTCCCGTATTGTTCATACGTCGTGCAGTGGCTCACTTGAGTCTCATTCGGGCCAGCATTATATTGTGCAATCACTCACCTACTTGCACGCCTCTTTCTTTATTTCTGCTTTGCTGCCTCTACAGTCTAAACTCTAACACTCTCAAACTCTAAAACTTTAACATCTAAACCACACACTCTAAAACTCTAAAACTCTAACCTCTACACTCTAAACTCTAACATCCTAACTTGTAAACTCAGTCTACACTCTAAAACTCTAACCTCTACATTCTAAACTCTAACTACTTAGAGAAATGAAGGCCAAAGTGAGCTTTGTGTAGCCTAAAATTCTACTTAAAGGTCTCATGACCTAACTATGGCTGCAGCTGCTAACCCTAGCCGCCTCTGTTTATTCAGTGAACTCGATGAAATTCATCCTAGTTGATGGTTATGAATGTCATTATAGACATCTTTATGGACGTCATCTTAGACATCTTCATGGACGTCATCTTAGACATCCGCCTAGACATTTTATGACGTGTCAGCTCGTCCGACGTGGAGTTTTCCTTGCCATGTAGATAAGGAGCTGTAAATTATTAAGTGAACAATATGTCCACGTGTTTATTCAATTATCAATATCGGAAAATTGACTTTTATTATAAAATGCTATTTTCTACAACATTTCTATTTTAATAATTTAATAATATTTAAATACATATATTTTAATATTTTAATCATTTTAATTGAATATAAAACAATTTATTAATTTAAATATAATAATTTGTTATTACATATTATTAATTTATTCAGAAATATAAATATTCAATAATTTTAAATTCAAAATTTTAATTTTTAATATTATTTTTAAAAATGGACCAATGACAACTACTGAAAATAGAATATTCATATCAAAAAATTAATATTTCGAATTTATAAGGAATTCAAAATACTTTTTTAATGAACAAAAAAGGAAACAATATTTTATTGGATGAAGACTTTTCCTTTGCTCATGCAAACCGGTGCCCATTATGCTAATTTTCTACATTTGGGCTGCATTTTACCCCGCATACCAGTGATTTTCAGACATTTACCCTCGGTCAAACCGGATTCCCTTGCCAACGTGGCACTTTGATGTCTCCGGGAATGTCTGCAAAGACATCCACGTCTCTGCAGACATCTTCGCGTCTTCTTGAAGACACGGCTCTCTTCATGCCACCGAAGTTGCTACAGTACCCAAAAGACGCAGAAGACATACTCATGTCTAGCTAGACATCCTGCTCTGTCTTGAAGACATCACCGAAGTGATTCTACGTCTGCAGAAGACATCACCAAAAACGGGGTTTTCTTATAGTGTCATGATACTTATTTAGTTTTTAGTATCTTTTGGTGGTGGTCCTCCAACGTCTTGCATGTTCTATGGCGCATGATTAGTATTATTTTTTGCCTAGGTTGCATGATTTCGGCTTCAGCTTTCAATGTAGGGCGTATTTTGATGAATTTCGACTATATTTACTTTCTTTTTATTTGAATTTCGACATTTGAGATGAATATTTTCCAGAAAACTCCGGCATGAGATTCTTGAATTATTTAATGCCGAAGGTGCCCTTCACCTACGGTAGCTCCTGTCGTTGGTGGGGAAGATTACTATTATAGAAAGTCCTTTCATTCAGCAATTTTACTAGGGATTGCTGGACCAGATTGCGTGTTTTGAGATTATGAGTTTCGTTGGGCTGGTAGTCTTTATGATTGGACTGTATTTCAGGTTACAAGAATAAGACGAGTTTGCATTGAAGGTAAGTTTTAATCCTACAAATTGATTGGAGATGCGGCATATTCGGTGAGACCTTGGATGTATTGTCCATTCAAAGGCGGGAAGGCAATATTATCTGGTATGGAGGCAAATTGGAATTTTATTCAATCATCTACTCGCATGTGTGTGGAAAGAGCATTTGGATTATTGAAGGATGATGGAGGATAATTATGAAAAGATCTGAAGTGCCCTTGAGGATTATGCCTAATATTGTAGCAAGTTGTATAGTTCTACACAACATATGCATTATTAATAGTGATGGCATTGAAGATGATTGGATTGCTGGAGCCGAGGAAAAATTGAGGAGGGGAATAGTCGAAGGAGAGATTAGGGACGGTAGCAAATTACGTGGTGAAAGGGCAAGAATTGCTGAAGTAAGAAGACGAATCGCGGCTAGGGAAGATGTGCCTATTCTAGACGAGGTAAATAATGGTGAAATGAAAAAATTTTACTCAAAGAAAATGAGAAGGCGAATGATTTGCTTCGTGAAGCTACAATGATGCATGAACTAAAAGTTGAAAGCTTGTGGCAGTATAAACTATGCACTAGGTCCACCATCATTGCTATGGATAGTGATAGTGGATCAGATCATCTACAAGAGTAGCTAGAACTTCTCTAGCAATGCTGCAAAATTCCTATCCATTTTTTTCAAGAAATTGGTGGATTCCTGAAATGTAGTAAGAAGGGCGTTGGAATTACCAACCACTTGTTCCAAAAGTCCTTCTATCTTGTCTTGAGTCTATCAATATTACAACGTCATAAATTGCCTCTTCTATGGGGGCGTTTTATCTTTATCTTCCCTTCACAATTTGATATAGAGGTATAATGGCGGTGCAAACTTTAGCTCAAGCCGAGTTGATGTTTGTGCGTGGTACTTTTTTTCACTACAACTGCATCACATGGTGCACACTTTACCTCAAATCAAGCTCAAGTGTGTGGAATGTGGTCGCCTAATTTTCTACTAATATGTTGTGCAACTCATATCTTCGGTTAGTACAGAATGTATAGTACAAGGGGAATTGCAATCATTGTATTGCAGATTTGTGTTTCTTATGATGTATTCGTCACTTGGTTACGATGTGACATTTGTTTAATTGTTTACCTACTATCAAGCCAAATTGTGAGGATAGTGTTTTTTTTAACTTAAATAAGCACTGAAATATGTGAGTACAATGAATCATCTTTCTAAGTATTACTAAAGTATGATATGTGATATAATGTCTACTCTAATACCTATTACTTTAAGGCTTTTCATTGTTGAACATAACCTACTAATTTAATGGAAATTCTTTTATACGGAAATCAAATATTTCATATTGTAGAGTTTAGATGGGCACTTTACCTCTAATGCACAACTATATTATTTTGGGAGACAATAAATCTCCAATAAAACAAATACGGTGTTGAGCGTTTATACGTTTGTATCGTAGCTGTTTTGTCTTTAGTCTCCATGATTTGGAGGGCTACAGAGGCAAGCCCATTCACATTCGGTTGATGGACAACCACTTGATTTTTTGACGACCGTACAAGCTCAACTTTTCAAAGAAAGTTAGGATTTAGACTCATTGTCAGGAGTTGTTGGCAGCCAGCTTGATTGAACTCTCCAACGGCGAGTACGCTTGTGCCACGGCTATGCGATCGAAAGAAAATATCTTTGGCAATTGGACGAACAAACAAATGTGTGGAGATTGTAGGCTGGTCAACCGCAAGACCAAGTCAGACCGGTATCCTATGTCCATGCCAAAGGAGTTATTTGATGCGGTGGGCCTTGCTAGAGTATTTAGTACTCTAGATTTGCGGTCTGATTATCACGAATCACCATTGATGGTAGATGACCCGATGTAGACTGCATTCAAGGGAGTTCATCAGGATGGGAGATATCAACTCTACTATAGGAAGCTTTTCCCATTTGACCTCAAGAACGCACTCGTTGAGTTTCAGAAGGTGATGGACTGGGTGTTGACCGGTTTACTATTTGCTTGATGCTACATTGATGATGTTATCATTTTTGGTAGCAGCCCACAAGAGCATTTGAGGCATCTATAGGCCGTATTTGAGAGGTTACGACAATGGTGATTGCGCTTGCACCATGGCAAGTGTAAGTTCTTCATGACCGGTTGCCATATTTAGAACATATGATTGTTCTAGGGGATCTTGGCGTGTAGTATACCAAAGTCGATGCGTTGTAGAAGACTCTTGCCCCAATCGACATGCCACGGCTTTGAGCTTTTCTTGGTTTGGCGAGTTATTGTCGCCGGTTTGTCAAGAATTTTAGCTTGATTGCTAAGTCGTTGACTATTCTTACGGGAAAGGATCAACCATGGACTTGGGGACGAGAGCTGCAGCAAATGTTTGCTACTTCGAAGTTGAAGCTCGATTTAACGCATGTGCTACGGCGTCCGGATGCTACACAACCCTTTCAATTGCACAGAGACTAGACAGTAGTACGACTAGAGGTAGTGTTGACTTAAAATGATAGTGAGGGATGAAAGTACGTTGTCGCGTTAGCTTCTAGGAGCAACAACGCAACGTCCAACTATCTGTTCTCTCAAAGGGAGGCTTTGGGCACGATTTGGGCCATAGCCTATTTTAGGTCCTACTTGTATAGAGATCGTTTTATGTTGGTGATCGATCATCAGCCTTGGAAGTGGCCCATAGAGTATGACAAACTTACTAGCAAACTCGTCAGGTAGACTTTGTTGCTTCATAAGTATGACTTTGAGGTTGTACATCGGGCTGGCATTACAAACTTGGATGCGGATGGTCTATCTCGCAATCCAAGTCGTTTGGAGGAGGATCTTTTTGGTGCCATGTGGAATGGAGACTGCGACAGGGAGTCAGTCCCGGGCTGTTATGCAATGGCTTATCCCACGTTGATCTTTGGCTCCACATCGGCGTTGCCTAATTTAGCAAGGAATGAGGAACCGGATAGGACCAAAGTTGTTTGACGATATTGAGGTTCAAAAGAAGTACAAAAATGATTGCACAAGCAAATGAAACACACACGGTATTACAAACAATGTTTGAGGTGAGATGTTGCCTTCTTTCAAAGGCCTTTACTTATACTACCACTTAGAGGCGTCTCATGCATCTTGCAACTGGCTCTCAAGCATCTTACAAGTGCCTTCTAAAGTATCTTGCAAGCGGCTTTTCAAGCAACTTACAAGTCCCTCTTTGACAACCCATTGGCCACATAGCCACCCACTTGTCCTTGCTTATGCCATGCAAGACATGTAGGTTGGTCTTACCTCTTTAATCTTGTGTCACATATGTACCTCTCAAGTTCCTTTCACCTCTCCCCCTTTTCTCCCCATTTACATGTCCCTCTAAGTCTACCTCAATAGCTATATACAATGCCGTAATAACTACGAGCAACTCTTAAATCTAACACTCCGACTTTGCGAGTAGTTAACATCTCGCAATTCCATCGCCATAGCTAACCTTTGATGTTGTTCTTTTGCAAGTGTCTTTATCAACACATCGGCCACCATGTCTTCTGTTGGGCAATACTTCAAGCTAATCTTATTGCTCTCCAACTTCTCGCGATTTAAGTAATGTTGCAGATCAGTGTACTTCGTGCGTAAGTGGCATGGAGGGTTCTTTGCAAGGGCTATGCATCCTTGGTTGTCACACATGATGGTCGTTGCTCCTTCTTGAACAAACCCCACATCTGCCAAGAGCTTGCAAAGCCATATGGCCTCCGTTGTACTTTGGCTAGTTGCCATGTATTCCGCCTTCGTCGTGGACAAGGCAATGGTAGGTTGCCCCTAACAATTCCACAAGATGGCACCATCTCAAAAGAACAAAAATGTAAATGTCTTCCTCCAACTTACCGTTCAAGAATGTGGTCTTCACATCCATTTGGTGGATTACCAAGTCCAAGGCCGCTCTAAGTGTAAGATTGCACCGAACGGTGGTGAACTTGGCAACGGAAGCAAAGGTCTCAAGAAAGTCCACTCCCGCAACTTGAGGGTACCCCTTGGCAACTAATTTTGCCTTGTGGCGCACCACTCGACCCGAAGCATCATTCTTTGTACAAAACACTGACTTGCATTCAACGCTCTTGCGATCCTTTGGAAGAGGAGTCAACTCCCATGTGCCATTTGCCATAAGCGAGTTGTACTCGTCTTGCATGGCTGACTCCCTCTTGCTCGCATCCTCCGATTGCATAGCCTCACATATGTTAAAAGGATCTTCCAATGACGCCACATTGACACGCTCTTTGTCATGTTGAGGCAAAATGTGGCTCTTCCACCATTCACCGGGCAGGCGATGCTCTCTTCTTGGATACCGCGGCACTTCTAAGTTTCTCAAGTCCTCATTGCTTCGTGAAGGTGTTGATGAAGATGCTACACCTCCTTCTTTGGCATCCAATCTCTCTTCTTTCTTGATATCACCATCGCAACCCTTCAAGGATAGTGGTTTTAAAGATTTGTCCACCAAGGGAGGGGTCTCACTTCTCCCACTTGGACTCATCTCCAAAACATCACCAATACTAGTAGTATCTTCAACAAATACTACATCATGACTCTTAATGATCTTCTTCGTCTCAATGCACATGAATCGATATGTCTTAGTGCCCTCACAATAGGCCAAGAAACAAATGCTTTGTGCCTTTTGCATCAAGCTTACCTCTTTTTGTATCCGGCACCATGACATATGCAATGCATCTAAACACACGCATATGCGCTTGCGGCCACTCCAAGCTTCTTGCGGTGTGATGGTGACAAGAGTCCTCATTGAACATCAATTGTGGATGTAGACCGCATTGACCACCTATTCCGCCCAAAAGTCAAGCTTCAAGCATTGCGCATGGATCATGCTCCTCATCATTTCCACTATGGTACGATTACCACGCTCCGCAACACCATTTTGCTCCGACGTGTAAGGTGTTAATGTATGCTTTTCAATGTCATGCTTCTTCAAGAAACTTCAAGAGCCTATGGATATGAACTCCCCAGCATTGTCCGACCGAAACACCTTGATTTTGTGCTCCGATTGCTTCTTCATAAGGGCCTTGAATTCCTTGAACTTCTCAAGGCACTCCCCCTTTGTATTCAAGATGTACACCCACACCGTCCTCAAAAAGTCATCAATGAAGGTCACAAAGTACCTTGCACCACCTATGGAAGTGGTCCTCATTGAGCCGCACATATCCAAATGTTCAATTTCCAAAGGCTTTGTTGCACACGTTGCTCCATCCTTTGAAAATGGTGCCCTATGTTGTTTGCCTAGCATGCACCCTTCACAAAATGACATTGATCATTCATCTTTGCTAAGAGTCATGCCACTTACCATGCTTTCAAGTAAATGTACACTTCTTACATTCAAGTGACCAACTCAACAATGCCAAAGCTCGAATGCACCGCTCTCTGTTGATGATTATGCCACGTTGATTGCATCCGCCTCAAACACTTTCATGAAGGTGGCTTGGTACAAGTTGCCTTCAGGAGGTGCTACCACAAGAACATCTTCATTTGGAGCCCTCAACACACATCCATCCACACTGAAATGCACCTTCATTCCACTTGTTACAAGTTTGCTTACCGAGAGCAAGTTCGCTTGCAACTTGGACACATGGAAAATGTCCTTGATTCTAAACCTCTTAGAGCAACCCGTCACAAGCATTTCGATAACAATAGATCCGATGCCAACAACCTCCACAACACTATGATCATCCAAATGTAGGTTACGTGGAGTAATTACCTCATACGTGTCAAATGCCGCCTTATGAGGTGTCATGTCTTTTGTGGCGCCCGAATCCATGATCCACTTATACATGGACTTGAATTGTGGTCCACCTTGAGTTGAAAATGCATAGTCATCATCCTCCTTTGCATGATTTGCATTCTCCTTCTCCTTTGTTTGGTTTGCATTCTCCCACTCTCACTTTTTTGGCTTAAAGCAGTTTTGTGCAAAATGGCCAGGTTTGCCACAATTGTAACATACCTTAGGCTCGCTAAGTGAAAAAGATGAATCTTCCCACTTGTTTTGTTTTGACACCAAGGCCGTATCGTCGCCCTTGGACTCCTTCTCCTTGCGCTTGGGCACTTTGTGCATCAACCGTGTCGTCACATACTCCATAGTGAGTTCCTTCATGGCCAAGGTCGCGAAGGCTGTGATCAAGTGCTGATATGAAGGCGGCAAACTCTCAAGCAAGGTCATGTCCACATCTTCATCTCTCACCGCGACATCCAAGCAAGAAAATCATATTTGTAATTGTATTTGTAATTATATTTGTAATTGACATGATTCAACAAATCATCTCCCTCTTGCATCTTGATTGTGAAGAACTTGTATAGTCATATTCATTATTTTGAGACAATTTCAAAGTGTTGAGACTTTTAGCCTATAATTTCAGCAGCTATTTTGAGCTAATTCATGCATTTTTACTTTCTAATTATAGATTATCTTTGAATTGACGATAGCTCTCTCAATTATAATTAAAAATTCAATTAAAAATATAAGATTAATTGAGAAATCAATCACAAATATAAGATCAACATTAAGTTGAGACTGTGAAAAGTTCCAATGTAACGAATATGGCGTTTTGTGGCAAATGAAGAGGATGTTGGACAAACTCCTCGTTTTGTGGATGTTGCACAAAGTTTTCTATGCTTCCGCCGGTATATTGGAACTCTTGATGTGGGCAAGTTGGTTGTCTACCAAGTTGAGGCCAATGACGAACATTGTCTTCTTCATACACCGATCATAGTGACTCATTCTTCATCTTTGGATCATCGTCTTTGAATGGAGGCTCCTTGGAGTCATCCACAATCTCTCAAAGGCCCATGGATGCCAACACCATCTCCATCTTGAACTTCCAAGGATTGAAATTCTCATCTTTGAACTTATCAATGGCTCTAGCACTCTCGCCGTCATATTTACACTCCAACATTAACTCCTAACTTCCAATGTGCACTAATGCACCTCATTCACTCAAATGAACCTTTTTAGGCTCTAATGTGCACTTATGCACCTACAACACTTAAATTTCATGGCTATCGATATATTTTATATATCATGTGGATGGGCAAAGTGCACATACACACTATAAGAAACCCGTGTTTTTTATCACGTCCTGAATCATGTCCCAGGAGACATGTAGACATCCGAATTTACATCCCTCTGACGTACCAACGCGTGTAACACGCTATAACGCGTGGGGACATCACCAAAAACGTGAGGACATCCCTGCGACAGGAACGATTTTCGGAGATTTTGGGAGGCTGGAAATGGTGCCAACTGGCCGCCACGTAGACGACACCTAAGCGGCAGGATGACGGGCAGTGCCACATGGCCGGGAATTTCATCCGATCCAATGGTGCATTTGAGTGAATGAGGTGCACTAGTGGAATCTGACGTGGCGTCTGACTTGGACCCGAGAAAGAGTGACGTGGCAGGCCTCGTCAGCAGAGATTTGCGTGGTTTTTTTTTCAGATTCGTGTTTGCGGGGACGTCATTGGTAACATGGCTGTGTTTTTTAAGACGTCTCGGGTTGACGTGGAGATGTCTTGTTCGACGTCTACTCCAACGCTACTTGGATTTTGATGCTGATTTCGTTGAACATCGCCATGCCCTAGAGGACGTGGCGATGGACATGATCGCGTCCTCCAATACGTTGCCGACCCATGGTCGTCGGCAATGAGGGTGTCATCGCAGACGTCTCAAAGAACTTATGCGTGCCCGACGTGTCATCTCTGATGCATGGTATTGCTGACGCTGTATATGTGATGGTGTTTTGGAGGGACATTGAGAGATGTTGTACAAGACATGAATACATTGTACAAGACATGAGTACAAGACATGAATACCTCATCATACATGTAACATGTACATTCATCCAAATTCATGCTTACTGGCCTACTTGCAAATGTGGTAATATGATATACACGCAATTTAAAATATGAATGCCTTCCACTTTATAGTCATTACATAGACGAATACAGCCTACACTGTACTCAAAATTGAACATCGCTAAAGTGTCACAACATCGTAGCCTAAAACATTGCCGTATTTGTGAACATGTCCAGGAATGTCTCCATAGACACGGGGATGTTTCAAAAGACGTCCTTGCGTTTCCTAGGTGCTGCGGCATACGTCTTCTACAACATGGTCACGTCTATATGTCGCTCACAGCACATTGCATGTCCAACACTGCACCTCTAACCTCTACACTCTAAACTCTAACTTCTACACTCAAAACTCTAACCTCTACACTCTAAACTCTAACATTCTAACTTGTAAACTCAATCTACACTCTAAAACTCCAACCTCTACATTCTAAACTCTAACTACTTGGAGAAATGAAGGCCAAAATGAGCTTTGTGCAACCTCAAATTCTACTTAAAGGTCTCATGACCTAACTATGGCTGCAGCAGCTAACCCTAGCCGCCTCATGACCTAACTATGGCTGCAGCAGCTAACCCTCGCCGCCTCTATTCATCCAATGAACTTGACGAAATTCATCCTACTTGATGGTTATGTTTTGCAAGACACGATGATGTTTTCCAGGACATGTCAATGTTTTGCCAAACACTGCTGATGTTTTCAGAGACGTCTCTGTGGGATGTCCTCAAAGATATGTAGACGTTACTCGAGACATCTTCAATTGGATGTCTCAAGTGACGTGGACCTATACACAGAATGACGTGTCACCTTATCCGACATGGAATTGTGTTTGTCATGTAGATGAAGTGCTGTAAACTACAAAATATATAATATGTCCACATGGGTAAGCCACCAAGGACTTTACAAAATCACCCTAAATTCCTTATAATTCTGGTTTTGGTAGAAAAGTGGTATTATAATATTATATTAATTAATAAATATTATTTAATATTTAAATATACAGTACTGAATTTAATATGTCCGCTTTAATTATAGAATAATTTGTTTTTATAAAATATTATTATTATATTAATTAATATTTTGTATTTTTAATATTTAAAATTTTATTTTATTTTGGAAACCATTTTGATACGAAGTGGACAAATCAAAAATTTCAGAGGATCAAAGTTAATAAATATAATCAGAATATTCTTCAATTTTATATACTTTATTTATTTAATTTTTTTTTTTTAAAAATATTGTTTTATAAGGCTCGTGCCCTTTTTTTTCTCCTCTTGCAGACCGCTGCCCGTTTCGCTGTTTTTTTTAACGTTGGGCTGCTTTCTACCTTACACAGCAGTAACTTCGACATTCTTACCCCAGGTGAAACGCTTATCCGCTGCCAGCATGGCAGTTTTGCGTCACCCAAGATGTCCTCGATGACGTCCTCGGAGACGGGCGCGTTGTTGGAGACATCGTCGCGTCTCCTATTTCGCATGCGCGTTTCGGGACCCTCCCACCTCCACTATTCATTATTGACGCGTGGACATCCTCACGTTCACGGGAACATTACTGACTAGCTCCAAGACATCAAAAAAACACGCTGACATGATTAAGGACATAACAAAAAACACGGGTTTCTTTTAGTGACAGCTAAAACACTCAGATTTCAAGGCTATCCATACGGAATGTCTACTATGTGTATGGGCAAAGTTCAAAAGTACAAAAGTGCAAATGTAAATACTTACAAAGTTGACATCCTTGAATGTGCACCTCCAAGGCTCCTAGAAACTTCTTAGGTCTTCCTCAATCACCTTCAATGCTTCCAACGACCTTGAATCAAAACTTGTGCACCTGCAATGCTTCAAATTGACCTTCTGCACCTTCAATGCTCCAACAACCTTGACTCAACTTATGTACACGTCCAATGCTCCAAATTGGATATTGTGCATCTTCAACACTAAAAGATTCTTAAGATTTGTTCCTAACTAATTCACACCAAAACTCTACACACGTTATAGACATGAGTGTGCCAATAACTTGTCGAGGTTCAAAAGAAATACAGAAATTGTTGCACAAGCAAATGAAACACACATTGTATTATAAACAATGCTTGGAGTGAGATGTTGCCTTCTTTCAAAGGCCTTTACTTATACTACCACTTAGAGGCCTCTCATGCATCTTGCAAGTGGCTCTCAAGCATCTTACAAGTGCATTCTAAAGTATCTTGCAAGCGGCTTTTCAAGCAACTTGTAAGTCCCTCTTTGCCAACTCATGGGCCTCATGGTCACTCACTTGTCCTTGCTTATGGCATGCAAGGCATGGAGGTTGGTCCTACCTCTTTAACTTTGAGTCATGCATGTACCTCTCAAGTTCCTTTCACCTCTCCCCCTTTTCTCCCCATTTACATGTCCCTCTAAGTCTACCTCAATAGCTATGTACAATGCCGTAATTACTACAAGCAATCCTTAACTCCAACAAGCAATGTGTAGAAAGATAGTTGAGTCTTGCACAAGCTACAACACGAAACAATTTCTCCAACTCTTTCTACCATGGAGCGTGATCGAGTTGGGCATCAAATTACACGGTTGTTTGGAAGGACGGCCTTCTATTTTGGGTGTGGCCGGATAGGACTATGCGCATAGTTTCCAGGCCAGATCAGAGGACTCCATTGGTACGGCAAGTATACGAAGATCTAGGATATTTTGTTGTGCGGCGAACTCATTGAATGTTGCGCAGCTAGTACTGGTAGACCAACGTGTATGTGCAGGTCGCCATGTATGTTTCTTTGTGTGAAGTGTGAACTCGGATCTTATCTAGCTTCAACACTTTGTCACCACAATTGCACCCTTTGCCCATTATTGAGCTAGGTAACCTATGGTCTTTGGACTTTGCTGATCATGTTGTTGTCACCACGTGGAGCAAAAAATGTGATGGTGATGCTGGAGCATTTTTGCAAGTGGATTGAGCTCGTGGCCAACGACATAACTCTTCAGACTTGGTGGCCATGGCATTCCTCAATCGGATGTTGGCTCGATTTGGAGCTCCATCTCAAGTGTTGTTTGACTAGGGGCGTGAGTTCTTTGGTGCTTTTGAAGCTTTGTGTACCAACTTCGCTTTAATTAACCATCGTACCACTTCTTGGAATCATCCGGAAGCGGATGTTTTGGCACAACGTGTGGTTTTGACCGTGAAATGGGGCCTAAGAAAGTATAGATTACTTTAGGGCGGCCACCATTATTGAGATCTAATGATACCATGGATCGCCATGGGCTACCGGTTTAGCCGGCAGGATTCACTAGTTGTTTTCAGTCTGTATCACTTGTTGTATTAGTCAAAGTCATTTTACCGAGTTCCGTTTGGGAAAGTTGGCTCCGGTTGTGGATTTGGACGATCCAGAGGTGTGGGCCAGTGTCCTCGCATCGAGCGGAGTTCTTCAAGTGGGCCATGGAGAACTTATCCATCGCTCAACATCGTGACACCTTGTGGTACGCTCGTGTTGTCGCGGTGCCTACCGACCTCATATGCGACGTTTCTCCACAGGAAATTACATTTATTTGCCACGTGAGGCGCCGACGACATTGGACGTCAAGGTAGGGGCACTATTCTTTGCGTGAAGGATGTGTTATCCAGTGGCATCTTATTGCAAGAAGATAAGGATGGCCGAGAGTGTCATAAGCACTCTAAAATTGTGCTCCTTGTCATTTATCCATTGAAGTCTCCGTTCATCCGAAGTTCGCCGTGGTGCCAGACGGCCTTCCGTGTTTTGTGTGTGGTGAGAATAAGGGCGCGGATACCATAATGCTTTGTGACCATTGCCAACGTGGCTGGCATGTGGCTTGCTTGACGCCGCCTCTTTCTACTCTATCATACAGGGATTGGACTTGCCCTCGGTGTCAGAGGTCTTCGAGCCATATTTCACTCGATGAAACAGCTAGATTTCTCGTGGACTTGTCACTGTGTCATGCATTGCCATCTAGCTGGAGTTCTTGAATTTGATTCACGAATAGACAACGTGAAGATTAACCAAGGAATTGGCAACAATGTTGCCGAAGGCAATTAAAGATGGGGCTCCCATTGCACTTGGCCTATCCTCTCTTTGTTACTTCTCCATATGTTTATTGATTTGGCGACACGCAACATCTTCGACTGGATGGGTATAATTGTTGCAGCGACACCACTATGGCGTTTAGTCTTTTTAGTGTTGTTTGGTCCAAGCTGGATAGAGGATCTCTTTATCCCCTAAAGGGGTACTTGAAGGTGTACTGCGTATACTTGTTTTAGTGTATGTTTTTCGTTTATTTAATGTTGGTTAGAACTCTCGATCTGTTGTGGTTATCGATCTTTTTTTACACAATAGTTGTCACGGGACGTGGCGTAGAGGGCCTCTCCGTGTCGTAGTATTTTAGCGTAGATTTGTTTGTTACAAATCTACGGGTTTAGGGATGTACAACGGCGCACCGCATTCATCCGTGGATGATTTCCATCCACTTAGGATTGTGTGTGTGTGCGTATAGCGCCGTACACGTTCTTGACTTGACGTCTTTGTCAAGTCAAGCTTTGTCAGTGAGTTAGAAAGTGTTTGGTGGTTATCTTTACTTGTAAGTGATCGTTTATCATTAGTAAAGGCTCCGCATTCTCCACTTTAGTTGCACTCGTTGGTTCTCCCTTTGTGGAGTGCGTGTCGCTTAGCTTCTTGTGGAAAAACACATGTCTTTCCTTGAGCGCGTACTGCGTGTACTTATTTTAGTGTATGTTTTTTATTTATTTGATGTTGGTTGGGACTCTCGATCTGTTGTGATTATCGAACTTTCTTTACACCACAACTTTAAAATTGTTGGATTCTAATGCAATGAATAAAGAAAAAAACCAAAACTTTAATTTTTAGTTTTGACCGGAGGATGTCAAATACGACTTAATAAATAACATACTCACAAAATTTCATAAACTTTGACCGCACTGATTGAAAGATAATAGTGTTTAAAGTCAAACAAATGGTTTATTTTCTTCCCTGCATTCAGTGGATCAACGGACTTTGACTTCACTTGGTGTCAAGTTTTTGCACTACACAAGGTCTAAATCCATTACCATCATGTTGAGCATAATATTAGTTCTGCATATACCAAATTTTAGAGGTAGAAGAGGGGTGTAGCATATTGAAAACAATTGTGCAAGGAGTCAAGCATTTTCACACATTGTCGAGCAAGGTACTAGAAATACTTCTTCTTTTTTCACATAAAACTTAGAGATTTTCATTTTAAAAAATTGTTTCATCCCACAACAATATGTAGTGTAAATATTCTTATTGATCATATGGATTATCAATCTAAAACATATTAATTTCACAAAAAAATTAAAAACGAATTGGCAATTTTGAACCTCCACTCCTTGTACATTTGTTTTGAATATGCTACACCCCTCCTCTACCTCTAAAATTTGGTATACAAGAAACTTACATCATGCATAGCAGCATTACAGAATGGTAATGAATTTAGACCTTGTGTAGTGAAAAAATTTGACTCCAAGTGAAGTCAAAGTCTGCTGATCTACTGAACGCAGGGAAGAAAATGAACCATTTGTTTGACTTTAAACACTATAATCTTTCAATCCGTGCAGTCAAAGTTTATGAAATTTTGTGAGTATGTTATTTATTAAGTCGTATTTGAGATACTACGGCCAAAACTAGAAATTAAAGTTTTTGTTTTTTCTATATTCATTACACTAGAATCGAACTATTTTGAAGTTTTTTTGGTGTGAAACTGTCACGGTACCTTAGGGGTTAATTGACAACGTAGGAACCTGCCCAAACCTCCAAGAGTCCCTCGAGGGGGCTCTTGGGCCTTCACGGGTTAAAGACAAATTTCAATCAAAATTTAAGACCAAAACCAATGTGCATGTGTCTGAAATACAACATATTATGTGGCATGGTATTCATTGTATTCACTATACTTTAGTGTATCTGATGTATTATGTGTTGTATTTTTAGCTTCTCCAAGAGTTCTACAAATCCTAATCCTGATCTGATTGTTGGAGAGTGTTCATGTAATGTCTGCGCAAATCCGAACATGGTATCCCAAAGCCTAATTCCTCATGGATTTCATGCAAATTGAGTTTTAGCACCTCCGGAGTCCCATTTCGAACTTCCTGGGCAGTCAAGGGTTAAGGGTTGGGTCACAATAACATACTTGTAGAAGCTAGAAAACTTGCTTGATCTATTTTCCACTATCTTCTAAATGTTGAATCCTAAATTTTCTGGTCAGTGACCACTCCTTCTTCCAAAAAGCTCGAAAGGCAGGTCAGGACTGGCACGATATACAACATGTTGGAAAACCAACAACAAAGTAGAAAACAAAGTAGACATCAACGTTCATATCTCAAGAGTCATAATAGACCATGGCTGTATAAACAGAGTCACATCAGTAAATTGCAATATGGTGACAGACGATAGAGTTTTCCTGAAAGTTTTCCGGGAAGAGGAAAGCCAGTAGGAATATGGAGCGAGGCATGACGAAACTTTTTTATGCACTAGAATAGACGTCCTAAAATCTCATACTCCCATTTTATGCACCAATCAATGCTCTTGGGCCCTACCCCATGCAAGCTAAAGCTCCTCCATAGTATCCCAAGTTCCCAAAAGGTTGACCAGTGGTTCCCCCACACCTTTCCCAAGCCAAGTCACCATGTGCATGTGGTCCCAGTTACTTACATAAGACCCTAAGATTCGTGGTGAAAGATCCTCTACTTTCATGAAAACTCTGATGGCCTTTGCACATGGTATATGCAAGATCAGTTCCCTGATTCTGCAGGTGTCCATCCGGGGGTACATCAATTATGGAACTTTCATTGTCAGAAACCAGTACACATGCCCGCCATTCCAAGGATTGATAGTAACAGCCTTTTGGTTGTAAAAAATAAGTATCCGGATATCACATCTCCATTTGTTGGGAAACAAAATGTTACTTGTGAACTACAAAGGACACTTTTATTACGAAGTTACATTATGAACCCACAAGTAGGCCTTGAAGATGGGGGTGCTACATTCATTCTATTCAACAGCCACAAAATTGCCACTCCCCTTCCACCAAATAAGGTAACTGCCTGTATCCAACTAAAATCCATAACCGACATCTGTAAAATAAAGGTATATCCAACCCACTTCCATCCCATTACCATCCGTTTTGATGTATGGGTGGTAATGGAGTGGAAGTGGTAGCACACTTTGAAAATTCATGACTAATCCACCTTTCTTCAATACGAAACAAAATTGCTTGGTTGAAATTGTAATTCAATTGGCTTTCAAATAATTAATTAATTAATTTGTTTATTTTTCTCTCTCCAGTATGCACATTGCTTAACTTGTTGGTCATGGGGATACCTTGCACCGCTTCTCCATGAAACATGTTATATTGAGAGACATTAGATTACCCCAATCAAGCTTCTTGTAGAACCAATGGCAAAATCCCAAATAGGACACATCCATCTTGCAGGGCATTGGTCCAATGTCCATATCAAAAGGGATTTTGTAGTCCAAATCTAGATTGTAGGACCTATATTTGCAAAATGATACTTAGGGTTGCTTTAGACTACATTGGAGATGTGCACCGGTTGGTCAAGAAGTTTTGGCTAAGACATGGTTTTCTGAGGCAATTGGTAGGAGTTGCTCTTCTCTGGTGGTTTAGTTTCTTGTCCGCAAGGTAAAAGCTGGACGAGAAACTAAACCACCGAAGAAGAACTCTTATAAGAAGTGTTGCCACATAGGCGGCCATGTCATTTTTTAATCCATGCTTGAAGTTATCCACCGGACAAGTCTTAGGCATAGTCTAAACCCAATCTGCTCAAGAACAAATTTTACTTTAATAATGTTGCTCCATTCCCTAGAATTCTGGACTCGTGAACTTCTCCACCGTAGTCTAAAACGGCCCAAGAATATCAATTTCAATGCTCTACAATCATGGACATGAGTAGCATTTTGCAACCCCCAAATGGGTTGCAGACGTAGCTCAATGGAGGTACTTTTGTACCTAAGGACTAAAAGTCCCAAGGTGGGCTTCTGCAAATCTTCAGCAATTTGTATGGAGACGCAAGAGGACACAGGCTACATGGAAATACAATCATTCCATTTGTCCCATGGAAAGAAGGTTATGCTCTCTAAAAGAATAATAGTTTGGACGGGCATGTTGCGCAACTTTAAAAACTATTCCTACGACCCTCTACCATATGTTAGATTTTTCAGACAAGTGTTTAATATTATTCTATTTAAAATTTAAGAAACCTTTTGTAGTGTAAAACTTCCACCCCAAGACAAGTCAAAGTTTCTTAGCCGTTTTCAAGCAAGGTGCAAAAAACAATTTTCATTTCCTCATGAATATCAAAGATCTTTTATCATTTAATTTTCTTGGCTTCATGAAGAAATATGAATCTTTGCTTTAACCGTTTGGATTGTCAATTTACACAAGAATTAAATCTATCAAATACCAAAATGTGGTTTGTTGATTTTGAACCTCTCCTCATTGCGTAATTTGTTTTTAGAAATGCTCCACTTCTCCAATACCTCCAAATATTGTTGTACATAGAACTAACACCACACAAATTATAATGGTATCAAATCTAAAACCTTTGTAATGCAAAACTTCAACACCAAGTGAAGTAAAAGTCCGCTAATCCTTGAAACACAAGGAAGATTTAAAAAAAAAACTTTTTCTTCACTTGAGACACCATAATCTTTCATTCCGTGTGGTCAAAGGTTGCGACCATATGAGTTTACAAGTATAGATTAAGGGGGGTTTTACACTATGGTGGAGAACTCCACTGGCCGGTCAAGAAGTCTCGGCCAAGACATGGTTATTTGAGGCGAGCGGTGGATGTTGGACAAGACAAAAAAAGAATAAAGTAATGCATGAAGAAGTTGCTCTTCTCCGGTGGGTTGGTTTCTTGTCCGGGGGTTTGAGGCCGGACAAGAAACAAGCCCACCGGAGAAGAAAAGTTTTGCCACATAGGCGGCCATGTCATTTTATCATCCATGCTTGAAGTTCTCCACCGGTCAAGTCTTGGCCGTAGTGTAAACCCAATCCGGTGAAGAACAATTTATTCTCCAATCATATTGCTCCATTTCCCTTGAATTCTTGACCGGTGAACTTCTCCACCATAGTGTAAAGCGGCCCTAAGATTGTACAATTCAAGATGGAAATAACGACTCGAGTTTTCAATTTTACTCGAAGCATCTTCGGTGAGAAATAGTCAAGGAATATTGGGGTTATCCTTTCCTAAATTCAGTGGACCCCATCCCCCCAACTAAAAAAAAAAACCCCCATTTAGAGATCCCCTCATTATCCCCCTCACCAACTTGGAAACAAAGAGCTGTCCAGCACCTCCTTTTCCACGAATTGATCCAATTGAATGCTTTTAAAAAACTTCATTTATGGAAATGAATTTCCCTTTTCACAGCTGTTCCATATCCCAAGAAGTCTCCAGAGAAATCTTGGTCGCAGAAACGGTTGACTACGATGCCAATACCGATACGAAATACCGATGCCGCGCGCGTCCGAGCTCACGTCGGCTTCGCCGCAGCCGTCGTCGTGGCGAGGATCCGCAGCCGCAGCTATGATTCTCGATGACGACCCCAGCATCCTCAACCCCTCACGAAAGGTCACAACTGCACAGACTCTCATCTGCTGTGTCTAGATTTGTCTAGAAGTGTGTAGAAGTGGCGGCATTGGTGTCACAACAGTTTGCGGGATCGATCACGCCGACCGTGTTCAGGTTGGTTGTCAGGTAGCGGCTGATTGCACGCTGATTGGGAGGCGAGACGTGCGAGAGCTCTTGCTTTATTTGGAAGTGGGCGGCATTAATACCCGGCCGTTGAGAAGATAGGTTCGTAGCCGGCTAGAGTAGGAATCCGGAGGACATAGGCGCTTGTGGTTCCCTTGGAGGGAAGTTATTTTGAGGTACAGAGACTGTGAAGGCGTCACGTTTTTTCGGGGAGGAAATTGCGGTTGAGGAACTGTGTATTCGGGACACACACTTGGGCTGGCGGGTGGTGGGTGGATTGGCTGCTATTGGGAGGCCGCAACTTGATTCTTCTCCCATACTCTGTGCGTCTGTGTGTGGGATAACCCTCGCTTGGCTCCCTGAGGCCGTGGTTTCGACGTGGAGCGCATGAGCATTTGGGAGGGTTTCTGCAGGAACTCCTCGCATTCGCAAAAATACGTTTCTTGCATCTTCTGGGAGGGAGCGTTGGTGGCGTGATTCTTCTCCCCCGCGCGTGGTTTCTTGGAGCGCGGAAGGATTTTGAGTGAGCGCGTGTCACTGTGCATTTGCAGGGGTTGCTTCGGTGGTGGTCGCAGGAATTTCGTCGCCTTTGCAGAAGCGACGGTTTCAGCCACCCTAAGCTGTGGTGGTCTAGGTTGCATTGTTGCAGCATTTGGAACTCAGCGAACTAGTTTAGGGCGACAGCAGGATGGGTTTGAACTGGGAGTGGAACCGGCGAGGCACGGTGGCGGTTTCTTGTCTAGAAGCTTAGAAACATCTTGAGGTTGGTTGCTTTGTGAGCGACAGAGGTTGGGGTAACTTCGGTTCCACTCAGATGGGGAAGAGTTTCGTGGAGAGCAGGAAGGTGACGGGGACTAGCGTGAACGGGAAGTCGATGCTGGTGCCTCCAACGGACAAGCGAAGTCATCCGAAGCCGAAGAAGGTGTCGTCGCTGCTGCGGGCGTTTTTCCATCTTCTGCCGCACCCGCTGTTCTCGTGCCGCGGCTCAGAGCCCAGCCTCGACAGCCACCCGCAGCCAGGAAACTGTGTCATAGGTGAGGAGAAACACAAACACTGTAGTATCATCAAGGGTTTTTGTGAATGTGAATTCTCAGCGTGAGTTGGTTGCTTTCCAGGGACATTGTACGGGCAGCGCAAGGGGCACGTGTTTCTAGCGATCCAGGACGACCCCAAGTGCTTCCCGCTGTTCATCCTGGAGCTGGCGACGCCGACGAGCTCGCTGGTGAAGGAGATGGCGTCGGGGCTGGTGCGCATCGCGCTGGAGTGCGAGAAGTCGCGCGCGGGCGAGCCGGGGAAACTACTACTACAGGAGTCGACGTGGTCCATGTTCTGCAACGGCCGCAAGACCGGGTACGCGACGCGCCGCGAGTGCACCGAGATCGACCGCCACATCCTGACGCTCGTGCAGGCTGTGTCCATGGGCGCCGGCGTCCTGCCCATGGCCAACGAAGGCTTCGAGGGCGAGCTCATGTACATGCGCGCCCGCTTCGAGCGCGTCATCGCCTCCGCCGACAGCGAGTCCTTCTACATGATGAACCCCGACGGCTCCGAAGGCCCCGAGCTCAGCATCTTCCTCATGCGCGCCTGATCCCCCAAAAACTCGTCTACGCACAACCTTCACAGGTTTCCAACACCGTTTTCTTGTTGATGCTTGCCCTAGATACCCGCCGTGTATCAGGGTGGTATTGCCTGGGCGCCCCGGGTTTCTTACAGTGTCTACCCTCGAGAGGGGGAAGTAGTTCCATACTTCTAATCCTTTGTCCGGTGGGCATCGACTTGGTGGTGGAAGGAACATACACTCTATTCACGCCGGCCTCCAATAGAGACTGGAGTTCTTTTTCTTTTCTTACTTGATACTAGAGGGCATCACATGCTTACCAATCGATGTATTGTGGTGGTATTGCCTGTGAGCTTTGGGTCTTACATGAGTACAAACCGGGTTTCTCATTGATACTACGAGGGTATCAATCTGTATCGATTGGACTCCTCCGGTGTACCATAGGTTTAGGGTTTAGGGTCACAGAAACATGACCTTTGGGGGAACAGCATGATCCCCAGTTTTACAGCTTTTAGCCTTGGCCTGTTTCGTTGAATCATTTCCGGCTTCAACTTTGGGCTTCACTTTTACCTTTTCCGGCAAACTTTTTTTCTCGTTGCTTCTGGGGATTAGGTTAGTGAGGGTGATGCGTGCATCCTTGATGGGTAGTGTTTTTAGGGTTTCTTTAGGACTTCCTTAGGGTTTCTTTAGGGTTTCTTTTTGGATGTACAGGGAGCCTCTCCGCCTGTACTTTGCCGTGTACATTAAAGTGGGAGTTTCTGGACAGAACCGAGACATTTTGCCATTTTGGTCTCGGATTGACTGCACACTTGGAGTTGATGTTTAACTAGTTTTTTGGTTCACTTCAATCTTTTTGGGGATGAATTGGTATTTCTTCTTCATGTTTGCCTTCTGTGAATTTATGTGAGACAATTTAATTCATGTTTAACTTGCGAGTACCCTATGCGTTGGTCAGTTATGTACATAATTAATTCACAATGGAGAATGTCCAAATTTTTTGGAAAACTCCAGAGATTTTTCTAGGTGATACTCGTGTAATGTCAAGGTTATACTTTTGTAATGCCAAGATGATACCTATGTAATGTCAAGGTGATGCCCGTGTAATGCCACGGTGACGCCCATGTTATGCCAAGGAATCAACATGTAATACCCAAGTGTCATCTGTAGTGTCCTAACCATTGTGATTTGGAAAAATAAATAATTTGGTTGGAAAGTGTTGAAATTGATCAATGCGTAAAGAATGTTAACCCCTACTGGACAAGAGCCAAAAAGTAGCTTGTCTGTTGACATTTCATGGACAATAATCAATGTGAATGATTTTTTTTCATCCAATTCTTTTTGGGAGAGTTCATTGAATGTGTAAGTGTTAGATGATGATGGAACTTGCCTCATTGAGAAAGTCATGTTTTATCTAGAGAAGAAAATCTTTGTGACATGGATCTCAATGTAGTGTATTTTAGAAACTTCTAGCGTTTGAATTCTAAATTTGAATTCAATTCATTTAGTTTATACTTTTTGAATTTGAGTCCAACTAATGAAACAAAGCTCATGACGTCTAGTTTCCATTCCAATTAATTTTTTTGAAAAATACTTAAAATTGAATAAGTTATTGCGATTTGAACTTTGGGCCTATAACCATGGTTGACCTATTTACTAATTTTAGTTGGACACAAAATTTTCATCTACACCATAAGTTTTGACAGTGTAGTGAAATTTTCAGAATTTAAAGCATACTTTGTATTTGATATGAATTTTCCTCACTTTTTCTTTGGAAAATCACAAAAATTATAAATTTTCACCAAAAAAATCTTCAATTTTTGTAACATAAGCAAGACATGTGATCTCATGTGAAAAAAATCAATAAAAAAATTCCACCTATATTTATTGAAGAAATAGAGCACACATTGGAATGGAAATTGGAATTGATGCCACTGTCATGGGCTCTGTTTTTAGGGGATAAAATGGGGCATGGGATGTTGCATGAGTATGTTATGTGAATTTATGTGGAGTATGGTTCGAAGCATGGGTTGATTCTATTTTCATGAGTATGTCTTGAAGCATACAAGACATGGGGAATATGTGTCAAGTGTAATATGGAACAACTAATCATCATTAATATTAAAACCTGTATTCTTGATATAATAGAGTTTTTCCTGAAAGTTTGAATTTTAGAGGGCACTCAGTGTGTGTTAACCATTTTAACCAAAAAGACCCGTTGGAACACCCTTTCAGAACCTTGTGTCCTTTTCTAATCACAAAATCAAGATGAGATTTAAAAACAAAATAATTTCAAGGGTGAGAATTCTCGCCTTGCGTATTTTTTTGGGTGTGTACGCACTACCGGTTGGAATGGCTCGGCATGCAACTGCCCCCTCAACTTTTTCCAACAATAGTAATTGCAATACCCGTAGTACCGAATAGCCGTAGTAGCCGCAATAGCTGGTCCGGTGGTTGTTAACTTTAATCTTCTTGGTAGCCTCAATCACCCAAAGCGGATGCTTTCATACACCCAAAACACTAACCTCGGTATTTGAAATGTGATTGTGAGAATCGACGATCTCCACATTCACAAAATTATGACCTAGATCTTAATTGACCTATTTAAGGTAGAGGCACTGAATTCCGATCAGAAGAGTATGCATGGCATGGTGCATGAAAATGGCAAATGCATGAAATGGTGCATGAAGTGACCCAAAACCGATAATTCAAAATCTGAAAACACCAGTCATTATCGGCATTGGGTCATGAAGTGTACAATTTTAGATTGCTCCACCTCAATTGAGCTCTCATTGGTGGCCTTGCCTCAAAAGTTGAACAAGGCCGATCGGCATTGAGTACTCTCCATGAGTTCAAGGTTATCCATGGCATGTCTTCTCTCTTTTACTCGCTCTCACTTGTTGGCATTTAGTTATGAAAATGGCAAATGCATGATCAATATGGTTACACTAATGACCATCCTTGGTGTAGTTGTTTGTAGTCAAAATTCTTATTAAAGGAATATTTAGAACAAATATGTGTTATTTTATTTTGAAGAGGCTAGGATTAACTATACTAGCAGCCTAGTTTATTGGGGTCATAGTACGCTAAGGTTACTCACTTTTGGGCAAAATAAAAAAATTCAATAAAAATTTGAAAAAAGAGTATTTTACATTTTGGTTGATTGGTGGAAGAAGTTAACATGATTTTATATGTGGGCTCAAGACGCAAAAAGTCATAACTAGTGTAAAAATGTATTTGAAGACATCAAAGGATTGAATAATTTATCAAAAAAACATTAGTTTAGTATTATAGCTTGTTCAACCCTAGACTTGAGTTTAGCCTAAACCTCAATATAAGATTTTGATCGTATTAGATTCAAGGGTGAGGATGCGGCCGCCACCCATGAGCCACCTTGTTCCAAGATAATACACCATAGATGGCCGCTCTCTTTCTCTTCCACCATGTTTGGCAAAGTTATGCCAAAATTTTCAAAACTTCTAACAAATTATGTATCCGCCCTTTCTTTTTGGGTAGCCTTTGGAGGTAACCTATGGAGTTCCGTCCTTGGCTCCAGCAGGCAATTGAAGAGGCTCGTTCTCCACCGCACACCATGACGTCATCATCCGCCATCGCCGCGCCGTCTCCACCGCAGGACCGACGCAATACCCGGAGGAATACCCGATTGATACTCATGCCGCATTTAAACCCCTCGATGAATCTCATCCAAGGACACGACTAATCGCAGACGACCGCTCCCGGGTAGAGACACGGGTATCGACGGGTCCAGGTATGAATCTGTCGGCTGCCTTTTCGGGCTCCGAAACGTCAAGTTCGCGGCGTTCATGCATGGACGTTCAATGCAGGTGAAATATTGAGAGCCTTGATAAAGGAACGACAGGTGCGTGTGGCTGCGTGGCGCTGCTTCCATGTTGTCTTCGCAGAACCAGGCCGTCTATTGTGCGTCAGCTTGGCGACCAAAGGATGGTTCACAGTGAGATGGTCTGGGTGTATAAATTAGTTTGGCTCTCGTTACCAACTCACCATGTTGGTATGCGAGTTCCATATATTCACAGCAGTCTAGCATATCTGTAGTTTCGATCTGAGGTGAATCACGTCTGGACGTTGTGAGTACTACTTCTGGAGGTTGTGAAAGATTGAATTCGGGATCTTGCAGACTGTTCATTGAGTGGTGCTTGGGTTGGTTTTCATTACTTTCTGTGAAATAACGAGTTGCAGTTGGTATGTTTTCGGAGCGTTTGTTGTTATGTTCATGGGTCGAGTGGATAGAATGATGTTATTTGAGCTGAGGTATGTCCTCGACTCGTATCTAGTGATAATCCGTGCTACTGCTACGGTGACCGAAATGGCATTAAGAGTTGTGAAGGTTGTGCTGATTACGCGTGGTTTCTTCCAGGTCTGTATTTGAGAAGTTCTCGTAAACCTTCGATCGACAGCAATGGCACCACCGGCAGCTGCCAATCCTTCTGTGATGCCGGCCAAGGTGTACTCCAAGCAGAATGAGGAGCTGGTGAAGAAGTCATGGGACATTCTGAAGAAGGACGCTCAGCGAAACGGCATCAACTTTTTCAGGAAGTGAGTTCAATCACGTGATTTCATCGTTGCCAGATGGTTTTTTTTCCGGTGATGATTAAGTCGGTTGTTCGGCTGTACTACCAGGGTGTTTGAAATTGCGCCGGAGGCGAAGCCGATGTACTCGTTTCTGCGGGACTCCACCGTTCCGTTTGAGGAAAACCCCAAAGTGAAGAACCACGCTCGTTACGTGTTCATGATGGTGAGTTGTGTTAATCACGGTTTGAGTTAATCTATCATTGATTAGGGTCTGACGATTATTTGCGTCATTGGTAGACTGGAGATGCAGCTGTTCAGTTGGGAGAGAAGGGAGCGTTTCAAGTACTGGATTCGAAACTGCAGAAACTGGCTGCTACGCACGTCAATGCTGGCGTAATAGACGCGCATTTCGAGGTAAAGCACCTCAACTTTCACATGTTATTATTGCTACTTGTGCGCACTTGATTCATGGTTTAACTGTTTTGGATCCTAGTACCTGATCCTATGATTATGGCCGCCAGGTTGTGAAGGAAGCGATATTGTACGCGATTGAGATGGGAGTGCCGGAGCTATGGTCGCCTGAGCTTAAATCTGCTTGGGGCGATGCCTACGACATGTTAGCCGCTGCAGTGAAGGCCGAGATGCATGCTCAGAGGGCGGCTGCTGCTGCTGCCGCTGCTGCACACTAAAACATCTGGACCTGCAGCTCTTAGAGAATCACTTCAACCTGAATTCAACACCTAATACTCATAGTACCATGGATGGCATCCTTAGCTAATTCGTCATAATATCACAGCTTTTTTTGTTTTCTCATTCTTATTCAGTGAACATGTATCTACCACCAGACATGCTTCGCGCCAAAACATTTATGTACCATCTCAATACATTGAACTTCGTTTACAATATATTATTGTTTGATATGACTGAGTCCTGAGATCGACAGTGCTTCTGCTTTTAGGTCTGAAATGCCATGAAAGTCTTAAGGTTGGCTTAACCAGTCCCGTTCAATGATGGGCATAGTCACGACGAGAGTCGATGTCGCTGGGTCCCATTTGGCTGCGCTCTTCTCTTTCTCGACTTTGTGAGGCAGGAACAAACCAAGGTAACTGCACTCCCTCCTCAGATCATGAGTCAACACACAAACATTCACTACAGTAACCCCTAGTAACCGATCAAAACTCAAAAAGGACTGTTATAAAATTGGGGAATAACCAACCCACTTCCATCCCACTATCGTCCATTCAGCTCCAAATGGAGGGTTGCTATTAGTTTGGACCCCTTACTATTGATTGGCACTTATGGGGTACCACAGGCAGCTACTAGCTTAACATGGCAACACACTTTACAAATTTATAACTAATTCACATTTATGAAATCTACTAGGTTGAAATTGTAACTATATTGGCTATCACCATATTATTCTTTGTTCTCTCCATATATGGACATTAGTTATGGGGGGTTTACCCTTACAGATATGCACATAACAGTCACCACAGAAAGATGGAGTGGGGCAGTGTTGCTTACTACTGAGGAGCAATGAGCTTCACGTATGTTTTGCCCACATCGAGGTCGATTTCTTCGAGTTCGTCAGTCCCAGGCAGCTTGATGCGCATGACCAAGTCTTCACAACACAAACTTGAGCAGTCTTTCTCACTCTGTTGCAAACAGGGAACATCGTTCAAGAGAAAATCACAAGGTTCTTTAAGTCTCAAATTTGTAGTAATGACTGAAGTTCTGTGAGTGAAAGTGATTACCATCTGAATGTAAACATCGCTGCAAGTTACAGCTTGCTTGTACACGAATTCATACCTGCACAAATGCGGAAGTGAATGTGAACTGCGGTTTTACATAGTCTTAACTTCAGAGCTTACCCAGTGACATTCATGTAGCTAGCTGCAGTGAATATACGTGAAGATCGTACTCTGGTGGGAAGCGACCTCGGCCATGTTTTGCTTCTTCTTTCTCCAAGTCAATTTCAGGCACCTCCTTTTTCTCCTTCTCCTTCTCTGTGTATCAATCAACACAATCATACAATGAAGAAAGTGTGCTCGAGATCAATTGATAACGTAGGCGGCATTTCATAAACTTTGGCATGTAGAAGACCTACGAACTTTGGTTTGATTGTCATCCACCATACATGTGCTATCAAAATTAGGTTATCTCCTCCCAACCCTAATTTCAGTTTCTTACTTGCGTCTTCCTCTCCGCCTTTAGCATTCTTGCTGTACTGTGGACCAATATGACCGGGATTCACAGCCTCCACTTGCGGTTCGGACCAGTCACGGTCTTCCTGTCCACATCACACAAATCACTTGACACAAATTTAATTCCAGAGGATACTTGTGAGTAGATTAATCTTTTTTATTTTCGAGAAGAATAAACCTCCTCAGCGGCTCTGTAAGAACCAAACAGGTTTGTCAAGGCCTGAATATCACCGTAATTCATCATTTTCGCAACACTTTTCCTGTCTCAGTTGAGGATTTTCATGCCTAATTAAGTTGAATGGCTTCTCGGAGCAATCTGAAGTAAGTTACCCTTCAATGAATCTTTCTCAATCACCTCCCCAGGGCTTCATATGTGAACAAGTTGTAGGTATGAGTACTCATATCGGAATAATACCATGGGTTGTGATCAATTGAAGCTCGGCTTTTTTAGGGTTTTGAGGACTTCACGTGCAAGGAAGCGGTTACGGTTGCAATGGACCTCCTCTCGATGGATGAAAAACATCCCCAAAGTCAGCGGACGATGGAGCGCAATCATGTGTTCGTGTTTCACTACACTAATAATGTTCATTAGTGTTCACAACACGATTTACGAGCTTAAACACTAAATGTCAATTACGCTACTAATGTAACAACATTAAATGTCAATTTAAACACTAACTCTCAATTTCTGTAACTTTTGCCCTTGTTACATTTTAACATATTGACATTTAGTGTTGGTTATGTAAGAATTCATTGCAAGTCACCCAAATCTCGCCGCATGTCAAAAGCAAACCTACCATGTAGGACTGATTTTTTCAAGGTTGGTTTTTCAAATGATGATTTCGGGGGCTTTTTGGTGCCTATCTAAACTGATTTGAAAAGACGCTTCCAATGGCACCTTACCCATCTTCAAATTCGTCTTAAATAAAAAGTTATAGCAAATATTTTTGGGCAGATTTCTTGAGTTTTGGTTGAAATTTTGAGGAGGCATATCTTTATCAATTTCACACCAATTCTATCGAGTGAGGTGACCAGCTTATGTGTTTGTTCAAGAAGATTCCATCAGTATACGATACATCTTCTAATTCATGGTGATGCAATAGTTATGAGCAATTTTGTTAGTCTCATTTTTTTGACATTAAACACTAAATGTAAACAAATCGATATTTAATGAAAGTCGGGGTAGCTACACTATTGGTGCCATAACACTAATGAACATTAAACCTATACTAATGTACACCAAACTGAATATAGTGAGGGTTCATTGAATACAGTGTGGATTCATTGAAACACAATGGATGTGGACACATTTCAATTTGTGTCATGTCATTCAAGCCGGGAAAATGTGCTTTCAAGCTGAGATCGCGTGTGTAAATACGATGCTGGCAATAATTCTGTAAAGCCAGGATACATCATTAAAGTTAAAGTAAAAGACTCGACAAGGAAACCAGTGAAAACGTCGCAGCGAATTTTACTATAAATTAAGTGCAGATTGAGGAGAAGTAGTTCTTGGTTGCTCTTCAGATTCGTTGCCATGGCGTCTCGACATGTGTTGCTGCTTGCTCTGGTTATCCTCGTCGTCAGCTGCTCGGCCGGCGCGGAAGTGGACAACGTTGTCACGCAATGGCACTTCGTCGCACAAAGAGTGAGCTCGTCACGTCTTGATTCGTGATTTCGTTTGTTCCCGAGAGCTGAGGAGGTTGCGTTCTTGATTTTGAGAAAATTTGTATGTGTTGCTGAAATTTGAGGAGGTTCGTGATTTTGTTTGCTGCCGAGAGCTGAGGAGGTTGCGTTCTTGATTATGAGAAATGTATTTGTTGCTGAAATCTGAGGAGGTTGCAGCCGGAATGGCTGCGGAGTGCAGCTCTACTTACGATCGATTCTTTGCAGGTTGTGAGAACCCTAGGAGTGCCGAGCCAGATTGCGTCGCGGACCTACACTCTGGTACATCTTTCGCAGTACAAGGCCTTGCAGCTGGCGCGCAAGACGAGCGGCGCGCATCCGGAGGCGGCCGCGGCGTACGCTGCACATTACGTGCTGTCTGAGTAAGCGCCGCGTGATTCTCTCTCGATCGACAGAACTTTGCACGAGTTTGAGGCGATTTCTTGATTTCTTGCAGGATTTATCCGACGCAGCAGTCGACGATCTTCGACAGCGTAGTCGACAAGCAGATTACGCCGTTGAAGTTGTCCGCGGCGGACGATGAGGCGACGCGAGAAGTCGGTCTCAAATTTGCGAAAGCACTCCTGAAGAAAAGGTAACCGCGAGTCTCGCCTTAGTTGCAAGGATTGCGAGGATTTGTGGAGCTAATTTATAGTATGAGAAAGCGCAGGGCACACGATGGTAGTCAGGAGTGGATCAAGTTCATACCTTCGCCTCCCGGCGGTCCCACGGGAAAGTACCAGTTCCCCGCAAACCAGACGTTCGTTCTGTACCCGCAGCTTGCAAGAACGCGCCCTTTCCTCGTCAAACATGTCAAGAGCTTCGACAAGTACGGAGGACCTGCCGCAATCCCGAGCACCAAGTACAACGAGGACTACAACGAGCTCGCCACGGTCGGAAATGCAAACTCGTCGCAGCAGACCGCGTCTTTCCGAGAGACAGCAAAATTCTGGGAAGGCGGTGCCAGTACGTCCATCTCTCCTCAATTTTTCTCTCACCGATTTTCTCCTCTCCATAAATTGTCTCTCCTCTCTCCTCAATGTTCATGTCGAAGAGATTTTGCAATCAGAGAGTCGAGTTCTTCATGCTTGAGCTCAAGACGTATAGTTTGAACTCTTCTTACAGACACATCGACTATCAACGGGCAGTTGTTCAATGCGACGTTGGACGTGATCAAGCATGAGCCCGTCACCGTCGAGGTCACCGCGAAGCTGTTTGCGGCGATATCCGTGGCGCAGTACGACTCGGCGATAGCAGGATGGCAGCAGAAGTTCAAGTACTTGTTCTGGAGGCCGGTGACCGCGCTGAGGTAAATAATGGCCTCCGTTTTTGCTTGTTTAGGTCTCTGTCATGTGTTTCGAGTTCAAGTTCTTGTTCTCGATGCCGGTGACAGCGCTGTGGCTCAGTCATGACCTCTGTTTCTCTCCTCGTAAAGATTCCTGTCATGTGCGTAGCGTTAGGTTTCTGTAACCATGCTTTCATATTGTACTGTGAACAGACAAGGAGACTCAACCCACCAGCCTATCGTGTTCACTCCATCTCTGCGCACCCCGCCGCACCCGGAATATCCGAGCACGCACTCGACCGCCGCAGGCTCCTGGGCGAAGGTGCTCGCGAGATACCTGGGGATCGGTCTCGCTCACAAGCTCCCAACTTACTCTGTTGCAACGGAGGGGTATTATCTGGCACCGCGCACTTATAACACTCTTCAAGCAGCTGAAGTGGAAGTCGGAGTGAGCAGGTCTCTATCAGTGCATATGAATCATGGTTTATTCTCCGTTTCTTGTTCTTCCTGAGTTTTTGTTTCTGCTGCACAAAAGAGTTAGTCACCTTGAAGACTTTGGAGCCTGCTCACATGTGTGAGCCTTGCAGAGTGTACGGAGGTATTCATTTTCGGAAAGCGATTGACGACGGCTTATTAGTAGGAGAAGATGTAAGTTATATTCCCTCACTTCCGTCTTATATATTTTCGCCGCTTCATATTTATATCACCATGTGAACAATAGAACTTCACCCACAGTTTCAATAAGATACGGGTCTTTTGAATACTACCCTTTCCTCACTCTTGATTCTAATAGGAGCTTCTTTTTTGTTTTCAGGTTGGTGACTACGTGTGGGAGAATTTCGAGAAGCAGTTTGGTGGCATATGACACGTTCGAAATTTGGAAGCCCTTTCATGATCTGGACTCCCAACAAATGCTGTGGAAGTTGACTAAATGTGACGATAGTTGAGAAGTAGTGGTTACAGCAATTGAGAAATAGTGTCATTGGTTATTGCAGTTACATGTCGTGTACGTGACAAAAAAAGAAATAAAGAAATTTTATTTTCACAAAGCTATTAATAACATCGATACCTGATAATTGGTGGTCAAAACATGAAGGCGATTTCGCCATGCTAATCTAATACTCGAAGTGTTTCAGGAATATCCGAAGCGTTATCATACAATACCTCATCCTCCTCGACTCGGATCTTCAACAGAGAAAGGGTCCTGATTCCCAAGCTTGTAGCAATGTGTCGAGAAGGAGAGCGTGTGGAGCTAAAAACCTGTGCAGATCCTCAAGCCATTGACAGGAACAGAGAAAGTACTAGATTACAAATTGAATCGACTTGGTGCTTCCATCAATTCTCAGAGGCTTCTCCAAAGGATTGCTTGCCGTGCTGGTTCTCGGCTCTCTTCTCGTCAAACCATTGCAATATCTTCTTGCGGGGAACATGAGTCAAATTGACCAGATTCTCAATCATCGCGTTCTGCACAATCAGAGGCGAATGTCCTCAACTTCTGAACAGGGAAAAGTCGAATTCTACAAGATGTGAAGGGGAAGAAATGAGTACCGATGGGCGGTGGGATTGCCGGTACACGCGCTCGAATGTGGCGATGTGCTCCTTCTTGAGGCGTTTAGCCCCATGCCAGCTCCTGGGAGCTTGAGGACCTCCGGACGGGGTCGGTGGTGGCCTACGAGTGGTAGCAGCTGACCTTGGAGGTTCATCCACCACGTTCACCTTGAACTCAAATCCAAGCTCTGGAATGGATGCTCTCCCTGATGCTGCTGCTTTTGCGTCCTCGCTGTCCCACTGGGCGGCCATCAGCAACAGCTCCGGAGGCGGCTCCTTGAGGAACGAGAGAACGTCTGACCGGTCCATTCCAATCTCTGCAGCTAGCGACTTCACCTGCAAACAACAAATCAAAGCGTCAGTGACGTCAAGAATTTCTATAAAATTAGGGTTTCTCTAGAGAATTAGGATCCGTGCTAGAATTTACTCACATTGACATTACGTCGACCTTTCTCTGCTGCAGCGGCCAGCTTCCGAATCTGCCATTTCTCCAGAGGTACCATCCTCTCCTCATCGTCGCCATCCTCCTCATCATACTCGTCCTCGTCCTCGTCCTCCTCGTCCTCCTCATAAATCTGATGGCTTCTCTGAATGCTGCCCCGCTTGGCAGCCCCAGACGCCTCAGAGTACACGCCGTCCGTCATCACCATGTCCACAACCTCCGCGCCCTCCTCCTCCTCCTCATCCTCATCTTCATCCTCCTCCTCGTCGCCCTGCAGCCCCTCCAGGTCCATTCCGCTGAACACGGCCTCCAGCTCCCTGCTCATCTGCTCCAGCTCCTCGTCCGTGAGCTCCTCGCCGTCGTCGTCCTCCCCGTCCTCGGAGTTCAAGTCCATCTCCAGCTGCGCGAACAGCGCCTCCAGCGCCTTCTCCGCCGCCGCGTCGTCGTCGTCCTCCTCCCTCCGCGGCTTCCTGCGCGCCTGCATGCCGCTCCTGGGGCGCTTCCCGTCGCGCCTCTCCCCCGCGCACACGAGGACAGCTCTCCGCGGCGACGGCTTCAGCTGCAGAAAGCCGGTGCGAATACGCAATTGTGAGAATTGCGAGAGCTGCGTGGAAGCGGCCACGACGGGGGAGGGATGCTCCAGCGAGAGCGCGCGCGACGGAGCCGCCATAGCGAGGGCTGTGCGTGCCGCCATCGCGAGATTGCTAAAACCCAAAACCCTTCCGGGACGTCCAGTGAGCTCGAAGAGAACAAGTGCTCGCGTTATCCACTCACTTGATGCGAGAGAGGCGATCCAAAACCCACGAGTGACCCAATACCGCACAGTTCATAGATTTTTAAAGGAAGGAAATGTAGCTTGTCGCTACAACGCTTGTAACTCTGGAAGAAAGTATGGAAAAAGAATCGGGAATAAATTGAGTGTATTGAAATTTGAACAAGTGCAAAACTTCTTAATAACCAGTAAAATATCTGATATATCATTTTGAAGACATGGAAGACATATTTTTAAAGGAATAAATGCAATGAGAAAGAAGATAGCAAGATTTATAAACTTTGCCCTTGTCAAGACAACAAATGACTAAACCAATGTGAGATTTGAGAAATATTAATGTATTATTAGCATTCAAGATTTGTAGCCGAAAAGAACATTTAGAAGTGTAAAAAATACAATGCAAGGAATGCTACTAGTAGAGAGAAGAAAAGATAAGAGAGTGGGTGGGATAGATAGTTACAAAAAACATAATAGTATGAGAAAATTTCATGCTCCCTTTTACTACACCAAGGAAATGCATGAGTAGTAATGGTGATGAATGTTCTTAGGCCCTACCCCAATGCAAGCTAAGGGTAGTTTCACACCGGGACCAAAGTTGAGAAGCCATTAAATTCCACCAAATTGCGAGAACTCTTGGCCTTTACACAGCTAGAGTCCAAAGTCCAAAGCCCTCCATTGTGCCTACATGGCAACTTTTTTAAAGAGTTTTGGTGCCAAGGCAATAGCTTCTCAAGGGCAAACTTGGGTTGCCATTTTTAGCTGACCCAAACTTCCTCCAAGACACCATCAACTTCCTTCAATTTGTATTTTTTTAGCCTAAGAGTTTGGCCTCTCACCATTGTTTGGGCTGAAATTTAGACATAACACCCACATGATTCTTTCATCAAGGGACTCGCACAAACCTCACCTGCCATAAACCCCACGTTCCTGACATTGCCGGGCATTCCACCCCATAATGCCGGCCGTACACTCGAGACAATGCTTGCCATACATTGTATCCTTTAGGCGTTATGCCAGGTGAGCCACCAATTTTCAGGCCTCACCGGTTATGAGGCGCCCTCCTTGTCGGGCCCCTCATAATGAGTGAGGCCCTATACATAAGACTAAAAAGTAGGAGGTGACAAAGGAGGTCACTCCCTCCACTTTTAAGATAACTCTTTTGTCAATGACAAGT